>JAPDOI010000173.1:647500-1387704 GCA_029168955.1 Aplectana chamaeleonis
CTCTGGAAGCAGAAAATTGCGAGCAGCATTGCGGGGGGGGGGGGTTGCGGCACAGCCGCCAGAGGTTCGGCGCACTCTTAGCTAGGTCCCTCACACTTTTCACGGCGTCCAGCGCACTCTCATTTGGGCCCCTCACACTTCACACAACATTCTGCGCACTCAAAGTGGTGACATCCACTCTTTCTATTCCGGCTCTTTTCCTTCTGAATCCCACTTATTTTCTTCAGCGTCCTGCGTACTTTCACTCGGGCTCCTCACAGTTTCTACGGCACCATGCGCGCTTCCAGCGGAGTCCCTCACACTCTTCTCGGCGTCCGGCACACTCCCACTCAAGAACCGCACACTTTCGATGGCATCCGGCGCACTCTTTTGGGATGGTTTTGGGCGCAACCCTTCCAGAACATAAAAGTGTGCAAATACAGAATGCACACCTCATAATTGACATACTGACGGTAGTACGGACGTAGGCCACTCTTTTGTTACTATGGAAAGTTCGAGAAAGACATTTTAGGTTGAAATTAACATGTTAATAAGTGGTAATACTTGGTAGGTAGTTACGTTCTCACTCAAAATCATAATTTCTAAATACTTTTTAAGGCTTTTCGGTGAGATGGAGCATGCCTATAATGTACAATCACAATATGCTGATCATGTTTCTTGTCTAGACAGGTGAAAGCTGCCATTTTCACACCGCACCTGCAGCTCATCTTTAAAAATGAAGGGGTTAGGCGGCATTTTGATGATTGTGAGACTATCCTATCACTCAGTGGAATCAGTTTGCGGCGGAAATGCAGCCACTTCCTTTTTCCATTCCTCACTGGATTTCATTGCATACCACCCCTAATTTCTAAACTTGGTTCTCGTCCAATTATTCAAATTCTTCCCTGCTCACCTTCCTAATACTAATTCATTCCTACAAAAATTGCGGGACGCAACACTGGAGGAAGAGTACGTTATGGAGTCCTTTGATGTAACGTCTCTGTATACCAACGTCTCTAACGAAGGTGGTCTGCAAGCTGTTTTTGAAATCCTTACTTAGCATCAGGATAACATAAACTTGTTTGGGCTCACCAATTCACAAATCATGTATCTACTGGATAGCTGTCTTAAGTGTTACATTTTCAGATGGTTTGGGAACTACTACAAACAGGTCAGAGGGCTGGCGATGGATCAGCGTCTTGCCCCAGTACTCGCTGTGGCATTTATGTCAAAGATTGAGGAGCCCGTACTGGGTCGCATGCCGCTGATCTACTGCAGGTACATTGAGGCTCCGTCCATACGTGGCGAGAGCGTGCGATTACGCAAAATCGATGGTCATCGTGGGTACACGACTCGCTAGCCGCTCACAGGCGCTCCTTCTCGCGCGCCCTCGCCCGCTCGCTCTCGCGCGCTTACGCGAGCACCACAAAGTAAGCAGCAAGTTTCAAGCTTACTGCTTCATCACTATGGCAGGTGGCACTAAAGCTGTAGCGAAACTATTGCCCTTGTTTTTCATAATCCCACCACGGAAGTCGAAAACCGTGGGAAATCATCAGCCGTTGCGCCGACTTTAGCGTTTGATCACCTCATCAAACGTTCTCAATCGAATCAACATGAGGTGGGGGTTGTTTTCCTGTGTTAATTTGCGAGTAGCGTTGAGAAGCGTCGAGAGTCGCACAACAGCGGGAGCGCCCGCTCTCGCGACGTATGAACGCTGCCTGACGACTGCTTTATTGTGTGTTCTACTCAATTAGAGATGGACACTTGTTCCGAATAGCTCAATCAGCAATCCGAAAACATAAAGCTAACTCGTGAAGTACCCACAGATAGTTGGCTCTCTTTCCTGAACGTTTAGGTTCAACTTTCCCAATGGTTAGTAAAAACAAGGTGGTACAGGAAACCAGCGAATAAAAACATAATAATTCATTTTACCTCGGCCCACCCATTCAAAACTAAGCATGCAGTTGTTGGCAATATGTTTCGTAATGCCCTTGCAGTCTCTTCGAATAGCGTGCAGAAGAGTGTTTCTGCAAACCTAGCCCACCACATAGCATTCGAGAACGGTTATCCATCGATAGATGGCCGCCATATGGGACGTCCACGGCGGACCGCTCTCTCAGCTGTACGCGAGGAGGAAAGGACGGAAGTAGCGTTCCGCGTTCCTTTCATCTCGGAACACCACGGTGCAGCGATCAGGGCCTGTATTCGTGGGGCTGATCGTCAAGAAATGGTCTCTGTTGTCGAAATCCCTCCTGCCAACCTTAGGGGGCAATTACTTCGCCATCGCTTGTATGACCGCGTCTGCCTTACTCCTTCCTGTGTATTTTGTCCATTTGGTAAGGAAAGTGACTGCATGGTTCTGGAGTGGTATATCGCATAAACTGTCGTCTGTGTGGGGAGGATTATATAGGGGAAACTGGGAGACCGCTGTGTTTCGGGATTAAGGAGCACATGGACGGACTGAACAAGTCTAAATTGTCTACTCCGCTTGGGGAACACGGGATGGGCAGTCACGATAACAAACGCATTTCAGTTGCTGTCACGATCTTGGCACGTGAAATGCGGAAGCTCAGCGCGCAGAACTCTTTAGGCCTTTTGGATTGCCGCAAAAACACCCAAAACAAAACGAAAGGACGAACGTGTTGCGATGACCCAGGAGTTGGCGCAGTACGTTAACCGGTGCGGATTCTGACCAACCGGCCATAATCTGATTGCGGGTCTGAGCGTTGGCGGTACCAGGTCTTCGAGGGCGATTCTGAGGGTTCTTACTAGTCAATCGCCTAACAACTTCCACCCGAGGCTGTCGGACCTCCTGGTCCCCTTCAAAGATTGGTATAATCTGTAACTGCCGTTCTTCTGGTTCACTTCCGTGTGAATCCTTCGCTGTAGAATGGAATGGGGTTTGGGAAGGTAGCCTCTTGGATCTTAATTCGGTTTTTCCAGGCTCCGAAGAAGGCGAAAATCGTCGAAACGTCAGCCAAATAAAGGGGTTTAAACAATCTTGGTCTCGCTTCAACCACCGAACACCATAAACAATGGAGCTGAAAAAAACAAGTTGATGATCAGAATTCATCGATTAAATATTAGTTTCGAGCCATCGAAATTCCGCGTACAGTCGCTGGACTCAGAAAATTTTGTGGCAAAAATTACACCAATAGAGGGAGTCAAACCCGTGAGTCTCCTTTTGGTACGTCGCTTGGACCACTCGGCCAGTCCGGTTCGGTTGCTGTTGAACGGATAGGTAATAGAGCGCTCACCACTTTGGTCGTTTCGACCACTTTCAAAAAATAATTCACAACTTTTTTCACTACATATTACTCGTGCAGATAGTGAGGTGTTCTTACGACTACCCGCAAGTTAGTCTATCACAAAAACCTGGATGTATGGGCAGTTCCGCCTACCCGGTCTGGTCATTCACTTGTAAGTATTCGTGACTAGAATGTGTCCTCATAATTGCTTTTACGCCATCCTCACGATCGCCCTGACGGAAATCATTCTGTCTGGACAGACGATGAGAAAGAATCCGAAGAGGAGTCGCGCAGTTTTCACTAGAATATTGAGCTTCATGTTATAATCTAAAGATTTCTTTTATAATGCATGAGAGGAATCAAAGGAAACCATTATGTCGGCTTTAACGGCATAACGATTTGTGAACGTAAAGACGCCAGAGTTCGACATTTTTGAGCAGAATCCCTTCGCGTTACTGTACAATCGCCAATGTGCGGGAGTGAGATTGTGTGCTGATTGGCCACTCATAAATAAATTATTAAATTCCAATGTGCGCTGCACATACAGTAGCGGTCATAAGTCTATTGACATCGGCTTTTTTCCAAATATCTTTGCTCTAACTGGGGCTATCAATTTTATCTTCCGATACGATATTTTCGGTCTTAATGTCGATATAATGAAGTATGTTGCAGGACTACAACGCGAATATTCATCGATGGGAAGATTATTTGTCAATATTGGCAATCTGCGGCTTTTTGTCTCCACTTGGACTCGTTCGCTTTCTTCGTCGTTTTCGATATTCACTTGATGGTTTTTGTATTTAACATGATTGGTAGTTTATTTGGAAGTAGAAATTCGTCGCATAGTGATCAAAGACCTATCATAAGAGGTTCTGAAAGGGTTCTATCAGGAGCCTTTCCTGGAAAACTGTTGGCGATCACAATACAGGCCGTTTAAAAAAATCTGAAGGCTGGCATTAGTCAGCTATCAAAACGAAATCTTGAGAAAGACTTCATGAGATAGAACAATACTTGATGATATCATAACACGCAAGTTAAGCGTAATTCTGGGGCCCAAACCTCAAAAAATCTCAAGGAGTTTTATGAAACACGGGTAATTTTGCCACATTATTTTCCTGGAGAACTCTTAGAGAGGTTTCTAGGGTCTCAACCATTACTCCCAAGCATCATCACACTGACTCTGGTATCTTTGCACTTCTTCCCATCATATGGCTTTTGATGGGAGCAAGGCATCAGGAGACCACGCCAGTGTGGACTACAGAGCATCCTCACGAGACTCCACAGCAATGGAAAAAAGCAGTTTTCTCAACTGAATCTGGAGCTCCAAACGAACAATGCGCAGATTCAGCCGGGAAAACCACTTTTTCCATTGCTGTGGAGTCTAGTGAAGATGCTCCGTCGTCCACACTGGCCAGGTCGTCTGATGCATTGCTCCCATCAAAAGCCCTTTGATGGGACGGCGTACAAAAACTCCAGAGTCAGTGTGAAGATGATTGGCAGTATTGAGTGATATCTTAGAAACCTCTATATGAATTCTCTAAGAAAATGAACTGGCAAAATCACCAGTGTTTCAAAAAATTCCTGATGATTTCTTCTAATGTCTTAAGCGTTGGGCCCCAGAATGTCGATTAATTTGTGTGTTATGATATGACCCAGCATTGCTCATATCTCATGGTCTTTTTCATGATTACTGTCTTGATAGATGAGTAGTTCCATCCTCCAAAATTTTTTCAAACGGCCTGTATTGTAATCGCCACCAGTTTTCTAAGAAAGGCTCCTGATAGACTCCTTTCAGAACCTCATGTGATGGTTTTTTGATCACTGTAGGACAACTTTCTACTTCCAAATAAATTACCAATCCTGTTAAATACAGAAATCTTCAAGTGAGTATCGAATACGATGAAGAAAATGAACGAGTTCAAGTAGAGACAAAAGTCGCAGATTGCGAGTATTGACAAGTAATCTCCCCCAATGATGTTACGTATGTACCTTTCTCTCCCCATCCTCCTCCCTCTGTATTTGTCCGACTCCTACTTGCTTCCACTTTGTTGTTTTGTTCTGGCGTATAGCAGAGCAGTACAGAAAACAAGACGACAAGACTCCAAGTTGATTGAGCACTGTCTTACGTAGCATCATGCTCACAGTGTGCCTTCTCTCATTTATTCCGAACTCCGCCCGTAATGGTTAGACGTGGGTACGCAGGTAGTATTTGGGACTGATGACACAGATGAGCACGCTGACCTTTCCCCTGTTGACCTGCACGGTCACCTCACATCTCGTTTACCTCCTATTTCTGCCCCCCATATTTTCGCAAGCCCCTGCCTCATTGCCGTGGATAACTGTCAATGTTTATCAATGTATTATGTATTCAAAATGTATGCTTTAAAATCTCATCCAAGATGCAATTAAGATGACTGTAACGTTGACTTTCAAAGTCCGCAATTTCGTCTCGGTGCGTTCAGTGATTCTCAATTTACCTTTTTCATTCAAATCCTGACCTTCTGAACGGCTCACTACTGGTCGTTTTCCTGTTTTTTTCGTGCCTTAATCGTATTCGTACGAGGCGGCAAAGCCAGTTTTGCATCGTACTGGACCGCATAACATCTCTCACTTTGAATTTTCTAAAAGATACGAAATGACGGAGTGCGCTTTGAGCACCCTACACATTCAGCACTACAACGAGGTCTTAATTTCCATCCACTGAAATCATTACGCTACAGTGATGACTGACAACTGGTTTCACCACACAACGGTAATTTTGTGCTCAGCAAGTATTATTATCTGGAATCGCTAAGAAAGTATACTAGTGACGCTAGCTTTATGCTGAGATAAAGGGATTGTGAAAATTCTGCGACAACAGGGATAAGTAGAAATTGTTAAAGGGCATCTAAAATGAAAGTTTGCATTTAAACATGTGACTGTCCATGGAATTGAGAGTTGAAAATATGAAAGCTGCAAAGAGAAAGGCCATTTTCAGATGCTGAACTTGTCCAATCACAAAACGTCTTACAAATACAAATGAAATTGTTTTATTTCGGAACGTTATTTCTAAACCCTATCAAAAACACCGTTCCATGTACAAGTTCAGGAGTGAAATGGTATTGGTTAAGAAGAAGGCATTTCTCGTGGGAATGCCATTGCCGGATCGTAGCCTAATTTACTCAACTCCTTCAAAGTCCTTTAGCGCTTCTCATTTTCATTTTGTCAGCTAATCACTAAAACGGGGAATTTCCTTCCGAAATTGCGAAGAACAGCATTTTTTCGGGAAATGAGCAGTGTGTTTTCTGCGAAGGAACTATCGCGACAAAGCAACATGTTCGGCGGCGCATACAGAGCACACTATGTAGAGTTCGCGCAATAACTTTAGTCTGATGAATGGATGGAGCTGCGACGGTAGATCACCCCACGCGAATCGAAACCCCATTCTCCAGTGAGGCCTCCAACCCCGCACGGCAAGCCACCTGATCCATGCGTCAGACTAAATCGAAAACGGAAACCATACATGCTAAATGCTATTACTTGGGTGCAGATGTGTGAAGTATGCAGGTGAAATTGAAGGCATCGTGTGCGCAAAAAAACGTATACCATTTTTTCATGTTTTTGCGCAGGCGATTCTCTGGCATACAGAATAAGAGTTGGAAGGCCCCACAAAACCATCAACTTTCGCAAAAAAATTCATTTCAAAAGGTCTCGAATCATTCACTTCCCTCCCTAGGCCAATTTCGGTGTGTCTGGTGGAATACGTCGGAAGTTTTCTTTTCGCAAACGTCGGATGCGTTTTTCGCTTTCAACTAATTAAAGGCAGTGTTCACGATTAAAATAGTTTTTCTGTTTCCCTGCCTATCTTGAAAACGGCTCCATGCTGATTCTAATGATGTCCTTAAAATGGTGCAAGACCTTCCGGGGACGAAGTTGTGGTCCCTAAAAATTGAGCTAAGGAAACATGGTGGACGTGTTGTCCGGGGCTTATAACTTCCGTCTTTTGCAGCCGATGTATGCGAGCTGACTTGAGTAGAGAGAGAAGTTGAGAATGAAGGGAAGAACGGGGCTAATGATTGTAAATCATCGCTCATCTCACGATCTTGAGCATTCATTTGTTCACGTGGGTGGGCGTGTGTTGGGCTTTTTTGGTTTGCCTTGCGCTCGAAGTGGCAACTTCGGGCTCTTTTGTAGCTTTTCCTGGCTCGTTTTTATGCGTACTTTCAACGTCAACGTTATAGGGTGCCCCTCCACTACCCATTCTCAGTGGAAACTGAAACACATTTTTTATCGTAAACACTGCCTTTAAAGGCAGCGTACACGCTCGTAAACGTAATTGAGATAACTACGGAATTAAAATGGTATGGCACCGAACACAACGCTTACGCATTTTGAAGCTTCGAAAACAACCCACAATGACGCCACAGGAGTGAGAAGTTGGTCCCGCCCCTGTATCTGCCCGCCCCCTGTATTTGCCGTCTCCTCCAGAACAGGGGCGCTGGGCCATTTCCAACGACATCGATGTGTGTGGTTTACTTATTGTACCTATTCCAACACTTACAAACGTCGCCGACGGTGGGAATGGCCCAGCACCCCTGTTTTGGAGGAGGACGCAAATACAGGAGGTGGGCAGATACAGGGCGGGGCCAACTTCCCACTCCTGTAGCGTCATTGTGGGTCGTTTTTGAAGCTTCAAAATGCGTTAGCGTTGTGTTCAGTGCCATATCATTCTAATTCCGTAGTTGTCTCAATTACGTTTACGAGCGTGTACGCTGCCTTTAAGTGGGTGAATTTCTCTTGCCTTTCGTTCACTGGAACTCATTCAAAAAAAAGAAGTATCCTTCGGGCAACTTTGCATGTTACAGTTTCCCGATTCAAAATTTTCAAATTCTGAATCATCTGCGCTTCTGTTCCTGGTGCTAGATGGTTGGTGAAAACTGATGGCGGATCGTCATTTTAACCACTCCAACCTCAGAACCATATGTTTTTGACGCGCAAAACTTCACCGACGTGGTCCACCGGGCTCATTCACGAAATTGAGCCTGAAAAACGGAAATCGGTTTTCAGCGCGAACGATGCCTTTAACTTCGGTTGAGGGAGACCTGTTCGTAATTACTACTACATGATTCGAATCTTGGAGGGTTGTGGTTTCAGTGCACAAAAATTGAGGAGTTGACCCGTCTTTTGCAGTTCGAAACAATAGGCTATTTCATTCAAGCGAAACGGTTCCAGGTGGAATTCGAACCGCATAGACAGAATAACTCTTAAATGTTTTTTTTGCTTGTGGACCACAACCTAATCGTGTTGCGGAGGCAAAATTATATGAAACGTTAATATTAAAAAAAAGTAATTCCTATTTCTAAGAAGAACTTGGCGATTTGCTCCTGTTGAGCGGGTCGGATTTTTCGAGTGCTCTATATAAACAAGTCGATTCCCCACTGCCACCAACTGACGCAATACCAAACTTGAGCTTCACCTCACCATTTGTCGAATTTCTTGAACAGATAAGTGGCGATTTTTAGGCAGAATCTAGCTCTCTTCCTCTGAAATTTGCTTATTAGGAGGAGCTTCGTGAGATCTCGCAGCAAAGTGGTGCAGACTCTTTCACAGAGTCGAGCAAAACTACTGCCTCCTCGCTGACGCCAGCACTGAAGACGGCGCAGCTCGTTCGACAAGGAAGCCAGCGTGGTTTTCCTTTCAGAACGAGTTGCTTCGAAGAGAGCAATCAGGTGACTGACAGGAGTTTTCTGCTCCTTGCCTCTTACAGTCCTGGATTCGATTCTTGATTGTTTTTTTCTTGTTCGAGAAACCCGTCCATTTGAATGAGTAGATACTCTCCCTAGTAATACAGAGTCAGTTCCCGATTTTCCACCTTAATTCCACAGAAACGTTCCCTTTCTACATATTAACATTTTACTAGTCAAACGCTTCTCTACTTAATATAATCAACCCCATGAAAATCATATCTGATGGCATTCAGATTAAATCTCAATCAGCAAAGACTGTCGATAAACGATCGTACAGTTGCGAAGGACGATCAATATCATTGAAGGTCGCGAGAGGGATGAGTCACATGCCTACCGGTTTGGAATTGAACGAGGTTAGTGGAGTGACGATTGCGTACAAAGTCCTCGTACGCCTTTAATTATGTACACATCTTGATGTATAAGTAATGTGCTGAACTCATGATTGCTGCCAAATCATCTACAGCTGCACTGTAGCGTTTATATATTATATATTTATTACATGATCGATGACCATTTTGAAAAAAAACGCTATATTTTTTTTGTTATAAACAATCATTCGCCAGAAGCTATAAGGGTGTCCCATGAGTATCTGTACGAATCTGGTAATCCTTTCAACCTTTGGTTGCTGAAGGGTTTCTTTTGCTATGGATACCTGCACATACTCAGACATTCGCTGTTATGAACTCGATACCAATAGCATATGTTCCGCCGAGCACCTGCCGGAACATACCATATTGGTTGGCGGATGATAACAGCATACACTTTCTGTTATGAACTCGATACCAATAGCATATGTTCCGGGTACATATCCGTTTGGTTAGCGGAAGATGAGAGTTTTAACGTGCTATCAGCTTCCCTTAGGTTTGCAAAACTGTTCTATACCACGAAAACGTGATTTTTAACAGCACGACGTTGAAACACTCATCGCTATAATTGTACTTTTTTCGAAAACGCTTATAAAGTCCAATTTTACAAAACATTCCGTGTGTTTCTTTATTGAGAAATGAAGTTATCGAATTAAATCCATGTGAGACTTTGCGTGTGTTTTTATTGTACGAGAAGCGCACCGTTTTGCAGTACCCCCGGTGCTTTTCTCTCCAACATGTAGCAGAAACTTAAGAATTAGCCGTCGATTATGGCAGTGCCTCCGCAGTGGCGCACACAAGCACCCTATTCAACGGATAATTTTTAATCTTCTTCCCAATTTTGAGAAAAAAAAACTGGTTGAAAAAAGTTAAATTCAAGAATAAGCCACTTCAAGTACCTATAGAAGAAAAGGTTAGACGAAATTAATCAATAATTAAAGCAAAAAGCGAGAAAATTGAAAAAAAAACAGGCTTATAAAAGCAGAAAACAGAGAAACATGGCATAAATAATGGAACGAAACAGAAATCATTCAAAGCAATTTTTGTCTACGACGCTAGACGCTTACAGCATAAAAAGCGAGCGGACCGATCTACTCGGAAAGACGTTTTTGGTTGGCGGATCATAACAGACAATCGTATTCGTTGGCGGTTCATAACAGCCCCCTGCTTCCACCAATACCAACCCTATAGCGAACCAATACACTGCAAACGTGGCCGCGCTTTGGTTTGCGGTAATCGATTTTGGTATACTATTGGTTGGCGGTTGATAACTACCCTGCTTTTTGGTATCGAGTTCATAACAGCGAATGTCTGAGTAATGGATGTGAGGTAAATGTTCTCGGTAAAGTTTCATCTTCCAGCGCATCTCACCTTCTCCCCGTCAAAGTGCTGACTCGTCCCACCAGAATGCCTTAGGCCGTGAACCAATCCTCAGTCTCAAGTTCGGCCCCAAAGTCTTCTGCAGCAGCGAAGTCTTTTAGGCTAAAAAGGCATGCAAGTCGCAATGTGTCACGGGTGAAACGTTTAAGCTACGAAGCGATACACAAAGTTTATCGACTAAGAAGGTAAGAGATTTTGAACAGAAGCCAACTGTTTGCACTGCTGTATTCCTCGTCAACTGGTAGGTAGAAGTCAGCAGCCGATGGAATCCACCTTCAGCGGTTGTCAGGGAATATGATTACGCGGTGACCATCATGAAAATTCCTGTCATCCCTCGCTTGGATGAATGGCGGTATCATCTGCCATCGATAAATAATATTTCTCATGAATGTAGACTCTGTTTCAATTCGAGTGAACTCCTGTTTTCGATTATCTCAGCGCAGAGCGGTGGCTTTTTCGTCGGAACCTCCTTATCACTAGCTGTATTTCACCGTTTTATTGGAAGATTAACGTTTGGGCGGACTCGCCCTCTCCGGAGTCTAAAAAATGTCGAATCTTTGTGTAAAATTACTCGGCCAAACGTAGTTCCTACCACACAAAAATCCAGGACAAATTTTTTCAAACAAATGGCTGGGATACATGGAACTGAGCGACATACCTTTTCAACCCTCGCGTAGATCCAGAATGCCTCGAGCGCTTTTCGCGCACTAGTTTTGGCCTCCCGCGCTACGATCTCCACTTTCACCTCAAAATCTTCCCCGTCATGGTAATTAACTCTGTGGCAACCCAGCGCAGTACTAATTCGCGCCTTTTCCTTCCCATCCAAGTGCTCTTTGATCCGTACATGCAGTGGGCGGGCTGTTTCACCGATATATTCCTGGCCACAGCTCTGACATGTGATCAGATAAATAACCCCAGAAGCAATACAGTCACCTTATCTGCCAGATGGGCAAATGACGCACTGTGGCGTGACACATGCGCGATCATATTGACGATTCCGCACTAATTGCCGTTTTAAATTATTGGGCGGGATGGCCACCAGAGATACAGTATTTTCCAATCCCGCTCCTCGAAGGCATTTTCTGACAGCGCGGCTCACATCGTCGGATATGAATGGCATCATGAAAGCAACTTTGTCGCTTTGTGGTATATTGTGACTTCGCTGACCTTCGTGGGCGTTCCGCGACCTGCGCGCGCGTGGTCCACAGCCATTAAGAGTCGCTATTCGACAAGCTAGGCTTTTTGACGCTTCACGCTCTTCGGCGCTATTCATACTACTCAACGCCAGCGCGGCACGCGCGTTCCGCGCTGGCGTGGCGCTTGTGCATGAATACTTTCTACGCGCGTGCCGCGCTTGCGGAGGCTATAAATACTCCAGCGGCGACGCCATGGCAGAGCGGTGAAGCTGGAACGAATGAGACGATCCATAAATAATTTCAGTGGATGAAAACGCCAAGGCGTTTCGGGTGGCAGTATGAATACTGCAGCGGCGACGCCATGGCGGAGCGGGCGGAGCGGGCGGAGCGTGACGCGCGTGCCGCGCGGGTCAAGCCATTCATACACAAACGCCACGCCAGCGCGGCACGCGCGAGCCGCGCTAGCGTTGAGTAGTATGAATAGCGCCTTCCTCTCCAGAACACACATTTACAGCGGTGCGGAACATGTTTCTGACAACCGCAAGTTTTGTCTGAGTGGGATGCGCGGACCGCCAGTGGACCAGAATATTCTTGTTCGAAGGTTTGCGGTACCATTTTGTGATTCTCCTGCCTACCACTAGTTGAATCTGAACATTCAGAAAATTCAACCAGCTCCCCGACGGTTTTTCTCGGGTAAGTTTTATGTGTGAGGACTGACTGTTCATGTGTGGAGAATCTCACATTTTTTTTCAATGTGAAAATGGACTTCATGATCGTGTTCACCTCCCCAAATAACGTGCCTAGAAGGAGTTTGGGCATGAAACGTTTTCATTTTTGAAATTCGCGATTGCGGACATTCGTGCTGTTTTTTTTTCCGGTCCTTTCCTTCCTTAGTTTACCGAAAACCTGTAAACAGACCCCATAATCGTATTCAGCACCCCAAACAGCGTGCCTAGACGGATTTCGAGGTTTCCGGGCATCTCGTCCACGCCGTCCCCGCCACCAGCCAGCCGCCGCCTGGTCCTCGCGCGTCTGACACTCTCTTGTCTCTCGCCTGCCCTGCCTCCTCTAGTACTCTCCTCTCTCTTCAACCCAAGTCTGGGAAATCTATGAGGCAACGCTAAACGAAACGACTTTCAAAAATTTTGGAAAGACACATTCGAGATCAATTCAGAAATTCTAAAGAAGCAGTGTCCACATTCGTTCATTTATCCGACTATTTTGAAAAAGGTTAATTTCCAAAAGTTTATTCATTTACAGACCTTCAAAAGGTTTACACGAACTGTTAATCAATTCGCAGTGTTCTAAAAAGCGAAACAGGAGCTTATATCACTCAATCTCATTCAACCACTCGACCATTGCGTCGAATGCCTCCTTCCGGCGCGCTTCTCCTTCGCGCATACGCATGCGATACATGACCGGGCGAGACGCAGGCACGCCCACCCTGATCGCGTGCCCCAGTTGTCTCACTCTAACCCGTCTCGCCGAGATCCAATAGTGCAATTCACGGTCGGGGACGAGATGCCATGGAATCGGATTTTGAGCCCGAATCGTTTCCGTATTAAAATCCGCAATTGCAGACATTCGGTCGTTTTTGATTTCCCGGTGCTCTCCTTCCGTAATTTACCGAAAACCTGAAAACGGACTCAATTTCAAATATTTTGCCTGAAGGTTTTTTATTTTTGCTCCACGATTTCCATTTTGGAGAAGTGAAACTTCCAACAGGCAATATTGTCGGACGGCTACAATTTTAAAGCTTGTGACCGAAACCCATTCGAAACTTCACTCATTGTCGCGCGTTGAGCAGCAGGTGAAAAATCGATATTATTGATAAGTAATATTCGATATTGCGTGATGAGCAGAATTTCCCGGTCAACACGCATTACCGCATTTTGTTCAACAGGCGAGAAAATCGATATTACTTATTGGTAGTAGTCGATAACGTCTGATGAGTACAATTCCCTATCCAGGAGACCTAGAGACATCAACAATCACCGTTCGTTGCCGCATTTTGTGCAATACGCGCGAAAATCGACAATGTTGATTATCGATCGATGACGTGTCATGAGTAAGAATCCTAACAAGTTCAGCACTTATCCGAACGACCTGTGTTGATTTACTGCACATCCACTCACTCACCGTGGTCTTCAGAGCCGTAGCATGCCCACACAGGTTTCGTGCTCCACGGCTAATTTAGTATGTAAGCCATTGACTGTAAAGTACCCTTCAAAATAAGGTTGCCAACTTCAAAACTGATTGAATAGGAGCGAGCTGCACTCATTTCCATCCGGTCCGAAAATGAGCTTCCTAG
The DNA here is from genome assembly GCA_029168955.1 of Aplectana chamaeleonis. Lineage (NCBI taxonomy): Eukaryota > Metazoa > Nematoda > Chromadorea > Rhabditida > Cosmocercidae > Aplectana > Aplectana chamaeleonis. The sequence goes on from JAPDOI010000173.1 coordinate 661,646, forward strand.
CTCGACTATAGGCGTGCGAACAAGACCGTGAACCCTTTCAGAAGAAAAAGGAGATTAACATCAAAATCGAGCGGTTCCTTCCCATTTTTCTCGAACATCAGCAAACCATTCCAAACCATTATCGGATGTTTATACCGACCTTTGACGCTCTTTTTAGTGTAAGAGAAACCGCTTCTACAAAGGTACTCAGAACGTTGATTACGCAATTGCAGGGTTGCGCATGGGCGATTTATTTGAAACCAGACCATAATTTCTGCCACGGGGGTACTGTGTACGTAAAATGCTAATGTGGTTTCAAGAGATTCGGGGAGGCAGTTGTCCGCTTTGAGGCAACCAGACTCGACCATTATTTATATCCGTTTTGACCGCCTACCGCTGGCTACTTATCAGCAGGGTTCCTCGAGCTATCTTCTGCTCCTCACATTGCTGGAATCCTCCACCGCAACCCAAATCGGGGACTAAAAAAATTTTTTTTTAAAAGTAATCGTAAAATCTTTACTTGTGACTAGTTTTCCACAATTTCTCTGCCGTTTATGTGCTCTAGCTTTTTGAACCAATCGTACCGTACCGATTATTCATGTGTATCCTCTATTTCCGAGTGTGATTTATTTCCGTTCGTCGCGTTCGTCTGCGTGCGTACACTGCGTCTCCTTCTTCCCACAATTTCTCGCTGTCTCTACCCTCGCTCCGCACAAGCGCGCGAGGGAACAGGGTAAATCTAGCTCGGAAACAAAGGATAGACATCTCTGAAAAAGGGTGAGATTTTTCGTCGAGGCCGTTTCCCCACGCTTCTAACTCGACTTTCTCCGAAACACAGTGATCAAAAAAGCTGTTTTGATATTATCCTACTTTTTTTCGTGAATAGTGCTCCAGACGAAGCCTGAGTTGCAGCCAAGTCACTTATGACTCAAGGTATCAATTCATACCCACAACCTGATGACCTAAATTCCATCTACTCTGCATTCCTTATTGTCCAATTACAGCCGAGTACCTCCTGACTGGTGTAAAGAGGCGAACCGACTTGCGAGTGAAGGTCGAGAAAATGGGGAGATGATGCGGTGTTTGTGTCTGCGTGAATACTTGTGTGGTCCTCTGGAGTGTTTGAGAATGGTAAACGAAGTGCGCGCTGCTGGGTTGGCTTTCAGATGAATCATCGGGACAGTTCACGCTCCATGTTGCCTCTGCACATCGCCTCAGCAAGCTATGCATTACAGGTTGATGTGAGGACGATCTTAGATGTAACACGTTTCAATTTTCCTCACGATGGTGATATTTTATGTTCATCGCCCTGCTTCTCTTACCAAACCCGACTTATCCTCCCAAGTTGGGGGCTGATTAGCCTGCGCTGATGTAATTAGTGGGATTGCGGCTGCAGACCCTCCAATTTTTCGTATTTCCAGACGGTTGACGCGGATCGAGATCAGGAAGAGGAGGTGGTGTACACTGAGGAGCAACCGAAGCGAACAATGTGAGAATTTCTTTCTTTCTCCAGTCTCACCTCAACCTCTTTTTCTAGTCCATATCTGATGTTCGTTCTCGAAAAATGTCTTGATTCGTTGTTTAGGAGTGCGTTTTGTAAGTCCGTAATTCATCGATCGTTTCATCTACGCTCATATGCAAATGGGGCGCTTTTTTATCGCTGTGCAAACACTGATTCAGCATTGTTCGCACCGTACGTGCCTCTTCGTCGCCATCGTAGTCGTCCCCCATTTTATTCATCCCATTGTGCCCAAACCGCTAGAACAGAGGATTCCCGAACTACCACAATACTATTTTTGTACGACTCTGATTCTGCTTGTGTGTGCTGTGGAATATGACTCATGTCGCTCGCGTTTTCCCTCTTCCCAGTGTCCGAAAATTTTAAAATAAACACCCTTTTTAGAGATAGGGCACCTACAATTGCTACTTCGCCATTTTCGTCGAAATGCTCGCATTATGTATATCCGTAGCTATTCTCAGATCCTCTTCCACGAGTGCGCGAGTTTCGTTAAAAACGTGTCGCCTGGAATTAAAATTACACTCTATTTTGGTGCGAAATTTGCTCGGATCCATCGCGTGCGTGTGCGCGCGTACGCTGCTCTCTCGATATCCCCACGCTCTCCCGCTGCATCATCTGCTAAGGCCAACTATCGCTCGGAGCGGGACCGGCTCCTCCCATTTATGACGTCATCGCCCGGACAGCGGCCGAGGATCGAACTGGCACTGCGTCCCTGTCCGGCGCGAATAGCCGCCTCGGCCGCTGTCCGGTCGTTCTCGGGGCGACAGCAGTGCGAGCAGCGTTAGCCAGACCGTCACTTGGTACACTGTAATCACGGACGCATCATGGAATTCCACTGCCAACTGTACTATTTACGCTTTCGAAAGTCTCAGGTATCATCCGTCCTTATCTTCTGTGATCGAATCTCCGCGTTGCAAAATGTGGGCGGGGTTAGTGGTGCGTGGAGCATTGTGGAGAGGTAGAGAGCGTGTTATGGGAAACTTGTATCGCGTCACGGAAAACGAGTAGCCATTATTGCGGAGCGTGTGCCGCGTCATTGAAAATGACTGACGCTTCATGAGAAGCGTGCTACACGTCATGGAAAATGTGTCGCGCTTTACGAGAAGCGTGCGCAGCGTCATAGAAAATGAGTTACGCAGTATTAGAAGCGTGCTTCGTATCATGGAAACTGAGTCACGCTTCATGAAAAGCGTGCGGTGCTTCTCGGAAAATGAGTCGTGCACCATGAGAAGCGTGCACCGCGTAATGGAAAATGAGTCGCGTCCCATGAGAAGCGTGCACCGCGTGATGGAACAAGAGTAGCGCTCCATAGGCAGCGTGCTGGCCATGTTAAGCGTTCTTCGCCCATCTCGATCAATCGCCTAATTTGTAAGTTTTATTCACGCTCACACAAGTTTTGAGAAGGACACGTTTTGATAGAAGCCCGGCACGCACAGCACACCGAAACCCAAGTACTGCTATTTTTCCCACTTCCTACTAGCAAGGTTAGTTCTCAGCATGTTCCAATCTTGCGTTGGGTAATCTTCTCATCTAGGGTCGTATGGTCTAGGTATCCTGGTAGAGTATGTGGAGCAATCACAGTGTGACTCAGGCATTACTCAGATAATACAGCCCACTTCCCGCCGGCCAAGTCGGCTCAGTCGACTTCGCGCGGCCCCAATTTTGTGGGCGTGGCACAGCGCCCACTTCTCGCGGAAAGAGAGGCTTTCCCATCTTTCCGCGGAGTGTCGGCGGGCAGTCGGCTATTCCTGGGGGTCACCGAACACTCACTCATCGATTCCAACATTGAAATCATCATTGCACCACATACTAGAGTGGAGCCAATGAACAATTGCTGAGCAGAGAACGCTGTGCTGAGACTCTTTCCAAAACCCGTGTTGTGTGCAACGCTGGCATTGGGCAGGTGAACTACTGTCCGTTAATGGCATCTGCGAATGGGAAGGCTGCAAGAACCAGTGGATGTAGGAAGCTTCCCCGTAGAAGCTCACTCCTTACTTGTCAAGAGCAGTTCAAAATGAAGTTCCCACAAAGGAATTTTCGGAATTTGTTGTAACAGACCTCTACTTAAAGGGTGATTTTTGAATGGGCCGCAAACTGCTTTAGGATTGTCTTCTGTCAGTCACCAGATTAGCCGTAAGGCGGTGGCAGAAGGGCCGCAGAGTGCGTGTTCACCGTGTACGGGCAGTCAACGAAACAGCGCTGCCGACTGCCCGCGACCGATCTAAGGTGCGTGCGAATGAGGATGGCGGCCCATGCATCCGGCGGGCTTGGCAGGCGGCCGTCGCGTTCCCCGCTCTCGGATGAGCATGCGAAAGGTCCGCAACAGCCATCGACTACGAACTGGTCCGGTACCGGCTGGCAGCAAACACCGCGTCGATCAATCATCTCTGTAGACGGGGAGAGGGGACAGCCGTCGCTGAAATCCAACACTCGTCGGAGGGCGGCACAAGCAACGGTCGCCTGCCTAGCACGCCGGCCGCGTGGGCCGCCAGTCTCATTTGGGCACACTCTATTGGCCTTCCGCGAGAGGGGTTACGGGACGTCGGCTAGTGGTACCGTGGGAAGTGTGATGTCTCTATCTGAGTTGTATGCGCCAGATTCCCGTCTACTCGTGCAGTATTTCTATCCAACGCTACCTTCCTTTTGTGCAAAAGCCTTCTCAGTTGCGAATTATATGTTGTAATTCAATGTTAATCTTCAGTACTGTGTATCTTTGAGTGCTTCTATTTACTTTGAGGTAAATCACCAATCCTGCCATAGTTGACAGAATATCTGAGCTACCTTAGAACAAGATGATAGCGTTTGCGAAAATTTTTGACAGAGCGTAATTAATGATTTTTAGCTGATTTTGTGATTTTGCATCTTTGGTCTTTTCTGACTTATCCGGGAAAATTAGGCTTCGAAGCTCCAAAGTTATGTGTAATGGCTAAGTGCCTAACCAGTATTATCGATCTTCGTATTATCGATCGTTTTTTTGAAAATTCGATTCTCGCTTTTTTCATCGATTCTCAAAATAACGATAAATAATTGACGGAAAATCACTATCGGTTAGGAACTTAGCCGTTATAACGTTGGTATGGATCCTAGTGATACTTTGCGTTTCCTATTGAAGGTTGGCGCAAACTCGGTACACCTATGTTATAGCTTATGGCACCGAGTTAGCGCCAACCTTCTATAAGGAACTCGAAGTATCACTAGGATCCATGCCGACGTTATCACAGCTAGGTTCCTAATCGATAGTATTTTTTCCGTCAATTATTGATCGTTATTTTGGGAATCGATGAAAAAAGCGAGAATCGAAATTTCAAAAAAAAAACGATCGATAATTGTCGAGAAATACTACTGATTAGGGGCTTAGCCATTATACATAACTTTGGAGCTTCGAGGCCTGATTTTCTCGGATAGGTCAGAAAAACCGAAGATGCAAAATCACAAAAGCAGCTAAAAATCAATAATTACGCTCTGTCGAAAATTTTCGCAAACGCTATCATCTTGTTCTGAGGCGTCGTTTATACTTCCGCCGCCGCGCGGCGCGGCGAAGTGCAATCCTACAATATCGATCGTGCGGCGCCGCGCGTGATCAATATTACAGAAAAGCACTGTGCCGCGCCGCTCGGCGGCGGGAGTATAAAGGACCCCTATGGTGGCTCAGATATTCTGTCAGCTATGGCAGGTTTGGTGGTTTACCTCAAAGTAAATAGAAGCACTCAAAGATAAACAGTACTGAAGATTACCTTTAAATTATCGCAAACAGGCAGGCTTTGAAGCAAGTGAAAGAGCGCCCAGGGAGCGGCTGCTGTCGCCCGTTTAGATGGCTAATCTTCGCTCGGAGTGGAGAGACAGCGCCGCTCGAGTCGCTCTCCGGTCCCGCTCCGAGCGATGATTTTTCTGACTGATAGCTTCGCCCACGTCAGCAGTGGGTTGAGTAAATTTTGCTCCGAAAATTGGGTGGCTGCTACGCTGAATTCCAGGTGTTTGCTCATAAATGTTTACCTAATCTGATAGCACAGTTGGATAAAACTCCCATTTCTCTCACATTTTTCACACGCGCTGCTTTTGCCTCCCCTTTCCCAGAAAAATTCATAATGTCTCCGTCCGCCTCCTGTTTAGAAAAAAAAGGTTCCAGCTCACTGTAAAGTAGAGACTTCTCGAGGAATCCAGGAAACTCCAACTTAAGATATCGTAGTTATGAATCTGGGCGGAGCAAGCTGCGGAGCTGTCGATCATTGCAAAATATGTATAACTGTGATCAGAATATTTCGACATGATTGGGCCGATAGACCTTACTTCGACTGGCCCAAAATGAGGGAAATAGGATATAGCTTTTAAAATGTTTGGATGTCTCATTACATTGAATAGCCTTGGCGTGTTGGTAGAGAATTATTTGAAACATTGAAAGTTATTTATTGCTGGAGATTTTCGCCAGGTCCAGGTTGGGAATTTGGGGAGCAACAGGTTTTGCTGAACGCGGAAAAGCAGTGATATAGAGAAATTAGCGCTTCTGAACGATATGGCACGTCTATGTACATACAGTCCACGGCAGCTAAAAAGGCGATTGTGCGGTTGCGTATTTCCACTGAGATTACTGTAGGTTGCGCCATAATCGACGGCAAAGTTGTACATTTTTCCAGAATTTATTTAAAAAAATATCGGGAACGTTGGCGAACGGTGGCGAACGGTGTTTCCCCCCACACACAGACATTACAAATATACCTAAAGTTCTTACTATGGATGCACGCGGGGATAACAAAAAAGAATGAAGATTTCTCTGTTATTTCATTTTTGTAATTTTTAATTTTTTTCTCCGTATTCCTGCGTGTATATATGATAAGGTTATAGGTGTACCGATAGTGTTTGTGTGTGGGGGAGAAACTCACTGTTTTTCAACGGATAGAGTAACATTACTGTATTTTGCGTTTTACCTATGGACCATCCGGTAAAGCAAAAAATTGGAAAAACATGAAAAATTAGCGGGCGCATCCTCTTCAACCGTCCACCTTGGCTGTGCTCTCGGTTTCCAGAGGCGAAAATTTGCTGGTCATTATATCTAATACCCATCTAACTCAATCTGCTTTATTTAGATCAATATGGGGAAAAATTTTCGACCTTTTTTTCGCCCTATGCTCACACCCCCGTACTCCAGATAATCGAAAAAAAAAATTTCCTGCGTGATCGAGCCTTAGTTTAAAAGCTTTTGATGAAGGGTCAGCAGATGTATTGGGCAACCGTTTGTCGCCTTCTGAAAATGAAAACTGCGGCCATGGTGATAATTCTCAAGAAAGGGTTCATCGTTTCGCTCCTTACAATAGCAATGCTTTTTTTCTTCGATGGTTCGCAAACGACTTTGATGTGTTCAAGAAAGGTGTTTTCCTTTACTCGAGGGAAGTAATACTAAGTTACAAGATGTTCACCTTACAATATTTCTCAATGAAGCCGAAATGCCCGCACAAGAAGAAGAGAAGAATAATTTTTTGAATAAGGTGATAAAATGCTCATATACTACAGGGAATCACGCGATCGAAATCGTAAATCCACTAAGATTGTAAAAAGCGTAAGTTAAAATGTGAATGAGAAACCTCTTGGATAAACAATCGAATAAATGCAAAACAATATTTTCACAAGACGCAAAGCGGGAATCGAACCCACAACCCAGCATCCCATCGTAGTTTAGCATTCCCCATTGTTATCCTCTCCACCATCCCTGCAGGGTGGCTATGCCAACTTCAATCAAGTGATATGTCGAGGAATGGAATGCACAGTGAGCTCGGAAACGACTTATATCTCACGAATGGGCCAGAATCAAACCGTCAAACCTTGTATAGGGCAATTTTATTGTAACTAAATGTGTGCCGAGCATATGATCTCACTCCAGCTGCCCCGAGTAGGTTACAGGTAGCTTCAAATGGTTTTTTTCTTTTTTTTGAGTATCGGAAGGCCCGCAGGAAAAACCGAACATAGATTATTGTTACTCTATCCATCCCCACAATTCTCCGAAGAACTTTTTTCAGGACGTCTCCTCCCCCGGGGTGTCGTCCCTTGTTAGTGTTATCCCAGGTATCAGAGCTTACGAAATCGCGGTGCGGACCAGTTCTTACGTAATTATCCCTTAGAGAGCGTAGTTGTCTTTTCGAGCTAATTCTGAAAGTCACTACCTGAGAATTGTTGAACCCTCATCGTTGTGAAGCGTAGCAGAATGGCGTGCTTGTTTCGAACTACGACGGAGCTGGCCTCTTATTGTTAGGGATCGTTTTAACTCCCGCAGCAGCTTACAGCGCGTTTATGTAAAAAGTCGTTTATACTTCCGCCGCCGAGCGGCGTGGCACAATGCATTTCTGAAATATTGATCACGCGGCGCGGCACGATCAATATCACAGAAATGCACTGTGCAGCGCCGCTCGGCGGCGGAGGTATAAACGACCCCTAATATTGATCACGCGGCGCGGCACGATCGATATTGTAGGATTGCACTTCGCCGCGCTGCTCGGCGGCGGAAGTATAAACCACGCCTTTGGTGTGAATCGTGATTTGCGTCATACCGGCCCTATTGAAAAGGTCGTGTGTTCCTGTACAATGGGAGCGCGTGGTGCCGCGATTGTGACGTGGGCGCGGAAAGAGTTTAGGCATGTGCGACACGTGCTTTTGTAACAGGACGACGTGCTACTACGAAAGAACGAGGGTGAGGCAAAAGTTTCGCGCGATCTCAGCACTTTCCCGTATTGAACTCTACCGCAAACTGCAAATGCTCTTGCGAAGGAGCCTTTCAGCTCGGCTGAAAACTTCAAGTTGAAATCGCATTGTAGTCCGATTTGGGCCCCACCAGTGCGCGAGTTTCCCACGTATGTAGGACTAGCAATGATTTATTGATGAATGACAGCGGCTCCCGCTCCCCGTGTATTCAATCAATTCGTTCCTATCGTAGCCATCAGAAGCGACAACAGCAGCCGTTTAGCGCTGACGTCTTGCCGTTACTACGCAGTCTTGCCACCCAGCCATATTTCACTATCAACCATGCGAATGTCAACGTCATCAAATGCTGATGCTTAACAATGGACGCTCCTCAAAAGAACAACGTTGAATATCTAAAGAACATCTTAACACTTGCTGCCGCATGGACATGTCATGAAGAATACATTTCGGCATGGCGTGGGACGTTCCCTGCTCTCCCTTTGTCGACACAATTTCGTCTTCAGGAAGCCTCTTCCATAGAGGTTCTAAGTTCTTGTTTTGTAAACCTTTCATGAAACGCAGTTTACTGTTCCTGCTTAAGCGTGCTGAGAGCTCGTGCAAGTGTTGTCTAACAAAGTAGTGAAATCTGAACCAATCGAGTTTAGCTCTTTGCTGATTCGAACGATGAACGGCGTCTTTGTGGCATTTGCGAGAATTACCGTATTTTCTCTTTTTGATTTACTTGTACTTCTATTACTCAGGCCCCTATTTTACATGTACTTCTATTAGAGGTGTACTTCGAAAAGTGGCTGTACTTCTAATTCTTAGCTCTCATTTTTTGGTGTACTTCTATTTTAGGTGTACTTATGATAGAGGGTGTACTTTTATTATTCGGGGCAAATTTTTGAATTTTCAGTGGTAGGCTGTCTGCATTTCTGGCATAGATTTCCAGTGTAAGACCGAAAATTTGTATGTAGTGAAACTTCAGACCGCAACCACAAAAACTTAACGACTCGGGCTCAACCAAATTGGGGTTTCCACAATCACTGATTTCTTATTTTCAAACACTTGATTCACATCCTTCCCGAGTCAATTTCCTCCAAAAACTGTATAAGTTCGGTAACGCTTCTGTTGACACGTGCTTTATAAGAAAGAGAGAGACCGATGGGAATCAACTTGCTGCTATGGAATTGATCGCCTTTCGAGCCCTCCAGAGCGATTAAAAAACTTCAATCGCTCTTAAAGGCAGTGTCCACGATAAAAACCATGTCTGATTTTCTGGTGGAGATCGACGGATGCGGGGCCTAGCGCAACCCTAACGTGGAAAAAACTAAGAAAAATGAGCTCGGAACGGTCGCCTACGGCTTCAAAGTTGGACACTCGTCAGCTCGTCACACCCAGATGCACTTTCCACGCCCACCGACGTGAACAAATGAATGCTCGAGATTGTGAGATGAGCGATGGTTTCCGATCAATAGCCCCGTTCTTCCCTTCATTCTCGACTTCTCTTTTCACTCAGGTCAGCTCGCACAAATCGGCTGCAAAAGACGGAAGTTACAAGCCTCGGACAACTCGTCCACCATGCTTCCCTAGCTCAATTTTTGAGGGACCATAACTCCGTTCTAAAAGGTCTTGTACAATTCCAAAAACATCGTTGGAATCAGCATGGGACCTTCTTCAAGATAGGCGGTAAAGCAGTAAAACGATTCTTATCGTGAACACTGCCTTTAAACGACTTGACAACAGCTCTTCCAGAGGCGAGTCCTTTGCGTACACAATCCAATGTATGTTGGGCATACATTGGATTGTGGACCATTGGTGGTTCCTGATTTCCTTGTCGTAGAAACGATTCCTCTACATGAATGATCCATCTTCGTAATGTTAGGGGATCTTGGCTTGTCAATGAACGTTAAAGGCCAGGTCCGGTCAAATTCTGACACTACCGAAATTTGGGGTAAAGGCATCGTTCACGATGGATTTCGTAATTCGAGTTTTCCATATATAATGAGAGCTATAGTTCCCTATATAACATCTACAGGCCATAAAACGGCCAAAGTCTCACCGTCGACTGCGTACCACGCGCTGCGCGACCGCACGCGAGTCGGAAGCAGACGAGTTCTGGCCGCCGCGCGACGTTTCGGCCTCCGCGCGGCGGCCGAAACTCGTCGCGCGGCGGCCAAAACTCGTCCGCTTCCGACGCGCGTGCGGTCGCGCAGCGCGTGGTACGCAGTCGACAGTGAGACTTTGGCCGTTTTATGGCCTGTAAGTTGAAAAAACCGCGAAAAAATCCACTAAAAACCCCTTTTCTAGACCCAAAATATCTCAATCGACTTCTGGTAAAGGAAGAGTCGATCGTTAGAGATAGCTGTTTTAACCGACGATCTCACGATCAATTGAAGTTTATCTTTCTTTCAAGTGATTTGTTGAGAAGGAACGGTTAATCGATGTGTGTAGAAAAGTCATTCTTCACGTAATCCTTTGGTATATTCCATCAACTTCCCCTCAGTTACACTGTATCAAATGTTGAAAATTTACTTATATGATGGCTGACAGCAAATTATGTCAGATGAATTACGGAGGGCCGGCCTCTTGGCGGGATTTGAGAAATTCAACCTCAATTATCTTCACAATAAGGCGTTTTTAGCCGAACAAACTCTCCCTACGTTCTTAGGTGGGCCCAGATAATCGTTTGAGCCGAAAAAACAGTGAGTGGTTTTCAGCGCGTACGATGCTTTTAAATGAGCGTTGTCTGAACGTTTCACAAACTCTGAGTCCATGCTTCTGGAGAAAACAGCCTGGGATTACGGTATTGCCAGAATGACCGGTATTTACATTGCTGTTTTGAAGAATGCGTGGACGATGGCTAAAACATGGACGATGGACACACTTTTCTGACTTTTCTGACACAGCGGTTGACGAGCAGGGTTCGGCGCGGGATGTGTATGTCCACAACGGGGGGTCTGAGCTTCGCAATGGCGGAGGGAGGGGGGTCTGAGCTCCACCGGGAGACCACGTGAATCATTCTGACCGTGGGTAGTGGGTACACTGTCTAGAAAATTTTTTTGCGAATAATTCTGTTATACCGTCCAATTAACATGAAACCTTGTTGTAATTAAATTTACCTAATGTTAAAATTATAGTATAGGTTCTCCTACGGTTGAATATAAGGCACATTGGTTCTGGGCGTGTATCCTGGATAGTTGTGTACCGAATTACAAATATGAACAGATTGGAAACTACGGAATGGGGCGGAAGAAAAGTGGATGCGATAAATGAAGTTATTGGCAAAGGTGAAGACGACGAGATGTACTAAAAAATATAAATATGTTTAAAAAATATAAATATGTTTCCAGGGAGGAACAGGTCACTTCAAATGTATGGAAAACACGCTTTAATAAGTGGTTAGGTACGAAAATAGGTGCCTCAACATTAGCCAGACCAGACATGGCAAAAACAATTGCTAGTTGGAAAGAGCGTCATCCGATCTGGAGTAGTAGTAATTGGGGTGTTAAACGCAAACTAACAGGCGTTAAGTTCGCGTTAATTGCGAGTTTAACCACTCCAGAACCTGAGCAGGACTCTCAATAGTTGAGAGAGAGTTCGCTCTAGTTTCACCCTAACATCCCTCAGTGGTAGTCATTCGATACAATTTCAATGAAAACGTATCGAAAAAGCCACAATTGTAACCTTTGTTACGGAAAATAGCGATTTCAAAACGTTTTCAGGGCTGTCTTTCCTCTAAAATTGTGGCATGTGGCATCCTCGCAGTAAGTTCGCATTTAGCATCATCTCGCAGAAAGCACGGAAATAGTGCTGAAATGCGAGAGGAACTGGCGGTTAACGAAAAACTCCTCCCAAGGAGTTTTTGAATGCGGTTAGCAAGATACAGTAGAAACAGTTTTGACCATCTATACTGAGGGCAAGTGTGAGTTAAATTAATGCAGAGGGTAAGGGAAGTTTCACAGCACTGTCAGCCATTTTGATTCAGGACGTCAGCCTATCTTTAAAACTGAAAGGTGTTTGAAGGGAGAGTCTTGTAACGGCTTCCGCCAGGAAAACGGGCGATGAGGGATCAAAAGCAAAACAGGGATCATTGCTGAAACACGTCAGCCGTCTTCTATGGTGGCACTAATCAATCCCTCCCAATCAGCTGTTAATTTTTCGGCGAGCGCCGATACTTCTATCCTTTTCCCTATTTTCCTTCTGAAATTCTTCGGCTTTGCTAGTTTCAAGTTATTTTCCTCTTCATAATGCATTGCTTATCCTAGGCTATAATGGGTGTGTGGAGAATTAATTGCTCGCTCGCTTTTCGAAAGGATTTCCATAACTTTTTAGTGCCAAAAAATGAAAATTTCCAAAGCGACTGATTTTCAAGTGGTTTGCTGCTTTAGTAATGTTTCTGTATTTCATATGTATATTGGTGCTCTAGTAATGTTTCTGTATTAGTCGGGGCGTATCGGCCGAGTTTTGTGACAAACCAATGTGAACTTGTTTGCAAAGCCAACTATTTTTGTACTTCTTTTACTGCAAGATTGGAAAACTCCCTATTCATTGCCAGATCAGTGCCATCGTTGGTCCCTTATTTTTATTGAGGATCCGCGACGCACTTGCTTTGGTGCATTGATGGAACCACTCGAAGTGTTTCAATTCTTACCTTGCAATATTTGCACGGAATCTCTTCCTTGCATGATGCACATATGAACGTATGAGTCTTTTCTATATATTTTCAACAACAATCCAGGGATGGTGATGAGTTTCAATTTGAGAGGACTGCAAACACTTCATTTCTTCAATTTAACCATTGACCGAAACCGCACAATCGTTCCATTCTTGAACGTAAGACCTCAGTTGCATGTTTCCAAAAAAAACACTTGAAATCTTTCCAAAAACGAAAATAGACTATTTACTCAATCATTATTATAAGCTTTTGATTATCCATTTCAGTTGAATGTAGGTCACCCTATCTATTCATTACTCGACGAATTTCGGAAGATTTTTGTCGCACCTAGTGTTACCTTCCCAGGTGCTCCTTTTAATTATTTCATCCAGAAATTTTAAAATTTTTGTTCGTTCAAAATTCTGCTTAGAAAGGATATTTTTTCAGGTAATGTTCGAAAAAGTTGCTGCAAATGTGAGATCTTGTAAGATCACACATATCTGGTGATTTAAGCTATCAATTAACCTAGCATGTGTTTCCGAGAATGGCTCTAAAAATTGGCAAAGCTCATGAAAAATTACGAGAGTTTGAGTTGCCAAGCAAAGGGAACCTCGAAAATTTCGTTGTAACCGTGTTGCAAACAATGGAAATTTCAAGAAGTTCGCCTTGAAAGCTCTTCCTCATGAATAAATTTGGTGAATACTGCCGAAATGTAATTTTCGATCGTTTTCAATATGCGGTGCAATGTCTTTGAACGATATTAGGCTACCATAATAACTGAAAAAGAGCTTCAGTGCTGAACCTACGGTTTCGAGGCTTCTCAACTTAGTATGTGCTCTATCCTTTGCTACCCTTTAAGTCTGGAATTTACTGTTGATTTTATAATTCAGGAAGGGTTCAATTCAGCTTCTCACGCAGGGCAGCTCTCGTTAAACCGGCAACAAACCGTGGCATCTATGTCGCGGTTCGTTGCCGGCCAGGAGGTGGCGGTTTGTTCGCGTTAATTTGGCGGCTCTACGGCATTTATGTCGCGGTATGTTGGAGGTGGCGGCTTGTTCGCGTTTAACACCCCATTTACTACCACCTCTGGTTACGTTGCGAATTATGTTCTCCGAAACCCACTCATAAACGAAACACACGACACCGGTTTGATCTGGCAAGGTGCTTAATTTTCGAAAACATTAGACCTCACATTTTTTTGCAAAGTGAGGGTCACGAAAATAAGATATACGAGTAGAGAGTGGTAGATTTACCCTTTATACAAGTTTCCAGCCTCTAAGATAGACGCTGAAGGGCACTTCTTTGTGTGGCCCGCACCTGTCGCAGGTGCGGTCGCGTTGGAAGTCTACATTTTGCAAGGTACGAGTCAGGAGAATACGATGATCGAGTCCAGCGTGGCCGATTTACCCTTGATACTCACTTTCACCGTCCAACATAACGTCGGCATGGATCGTGAAGACTTTGCGTTCACTCTTGAAGGTTGGCGCAAACTCGGTGCCATGCGTAATAACATAGGTGCACCGAGTTTGCACCAACCTCCAACATTGAACGCGAAGTCTCTTCACGATCTATGCCGATGCTAGATGCTGAACACCGCTACAGTATCAGGCCTCACACTTTTCTCAGGTGTGATCCCGCTGAAAAGGGGCATTTTTGAGAGTTAGGTGTCATGAGAGTAAGATATTCGAGTCCAGCGTGGTCGATTTACCCTGTATAAGAACTTTCACCATTCAACATAGATGCTGAACACCGCTACAGTACCAGGCCTCACACTTTTCTCAGGTGTGGTCCAGCCGGAAGTCGTCAATTTCGAAATTTAGGGGTGACGAGTGTATGATATTTGAGTCCAGCGTGGTCGATTTACCCTGTATGCAATTTTTCTAGGTGTGGACATTTGATGTTTTGAGCATAAATGTCCACACCTAAATGCACTGGCTAGGTGTGGACATTTATGCTCGAAACATCAAATGTCCACACCTAGTAATTTTTTTTGTAAGGCGTCCTCTGGGAGCGAGTAAAGTTTCATTCGGTAGGCTTACAAACCTAGTTTCTTAGTTTTGCTCGAACCTGAAGTAGCTCTTTTGGAAGCTAAGTTACAGGTGTCTTAAAACCCTATTCCAGGTTTGTGGACTTGGACGTTTTTTTTTACGTTTTTTTCCTTGTTCCGCTTCCTATGTAGCGGTTTTCGGCGTTACACTGAGACGGTAAAAGATTGCATGCGCGGTAAATCGACCACGCTGTGTTGGATGGTGAAAGTGTGTATACAGGGTAGATCGGTTACGCTGGACTCAAATATCTTACTCTCAGGACACCTAACTTTCAAAAATGCCCCTTTTCAGCGGGACCACACCTGTGAAAAGTGTTGGGGCACACAGAGAAGTGTCTTTCAGCGTACATCTTAGAGGCTGAAAGTTTGTATATAGGGTAAATCTACCACTCTCGACTCGATTATTTTATTTTCGTGGCCCTCACTTTGCAAAACAAATTCGAGGTCTAATGTTTTCCGAAAATTAAGCACCTTGCGGGATCGAATCCGTGTCGTGTGTTTCGTGTATGAGTGGGTTTCGGAGAATAAAAAACTCGCAAAGTAACCAGATCGGATGACGCTCTTTCGAACCAGAAGTCCATTCATCTGAAGTGGCCTGTTCTTCTTGGACTTGCGAAGTGAATTTACGAACGCATATTAATTTGAAAACACATTTATTTCTTCGAGACATCCCGTATTCTTAACCTTAGCCAATCACTTCATTTTCTCTACGCTTCTTTTCCATCACATACATACCTGAGCTTCCTACCTGGAATCATTCATAATTTCTGGATACACGTTCAAACCTATATGTCTTATATCCAACATTGGGAGAGCCTTCACTATGATCGAAACCCTTACTTTAGCTAAGTTTTTCAAAAACGCAGGCAAATTCATGTAATCCGTCAAGAAAAGCCTCGTCCGTGATCTATTTCAATGTTAATGTCTTGTTTTTTTAATGGTTGCTCGGCTTCAAATTATACATCTTTTGGAATAAGTTGTTAATTTTATTTCAATTTTACTACAAAAACAAACATTTAACACTCCTGGGAGGAGGTCCGAGAAAATCGCCAAAAACTTGACCTATTAACGCTTCTGGGAGGGGTCTGAGAAAATCGCTAAAAGTTTGCATTCAGAGGGGGGGTCTGAGAAAGTTTAGCCTTGTCCACACCTCGTGCCGAACCCTGTTGACGAGAGTGGCTGTATGAATTT
The DNA here is from genome assembly GCA_029168955.1 of Aplectana chamaeleonis. Classification (NCBI taxonomy): domain Eukaryota; kingdom Metazoa; phylum Nematoda; class Chromadorea; order Rhabditida; family Cosmocercidae; genus Aplectana; species Aplectana chamaeleonis. The sequence goes on from JAPDOI010000173.1 coordinate 677,705, forward strand.
GAAGAAAACCGGTTTTTACGCAGTTCTCGCAGGTTCCTTGGGAATTCCTCAAAATCGAAATTCTGACCGGACCCTGCCTTTAAAGTCAACGTCTCGGGCCAAAACAAGTCAACTTTGAATCATTAAAACTCAATCAAGTCAGAATTCTTTAATAGTATCTATGTAAATGAACTTCATTCATTCTCCGAGAATAACGTCAATATCAAGTTCCAGCTTTAATTTTTTCTCTTGGTGATTTGGAGTTCGTTGAAGTTTGATCGGAAGCTCTGCCATACAAGCAATTTTGACCGAGAAAGAGGCTGCCGATATTTTTTTTTGCTAATATTCAAACCTCACAATATTGAAAACACATCTCGTGCAAACTGGTCTCTCAAATGCCACATTCGAATTGCCAAGCACTTAAGTACCCGAGTACCAGAGGTTTTATTCGAAACGAGGTGTACTTCTAGGAGGGGTGTACTTCTATTAGAGGAAATACGATATCTGAAATCCACTAAACCTGACAAGGAGACCATACCGGCTCGCACAGTTGAGGGCATATGGTTTCCGTATTATACTTAGCCTGACGTCTGCACCACGCGACTACTCAGAAAAATGAAAGCAAGGTACTTGTAACATAAAAGGACGAAAACAAGTTACTTGTAACATATCTGAGCCGATGTAAGCTGCTTGCGAGTTATCGCAGGTCATTTAAAGGCATCGTACGCGCTGGAAATCAATTTTCATTTTTTCAGGCTCAATTTCATGACTGAGCCCGGTAGACCACACTGGTAAACTTTAGCGCGTCAAAAACGTTGGCCTATGAGGTTGGAAGGCGTAAAAGATGAAGATCCGCCACTAATTCTCACCACTCATCTAGCACTTTTTCCTAGAATGCTGGTGCGACCATGAGACTACATGAAAAATAGTTACGGCACGAATTCGACATGCAGAAAAATCCCGAAAATGACAGCGACAAGGCCTCCAAAAGCAGAAAAACTTTAAAAAGAATTTTGGCGCAAAATTCAAATTCGTATTTGCAATGTGTTCCTATTGACTTTTCTTTACAAATGAAGGTTTTTCATGAGCCCCTTTGACATTTTCGTTCACTGGAGAGGCCAAGCTACGCAAAAACATGAAAAAATAATATATGGTTTTCTGCGCGTACGATGTCCTTAAGTTACATGTAACATATCGGCGGGATTCCGTGTGCGGTGTTCCTCCGATATCTTACATTTATCTTAAATGACCTGCCTGAGATAAGTCGCAAGTAATTTATATCGGCAGAGAAGACATTCCCAAACGAGATATACGACACACTCGCGGGGTCAGGCTTACGAATGACGTTGCTGTTGGTTCAACTACCCAAGTTTGAGGTATTTGACCCCACAACAGCAGGGAAAGCCCAGCACAACATTTTTTGCGTAGTGTGTGGTCTGGGACGCGCTCTCGGCGTCGTGTGTCGCCTGCGTCACATGATGGCCACCCATAGTGAAAATATAAATGTAAGTTACATGTAACATAAGTGTAACTTACATGTAATATAAATTTGAGTTACATCTAGTATAAATGTATGTTACATGTAATATAAGTGCAAGTTAAATGAGACATTCAAGTAAGTTACATTTACATTAGAAGTAACCTGTTATGCTTTCTCTGAGTAGTCGTGCGGCGCCAGCGGCATCACCGGCAAATGGGATTTCGATTGCGCGTGGCTATCTACCGTCGCAGCTACGTTCTCAGATAGAGACATCACACTTCCCGCGGTATCACTCGCCGACGTCCCGTAACCCCTCCCGCGGAAGGCCAATAGATCGGTCGCGGGCAGTCGGCAGCGCTGTTTCGTTGACTGCCCGTATACGGTGAACATGCACTCTGCGGCCCTTCTGCCACCGCCTTACGGCTAATCTGATGACGGACAGAAGACAGTCCTAAAACAGTTTGCGGCACATTTAAAAATCACCCTTTAAATAAAGGTCTCTCCTAACAAAATTCGAAAAATTCGCTCCTGGGGATTTCATCTTGAACTGCATTTGACAAGTAAGGAGTGAGCTTCTACGGGCAAGCTTCTTACACTCACTGCTTCTTGCAGCCTTCCCATTAGCAGATGACATTATCGGACAGTGGTTCACCTGCCCAAGGCCAGCGTCGCACATAGCGCGGGTTTTGGAAAGAGTCTCAACACAGCGTTCTCTGCTCAGCAATTGTTCATTGGCTCCACTCTAGTCTGTGGTGCAATGATAATTCCAATGTGGGAATCGATGAGTGAGTGTTCGATGACCCCCAGGAATAGCCGACTGCCCGCCGACACTCCGCGGAAAGACGGTAGAGCCTCTCTGTCAGCGGGAAGTGGGGCGCTGTGCCACGCCCACAAAATTGGGGCCGCGCGAAGTCGACTAGCCCGACTTGGCCGGCGGGAAGTGGGCTGTTTTTATCTGAGTTCGTTCTTCAAACTTAATTGATTACGTGGACTCTAAAGACTTTGTGATCACTTCTTTCCCTCAACGTATCATACCAAGCGAAAGCCAGTTCAGGCGATTCCGCGTCCTTTGCCTAGCACGGAAACGTCCTTTGCTCCTAAACTGCATACTGGACGGAATTGGTCTTGTCGAGCGAACTTCTGCCCATGATAGGCGAACTACTGGGGCCGGATTCATCAACGCGTGTTGTTGGGTAGGAGTAAAGGCGTCGGCGCGTGCGATGATTACCCTGTGAAAGCGAAAGGTCTCCCACACGAGAGGTCTGTCGCTGTCACCCCTTCCGATTTTCTGGGTTGGCCAAGGGCTTTGTCGGTTAGCAACCTTGCGTTTTCGCTGGGTTATCATCACACGTGCCGACGCCTTTACTCCTACCCAGCACTGACGCATTGACGAATCCGGCCCCTGGAGCGGAATTCATCCACTCGTTTCGTGGGTAGGGGTAAAGGCGTCAGCTCGTTCGATGATTACTCCGTGAGAGCCAATGATATCCTACCACAGCAGTGTCTCAGCTGCCCTAGCCTATTAGCTGGGTAGGCCGAGGGCCTTGATCGGTTAGTCAATTTCTGCTTTCGCAGGGTAATCATCAGACGTGCCGACGGATTCTCTCCTCACTAATGAAACGCGTTGATGAAACTTGCCCTTGGTTAGTTTGGGCCAAAACCGTCAATAGACCTTGTAAACATCCATGCTTTTTGCTCAAGTCTTTAAGAGTAGTTGGCTCACGATGGACAGTAAATCGTTACTACACGCCAAGCCACTTTCTGCACGTTGATTTTGAAAAGTAAGGGTATCATACATTGCAAGAAAAGCTTACTATTGGTGACGGAAACAATGTCGTTGTTGCATGAGGGGTTGGCTTTCTTGCTGATGGGCTGGTCATGACAAGAATTTCACCTACACGCTAGCGCGGATAGTAGTCCAATAGCTCATTCCTCTTGCAGAATGCGTTGCAAAAACTAGGAGTTGAACACCCCTGACCATTCTAGTCCAATCTCTCATAATTAGGAAGAACGGGTTGAAATCAACGTTGCGTTTGCAGTGTTTACTGCTGATAACGAGGGGTTGTGCTCGTGTGGTCACTAGAGCTTGACCGCACGGTTGACGGAGAATGTTAAACTAGCAAAACTAAGGAAACAACTTGGAAAAAAAAAACTAAACCAAGCTAATAACTCACAGAACTGAAGAAAACAGGCTCGCTCATCCAGATTTCCCATACTCATCCTGCTAAGCAGTTTCTGGAGGTTTTTCATTGTTGTAGTGTCAAGCTTCTGGATGAGTGAGCTTGTTTGCTTCAGGACATATTCTGAATTGCATGCTTTGTTAGAGTTTTCGTCTTTCGTGGATTCCCCTGAGGCATTTAGCAGAAATTTTGAACAAGGGTTATTAATACGAAGGACTAAACATTCCTACAACATCCAAGACATGTTTTTTTGAACTTCGGACCAAAGGTGAAACAAGCCCTTGTCAGTGTAGTTGAGTAGGTATAGAATGATGGATGGGAGGTATGCGGAAGTATGTAGACTCTGTTTCATTCCAAGTGAACTCATGTTTTCGGTTATCACAGCGCGGAGGCTTTTTCGTCGAAACCTCCTTATCACTAGTTATATTTCACAGAGGCCCACCGCTTCGCTACTGGAGATAATCGAAATCATTAAGTCACTAGGGATGTACCAGAGCTTACCTTTTCGTCATTACCACCTTTTCAATGTAAAGCGAGTTTTCCGTTTTGAGTATTTCGCATTTCTAAGGCACCCGCAGTTGTGTGTTTGCATTCAAAGACACAGCCCAATCTCGGAATCGCCTTCCAGCCTTACTGCTTGCCATGGAGAGAATTTCGAGCTGATCACAACGATGCCTCCAGAATCGCTCAGAACCCTCTACGAACGGGGTTATGACCACTCAAAAATTTCGAACAACGAGAATTTCGTGTACGGGATGTCTGGGGCTTGTTTTTTTCTCCTGTCGTTCGCGACCATCGCAGTGGAGCAGACTTCACTATAAGGCTTGACCGATAACGAATATAGGAACATAGGTTTCGATTATAATCAATTTTGCGGCTCTTGCCTATTGGGACCGAAAATTTTGGAGGGAATGTGTGCTGCGATAGGGGGCAGAATGGGTGCTCGATGTTTTCTTGCTTATCCTGTAGAGTTGAGACTCCGCATTTGGCAAAGTTTTCAAACACAGCGGCGGGACCATAATATTTATTTTTATACACGAGCTTGGAATGAGCTTTCGAAGGCAGTGTTCATGATCCAAATAGTCTCCGGGTTTTCAATGTGAATTCAAACGCCCGGGGCTCACTGCATCAATAATGCTGAAAAAGCTGCTCGGAATGAGCTCGAACAAGCTACACAGCCCTAATTTGAGTGTTTTGCTCGCGTAACGCCCACTCCCTCAACGACTACTTACAAAATTTTCCAACTGAAAATCCAACATTAAGAAGGTAATTGATTATTAAATGGGGTAAGCTTAGTTGAGCAGAATGAATTATAGCCTCACCGAATGTGTTGTTTCCTTGAAATGGAGTTTCGAGTTGTTTACGGATAAGTGACGGTTGAAAGAAGTGGGCGTGGCGTGAGCGGATTACTCAAGTTTAGGGCCGTATAGGGCTCTTCTGCGCTCGTTCCCAGCCGTTTTTTCAACAATGCTGGTGAAATTGGACTTGGACCTCTAGATTTCCTGTGAAAATCTTTTACGGAAAGTAGACTACGATTCTTTCCGTGGCGAGGTTTTTCTTACAGTGCAGTGCAGAATTTGGAGGAATGTCTGTTACTCCCCTCTTCCCCTCTACGTTTGTCTGTTGTCGTCTGTTTCTCTCAAGTCCGCATTATGTATACCCTGTATGGAACCATGTACATATTATTCTGTGGTGCCAGAATGCATATCACAATGTTCGTGAGGAATCATGGTACATTACCGCTCGTAGAATTTTGTCAGAAAGCGAGCGAGGTCGAGTTTTCGCGTCTTTTTCGTCTTTTTTGTATAACTCGCTCAAAGTGAACTTTGAGCAAAACTGGTGAGATATTAATGATCATGGCGTTGAGTACTAAGCTCTGGTACATCCCTAGTGACCTGATGATTTCGATTATCACCAGCAGCGGAGCGGTGGGCCTCGTTGAAATATAACTAGTGATAGGGAGGTTCCGACGAAAAAGTCACAGCTTCGCGCCGTGATAACCGAAAACATGAGTTCACTCGGAATGAACCAGAGTCTATGTAATGGTAGCGCCGCTGTCGGGTCTCGTTGAGAACCGTGGAGGTTTCGCAATCAACCGGCTCTATATACGCTAGAGACAGGGGAAAACACACAGAGACAGTAGAGCTCCATCCGCAACGGTACCATATATAGAAACTTGGACACTGCGACACTTCCATAGTTCTCAACGTAATTACCACAAAGGCTTGGGTAGCCCTCAACGCCAGGATCATGAATATCACCTTAGTATTGCTTAAAGTTGGGTTCGAAACGAGTTATACAAAAAAGACGATAACGACGTGATATCCCGACTTTGCTCGCTTTCTGACCAAATCCTAAGACGCTATTGTAGTTGCTTAGTAGAATCCTTGGAAGATCACATCTGTATAGGAATGGCGGACCTTATTTTTCTTTGCGAAATTGAGCATCAGGTGTATCACGCATGATAAACCGTGACGTGAATACGTTGAAGATAATATCTGAGTTGCGAATGGTTAAACAGCAGCATACAGCTGTGTTGGCATTAGATGCGAACAATCAACGCCCGAAACATGATTCGCACTGGCCGTCGGCCGCCCGAATCGTCATAGATAAAATCTTGCTTACCTTGGTTGGACGCTACAACATTCCAATATTGGCGGATAGTTCCCGATCACCGACACATACAGCATTACAGTCGGCGCCATAACAATGCAATCCATGTGCTACTTGGTTGAAGTGAATATCAACCTCGTCTTCGTGAAGTAGCCTGTTTGCTGATAAAACTGTTCGATGTTTCGTGTCAAGGTGTTCCGCCGCCGCATACCGTCTATCACAAGCACCTGGCCGAAGAAGGTCACGCCAACTGTGCGAGTACAAAATACGTTTGCTGCCGCAATCGACTGCCCCTCTTTCCTCTTTAAACTCGCACTCTCCGGTAACCGCAGTTAGTGTCTGTCTGTCATATATTCCTCGTAACTCTTTACTAATTCCCTTTAACTTAGTTTGGTTTACGATGTGGATTTTCTGCTGATTACCATTTAAATCCTCGTCATCTCGCCATCGCATCATGCTATATTGTTCCTGTACTCATAGTATCTTATGAGGTCCTGAGCAGAGCTGGGCACACGTCCCGACATGACGATTTTGAATATGCACCCCCCCCATAGCTCGGCAATTTTAGGCACCCCCCTATGGGAAATCGAAATCGGCGGTTTTCCGAGAAGTCGACCGCAGCAGCCATGATTTTGACTTCCTGATTCTGATAAACAAGAATATAAAAAAGCACTGAACAGAGAAAATTCCGAAAATGTGAACAAAAAGGTAGTGTAATTTCTAAACTTCAAAACAATCCCGAGGGAAATTTGTTAGTAAAACGGTAAGTTATGATGAAAGATAAAACAATTTTCATTTCAAAACAATTTAACAATTACAAACAACAACAGAACCACCATTATTGCAATAATTAACATTTTCTATCGAATGTTTTCATAGGGCGAGTGTAGGGCAGTGGCAAGAGGCGCCACTGTCACGCACACGGTCGAGTGATCGATCCTCTCCCAAGGCCAACCTAGCCTTCAATCCCTCCGGGGTCGGTTAGTTGGTACCAGACTTGTCTGGGAGGATAAATACACTGACTTGAGCATTGGCTGGCTCCCGGAAGTCATTGTACAGGCCCAATACACATTCAAAAGCCTCTACGATTCTGAATGCAAATCCAATGTGTACCCAGAGGATTGATATACTGTTTGAATCAAAGCAATTTTGTGTCGTGTAACCATCTTGGGATTCATGTGATGCGTAGGGAACAGAAAACCCGAGTTTCACACACAAATGTAGAATGCCGCAATCCTGTAGAGACTCGGCTTGTCGTGTGGTATGGTGTTTGTACGCAGCTACACAGCGCAGCTACACAGCGCAGTGGTTGCGCACACAATATTAATCAGAAAATCATTTTATTACAGAACGGGGAGGAGAAAAGGTATGAAACCGAAGGAACTGGAAGATGGTAAAAATAGTCTGTTTTGGATGTACCCATTTTTGGAAATTTAATGTAAATAAACGTTGTTGGAGCGGCTGTAAGTATTTAGCCGTGACAAGTTTCATTCAAACGAACCTAGTTGATTACAGGAAGCACTAAACATGAGAGCGAAGGATATTGTGAGAAAGAGGAAAATCTGGCAAACACTTCAGCATAAATAAGATGGATTTCAATGTGATTTAAAGACCTTAAATCTCGTCCCGGTTTTACCTCGAAAACCGGGACAAAAGCGGTTTCTAGGACATCAAATCACATTGAATATCAAGCCTTTCGTTATTGAAATGTTTGCCAGATTCTCCTCTTTCTCGCGATGCTCTTAGTTCTCTTGTTTAGTGTTGTTTTTAATCAACTAGGTTCTTTTGAATGAACCTTATGAAGTCCGAAAAATTCACCCCGCTCCAACTTTGTCTATTTACATTAATTTTCAGTAGCGGATACATCGAAAGTATCCTATTTCTGGCTTTTTACACTTACTCCAGTTTCAATCCTTTTTTCCACCCTGTTCTGTAATAAAATAAATTTTTAATTAATATTGTGTGCGCGTCCACTCCAGTGTGGGCTGTGTAGCTGTGGACAAACAACATATCGCACGGCAAGCCGAGTCTCTGAGGGATTGCGGCGTTGAAGGTCGATAAAACTCGGGTTTTTTATGTCCAGAGTACTTCTCAAGGAGGAAGACACGATTATTCGCTTCTTTCACAGGAACTTGCAGTCTCAAATTCTTACAGTCGGCTCTCTTCACAAGTCATTCTCATGGATGAAAATCCGTTGGCTAGTTATTCTACTGACTGTGCTAACTGTATTTTCAATCTGTCACAATACATCAGTTCGCTAATCCTCTTCTGAACGTGAACAATAGCGCCTCTGACAAGAGGACTACTATTAGCCAGCCTGGCCATTCCTGATGAAATGTACTTCTCTAAGATCGTTTTTGACGGAAAATCCGATTATGATCTTCTCAGCTGCCTAAACCCACTCTGAAAAAAGTTATATGCATTTTTTTGTCAGATTTTCGTACCTAGTGTACCTTCAAAACGCGCACTAGTCTTCGGAAAATCTGGAAACGGACCTCATAGGCGCTATTCATACTACTCAACGCCAGCGCGGCACGTGCGTACCGCGCTGGCGCGGCGCTTGTGTATGAATACTTTCTACTCGCGTGACGAGCGTACCGCGCTTGCGGAGACTATGAATACTGCAGCGGCGACGCCATGGCGGAGCGGGCGGAGCGTGACGCGCGCGCCGCGCGGGCGGGGCGTTCAGCCATTCATACACAAACGCCTTGCCAGCGCGGCACGCGCGTGCCGCGCTGTCGTTGAGTAGTATGAATAGCGCCGTAATTGTGTTCAGCGCCCGAAACTACCCCCGTGCGCAAAGTTTAGGTAAAGGCACATTTTCCAAACTTTGCCCAGTCTGAAAGCGTTTCGGACTTAGACGACGGATTTTTGGTTGGGTGTTTATTTATACCAATTACAAGGCTGTGGTAGCTTTTCAGAAAAATAATCCAGATTTGACTCAAAAATCTTCTAGGTGGGTAATTTGGGGCGCTGATTGCGAATCTGGCGTTTATTTGTCGGTTTCCGGAGTTTTCGACTCGATTCGTTCGAAGCTTCCGGTCGGGGAAAATTTGATGGCAAATTGCGACTTTTGACGATTTCCGGAGTGCTACGATAGATATGGCTCAAATTGTACCTATGGGCGTTATTTGGAGAGCAGAACACGAATCTGAAGTCCGTTTATCGATTTTTGAGAAATTACGGTAGATTACGGTGGGTACACGGTAGTTCGGTCAAAGTCTCAGATTTGACTAAAAATTTGCATGCGGGGGTTTTTCGGGGTGGTGAATACGAATTTCATGTACATTTGTCAATTTTTGAAATACTGAGGTAGGTTTTGCCCCCTAAATGATACAGTGCCAAACGTTACCTATAGTAAACTTCAGAATTTCGTCAAACGGACTCCAGATTCGAGTTCAGCACCCTAGACTACCACTATAAACAAGTTTTGAGACAAATTCAAACTTTTTTTTTTCGAAACACCCTAAAAATTTCATGTACCCTTACCTTGCCCCCAGGCTTCGAAAAACGCGTAAAACTTTTTTCAGACAGGTTTTAGGCAGCTGCGAAGATCGTATTCGGATTCAATGCCGAGAACAGTTCTAGAAAAGTACATTTCATCCGGGATGGCCGGGCAGACTAAAAGTGGTTCCCTTGTGAGAGCTGTCTTTGTATCTTCGCCTTGAATCGGAAATCACCCGCGCAATCAATGAACGTTGCTTCAAAGAAACATGACACCACATCAATCCTTACTTGCTTCCAGATAACAGAGTAGTGATGAAAACATCAAAATTTGTCTTTAAAAAGGCCTCAGCTTAACTGGATTTACTGCCGATTTGTGCTTACCAGATCATACCGGTTAGCTTGTGATTGCTGTTGTGCCTACACTGTTCATGTGTGAATAGCTGAGGAATGCAGAGCTGGGTGTCGGTAGTGTAAGGGTAACACTCTCGCCCGGTGTTACCATTACACTACCGACGCTAAGCGGTTTCGATTCCTGCCTGACAACTAAGCTCGGTATTAAAGGCAGTGTTCACGATAAGAATCGTTTTTCTGCTTTTCCGCCTGTCTTGAAGGCGGTCCCATGCTGATTTCAATGATGTTTTTGGAATCGTACAAGACCTTCTAGGAACGGAGTTATGGTCCCTCAAAAATTGAGCTAGGGAAGCATGGTGGACGAGTTGTCCGAGGCTTGTAACTTCCGTCTTTTGCACCCGATCTATGCGAGCTTACCTGAGTAAAGAGAGAAGTTAGGAATAAAGTGAAGAACGGAGCTATTGATCGGAAACCATCGCTCATCTCACAATCTCGAGCATTCATTTGTTCCCGTCGGTGGACGTGAAAAATGCGGAACTATGAATTATTGCGAACACGACCTGCATCTTTATCAATAATTTGAATTCTCTGAGTGTTCGCCTTAAAAAAGGGGAGAATAAGATATGATAAATCAGTAGAAAAGCTTGTATTATTCTTTCCTGAAATTCGACTAAACATGCGCTTCGCTTTTTTTGGTGTTCATTTTAGGTACCCCCCTTCGCCCTCTCTGCAACGTCCAATATGCACCCCCCCCCGCCCTAATGCTAACCGGGACGCGTGGCCAGCCCTTGTCCTGGATGGTTTGACCCTATGCATTGAGTGCATTATGAGCAAGTTTTTTCTTGTACTGATTTTATGCCATTTACTCTCAGGGTGATCAAGCACCACAAGAAATTATTTATTTGCTCGGGTGGTAGTAATCCATTCGGAAATACGAGTTTCGAAATCGCCGAAACATGCAGGTATTCTGCAAGTTTCGACCTCACAAGAAGAGGCGATTTTGAGGCGATATAGCAATAGACAGGTTTTAACCCGTATCCATAGTGTTCCCCGACTTCAAAGGGGGTCATCTTCCAAATCTGGTGCAAAATGGTCAACCGCTTCCTATCCTGTGCTCGCTTCTATGCAGCTCATTGCGGGTAAACCTCATGGTTTCGGGCACCCTCCCGAGATCGCTGAAACTGGCAGCAGGCTCAGTCTCTACTCAGATAGAGACATCACACTTCCCGCGGTATCACTAGCCGACGTTCCGTAACCCCTCCCGCGGAAGGCCAATAGATCGGTCGCGGGCAATCGGCAGCGCTGTTTCGTTGACTGCCCGTACACACTTAACAAGCACTCTGCGGCCCTTCTGCCACCGCCTTACGGCTAATCTGATGACGGACAGAAAACAGTCCTAAAACAGTTTGTGGCACATTTAAAAATCACCCTTTAAGTAAAGGTCTCTCCTAACAAAATTCGAAAAATCCGCTCCTGAGGATTTCATCTAGAACTGCATTTGACAAGTAAGGATTAAGCTTCTACGGGGGAGCTCCCTACACTCATTGCTTCTTGCAGCCTTCCCATTCGCAGATGCCATTAACGGACAGTGGTTCACCTGCCCAAGGCCAGCGTTGCACACAGCGCGGGTTTTGGAAAGAGTCTCAACACAGCGTTCTCTGCTCAGCAGTTGTTCATTGGCTCCACTCTAGTCTGTGGTGCAATGATGATTCCAATGTGGGAATCGATGAGTGAGTGTTCGATGACCCCCAGGAAGAGCCGACTGCCCGCCGACACTCCGCGGAAAGATGGTAGAGCCTCTCTGTCAGCGGGAAGTGGGGCGCTGTGCCACGCCCACAAAATTGGGGCCGCGCGAAGTCGACTAGCCCGACTTGGCCGGCGGGAAGTGGGCTGTTTTTATCTGAGTAGGCGAGGTGGGCAGCGAGAGGCGAAACAGCGCCGCGGTGGTGGAGACGCGAGAGACTCCCAGTCTCGGGGAGAAAAAGTGGTGCGGAGGACTTCTTCGTCCATCATGCGATGTGGGTGCTGTTTTGCAGAGGCTGTCACCAAGCGCGCAGACAGGGGCAGTCATAAAATTATTGACAACCGACCTCCAAGGATACACCTCGGCAAAAATCGGTAGATCGCTCGTTTTGAACGCGGAAAAGCCGGGATTTGGTCATGTTAGCGTGAAAAACTTGATTATAGGCTATTTTAACAGTAATCTATCTACCTTTGATAATTTATCAGATCGAAGTGATATGAACAAATTCATGAGATTTGGAGCATTTTGAGCCGGGAAAGCGAGTATTAGGTTTGATTAACTTGGAAATAGCGAAATTAATTTTTTTTTGGCAGAAGTCAGGCGTTGACACCATATCAAACTCAACTGATAAGGTTATAGCTCTTCGAGTTATAAGTTTGCACACCAGTGCTGCGATAACTTACCCCTGATGACCTGGGAATCGCAAAATTTATTTCTTTTGACACAAGTAATAAATTGATACCTTAGGCAGCGTCCATACGTGGCGAGAGCGTGCGATTACGCAAAATCGATGTTCATCAAGGGCACACGTTTTGCTTGCCGCTCACGTGCGCTCCCTCTCGCACGCTCCCGCCCGCTCGCTCTCGCTCGCTTACGCCAGCTCTAAAAAGGAAGCAGCAAGTTTCGAGCTTATTGCTCAATCCCTAAAGTAGGAGACATTGAACCTATTGCAGAACTATTGCCCTTGTTTTTCATAATCCCACTACGGACGTTGAAAACAGTGGGAAATCATCAGCCGTTGCGACGATTTCAGCGATTGATCACCCGATCAAACGTTTTCAATCGAATCAACACGAGGCAGGGGTGTTTGCCTGTGTTAATTTGCAGGCAGCGTTGAGGAGCGTCAAGAGGTGCACAACAGCGGGAGCGCCCGCTCTCGCCACGTATGGACGCTGCCTTATCAAACTGGACTGACGATGTTATAAATCCATGATTTTCACGTTTCCAGCTGGAATGAGCGGGTATTTGCTACTGATAGGCTGGGCATAGCAAAATTAATCTTACTTAGTACAATTTAGGCACTGAAACCTTACCAAATCAAAGTAATGAGGTCATAACTCTACGATGTCGAGCAATGTAAACCGGAGTTGTTCCTTAGATTTTTTTTCCGATCGAATCGATTTCAGACTTACGCGATTTCTCGATTTTCTTATTTCTTTTTTATATCATTCGGTTTTCGATTACGTTCGGAAGTTTCGTTTTTAGATTCTTCGATTTCCAAAAAGTGATCGAAATGTGATGTTTTAAATTTTGTTCTGCAATATTCAATTTCTCGGAGATCCTAGTCGGAGCCATGTATCAGGGTGATGCAGAAATTATCGAGCATTACTTTGGTCGTTCGACTGAGTTTCCCAGGCAGATTTCGATAGGCCACGAACTCGGACAGTAAGTACAAGTGTAAATGTGTGGGTGCAAAAAAAAAACAAAAATCTTTGTCTTACCAAACTTTTCACAATTCTAAATTTTCCTAATTTTCTCAAGGAAGTCCTCAATTTCCTGTGAATCCGTGTTCAGAGGAATCAATCGAAGAAAAGTTTTTTTATTCGATAAAAATGATTCTTTCGTCAAGTGCGAAGATCATATGATTTGAATTTTTCGTGATTTCATACGTCTCAATCCACATGCTCAATTTCTGAGTTCACAAAAAATGAAATTCCGGGACACGTTGCTGGTTGTTCGGGAGGATGAGCGGAAATTCATTTCGAAATTTCACGAAAACTCAAGGTATGGGCTGAGTGTAATCAAACGTTTTAACAATTTTTTTCACAGTGTCTGCAAATTTTCTTGCAAAACCTCAGAGCTGCGAAAGTTGGTAGGGCAATTGCACTTTTCATTAGAGTTATGACCTTTTCAGTCCGACTTGATAAGGTATCAGTACCCGAAGTGTGCAAAAAAATATAATTTTGCTATGCCCAAGTTATCAGGAAAAGCACGATTTTTTTCCGGATGGGTGAGAAACCTTCTTTTTCGAACCAACAAAAACTTTTGCTCATGCGGTCGTTCAAACGATAGAAAAAAGTCGGAGATCAGAAAGTCCTGCTTTCGTGTGAGGTCAGTAGGTGCTGAGAAGAAATAGGCAACAGTAGGTTTGACACAAGACTTGAGAGGTGAAATTGCGGCAACGATTAACAGCAATCATATTTATAGAACAGATAGAATCCGTCGAAGAACGTTGGGGAAAATGATTAGGCGTGTAGTTATTGAGGTCCTTTTATTGTAGTCCAGAAGGCCGATTGAATTTACTCGAATGAGGAACGACTTAAATAGATTCTTTCACATGTCTTATACAAGAAAGTTTGTAGGAATTGAGTTTTGAGTTCCGCTTGACCAACCACTCCATTATAAACGCCTTGAGTGTACAATTTTCACTGCTTCATTCCTCCATCAAATTAAGCTTTTTAAAGGCAGTGTTCACGATAAAAATCGTTTTTCTGTTTTCCAGCCTATCTTGAAAACGGCCCCATGCTGATTCCAATGATGTCTCTGAAATCGTACACGACCTTGTGGGAACCAAGTTATGGTCCCTCAAAGATTGAGCTATGGAAACATGGTGGACGAGTTGTCCGAGGCTTGTAACTTCCGTCTTTTGCAGCCGATCTATGCGAGCTGACCTGAGTAAAGAGAGAAGCCGAGAATAAAGGGAAGAACGGGGCTAATGATTGAAAATCATCGCTCATCTCACGATCTCGAGCATTCATTTGTTCACGTCGGTGGGCGTGTGATGCGCTTTTGGGGTTTTCAATGCGCTCGAAGTTGCAACTTCGGGCTCTTTTGGGGCTCTTCCTGGCTCGTTTTCATGCGTTCTTTCGACGTTAACGTTACAGAGTGTCCCTCCACTATCCAATCCTAGTGGAATTTCGAAAACTTTTTTCATCGTGAACACTGCCTTTAAGTAGGTACTATGACGTTAACTATTAGTCTGAGCCTCTGCTGTGGCCAGAAACACAATGCTGTGTTCGCAATGGGAGACACCTACAATGAAAACATCACCAGGGCACAGTGTGATCTTGGTGCAATGCCGCTGATCGCAATGGTTAAAAGCACTGAGGGTTCAACTCCTTAGAAGGACGAAGTTTCGCAAAGAAACGCAACACCTCGCATGATGATGCGTGTGTGGTCCCGGTTTCAATCAGTTCATTCTGCGAGTTTCGAAAGTCAGCTCGCGACATAAAACTCGTAGTTTCGCATGGATTACTACCGTCCCACATTTATTACATGAGCAAGTCATGTCAGACAGGAAAAATATGTTACAAAAATTAGGGAGAAACCTAGAATTAAAGTGGCGCTACGACAAATTAAAAAGGGAAAACAAGAAAAGAGATAACATTACTCCAGCCCTTCAAGGCACAGTCCAACCCTAGGGGTAATTTTTGATATTAAACTCCGGCCACCTTGTGTAGCAACCCTGCCATGCGCAAAGCCTCAATTCGCCTAAAGAGGCGAGAAAAAGAGCGGAAAAAATCGACCACGCCCCCAGAGAAGAAAAAAATGGGTAACGCCCATCGACAAGTTTTCGCTCTCATTAAAGGCAGTGGTCGCGCTCAAATATGCTCGTCTTCTTTTCCCCTCTAAACCCTTTTCTGGGTATAGAGTAGTAGAACCTACAAGAAAAAATCGTGAAAAAAACGCTGATCTGGGCCGAATTCGAAGCCTAAACTTTCTTCTCTTTTGATGGTGGACGAGTCCACCCCACATCATCGGCATCGATGATCTCTAATATCAAGAACATCAACTGGCTTGAACATAAATTTCAATCAATGAACTTTCGGATTTATGAACACATCTAGTCAAAAACATTGGTTGAAGTGCTTGCTTTCATTGTTCAACTGTTTTATTAGGTAAATTAGCATTTATTTCTTCCTCTGAGTGTCGATGATTTTCGACTGCTTGACATGAAACTGTGATCTTTCTGTGCACGTGTGCACGAACTGGAAATTTAGGGTCTTAATAACTCTAATTCTAGCCCGTTTTTCACCGCGCTACCTTCATAGTTTTTGAGCTGTTTTATATCTAAGCTGATTTTTGTAGTTTTTTCGATAACGTTTTTCATCGTAACCACTGCCTTTAAGGACAAGATGTGAGATGGATTCTGAACAAAATCTATGTTCTTCTATTTTTATTTGGTTTAGCTTTATATTGTGATTTGCTCCGGAACGATGACGGCGAATGACGAGAAAAAACAGGCCCGCGACAACCCGTCCGCGAACTTCTCGCCGTTCAAATTCAAATTTTTTGAGAGGCAGTAACTCTATTCGTAGTCCTTCTGAGTGATTCCGAAGTCACCGTTGTGATCAGTGTGAAATTTTCTCCGAAACGAGCAGGAAAACAAAAATTCAAGTCTGAATCGTTCTCCCGTTTCCCTGCCCATCTTGAAAACGGTTCGACGCTGATTCCAATCATGTCCTTGTAATCGGGCGAGACCCCGTGAGAACGGAGTTATGGCTCCTCGAAAATTAAGATGCGGTAGGATGGTGGACGAGTTGTCCGTGGCTTGTGACTTCCGTTACTTGCAACCGATATATGTGAGCCGACCTCAATAAGGAGAGAGGTTGAGAATGAAGGGATGAACTGTGCTATTGATCGGAAACCATAGCTCATCCCGCCACTATTGAGCTCGAAAAATCGTAAAAGAGGCGTGCCAAGGTGGCTTCTCGATGTGGGAGCCCCAATGGGGCTTTCTCCTATATCTCACTTATTCGTAGGGAATGAGAGCTCCCACTCGGCAGGCTTTATATAGTTTTAATCTACTTCACCTTATGTGGAAATCTCAGAGTTCGTCCATGAGGTTGGTTTGTGCTTTTAAGAGCACCGCACATGCTTAGATATGAATTTTGTTATTTCCATTTTATTGTGCAGTAGAGACCTCCTATAGAGCACGTGCCAAGTACGAGATCTAAATCCCTCCAAATAAGCTGGATATAGGCAACCACCGCGAGCCCGACCCCCTTTCTGAATTCCGAACTCATTAGCGGCTGGATGGATGGATGAATTTCAACACCGTCGTCGTTCTTCCCTTGCTTCACTGTCTGTCTCCTCATTCTGGTTCGCTGTCTTGCAGCGACTGTGAATGAAGAGAAATACAGGCCTGAGATAACGCGTACACTGAATTCTCACCCTCAGAATATAGTTTACGAAGAGACATCATTCCGCTTGGAGGCGGCCTTGAGCGTACTCGTAGATGCCACAGTGATCAGCGTGTGATTTTCCCCAAGATAAGCACAAAACCAGAAAATTATGTTTTGGGTGTCCTGTGCCTTTAAAGGCACAGTCCAAGCTCAGGGGCGAACTTTGAGATTTCCACATAATTTTAAAGTAGACCCACCCCATATAGCGCCTGCCAAGCGCGAGCTCTCAATTCGTCCGAATAAGCGAGATATAAGAGGAAGCCACCCTGGGGCTCCCACATCCGGAAGCCACTTTGGCACGTCGCTTTTACGATCTTTCGAGCTCAACAGTGGCGAGATGAGCGATCATTACACGAAAAAAGCGTGATTTCGGCGCGAGAGAACCTGGTATCACCCCGAAAGGTCCAGGTGTAGACCTCTTAGCCCCGGATTTCGAGACGGCGGCATGACTTAACTTACGCCTCGAAAGTTTCAGCTGTCGACCTGCTACCGCCAGATTTATGGATTTTGCTCTAGACATACTATCGCTGGACTTTTAATAGTGGGGCCACCTTCAAAATTCGGAGCAGTTAATCGACTCTGCCAATTCGAGACTTGATGCCTCGGCAAAAAAACTTAATGCTCATGTACAAGTCGGCATGAAGTTCTAATTTGCAGCGCTAAATTCGCTGTATGGGTGAATTTCCCTCTAGGATAGGTGAGAATGGGGTGAATATGCCGCGAAAATAAGGTGAATGTAACGCGAAACGATGTGAGTTTACTGCGAAAATGGGGTGAAAGTGTTGCAAGGTTTAGCGGGCCGGAGCCGCCACGACCCACTGCGAGGTGGTCAACCTCGCAGTGGAAACAGAATTAACCGTCTCATGGGATAGATATATCGGGAGCCCTTTCTGTGAGCTCTTGAATTTGATCGCGATAGCAAGTAGCCAACTTCATTTTTGCCTGCAGCGTATCCAGCGCGGGTTTGCTGAAATCATTTATCACATGCAAAAACGACTGCACTCCTCGGTCAAGATTGATAATGATAGTTCACTATCGCTCGCGGCAAATTCACTCTTTGCGCTGATTGATATCCAGCCGCTCAGCAAATTCACCCTTTGCGCGAATAAGCTTTGAAGACGGCGCTAAAGTTGAATTTCACGCCTAATGATAATAGAGGGTGATAAAGGCCGCTTTAGCCGAAGCATCAAGTCTCGCATTGGCAGAAGAGCTGGACCATCGCAGGATTCAGAAACTATTGCTGTATTATTCCTTGAGTGCGAGTATGGAGCTTCGGGGAACCGCTTTGCTCCTAAAGAAATACTTATCGATCAAACGTGTTCAGACAAGTAATTGCAGGTAAACATGTTTTGTCACTTCGACAGTCATGTTTTAGCGTTAGGAGCCGATCGGTTCCCCGAAGCTCTATACCGATATTCATTATTCCTTTACCTAGCTGGAAATGTAGCCGTCTCCATACTCAACTGCCCTTAAAGGCATCGTTCACGCTGGAAATCTTCATTTTTCAGGCTCAATTTCATGATTGAGCCCGTCAGACCACACTGGTAAACTTTGGCGCGTCAAAAACGTTGGGCAATGAGGTTGTAAGGCGTCAAAGATGAAGATCCGCCACCGATTCTCACCAGTCATCTAACACTTTTTCCTAGAATGTTGGTGCTACCGTAAGACAGCATGAAAAATAGTTACGGCACGAACTCCACATGCAGAAAAACTCCGAAAATGACAGTGACGAGATTTCAAAAAGCAGAAAAACTTCAAAAAGGATTTGGCGCGAAATTCAAATTCGTATTTACAATGTGTTCCGATTGACTTTTCTTTACAAATGAAGATTTTTCATGGGCCCCTTCGACATTTTCGTTCACTAGAAAGGCCAAGCTACACAAAAACATGAAAAACAATATACGGTTTTCTGCGCGTACGATGCCTTTAAACTGGGGCATTTCGGTTTTTTTTCTACCGTGATTATTATTGAGGTGTAACTCTTACCGACTCAATATATGACCTATTTCGCAGGTTCCAGCCGCCGGCAGAACAAAAAAAATAGTAGTTAACTTTCTTTCGAACCAATTCGACTTTAACGGGTTTTTTGAAACTCTAAGCAAGAAATATGCAGCAATGATACAAAAACCAAGAGAATTAGGCAAAACATTTATATATAGAACTTTTGACTCTGCGAGGACAGGATTATGGACTAAAACGGGTTAATAAATTTTCTCCAATGGGCGAAAATCGCAGTTTGCGGGACTTTTTTGAAACGGGAACTCCTGGCATAGCTTCATTATCTGCGAATTTCCCCTCACCAAATCTCAAATTTGCGGGTGTAGGTATTATTCACAGTGTCTTCTCTGATTATAACTATTTTCCTGATTGTGGTTAATTCTTTTTAGAAACCCTTGAAAAGTGTTAAAATCTAATCTCTGAAAAATGGTTGATAATTGGCAAAATGATTAGGTGTATGCAGTGAGATAAATCGTTGTGCATTATTGTCAAATGTGGAGTTGATTGGCTTAAAGGCAGTGTTCACGATGAAAATTGTTTTTCTGTTTTCCCGCCTATCTTGAAAACGGCCCCACGCTGATTCCAATGATGTCTCTGAAATCGTACAAGACCTTCTGGGAATGGAGTTATGGCCCCTCAAAAATTGAGCTAGGGAAAATGGTGGACGAGTTGTCCGAGGCTTGTAACTTCCGTCTTTTGCAGCCGATCTATGCGAGCTGACCTGAGTAAAGAGAGAAGTTGAGAATGAAGGGAAGAACGGGGCTAATGATTGGAAATCATCGTTCATCTCACGATCTTGAGCATTCATTTGTTTACGTCGGTGGGCGTGTGATGCGCTTTCGAGGTTTGCCTTGCGCTCGAAATGGCAACTTCAGGCTCTTTTGAAGCTTTTCCTGGCTCGTTTTCATGCGTTCTTTTGACGTCAACGTTACATTGTGCCCCTCCACTACCCATTCCTAGTGGATACTGAAACACATTTTTTATCGTGAACACTGCCTTTAAAGAAGTCGGATGATGGGGATATAATGGGAATCATACCTGCTAAACTCGCTTAATTGAGAAAAATTAGGTTTCAAAAAGTACGAGTAAGTTCAAAAATAGACCACATACTCGATTCAATTGTTTTACGTGTGAACATTTGTACAAAAATTGAAGCAACTAATCGATTTCGAAGTCTAAATGGTTCTCAAGTAATATACTTGTGCAGATGAACAACTTTTTTGATGGGTAATTATGATGTAGTCTGAATTGAGACAGTAATTCGAAAAACGGACATTTGATCTAAACGAAAGAAAGGAATTTTTCGATTCCCAGGATTAACGGCGGAATACGCGAGAGGCGAAAAATATAAAACCTCCAATGACGCTAGAAGCAAAACAGTAAACATCACCATGAAATCGAGTATTCAGAAAAGGATGTTTCAAGACTCCAAATATACCTGGTGTTCGAAAAAAATACGCATAATCAAATCTCAAGAGTCGATAAAATAGTTGAATACGACAAAAATCTCTAGAACACTATTCGAGTAATAATTCCATTCAATACAAAGCCTTATTTGCGCGTTATCGCACAAAAACAGGTGTGCTTCACGAAAGACAAGAAAAACAAAAGCAGGTTCTTCAGTTGCGCAACCAACTGAATGTTTTGTTGAGATTCGGAGATTTGGACGATCAATCCTCGCCGGCTGTAAGATGTGTTGCCTTGTCAACCTGCTGTGAACCTGCTATCGACAGGTCGACAGCAGGTCGATAACAGGTTCATGTTATTCTCCCGAAAGAACCTGATATCGCTGGTTGCTCGAGAAACAGGTGGTTCAACCTGCTGTCGACATTTGAGTTTGCCTGAGTACCCTGCACTCGTTCTTCCTGCTTCCAACGACGCCATCTTCCCGCTGGTACCCCGAGTCCACTTCGGCTGCCGGAGATCAATCAATTTCGGGGTACTTCGCTCATTGAGCGATGCATGCGAGACACTGCAGCGCGAAGATTTCGACATCCTCAAGAGAGGGCGCGGGGAAGCAGAGGGCAAAGAGAGGGACTGACAGTAAATCGCTCCTTTGGACATGAACGACGGACTCAGAACCTTTTTGTTTGAGTTTGAACATCAACAAACATTATACCATTGGGAAGCCCTCATCACGAAGATTCTAAATGTCTTGCGTTGGCTGACCGTGGCTAGCGGGGCCTCAGAAAACGAAGAAAAGTTTGTGATAATAACAATCCGTGTTTAAAAGAATTTATCGCAAAATACAACGATTGTTTTTTGAGACTACATATTTATCGTGAGCTGCGAGAAGCTGCAAAGGCTACCAGCAGTAACTCCTGGCCTTCTTGGACGGGCCGCAGTCAAACTTCGGGTGGGTGCTGTTCTGCACAGGTTGTCAGCAAGCGCGCGCGCAGTGGCCGCCGTAAAATTATTGACAGCTGACCTCCAAGTATACTGTAGGTTGGCGGAACTCGTCAGATCGCGCGTTTTTGAGGCGGAAAGGCTGGAGTTCTGTCATGTCAGCGTGAAAGTCTTGATTGTAGATCATCTTAACACTAATCAGGCACTGTTAGCTTATCAGAATCAACTGATAAGGGGACAACTGCTTGATTTCGAACATTTTGAGACGGAGAACCGGCCATCAGCTCATAGGACATCTCTAGGAACCACTTTTCGCGATCTAAATTTTCTCCTCTTTTCTTTTTTCTTTTCTATCTAAATTTTTTTCTCTAAGAGTTTCTCTTTATGGAGAGAATCAGACACATTTGACGGAAAGCATTACTACTGCCTATAAATCTAAGCAAAAGGAAGCTTGTGGCTCAGGAAATAGCAAAAATTTTCGGGTTTGAGAATGCGAAAATCTGAAACTTTGTAGAAAATGTCGGTCAGTCGCGGAGAGCTCAATAACCTGCTGTCTATATCGTTTACACTGTTGAGGTAGACGTGACATTACGTCGAAAAACCACAATTTACATTACTTTTCCTTTCGCCAACTCGATTGATTGTGTAAGCCCTATAAGCCTTGTATGCCCGTAAGACATGAGTATACTCAAAAGAAGGAGCTCTCGATGCTGATTCGAAATATGTCCACCAGAGCTCAGTTGGAGCACTTTGAGCCAAGTTATGGCGAAAAGTCGCGATTTCGCGACTTTTGCGGCTTTTTTGAGAAATTTAGTGCAGGTATTGTACCTCAACGCCACGCCCGCGCGTGCCGTATGAATAGCACCTAACATTTTGGTAGGCTCTTAACCAGTACCGACACAATTCAACCCCAGGGACAGATTCTGCAGCCATCCTGGTTGAAAATGGTTTGAGATTAAGAGTAATTGTAACCGATGAATATTTCTACAAAGTGATTGTCATAGTAAATGACAGCTCAAAACTTATATTCAAAATCGAAGCTAGCATTTGTGAAGTCGAGAAAATTTATCCGAAAAAATAAGAAAAAACTATTCAAAAATTCGAAAAAATTATTCGAAAATTCGAAGATTTTGATTTTCAAATATACTCGGAAATTTGAAATTCGAAAAATCGTTTTTCGAATACATTCGAAAATTTGAAATTCGATAAATTTGATTTTCTAATATATTCGAAAGTTCGAAAATTTTTTCAGTTTTGCCCAAGTATACTATGTAGATAACATATTTTCATGTTTAAATTCAGTATTCACCATCGCTGACATTTTAGTCGAGCCACAAGAGAAGCAATCTCTCCCAGCCTCTTACCGCGCTTCCTCCCTTCTTTCGGGATTTCAAATTTGCTAAGAAATTTTTTTTTCTGAATGAGAAAGGAACAAAAGAATCGAGATACACTTTGAGAAGCGAACACTTCGGGATTTCCCCACCTCGGGGTTCCAACACCATGGGGGATGTTGGCGATGTTCTCGCATCTACGTCAGCATTCATAAAAATTCCAGGGTTTTGGCGCATATCATCTATCCCCCCTTCACTGTCAAAATCGGCGCCATTACTAAGTACACATGTTCCTTCTCTCACGATTCTAACCAGCCAACCGCAAGGGTCTGTTTTAGATTTTTTTTCGTTTCGAGACAATATAAGGTGAGAAAAAACCTTCCTTTGAATTTTTTAAGGCTTTTAGGTTATTCCAAGCTTTCTGGTACAACGTTCCGGGTGCTATTTTACTTTCGTCCGAAGTCCTTTTAATGAATGACTTTGAATCTCTTTTTCATTCCTCTCTGTTCGCAAGATGTCCTTTTTTCCAAAGTTGTAATTGTAAAGATTTGCTTTTTT
Source organism: Aplectana chamaeleonis (assembly GCA_029168955.1). Classification (NCBI taxonomy): domain Eukaryota; kingdom Metazoa; phylum Nematoda; class Chromadorea; order Rhabditida; family Cosmocercidae; genus Aplectana; species Aplectana chamaeleonis. The sequence goes on from JAPDOI010000173.1 coordinate 701,137, forward strand.
TAATTTCTGTCCCAAATTTATTCGGAAATTTTTACTCGAACATCTTTTTTTCATTTCTCGTAACATTTTCTGAAAACGAAAAAGTGACCCTATGCGTGGTATAACGCCGTAATAAACCCGAGGTACCCTCATCATAACCACAACCTGCACTGAACCCTGCCTAAAATATGTCTTCAATTTGCTATATTCCCAGTATTCAGATTTTCCAGCTTTTTTACTTTTAGGGACGACAGCGCTTCGTTGAATTCAGTTTCGCTCAGCCTGAACAACACAAAGGAAAATGTGTTAGACGTTTCATTGACATCGAACCCAACTATTGACGAAAAGTCGGTCCTGGAGAGCACAATGTAAGCTTTTATAAAATTTTACCACTAGTTTTTTTTCTGCGTTCTTTCTTTTTTTGCGCATTATATATGGCTTTGTCCTGCACACAACTCTTGCCCTTCTCTGGACATGGTTTTTTAGCCTTTCCCTCTGATTTTTTACCTCTTAAATGTAATTGTGAACAAGAAGGATGACACTTCCCTAACTGGGAACAATTCAAAGGCAGGGTCCGCGACCAAGACGTCTCATAGTCCCCTATGGAGTGGAATGAGGATGCGCTGCTAGTACCACTAGTAAAAAAGACGGAGAAACCAAGTTCTTTTTTGTTGAAAGTGGCTTTGGGGCGTTAAATATGTAGGAGTTTTGCGGTGAAGGCATGCCATTAGCGTACAGAACTTATAGACGAACATTACGTCCAGGTTTCCAACATTGGGCCTTATAGGGGACAATCTGAGCCTGTTTTTTTCGGTTTCGGGACATTGGAGCCGCAAAGCGGCCACCGAACTGACCATCTATGACAAAGATGCAAAAACCGTTTTTCGTCATAGATGCGGCCTTCAAAGACACAGCATACCCAGAAATCAATCTCCTCGATTGTCCCCCAGTTTTTGAGAAGGGCTCACGCTGACCGCAATGGTTTGCTTCGAATCTATCGAGACTCCATGCGAGCGGATTTATGACCCCTCAAAAATCGCTCAAATTTGTTTGGTTCTGGATTGGTTTATGAGTCGACCGAGGCCTGTAATTCCTGTCATCCGCGACCTACGAATCAGGGATGAGCGGAATAAAAATTGTGAATTTCGGATATCGGAAATCAAAACAAGTTTCAGAATTTCGGAATTCAAAAATCGAAGCACGTTTCCACATTTCAAAAATTTAAAATCGTAAATCAAAACAAGCTTCGAAATTTGGAAGGCGGAATTCCGAGTTAAAAAAAACCTGCAGAAATTGGAATTTGGAAAAACGCATTTCGCTCATCGAAACCCATTATGCGTTGGCCGGATCATGCCGCTGTTAACAGCACCTGGTGCTGACAACTGATGGTTCAGTCTGATGTCAGCCCTGGGATGCAGCCCCTATTGTGATGTCGTCTAACCCCTCGAGTGCGCGAGATTAGGCCCCCTAATTACCGTCCCCTTCCTTTGAAATTTTACGCGGTGCTTTGGATGCTCCGCTCGTATGTATGGTTTTCGTTTTCGATTTAGTCTGACGCATGGTCCAGGCGGCTGGCCGTGTGGAGTTGGCGGCCTCACTGGAGAATGGTGTTTCGATTCGCGCGGGGTGATCTACCGTCGCAGCCCCGTCCATTCATCAGACTAAAATTACGGCGGGAACTCTATGTGTATGTATGTGTGTAGATGTATGTATGTCGGTCGGTCTGTTTTCTGGGTGGCTATAGCCGATCAGGCAACTCATCCTTCACGCATCATGGGCTCCTCAAGTATTCGCGGTGTTCGCATAAAAACAGGAAAACCGCGGAGGTATAGACGACGTCTCATACGCGCCTGCGTGTGCATTGACGCTTCGTCGGCGTCGAATCTAAAACTCAAAATCGACACGTTACATAGAAACTCGTACTATCCGCGATATTCACGCTCCAAAATTTGGTTTTATCTCGAATAAGAAACCTGATTTTGTGTGGTACATACTCTTCCCACCGGAATTCCGATTTGCGACGGAAAAATGAAGACAAATTCTATTGTGAACACTGCCTTTAACTCTGCTGGTTTTGAAAGGCCAAGGAAACCCCCTGCTAGTGCAGGGTTTGCCGAGTGCGAATATCACAGCGCGGACGAGTTCCTACGCAACCATCGCATTTGCTGTACCTGCTGGTTTGCTTTTCATTCATACCAAGTGATATAAGGAGAATGAACGCAGTGGTGGAGTGAAATTCGATAAAATGCATGGAATAATATAAACTAACCTCACTAAACTTACAAAAATTTTTATTTGGTTTTCCATCCATTTTATCCTGTGGGATCGGATTATCCGATTGGATGCCCAAGATCCGATCTAGGGAAGAAGTTTGGTAACCGATAGGATTCCTTATCCGAAGAAATCTTTTCTGAGCCAGCATTCGTTTTATCCAATGAGTTGGTTTTGCGGAATCGGCAGTATCCGAGAATTCGATCCAAAGTGATTTTAGTCATTGGTTGGATTGTATGCTGTCGTTCTCGGGATCGAATTCTGGTTCGCATTTGCGGACAACGGTTGTTTAATTTTGGAGCAGGATGATAATCGTGCTGGGACCACTTGGTCCCGCACGATTATCATCCTGTTCTGTGGATCCGCAATTTCGGACCTGAATTAGGCTCCAACAAACTACAGTAGTAATATTGTTTGTTTTTGTAGTAAGGTATCTGCGGGCTCCAGGTATGAAACAACCTTCCTTCAGGAAGGTTGAGTGTGTCTTTAGTGCTTTGTCCCCCAACCATGGAGTAAGGCGCGTGCGTGTCCAGCGTGTGTTGCATGCGGCTTTGAGGAAGGATACACGTGACAATGATGCAGGTCACATGCGGCTTTGAGGATTGGTAAGCGCGCCTTGAATGCAACATATTTGAGTCTTCATGGAATGTAGCGTGAGGTTATCGGACTAAGGCGGTTTTCGGACTATCCTACTTATAAGGCGAAGTTAACTAGCTTGGAAAGTTCTGAGTAGGTGGTCGTCTCGCCGCCACGAGGTCGAGTCACCGCACTAGGGGTCGTATATACTCCCGCCGTCGGCACAGTGCTTTTCTGTAATATTGATCACGCGGGTTCACCCATCAATTTTCACCCTCAAAATATAGACAGTTAGGAAGAGCTATAACTCCGTTTGTAGGGGGCTTTGAATGATTTCAGAGCCATCGTTGTGATCAACGTGTGATTTTCTCCAAGACATGAACAAAACCTTAATCGCTTAGCTCCCTCATTTTGAGCCAGCCGAAGTAAGGCTTATTGGGCATATCATGTCAGAATCTTTCTATAAATGTTATATTTTCCCATGGGCGACCGCTCCGCTGCTTGCTCCACCCGGACTCATCCGAACGAGCTAGGCTTCATGTATGGCGGCTTCTTGCTAGTATGTGAGTTTGAAAAACTCTCCTTGTGGAGAGGAATTTGAATTTTGATAAGTATGACCCATCCAGTCGGTCATACGGTCCGAAGTGGCAGCCAGCGCATGACCCGCCGATCGGTGGGTTACACGGTCGTGAATGGATCAACATGTCTTGACAGAAGCTGACGCCTCTCAACTTTTCAACTCCGTCAGTGAATGAAGATTAGTATTATTTCCGCATTTCTTCCGATTTTCGCACCCATTTTTCGGAAATTGGTTAGCGAGATTCCGAGGCCCGAAACATGCGGAAATCGGAATTTCTCTCATCCCTGCTGCGAATGGAAACGGAGCAGAGTGAGGAGTGAAGCAGAAAAAGAAGGTCATAGCGATGATGGGTATACTGTGCCTTAGCGCTATGTAGTCGACTCGCGTAATATTCCTTCCAAATGGGCTTTGTCTACTCGACATATCTGGAACTGTTCGTGCCTTGTAAGGCAAGCTCTATCGATTGTCCTGTTTTCTTTACAATAAGTGTGCAATATTGTGGTAACTGATTGCAGTTTGTGTGCGGTGGTATGACACTTAAAGGCAGTGTTCACGATGAAAATTGTTTTCCTGTTTTCCCGCCTATCTTAAAAACGGCCCCACGCTGATTCCAACGATGTCTCTGAAATCGTACAAGACCTTCTGGGAACGGAGTTATGGTCCCTCAAAAATTGAGCTAAGGAAACATGGTGGACGAGTTGTCCAAGGCTTGTAACTTGCGTCTTTTGCAGCCGATCTATGCGAGCTGACCTGAGTAAAGAGAGAAGTTGAGAATGAAGGGAAGAACGGGGCTAATGACTGAAAATAATCGCTCATCTCACGATCTCGAGCATTCATTTGTTTACGTCGGTGGGCGTGCGATGCGCTTTTGAGGTTTGCCTTGCGCTCGAAATGGCAACTTCAGGCTCTTTTGGAGCTTTTCCTGGCTCGTTTTCATGCGTTCTTTCGACGTCAACGTTACATTGTGCCCCTCCACTACCCATTCCTGGTGGAAACTGAAACACATTTTTTATCGTGAACACTGCCTTTAATAGACAAGAGAAAACTAGGGTGTCATACGTAATCAAGTACTGCATAGCGCAGATCATCAGGGGCGGCATGCATGAACGCTGCGAAGAAGACCAGGGAGCAGCTTCACGTCCTACGCGGTTTCCGAGCATTTCGCCCCCGCCGTCCCCGCCACCAGCCAGCCGCCGCCTGGCCCTCGCGCGTCTGGCACTCTCCCGCCTCTCGCCTGCCCGGCCTCGCCTGGCGCTCTCCTCTCCACCCCCAGTCTGGGAAGGATATGAGGCAAAGTTCGACGATTGTCCTGAGAGAAATGCTCACAGTACCTAAGCGAATCGGGGGGAGGGGGATCACTGATTAGGGAAGTTCATTGATTTTCAAGTGTTTAATGGAGCAATTATTCCCTGTGAGGGCAGAATTCGTTCCTCCGGGGTGGTGGCCATCGTGTATCAACACCCCTGAGGAAACGCAGGATTGCCCATGTTGCGTCCAATCAGGAACCTCGCTCCTCCCTCGATTCTCCCGCCTCCTCGGAGGTGTTGATACACGATGGCCACCACCCGTTCCTCCGCAGCAGGGATTGGATGGAATCGTCATGTTCATGTTCCCCGATGAACATGAATTGCGTTATGAATTCAGTCTTGAACGAGTAACAAACCATATATCTCTGTCATCCCTAGAACTTTAGAAGATGTATTTTCGTATTTTCATGTATTGACGTAGCTTACTGGATGAATTTTGAGCACACAATTAGAAAGCAATGGGAACCCGAATGGAGAAACGGATATCCGCCGTCTTATCTCTTCATTAGAAAACGTTCGCTCTAGACGTGACCGAATCGTACGCTTAGTTGTATATTCAATTCATTCAAAACTCCGAAAATATAATTCCTTCCTGAACACTCGATCCATTCAAAAATTTAAATTTATAGTTTCTTTCCAAATGTTTGAATTATTATTTTTCAAATGTTTCAAATATTTGTCAAATGTTCCAAATGTTTGCATTATCATTTCATTTTTGATGATTTTTCCACGGGATCAATTCGTTCAGATATTTACATTTATACTTTCTCGAGATAGTTTGATCCATCCGAAAATTCCAAGTTGCTTACTTCTTGGATCAACCAATTCCTTCAGACAATTGGAAGTATTTTTTTTCGAAAATTCCAAATTTTAAATTTCTCATTCTTAATTTTTTTCCAATGATCGATTCATTTAGAAGAATCAATTTTGATTCATTCGCATATTCGATTCAATCGGTAATCAAATAATTCAGTCTTTCCTAATATTCGTCCTGTTCGGAAAGTTGAAATTCGCGATTTTTCGAATATTGGACCATATGGCCATGACTGTCGAATAGTGAAACACGGAAATAATCGCTCATTTATCTTCTATATGTTTCACAACCTCTTGGGAAATCTATTTCCAAGTATTGAAATAAATTCCCGAAGATTCATTCTAAACGAATTGAGAACAGTTTCTTGGATTTTTCATCCTTTCAAAAATTTTAGAAAGACGCAATCGAATTCACTTTGAAAATAAATATAAAAACGGATCCGCACTGATTCATTCGACAGTTAAAAAAAGATGATTTCAAAAAGTTCATTCATTCGCTGATCTTCAAAAGGTTTATGCGAACTGTTCATCAAATCCCAGTGTTCTAAAAAAGCGAAAATAAGGTTTTCCATCGCTGAATCTCACTCAACCACTCTATCATTGCGTCGAATTCCCATTTCTGGCAATTGGTGTGTCGAGAACGTGAATGCACATTCTACAGCAAATTCTACGCCCAGCGGCGTTTTTGTGTGATCTCAGTCGCTTTCTTGCAGTTTTGGTCATCCCGTGCATCTCAATAATTGGAAATAAACGCGACTGGGATGAAAGGAAGAGTGTGCCTAGAGTTTGCATTGGAAAGTGCATTCACGTCCGCGATAATCCAATATACGCCATGCACTTCGGGGCCGTCCGTCCCATGGTTTGACGCTGCGCGCATAGGACGCATAGCGGCTTCCTGACCTCCTTCGCAGCGTTCATGTATGCCCCCCAGAAGTATGAGCAATGCTCGTTTTCAGTGTGTTACCCGAAGTGTAGCGTAGCTGCGTTTCCTCTATCGTCGGCTACTCAAGTTATGCTATCTGAGTATATACAGACAAGGCAAAAATATTTGAAGTTTCGGTTTTTTGTCGAAGTGTTGAACAGTACTCAACTTTTTTTCCAGCAAACTTCAAAAACACAAACAAGGGTACACCGTTTTTCCAGATAAGATGAAGGTGTTCTTGTTTTTATTGCTGGTAGATGTTTTCATGAGTGTGTTGAATTTATTCTCTTTCATTTTCAGTGTTCATAAATCACCGCTACAAAGAACGATCCCTAAAAATGAAGACCGTTTAAAATACGAAATATGTAATTTACTGTATGACTTTGCATTTATTAGAAACTATCACAGCCCTTCATCTGTAAAACATTGGAGCGATACATCACGACCAACATTGTCGCACGTATTCAATTTTTCAAACCTCTGAATAGGATCTGTGCTTTTGACATTCTTCTGCGCCGTGAAATTTTGTCGAAAATTCATTTACTTGATTCGTCTTCAAGGCCTGATTCTTACATCAAAGAAATGCAGTCATTTAGTGTCATGCAAATGTGTCCCTCCCAGAGCTGTTCGATAAGGTGTTGCTTCCGTCAATGACTTTTTTGATCACGCTAGCATGATGGTGATGAAGCCGTTCCTTGGCAGTGGTAGCCGAGTGTGTGGAATCATTCTCGAGATGGAATGTGAGGCCGCCACAAGGAAAAATTTCCGAAGTTTTTTGTGTTGAATGTGTTCACTTATCCTGGACTCAACTACGGAAATCCTAGTCCGTCGGCAGCTTCACTATAGCACAATGTTCAAACTTTTGTGAAAATAGCTGGGGCTCAATAAGAAAAAATCGTCGCAAAAACTATTTTTCGAGCACTTTACGAGTTCTTTTTTCTTTTAGTGACGTTTCCTAGCTTTTGCAGCAGGAAATTCTAGGTGGAATCACCTTCTGTCAGCCTGGAAACGTTCTTCTACCATGGCTACCCCAAGCATGACCCCGAAACATCGATTGTTTTCATTTTTAACTCTTTTACCCACCATAACCAGATCTAAACTATACGAAATTTGGAGACAGATAGCAGATCTCTAAAAAAACTCCTCTTAGTAAATATCACTGGCAAAATGGGGCAAAATAATACATCCACTTGACACTGCCGTGACTTCGGGCAGTAGTTCCTTTGGATAGAAAGAGTGCTATGAGCGGAACCTCTGGTGCAATGTTCTTTTCACTGATATCTTCACCATGAAAATGAGAAACGATAATCGATTTTTGTCGGCGAGGAATTCGAGCTCGCGTGTATCACCGGTGGGACACGGTCTACGGTAACGCAATATTGCACGGTCCGAATGTGCAGTCACCCAAAATTAGGCGTGGTCGTGAATGGGTGAAAGGGATGTTTCGCGATAAAAAAAGGTTGTTGTGCTCTCCTCATGAGAAGGTTGATCTGGCCATAACAAAAATGAAAATAGGTGAAAGTTTGAGAAAAACAACACTCAAGAATAAGTTATTACGTGGTGTCCTTCCGCCCCCGATTCACGAGATTCCTATAATTGCCTGTTTTGCCATCTTTAATGCCGCTAATAAAGTAATTTCTTAGCATTCCTAGAGACTACTGACTACTTTTTTTGAAGTAGTTTATCAGTAACTGAACAATGAAATAGATTACAGAATAGTATGTTGATAGAAAGACACCGACATAGAAAAGAAATGCAGCTGAGATAGTACAACATATGCTCAATGTTACAGGTTAGGAAAAAACGCAAGTTAGCAAAGTGGAAATGGGTGGGTTAAGTGGGAGCGTATGGTGGCGAAGGGCAAAGGGAAGCCAACACTGCAAGCCGAGTAAGGTAATAAACGGCTCCGGGTACCAACTTCGTAGGCCCGACAACACCACCAAGGCCCACGTGTCTGCATCAGGCATGTGCGAAAAACTTTGAAACCGAGAAAATCGAAAAAAAAAATTCGGTTCTGAATTCGAAAAATTCCGAAAAAAGCCGAAAGATTTTTTGTCATTTGAAACGTCTTATTTTCGTAATTGCGTATTATTGACTGGAAAAACAAGGCAACGTAATCGGAGTGCTTCAAATAATGACAGAATTATGTTTTCTTAGTGAGAAAAAAAGCATACCCAATCAGCGTAGCAATGTAAGGAATTTTACCCTTGTTGCAGTGTCGAATCCTGGCAAAATTGTAACGCTGAACACTTTCTTAAATTCTTATTGTGAACTTCTTGTTTAAAACTGCGGTGGTTCCCTGAACAATCACATCCACGTTTTTTCACGTTTTTGATCGAAACTGTGGGTTTGAAGGTCGTCCCGAACTTTATGAAAAAAAAACGAATTCATAGAAGTTGGAAATCGTGGGCAAGTCATAGATCGAAACGTCACAAACGTTGTACAGAGACGAAGATCAATAGTTCTTGATGCATAGCACACCCTTGCGTGAATTTCTGGTGCTGTCATGTTGAATATCAGTGTGAACGATCGCGTCGTCGTCAACACTGACCAGTAGCTTAGTCTCCCGGCGCTATTGGACGGTCATGGCCGCGACGCAACCACACGCATTGAGTGGTGGTGTCTACACAGGGGTTATGTTCAAACAATTTTGCTGGATGAATCTATACATGATGCCGTTCGCCTAGAAAGTTTTTATTCGCATTTTTTTGTATGGATCGATAGAGGGAGCAGAAGAATTTAGGCTGACTTCCGCTTGAAAATTATGAGTCTCCAAAGAGCGATTCTCGACGTCTTTTGCATGAACACTCTGAACGAAAACGAATTTTCCTGATCTTAAAGCAGTGTTCACAATAGATTGCGCTTTTGATATCTCTTCCGTTCAAGGAAACCCTGGTGCCCTATATAGCAAGGCATGCTTGAAGAAAACGCGAAAGCCGTGTTTTGATGCTAAAAGAGGGCCACACTTCCTTACGTTGACTTTTGAGCGTGGAGGAATTAACCGCTACGAGTGATGCTAAAGCCTATCTTGCTCGGATGAGTACGGGCGGGGTAAAGAACGGAGCGGCCGGTCATAGCAAAATATAACAGTTGTAAGGAGATTTTGACATGATAAGTTAGATAAGCCTTACTTCGACCGGCTCAAAATAGGGAAGCTAGGCTATACCTATCAATGCAATCAAGCGGTTTAGCTAGCTTATCAGTACTTCCTTGACTTGACTACTCCATGTTATCACAACCTCGAGTGTTCATTTCTTCAGGTCGAGGAGCGGAAAGGGGACATGATGCGTTTCGGTTACCTCAGAACGCTTCTTTGCTTCCGTAATTTAGCCATTCCTAGCTCTTTTTAAACCATTTTTTCGTCACTAAAAGCATAGAATTCTTCTCGCCTATCACTTTACTGCGAAAAGTCATCGAGAATGATTATCGTGAACGCTGCTTCCAAAGTACCTCTGCAGGTTATCAGCTATGCGGAATCGATTAGCGTTACTAGATTGGTGATGTTTGCGCCCGAAGCGTCGAATTTTATATTTTTGGTTCTTCGGAGGATTATTCCTGGAAGTTATGGCCATGCTCAAAAGATGCGCCGAGTCGTTTTAGTCTGCTGATAAACAGGAAATTCAAGAAATTTCGACTCCATCAGTCTAATTTTTAATCGAAAGTCATGTAGTAGAAGGAACCGTTGTGCGAGGGGCAGATCATACGTTTGCTTCTGCTCGAAATGATTACGAAATGAAATCAGAGACGTGTGCAAACTTGCTGCAGACATCTGTAGGCAGCGAAGAATCGTACTGCAAGTCGCATCGGAACCAGGGGTGTGCATTTTCCGTTTATCGATTTACCGATTTTCCGGATTTACCGGTGTTTTTCGGTAAATTTTGATTTACCGATTTACCGAATTTTTCTCGAAATTTACCGAAATTTCTACCGAAAAAAATTGGGTGTTTTTTTTGCCTAATCGGCCTAATTCTTACTCGTATTTCAGTGTTTGCTACTGTTAAGGCATGTATTTGGTGCGGTATCCTTCTTCATCCTTCTTTTTGTTACTCTTTTTAAGCCTTTGGCTTACTTTTTGAATGTTTATACATACGATCTCTTCACCTTTTGAGTCACGTGGTTTTTCTTATCGAGATACTACTCCGAGAAATACATATTTTATTCAAAAATGCCAACGGGTTTCAAGGCAGCAGAGTCTTGAAGCAGATATTTCAGGAACTGGGAAAATTCTTTTCGAAGCCCCCGACACAACACTGAATCCACTGCAGTTCTGGAACGACTCAATTGTTAAATCATCGTATACGCACCTTTCCTCACTGACCGATTTGTACTTTTACGCGCCTCCTGGCACAGTTGAGGCGGGAAGTATGTTTTTCTCAGCTGGCCTGATTTTGAGTGGCTACAGAAAGGCCTTCATGACAGGAAATTTTGAAATGTTACTTTTTCTCAAAATCAACGTCCCGCTGATTGGGTTCAGCCGTTGAGCCCATTTTAATATTTAAAACTCACTCATTGTTTGCACTATCCTCATGCGTTTTTGAAAGTGAAATATAAATATTATTGGTTATTTGTGCTATCCAATGGAATAGGCACCAGAAAGTCGAAGTCAGATATTTTACCGAATTTTCCGTTTTTACCGTATTTACCGAAAAATAATTTCGGTAAAAAGTTTCGGTAAAAAATTTACCGAAAAGAATTTTCCGCACACCCCTGATCGGAACCACAAATTTCGAACCGAAAAAAACCGGAAAAATATTTTAATTCGTTTTTTTTCGATATTGATTTTTCTCGCCAAGGGCGAAAAACCGAAAAATCGAAAAACGCACAACCCTGGTCTGCACCTCAGGCTGGGTAAAACTTAATGATTAGTGAATATCGAGTAAATTAGAATTATGCACGTAAAGAAGATACAAGAAGATCAGAAGCAGATCAGAGGTAAGGCCACAATCGGGACTTCAAGAAAAGAAGAAAAAACAGAGAAAAAACAACAGATTCAAGCATAGGATACTTAAGCATAGGATGGTGATAGGCAAATTGTGATAGATGCCTGACGAAGGGCCGGCCCATTGAACGCGTTCGGCTTCCTGTATATCTCAAACTGCACGTTTTTGATCCGCCAAACTCCGCTTACAGCATAAGACTGGTCTAAGCAAGGAGTGGGAAGAAGAAACGATTTTTCGTTTTGATCACGTACGATGTTTTCAAGAAAGTACAAACAAAACTAAGACAGTCCGAGCTCCTGAAATTATGGAATTCCGAGAACATAAATAATAGTTCTTTTAACACTTTGAGTTCGCTATTGCTAGTGACAGATATGTGGCATTGCACTGGGTAACGTGGTTTCTGAGAATTACGGTGGTCATAAACAATGACACGCCCTGCAGGGCACAAAAAGCGACTTAATTTCGATATTTTCTGGAGAAGAGTCTGCGCATCGGTAAACAAAAAGCTACTGAAAAATGCTGGCATCTCGCGTCAACCGGTGGAACGGTAATTCTTCAACGCACAACCCTGTCGGTAACGTGTTGTTTTTAGGCTGAAGGAAGTTGCCCGTCCTTCGACTCGCCCTCCTTCCCCGCCTCACGACCTTCCTCCTCCACCTCCCCAACTCGTAACAACCACAACTCGAATTTCAACTCCGCTATCATCGTCATCATCGACCCAAAGAAATGAGGTACTATATACAGTATACTTGAGCATTGAATAATTTCGAATCATCTGATAAATGAATTATTCTCCTAAATGTTAAAATGAATCGAGTTTTATCTGGTTTTCAGACAACAAGTAAGGGGAAACTTATCATAGGGTAGGTTAGAGTGAAATCATTTGCATTTATTGAATTACAATTATCAATTATTCGAAAAAAAATAGTCGACTTCGACTAATAGTCTACTTTTTTCCTGAAGAACTGATATTTGTGATTTTGTGAGAGCACAGAATTCTACTTTGCCATGAATTATGAGAAGACTACCCCTAACTTGATTTCTGAGAACCGAACTTAGCTCAAACCATTCTGGCTCTGAAGAGGAAAATTGATTTTTTTGATGATTCGAAATTATTCGATGCCCAGGTATAATATACAGTAGTGGTCAAATCTATAGACATGGCCTTTTCGCGAATAGTGTTTTTAGACATATCTCAGCCTGGGCTCAGCGAAACTTGATGAAACTTAGGTATGGTAAGGTGTATCGCAAACCTTGCTTTACACATACACAGGCTTAATTTTGATTTCGCAGTTTTCAAATATGGAGTTTATTTATAATTTCGTGGTAAAATTTCAAAATAGAACTATACCCTCGGAACATAGCTATTGAAATCCCAAACCCGTAGCACATATTCGCTCTTCTGAATCGTTGTAATACGTTGTGGGGAAATGATCCCTACCAGAATTTTTCTTCAAATGAATTCAAAATAAAATTGTGCATTTTTGCACCTATCACGTATCCCTTTCCGACGTTAATGAGAAAGATCTAAATTCATGTCCCTGTTGTACGTTGTGGAAGCCAATAAATTACGCATTTTAGAACGGTTCTGAGGCGAATAATTTTATGGGGGTAAATTTAAAAAAAACCCATAATCTGTTTAATTTTCGATCCTCACAAAAGTTTTGATAGAGATTATTTTCTCACAATTTATAGTACGGTTTGGAAGATTCTCTATTCGCAAATAAGTGCTACGGATTTGTAATTGTAATAGCCATGTTTTGAGGGAATAGTCCTCATTTGAAATACGAAATTGCAAATTAATTCCATATTTAAAAACTGCCCGCTCAAAACTTAAGCTTGTGTATGTGTAAAGCAAGGTTTGTGGTGTCCTATAACTGCTTTTGTCTTTCTGGCACATATTCGAAGCGTACGCAGAGGTAACCGCGGGCTAAAACTTCTCCGCCAACGCGTAGCTAAATGCCTCACACGGAAACCAGAGATGCCCAGGGTTTCGGAGGCATCTAGTCTAATTTTGACGCGAGAATTTACATAAATTACGGAAAGTTTAGCCTCAGTTGGCGAAATTTTAGCTACAGCGCCCGCATATTCTTCGTAAATTCTCGCTACAGCACCCGCATATTCTACGCTTACTCTCGCTGCAGCACTCGGTCGATCGACCCACCCAGTCCGTATTAGAAAGACGATCCTCGCTGCGATCGAGCGCATCGCCGTTTCTTCCCCACGGCCTGCAGCATACCAGCGGCCAAAATTATCCCTTGCAAGGTCTTGCAGAGAGCGACACGGGGTCACCCTCCACGACCACCCACAGAACGTCAAGTTCTCCGTGGGTTGACTGGGCCAAAACTGTTCAAACCGCATCCCTGCGTTCCGCGTAGCCAACGCGGGTTTGAGATTGATTTCAACACAGGCTGTCGCGAAATCTGTAGATGCTCGCTACAAAACTATAGCGAGAATATACGGGTTTAGCGTCAGAGAGAACAATGGTTCGAACGACACAAAAATATGCGGGTTTTAGCTATCGTAGCTAAAACCCTTAAATTCTCGCTACATGGAATGGGGCGGCGTTTCAGGCCGCGCCCTCGGAGGCATCTAGCTACTCATTGGCAGAGTTAGCAAAAGGCGTAAGCTTCGCACACAATCATACATATCGCATTTTTTCTTTAGAAGTGCATGTGCTATTACATTTTTCCCCTAGCCTCTTTTCTAGGCATATTTTTCTGACTGTTGTTACTTCGGAAAGATAGTGAACTACTACTATTCAGCTCAGTTTTAAGTTCTCGATGAGAGCTCCGAAAAAAGAGCTGTTAGAGTTCGGTTAAAGGCAGTGTCCACGATAAAAACCATGTCTGATTTTTTGGTGGAGATCGGCAGCTGCGGGGCCTAGCGGAACCCTAACGTTGAAAAAAGTGAGAAAAATGAGCTCGGAACGGTCCCCTACGGCCCCAAAGTTGGACATCCGTCAGCTCTTCACACCCAGATGCACTTTCCACGCCCACCGACGTGAACAAATGAATGCTCGAGATCGTGAGATGAGCGATGATTTCCGATCAATAGCCCCGTTCTTCCCTTTATTCCCAACTTCTCTCTTTACTCACTAGGGACCACTTCGAACATAAAATGGAGTTTTGAAAAACGGTCTTTTGAGGGTTGTAGAGGAGTTAAAAAGAAACAATTTGAGATTTTAAAATTTCACTCAGTCCTCACGGGTAGATCAAAAACGATCAAAAAAGGAAAGAGACCAGAGCGTTGGATTGGGAGGACATAGCACAAATGTGAGCTATACAGTGGCCTTGAAATCATCTGAAAAGGTTCTCCTAAAAGTTTGAAGGTGAAATCTAGCTAGGTTCTCGAGTTATGACTTATTCATTGATCCCCTGAACAATGCTCGTTGCATTCAAACCACCGATCACTGCAATGTGATAGTCGGGGTGATCTAGCAGCACACCGTGGCTCAGTCGGTTAGGCGTTGGATTACGAAGCAATCGAAAGAAGGTTCGAATACTGCGGGTTCATTACTGCATTATGGCTGGTAGTAATGACATTTCTATGTGTTCACCTTACTTGTTTTGAGTTTTAACAGTGTCTCTTGTTTTTTATACCTTTTTTCTTGTATCGCAGAGGTAACGTGATATAAACGGAGAACGGTTTACATCAATGTTGGAAACTAGAAATTCCGAGGTTTCGACAATTGCTAGAATATCAAGAATACCCTTAACCTTTTCCCCCACATATGCCACAGAAAACCGTCCTTAATTCGGTGAAACACTTTAAAGGCAGCGTTCACGATGATCATCCTCGTTGACTTTCCACAGTGAAATGATAGGCGAGAAGGATCCTAGGCTCCCAGTGTCGAAAGAACGGTAGAAAACGAGCCAGGAGCTGCAAAATGATGGCTGCAAACAAGCGTTTTGGTGCCCCAGACACGCCCGTGCCCCAGATCCGCCCCTCGAAAGGAACAAATGAAGACTCAGATTATAGGAATGATCAAGTGAAGGAAATGCTGATAAGAAAGCTGTTTGCTTCATTGCACTGATATGTATCATCCTTCTAGCGGTCAATTCCTACACGCTCAAAAATCACCGTGAACACGAGAGGGCCTATTTTTGCTAAAACGCGTATTTCGTGTCCTTTTCAAGCGTGCTTCGCTATATAGTTCACCAGACCTTTCGTAAACCGTGGAGATATCGGAACTGAGATTTATCGTGGACACTGCCTTTAAGGGACTCATTTTGATATATTACGCTAGAAAAAAGTTCGGACAAAATGAAACTTCGTGGACTTGTTCCTTGATCAATGACCAATCTTTTTAGAATTAATTGTTGTAAACAGAAGTGGGTTTACCTAAACTACAAAATCCATTGAAGCAACCTAATACTTTAGCGCATGGCTCGAAGACTCAAGAAAAGTGTTTCGTTATCAATTCCAGAATTTGGAGTAGAACAGAACCACACTTTTGAAAACATTCTGGTTTAAATGTAGTTTTCTAGTGCCATTTGGACGTAGAATCCGAGTATGCTCTCCGCAGCTTCTCTGAAAAATAGAGAAGCTTTAATGAAAAGAAGTTATAGTCGTTTTTCCAAGCCTCGCGACAAGGCAAGGGTACCCATCAAGGAATTTTTAGGGTGGTTTGGAGAAAATTTTCGGATTCGGCTCAAAACTTGTATGTAGGGGTAATCTAGGGTGCTGAACACGAATCTAGAGATCGTTTTCCGAAATTCTGAGGTTTACTGTAGTTTACGGTAGTTGTCATGACATAGAGGGCCTAAAACTACCTTAATAATTCGAAAATTGACAAGTGAACATCAAATTCGCATTCAGCACCCCGAATAACCCCTGCTCAGAAATTTTGAGTCAATTCTGAGACTTTCACCCAACTACCGTATACCCACCGTAATCTACCGTAATCTGTCGAAAATCGATAAACTGACCTCAGATTCGTTATGAGCACTTTAAATAACCTCCGAAAGCGAAGTTTGAGTCCTAAATTTTTTCTCGACCTTTGGAGCCCCATGAGGTAAGAAGCTCAAGGCCATTTTTGGGGGTTCAGAGGTCGAATTTTTTTTTCGCCCAAAATCAGGCCCAGGGGTAATTTGGGACGCTGAACACGAATATGGGGTCCGTTTCCTGTTTCTCAGCGGATTTCGTCAGGTTAGGGTGCATTGAATGGCATTTTTCCTACCGCAACCCATTGTTTTGGTGGTTTTTGATCTACCCGTGAGGACTGAGTGAAATTTTAAAATCTTAAATTGTTTATTTTTACGCCCTTTACAACTCTCAAAAGACCGTTTTTCAAAACTCCATCTTATGTTCGAAGGTGTCCCTTGTCAGGTCAGCTTGCATACATCGGCTGCAAAAGACGGAAGTTACAGGCCTCGGACAATTAGTCCACCATTTTCCCTAGCTAAGTTTTTGAGGGACCATAACTCCGTTTCTAGATGGTTTTGTACGATTCCAAAAACATCATTGGAATCAGCATGGGACCGTCTTCAAGATAGGCGGAAAAGCAGAAAAACTATTCTTATCGTGAACACTGCCTTTAAGTAGTCGCTTGCGCACTCGTTATGATTGTCTTTGTTTCCGTAGTCGCCGTTCACGTTTTCCGTCAAGTCCGTTTCTCCTAACATTTCCACCACTAATTTCCACCCTCTTCTTTAGATAAACCTCTGATAGAGGTTTACCTGAAATAGAAAGTGTACTTCTATTTACTACTCACACTTTGGCGAGATACTTCCCGTAAACAAGGGCGCAACGTCCGCAGATTTGGCTGGGGAACTTCTGCCGAATTCGGGGAGGCGAGAGAAGTTTCCCACAGCAGGTCTTCTCTTGTTCTCCCGACTGCGGGTCCTCCCTTGTTCTCCGGACTGCAGGTCTCCCCCATGGTATCCCATTCAAACATCCGTGGCTCACTGATTGATCAAAAGTCAGTTCACGACAACTAGCCGCCTTCGACAAGCTGGAATAGTGGCAGAAATTATGACCTTTGACATCGGGTTGGAGTGAAGCTTAGTATCTTCTCTAAAATCCGGACAGAGCACACTTCGCAGGTCTTGAGAGGCAGCTCTGCCCGTAAAAATTGTGACGTGCGAGACCACAACGATACTGGGCAATTTATAGTTTACCGCGATGTTAAAAGGATATGATGCGGTTGCGGACTCGTGGTAACATACGGTAGTCTGATTGTGTTATCGCTCATTTCTTTTTTTGAATTAACTAAGGTTGGACGGTGAGTTACTGTTTCCACCATCACATTTTCTCTGTTTTCATTGCTTCCAGAGATGAAGTCGTATCGGTGAAGACACAGGCTCACTAATTTATCACAGCTGCTTTGGGAAAAATGAGTGATGCCACAAACAGACTGCCGTATGTTAGGGCGAGTCCGCAACCGCACCATGTCCTTTTAACATTGCGGTAAACTATACATCAACGTCTACGTTGCGGCTTTGTTTTCGCGTTCGTCATGCTCGGGGGAGGCAAAAATTGCCCCTGAAAGGAATTTTTCTTCTGCTCCCCCTTCCCCCGTCCCCGCCCCACCCCAAACAAATGTTTCAAACGTCTTTTGTTGTGATGAATTCGAGGGGAGAACGGTGAGACGTTACCTTCGTAGCGGACTTCTCTCCGTTCTCCCCTCTACCAAGTGATAACGACCAAGTGAGGTCCGTTCTTTTCGGGAACTTCCCCATCCTTGTGTGAGCAGCCTTCCTGTCTCAAGTAATATAGTGCGATAATGGTACAACATTTCGATTTTAAGCTCGATTATTTTTTCATCGTCTGTCGTCGTGGTAGTCGTTTTTTTTACAGTTGAGTGTTTCAGAGGGAATACCAGTACACAACTGGTAAGGCCTTTGTTCCCACTCACAATTTGAATCGCGTGGCCGATCTACCAGAACTTGCACCATCGAAGGTCACCACCACACCGTCTCCGCCTTCTTTTTCTCCTGCAATGAACACATTAGGAGGAGGAAGATTGCAATTTCTCACCAATGATCGACTAGGTATGTGCGTTTGGTGTTTCTGAACGATTGGCATTATTTTTTTCTGAATGGTTATCTGAAATATGTAGCAGACGTCACATTTCCCGTCCGGCATCTTACTTCCACTGAATACGCTTATGACCAACTATGAGAAGTATTCTGGTGCGAGTATCGAGTAAATCTTTTGCATGAACATTTTTTTTGAACTAGTGTTGCGCTGGGTTAACTAAACTCTCTACTCCAGCTTTTTTCGTTCCTTTTCACTTGAGAGTCTTGTATTAGCGTTCGTCGCCTAGAACTCTCGAACACGCTTTTGTTTCTTATTGAAAATGCTGCTTCCTTCTCAAATGATGGGGATGGCTCATGGTGAATAATAGCGAGGAATAATGTGGTATCATGTGGAAGACTTTTTGACGTAGCGAAAATTCGAGTTCCTTGATGTTCCTCCGAAATTTGAGCGTAGATCAGGATTTAGAACAGAAGGGTAGTCAATGCGATTCACGTTTATTTTCTGTCCTTTTTCGAATGTGGATTTTTCTCCGGTTCAATCAGATACAGTTGGCACATGCAGTGCCGGTTATTTATTCATTGGGAACGGCAAGCGCATTGAACACCAAATAACCATTATCTACAGAAATCATTAACAGGATCTAACACAGTACAATACTGTTTCCCAACGCTGACTTAAAAGCACAACAGCTTCTTCCCTGCGATGCGTTTGATACCCCACAAGGCAGAAGGTGTTAAGAGAAATGTAGCTTGATTCAACCCTAAAAGTGAAACAATAGACTACAATATTCTTCTTTTCGTGGTCTTCTCACTTGTGGTTTTCTCTTGTATGTGCACAATGCGTTGACGGAAATTTGGTGCACGTAGGATGGCAGGTGCACCGAGTTTGTCTCGACCTATCGCGCACTGACAACATTGTGATCCGTCTCGGCAATGTCTGGAAGGGTGCCATTTTGCTTTGGAACCAGATTTCTGCTTTGGCTTAAGCTGGCATCCATCACTTTTCTCTCGTTATTGTAATTATCTCTGTGCTACTCTTCGGCACCTTCTCAGATAATCGCCGCATTCAATGCATGTCGAATACGCATTCAACTCGAAGACAAGGCGGTTTCGAGCACAGTAAGGGAACGTGCTGCTAGGGGAGCACGTGCTGCTATTGCGTTTCGAATTACATCACGTGCCCCAGCAAATAAGACATTCAGTGCATGCATGATACACATTCAACTCGATGACAAGACGATTTTCAAAAAAAGGAAAGCATACGACGCACTCTTGAGACGGGACTAAGAGGCCGGCAGCGTCGCCCGTTCATTTACCCAAGTTTGCGGTATTTGACACGCCCAGCTGCTGGAGGTCTCGTCCAACCGCTGGCGGCCCCATATGGTGCTCTGCGAGCTGGCCGCGTCGCACGTTGGTGTGCCGGCCGTGTCGCCTGTCGGTGTGCTGCTGCGATTGTGCTGGAGTACCTTGCAGCACGTGCTCCTCCTACTATTTTTTGCGGTGCGTGCTCCTGCGATGAAATTTCGCAGCACGTGCCCATGCGATAGAGCCTTTCGATGAGTGTGGTCACTCGAGTTGAATGCATATTCGACACGCATTGAATGCGGCGATTTTCCGAGAATGTAGATGGTCTATCAAAATGTGGGATCTGGAGAAAAGCTTCTGAGAAGAGGTGCAAGAGATGCAAGATCTGAATGTCCATAGAATAAGTAAGCTCTGGTAAATCCCTATTGACTGTGGATTTTGATTATCACCAGCAGCGGAGGGGTGGGCTTCGGCGAAATATAAGTAGTGATAAGGAGGTTCCGACGAAAAAGCCACCGCTTCGCGCTGTTCAGCTGTATCTCTGTATATACACATTCTCTATTTGTCTGTTTGGCTGTTTTCAAGAAAACTTTTTTTAGTCAGAGTGACCATACCCCATGAAATGTTCTTTTCTGCGATCACTTTTGAGCGTGAAATCCGGGTATGACTCCGGAGCTGCCTGGAATTATTCTTGGATGAGGGGGTTACAGGCGTTTTCAAAGCATCGTGGCTGGAGGATCAAGGTCATCAGGCAAATTGAGGAGTATTCTGAAAAAGATTCGTCTCAAAACTTGTGCATTTAGGGTGCTGAACACGAATCTGGAATCCATTTGTCGAGCTTCTCAGATTTGCTTTCGAGTAGAGTGAGGACTTTTTAAAAAGATACCGAACGAACGAATATCGAATAAATTCGTTCTTTTTTTTCGAACGAACGAATTTCGAATAAATTCGTTCATTTCTTATTTTGAACGAACAAATTTCGCATAAATTCGTTCATTTTTCATTCCGAACGAACGGATTTCGAATAAATTCGTTCATTTTTCATTTCGAACGATCAAATATTCGAAATTCGAATGTTCGAATGACGGATATTTTAAGCAACCATAGCAATATCGCGCAACTAAGAAGTGATCGGCAATAACAAGTTGAATTCTTCTTCTAGAGCTTTATTTCCACCTACAATTGAAATTATTAAGGCACGACTCATCTCTAAACCTGTACGGGCTACAACAAAAAGAATGCTACAAAATCAACTTTTCCGCTCTAACATATTCTAAGGAGCTTATTCGACGAGCCTAACTAACTTCGCTTGCCCCATAAGCCAGCCAGATTGGTGGAGCCGAGCTCCATAGCTATCTCCATAGGGTGCTTTCGCCTCTATGGTTTAAATGAGAGGCGCAGAGTTCTGCTGGAGCCAACAACGGGGCTCGGCTCCACCGACCTGGCTGGCTTATGGAGCGAGCAAAGTTAGGAACCCGATACATCATTCGACGCAGAATTTTACGTAGATTTCAAAAAGAACCCTCACCAGTTTAAAGAATTATAGGCGAAAAACCGGTGTTTCGTAAAATAAATTAGGCTGAAGGATCGAGAAAATATTTTTCCAAACTGGAAGCACAAGTTGACGCAGAATTCTATCTCCAAGCACAAAAAGTTACTTACTTACTTTGATACTTTGATGATCCATCTTCATCGGCGGTCTTCTCGATGTGGACTACATTCGCTCCAGGATTTTCTGGAAAGAGCAACAGTCAGCCAGTACGGTAGACCCTTCTGCTTGAATGATTTACTGAAC
This sequence comes from Aplectana chamaeleonis, assembly GCA_029168955.1. Lineage (NCBI taxonomy): Eukaryota > Metazoa > Nematoda > Chromadorea > Rhabditida > Cosmocercidae > Aplectana > Aplectana chamaeleonis. The sequence continues at coordinate 722,608 of JAPDOI010000173.1, forward strand.
GTGTCAGCCCAGCGTGTCGCGGGGCGTCCGAGGGTCCTCTGGATGTCTCGTGCACACCAATACGAAATTCTGGTACTCCATCTGTCATTGGACCGGCGTAGTACGTGCCCTGCCCATCTGTGCTTTGTTGATTTAATATGAGACAGCGCATCACGAATGCCAGACTTCTTTCGAATGTCCTGACTGCTGAGTCCTTCTTGGTATTGCTTTCGGCGGTTTGTCTTCAGAAGACACCTCTCCAAAGCTCTTTGCGAAGTCCTCATTGCGACCGAGATCCGCTTATTGTAAGCCCACGTCTCGGTGCTGTAGCATAACGCTGGAAGCACAGTGGAATCGAAGAGGTGAGCTCTAAGCTTATCGTCATGAATCTCATTGGCCACTTCCCGAATAGTGCCCATAGCTGCCAAGGCTGGCTGCTCTTCGTCGCCGGCACATCTCATTCGTCAGGTCGTTTGCCATGTTGACTTCTTGCCCGAGATAGATGTAGCTATCCACTTTATCCAGTACAGTTCCGTCGAGGGTAACCGGCCCTCCATCGCACCATTGATTCGTTATCGTTTGAGTTTTACCTATGTTAATCGACAAACTAATCGCTCTGCCCACTCCATCTAACTCATTCAGCATTTCGTTGATCTCCTGCGTGTTGTTGCTGATGAGAACAATGTCGTCCGAAAACCGCAAGTTAGAGAGCTTTCTTCCTTCGATACTCAAGCCTTTGTTGTCCCAGTCAAGCTGGCTCATCGCATACTGGAGGGCAGAAGTGAAGAAATTCGGTGATATTGTGTCACCTTGCCGAACACCTTTTTCGATTAGAATTCGCAGCTTACGTTCAAACAACTGAATAGTTGTCAATGTTCTTGTGTTGCACTGCTCCAATATATTCACGTACGCAGGGTCGACTCCGGCGTGTAACAAAGCGTTGAGTACAGCATTTATCTCCACTGAATCAAAAACCTTCTTGTAGTCGACAAAAGTGAGACACAAAGGCATTTTGTGCTACCGACATCTCTCGCCCAACAGCGATGTGGTGTGGATGTGATCCATGCAACAGAATCCCTTTCTGAATCCGGCTTGCTCTACTGGCTGGTAAGCATCCAAGGTGGCCTCCAAACGATTGAGTACAATCTTGGTGAAAACCTTATACGAAATGGGCAGCAGAGCGATGGGACGGTATCCTCCTTGTTCCCCTTCTTGAAAATCAGAACTGTCTTGAAGCATTTCCATTGATCTGGTATTGACCGGGCTTCCAGGTAAGCATTAAAATGTTCAGCCAAAATCCTGCACACGGCTTCGCCTCCTGATCTCAGCAAGTCTGCAGAGAATCCATCTGTACCAGGGGCTGTTCCTTTCTTCAGCGACCGCAGAACATTCGCGACCTCGGATGAGAGAATCGGCGGCACAGAGTCTTCCGTGGGAGATGAACATCTCAAAACAGGTGTGGTTGAGCGGAAGAGGTCTGTATACAAGTCCGTTACAATGTGCCCCATATCCAATCTGGCTTTTCTGGGATTTCCGTGCTTGTCTTTCAGGCAAGCCGTTACGGTGCGATGATCCGAGAGGTCGGTCTGACAGCGTATCAGGCTGCGCCTTTGAATTGCAGTCTTGAGAAGTTTGTTCCTGCGATGTTCTCTGAGAGACTCCTTTACTGCTATGCGACAGGCCTTGTTGATGACGGTCTTCTCAAGATGTGAAGCATTAGGGTCTCGTCTAATTTCTCCTCGGCGTTTTAAGAGTTCTTGTGCATTAGATTTCATCCTTTCCTCTCTGGACTGTCGAACCTCCATTGCCTCTTTCCCGCACTGAAGTAGACCATCGGCTAGAGCCTCCAAGTCCGTTGTAGGATTGTCAGTCGATCTCCAAGGATAGTCTTTAATCGCTGCTTCCATTATTGCTTCATTATAGCAAGAAAAGCGGATGGGTGGGCGGCGATGTGTATCCCGCTTGAAGATGCGTTTGTTTAGACGAATTTAGGCCCGAAGAAGACGATGATCGGATCCACAGTCGAAGGACGGGACTTCTCCAGTATCCATCAAACTCCATTTTCGATTTGTTAGGATATGGTCCAGTTCTGAGCGGGTGCGCCCATTGGAGCTTTCCCATGCCCACCGTCTGTGCTTTTTCTTTTCGAATAGCGAATTACTATGGAACAGGTTACATGATGACATCAAGTCCTGCAAACGAACGCCATTGCTGCTTCTGACTTCGTCAACATGTCGACCAAGTCTCCAATTGCCGTCGTCTGAGTTGCCCATAATCGCGTTAAAATCTCCACAAATGAACTTGTGGTAGGACTTCTCCATCCTGACTGTTGTTTCCAGCTCAGCGTAAAAACTTTCCTTTTCTTCGTCTTCTGCAACATCAGTGGGTGCGTAGCAGTTCACTATGATTATAAGCGTCTTCTGGTCGGTTCTTAGGAGCAGTACAGCTATACGTGGGCCCAGAATTTCATGCGAGTGGATGCTTGACTAAACTCCAGGGTGCACAAGAAAGCCAACTCCGATATTTTTTGCCGTGACTTTCTGTCCCATCATCATCAGCTCTCCTCGGTCGGTCTTTCTCGTGTACGCCTCCTTAACTTTCGTTTCCTGTAAACAGATAACATCGTACTTTATTCTCCTCGACTGGTGGAGAAGAGTTCTGAGATCAGCGTTGGATGCGACTGTTCGGCAGTTGTATGTGCAGATGTATAGACTTTCTTCACGTAGGGTAATGGATTTCCCAATGAAGCCCCGTCCTGTTCCTCGTCCGTCCTCGGTAGAGGCATCTCCGGGCGTCGTGGGAGAGCATATCCGATTTCGGGTCGGTTTCATATTGTTAGCGAATGTAGGAGCCATTTTGTGGTCTAGTTACTCCCAGAGTGCATAGCCGGTGCTATCGGGAGCCGCCCGTTCTCACATTAGTAAAACTAATGCTACGTCGAACTGCGTGACCGTCTGTGCCGTTGGCCATTTCACAGGACAAATCCTGATCATAAATGTTCACCCCTTCACCACGATGAGGTGACACATAAAGGGGACAAAAAAGTTATGGACGAAAAACCGGCAGTGACACCCACCCAATCTTGAAAATGTATTGCATGAGTGTTGTATCACTTTCATTCTTTTTCGGGGCGTTTCACCTTGTTTCTCAATGATGGAGGTTCCCCCTTCACCTGCCCAGAGGTGAAGGTTGGTGGAGTACTTGGCTCCAGCCAACGAAGCTAGGGTTGGTGTTATCATTGCGCAGCGGCATGAAAAAATGGGAGTGGCCAAGTGCGATTGCCATGTAGCTCCCCCTGTTAGAACCGGCCTAGTAGCCTCATCAAACGGTTTGGGGAAAAAATTTGGCTCTCGCGTTCGGGAAAATGGAACAATGGAGTATTGAAGAAAATGACATCGGTCTTGAAAGGTATGTCGATTCCTTCATACATTAGAGCTGATTTTGATATTTTGTGTTAAATCAGCTCGGGTATTCAAATTCGAATAACGTTTGAATATTCACCTCTGCGAATAATCGAATTTGAATAATGTTCGAATATTCACTTTTTGCGAATAGTCGAACTCGAATAATATTCGAATATTCACCTTTTCCGAATAGTCGAATTCGAATAATATTCGAGTATTCACCTTTTCCGAATGGTCGAATTCAAATAATATTCGAATATTCACCTTTCCCGAATAGTCGAATTCGAATAATGTTCGAATTTTCACCTTTTGCGAATAGCCGAATTCGAATAATGTTCGAATATGCACACTTTTCGAATATTCGAATAGAAATTCGTTCGAAAAATTCGAATATTTATTCGAACTCGAATATTCGGTCCTCACTCTACTTTCGAACTTTCGATTGCGACGGCTTTAATAATATTCAGTTTTCTTAACCGGCGTCAACTTTGTTTTCACCACCCTAAATAATCTCTACAGAGAAGTTATGAGGTAAACCTAATGTTTTGATCTGACTACCTTATACTCACCGTAACCTAACTTAAAGGCAGTGTTCACGATAATCTTCAATTTTGAGATTATTCGCTACATCGTTTGTTTGGCCCCCGGGTAGAACTGAAATGACGAAGAAATCGAGAAAAACGCCTCAGAAGGGCACCAAATCCTTTACTCTCACCCCACCTTTTCACTCTAACTGGAACTGTTCGTTGTAGCAATGAAATCTTTTGTGGACATGCCTTTTGCGATTTTCTACTCTCTGTTGCTCTGTTCTTTCCTTTGGTCCCTAACTAATACTGGTTTGCCTGAAATATTCTTCCATTTTTTATTAACCTCGTTTTCCACCGGTGACAACCACCGTGAACATGTTCATCCAATCGGACAACTAGTCCAGACGAGAGAATAATGTCACTGAAAAAAGACGTTATAGTGCGTTTCTCGCCGTTTCTTCGTAATTTTGATAACACTTGGAGGCCAACGCATTGCTTTATGTGAAAAACTCGGGGACGAAAATCATCGTGAAAAATGCCTTTAATCTACCGGAAGTCAATAAACGCACCTCAGATTGGTGTTGAGCACTCCAAATAAACACCCCCGGATAAAGATTCCGAGCTTCATCTATCGTAGCATTGAGGAAGTCGTCAAACGCCGTGTATCGCTCTCAAAATTTTCCCGAATGGTAGGTTTCGATAAAAATTTGCTGGAGACTTCCGAAATTATTGAACGGACCTCGGGATTGTGATCAGCTCAGCTCATCAAAAAAACTATGGCAGAATCCGAAGTCCGTTCTGAAACATTTTTCTTAAACGCTCCCAGAACCACCTGATTGACATAAGGACAACGCTCAGTGAACATTGAGAAATAATGGGAAAAGGTCTATAAACTTCAGGAGCTGTTCTAGGTAGCTAAAGAGCTACGTTCGAAAGTTGTTTTAGAAATATAGTTCACGTTTGATGTGGCTTTTTGTCGAATGGTGGTTAATATGAAATGATATAAAACCTCATAAGAAGATGTAGATTTCGCTGAGGAGTGACACCCTTATTCTTCGAAGAAGTTTTGATGTCCCAAAACCTGATCTGAATTTCGACAGTGTGGATTAAGAGGTGCGGGTGGGGCTACCTGGCGGCCGTGGCGGCGGTGAGCAGCTCAAGTTACAATAAACATAAGAAGCGCGCCAGCACTCTTGTCCACACAAAACCCGGTCGCTGTGTTTCCCAGGCTGGCTTCTTGTCCGACTGACACCGACCGGCTCATTTACGATCGTTACTAATTGTTGTTGTTGCCCGGGTGACTATACATACTTGTGTGCAGATAGACAACAGCGCCACCACCCCCGTAACCACTGCACCAACAGCTTCAACATAATAATCATTGAACACCATTTGCTATGGATTTGCTGCCTAGTTACCATTAATATAATTGAAATCAGCGCTTAGCTGGCACTACTAGCTGTTGTATCGATGCTGTTGTCCATCAGCATTAGTCACATAACAGCGTTTCCCGTTCGGAAGTCTGCCCTTCTTTTCTCGTTGCTACACCCTGTACAAAGTCCAAATCATCAGGATCCTGCTTGAAGATCTGCCCTTTCTGTCTCGCGGATAGAGCTTTCTTCTCAAGAAAGCTTCGCGCTGCCGCGCCGCTTGCCATTACCAAGTTACATAATATTATTCGTCAGACCGTCTATTTTGGTTTTGTGAACTTTTTTAAATTCTCCCTTAGTTTTTTACGGCATTCGTTTCGATATTTTTCGCGACTGCAGCACTCAATATTAAGCTTTTGTCTAATTTTTGAATGGTCCGTCTTGCTTACCTCACTTTGGTTACCCTTTACGCGATGCTTAAGACTTCTCAATTTATAGTTCTCAATTCGAAAACCTCTTAACTCGAACTCATTTACTTTATTGTGTCACAATGTAGATTATTCACTTCCGTTCCTGGACGAAATCACACTTGTCGTCTGAGCGAACTTTCGGAGTGCTGCGTGCTGACTGTTGGGTATTTGAATTTACCTTATTGATGTTAGCAACCGCGCAGGGATCCCACCTTATTTTCAGGCCTAAGTTCTCTGCAGACGCTAGACTGGATGTAACAATTTTTGTTGGCGAACTAAACGAAACTATTTATGTATGTGTATTGGCCCGATCCTCACCTCATCTCACGGTTTATGATTGCTGGCACAAACACTCTTCCATGCTTTGCAGTAGTCAACAGCAATACTTCGAAATGGGTAATAAAATTGTCAAATAGAATTCTTGAACTATATATACCAGGTTGTTCAATAAGTTTTGTCGTTCGATAAAAAAACACAATTTTATAGTTCAAAATACACTTTATTATTCAGTACATATAATCTCCCTGAACATTAAAGGCAGTGTTCACGATAAGATTCGTTTTTCTGCTTTTCCGCCTATCTTGAGGACGGTCTCATGCTGATTCTAATGATGTTTTTGAAATCGCACGAGACCTTCTGGGAACGGAGTTATGGTCTCTTAAAGATTGAGCTAAGGAAACATGGTGGACGAGTTGTCCGAGGCTTGTAACTTCCGTCTTTTGCAGCCGATGTATACGAGCCAGGGCTGTGCGTAATTACGAATTACGGTTTACGATCTACGAATTACGGCCGTTTTGGCGGTTTTTTTTACGATTTACGATTTACGAAATTTCGACCTAAAATCGTAACGAATCGTAACAAATCGTGAAAATGCGACTGGGGAGAACAACTCAGGCGATTCTCGGCCTCGAGACGACTGACAGCTCGGATCGTTCTCTCAATCTGCGAATCGGCTTCGGTTGCTGTCCGAGCCACTGTTGCTGCTTTCCGGGCCATTGTTGTTGTTGTCCGAGCTCCTGTAGTTCGCCCGAACAGCAACAGCAGAAATTTAGAGCAAGAGCCAAACTGTCAAGCGGCCCCGATTCTGTTCGATGGGGCTCAGAGCCGAGAATCTTCAGAGAATATAAAGTTGCTGTCTACAGCATGGTTAAAATTAACTTTTTTGCATTTCCAGCATTTGATTGTTTTTTCCAATTTTAACATGCTGTGAAAGTTTTCTCTGGCATTTTCAGGCGGACGCAGTTAACAGCAGAGAGGTCGGTTATGGCAAAATATAGTTGTTGATAATGAGATTCCCTAACGATCGACTGCTCCGCTTTTCACACCGACCGCCTCTAATTTGTTATTGGGTTCCAACCCTTCTTTGTTCCATAAACGAGCCAAGTCGGTGGAGCGGTGGAAAATATCTTCTTTGTTTTTTTACCCGTCTTGAAAACGGTCGCATTCTCATTCCAATGATGTCTCTTTAATCGTACAAGACCTTCTGGGAACGGATTTATGGTCCCTCAAAAATTGAGCTAGGGAAGCATTGTGGACGAGTTGTCCGGGGCTTGTAACTTCCGTCTCTTGCAGCCAATGTATGCGAGCTAACCTGAGTAAAGAGATAAGCTGAGAATGAAGGACAGAACGGGGCTTTTGATCGGAAACCATCGCTCATCTCACGTTCTCGATTGTTCCATTGTTCACGTCGCGGGGCGGAAAGGGGCCGGACATGCCCAGAGCGGCGGGGTTTGCCCACTTTTCTAAGCCGTTTGAGAAGCGTTTGCCTAGGAAAATTCGAGGATGAAGTGTATCGTGAGCAGTGCCTTTAAAGGCAGCATACACTCTCGTAAACGTGGTTGGGATAACAATGTGGATCGAGCCGTATGGCTTACAACATAATGCCTACGCATTTTGAAGTGTCAAAAATGACCCAAAACGCCGCTACATGAGCTAGAAGTTGGCCCCGCCCTGTATTTTCACGCCCCCTGTATTTGCTCTTTTGCTCCAAAGCAGGGTCGCTGGGTCATCTTCGCCGTCAGTGACGTGTGTGGTTCACTTGTTAGGCAATACACAAACAGTACTGACGGTGAAAATGACCCAGCAACCTTGCGTTGTAGGAAAAGGCCAAATACAGGGGGCGTGAAAATACAGGGCGGGCCCAACTTCTAACTAATGGAGCGGCATTGTGGATCGTTTTTGACACTTCAAAATGCGTAGGCGTTGTAATCTAGGCCATACCATTCTATTTCCGTAGTTATCTCAATCACGTTTACGAGCGTGTATGCTGCCTTTAAACAAGTGTGTATCCTTCCCTAGACAGATATGGCCTTCAACTCTCGAACACCGCATTTTTTCCTAACACAGTAATTCCCTCCTTGGCTTTCACCGAACTGTGTTTGATATAGCGATGATTCTTTATATTTCCATATTCAAGAGTAGGGCAAAACGTGGCACAGGTTCGGTACTTGGTCAAGCTTAAAATTTTACTGTTCTGTAAAGTTGTTTCTATCCCACGTACGTTCACTGAAATTTTTTTCAAGTACTGCTCAGGACCGTGTTATTTTCAAACCAAACCTCAAGTCCTACCTTTGATGTGAAAACACCTCATCACTAAAGGGTTTTTGTATTTTGTATTTGTTGATTGCAGGTCACGCCTGCATAGTTAAGTTACATGGAAAAACAAGAGAAAACATTGAATATAAAAGGACAGGAAACAGATATAGTACCAATATGAATTGAAACAGGCTCAGTCATCCTCAGTCATCAAGTACTGATCCAAGCTACGTTTGAAAGCGGAAAGAGTTGTAGGGAGGTTGCCCCTCTTGAGTAACTTTTCAAACTCACTTCCTGCTCTACTAACAAAGAAATGGTGCCTCAAACCTTTCCTGGCTCTGTTGCGGACAAGTTTGAAGCTGCTACCTCTTGTGGTAGACGCCCTGAGCTGGAGGAAATCTTTTGGCTTGAGTCCAACATACCCATACAAGATCTTATAAACCATCAGAAGATCGAACCTTTTCCTGCTGCAAGCCAGCGATTCAAGTTGTAGTTCCTTATTCCTAGCAATGCTGCAGGGCATTTCATCATAGCTGAGACCCCTGACCCTGATCATCACCTTGCGTGTGAAGCTGTTTTGGAGTTTTTCCAACACACCCCTGGTCGAGACCTTGTGATGATTGGAAATTACAATCCCTTACTCAAGGTGTGGTCTAACATACGTTTTATAAGTATTAAGAAGCACCCTTTCGTTGTTGCTGGACAGGGCTCTGAACATGCTATTCATAACTTTACTAGCTCTAGACACAGCCTTAGCACAATGAGCATCAAAGGTGAGATCGCTGCGTACCAGGAAACCCAAATCCAATATCTCGTCGACAACCTCGAGCTGCTGGCCATCAATGGTATAAACAGCAGCTGAACTATCGCTTCGAATGTGCAAGACTTTAGTTTTTTCCTTTTAGAGCAACATACTCCACTCTCTAGACCAGCTTACAACCTTATCCAAAGCCATTTGCAAGTACTCCTTGTCGCATGCCGTCTGGATAGGAGAGAAAAATTTAAAATCATCCGCAAAAGCACAGCATTTAACTTTACCAAACGTAACTATTCGTGGCAACTCATAAGTAAATATACTGAATAAAATTGGAGAGAGAACTCCTCCCTGGGGTACGCCACTGCAAACGGGTTTGGGATCAGAAAAAGTTGAGTTCACTCGAACAACAAACGGCCTATTGCTTAAAAAGGCTCTTATCCATGCTATAATTCTAAGATGAATGCCAACTAGGGCGAGTTTGGACATGAGTTTGGAATGAGAGACCCGTCGAACGCCTTGCAAAAGTCAACATAGATGACATCAACCCCTTTTCCTTCATCCACGAGTGAGGTCCATTCGTTAAGTGAATGCAACATGGCCGTAACCGTCGACTTTTTCTTTTGAAAACCATGCTGGGAATCCGAAATTATTGAGTGCTCCTCCAAATGCTTGCATATTCTCACCTTAAGAATCTTCTCGAACAACCTACTGAAAATAGAGATAATGCTTACTGGCCTAAAGTTTTCAGGGTTAGTATGAGGGGGCTTTTTTGGAATAGGAGTTACAAAGGCTACATGCCACCTATCCGGAACCTCTGCTCGAATGAACGAAAGATTAAATATATATGTAAGCGGTCCAACTAAGAGATGGGCTACATGTTTAATGAATTTTAAAGGCAAATGGTCTGGTGTGTCGGAAAATTAATTAGGCCAGCTAGAAAGGAACTTGTGAACATCCTCGGGATAAAACCAAACAGAATCATCCATAGTATTGAATTCCTGGGCAGGATTCATAACGCCACTAGGCCCATCATCCTCGCAAAAAGACTTTTCAAGAACAGATGCGAAGATTTCCGACTACTCTTTATCGTCTGTTATTATGGACCCATCAAACTCAATAGGCCCTAACCGGGGTTTGTCCCTCAATCTAGCATTAAACAGCCTATAGAACGCATTTTTTTACCTGATTCAATGATCCTCTTTTCAATATTTCTGTTGAATTTTTTCAATTGCTTGTCAAATCTGAAACATATAGCCCTATACACCTCCCAATCATTTGCTGCATTGGTAACTCTAGCCCGACTCCATGCCTGAGATTTTTTGAACGCCAAGCGCCGTAAATGCTCCGGAAGTATTTCCACATCAAAGGTAGGGCTTGAGGTTTTGTTTGAAGATAACTCGGCACTCTAGTGATGAGGTGTTTCCATATCGAATGAGGTTTAAGCCATGTGTGTGATTATTCATTATCTGTTACGAATTACGATTTACGAATTACGAGGAATTTGAAAAATTACGATTAACGATTTACGAAATAACAAAATTCAGTTACGCACAGCCCTGATGCGAGCTGACCTGAGTAAAGAGGGAAGTTGAGAATGAAGGGAAGAACGGGGCTATTAATCGGAAACCATCGCTCGTCTCACAATCTCGAGCATTCATTTGTTCACGTCGGCGGGCGTGGAAAGTGCATCTGGGGTGTGACGAGCTGACGGCTGCCCAACTTTGGGGCCGTAGGGGACCGTTCCAAGCTCAATTTTCTTAGTTTTCTCAACGTTAGAGTTGCGCTAGGCCCCGCAGCTGCCGATCTCTACCAAAAAAATCAGACATGATTTTTATCGTGGACACTGCCTTTAATACACTTGCTCCAACGATCTTCCAATCTGTGGATCCCATCCCTTAAAGGCAGTGTTCACGATGAATTTCGTTTCCGAGTTTTCCACTCAAAACATTGCGTTGGCCACCAAGTGTTACCAAAATTACGAAGAAACGGCGAGAAACGCACTAAAACGTTCTATTTTTATTTCAATGACATTATTCTCTGGCCTGGACTACATAGATGTTCGGTTGGACGAACATGTTCACGGTGGTCGTCACCGGTGAAAAATCTGGCTAATCGAAAATGAGGAAAATATTTCAGGCAAAACAGTATTAGTTACGGTCTGAAGGAAAGAACGGAGCAGCAGAGAGTAACGAATTTCAAAACACGGGTTAACAAAAGATTTCATTGCTACAACGAACAGTTCCAGTTAGAGTGAAAAGGTGGGGTGAGAGTAAAGGATTTCGTGCCCTTCTGGTGCGTTTTTCTCGATTTCTCCATCATTTCAGTTCTACTCGGGGGCCAAACAATCGATTTAGCGATTAATCTCAGAATCGAAGATTATCGTGAACACTGCCTTTAAGTGAGAATCCGGAAGGTCTGCAAAATACGCTTCAATAGCCGTTATGACCTTTTCATTTGATGAAAAACACTTGCCACGCATAAATTTTTTGATCTGGAAACAAATGAAGTCGCTGGGGGCCAAATCTAGTGAATACAGTGGATGCTCCAGCAATTCGAACTTTAGTTCATGGATTTTAGCTATTGTCAAAATGCTCTTGTGACACGGTACATTTTACTGATGAAAAAGGATTTCTTTCTTCTGCAATTCGGGTCTTTTTTTCACGAACTTTTTCCTTCACTTGGTCCAGAAGGTTGCAGCTCTGCTTAATGAGATGTGTAGAGGCTCTACTAAATCCCTCTCAGTCAACCGACGATCTTCCAAAACCATATCTTGTATTTTGGCTATGATTTCTGGTGTTGATTCGCTTTTTGGACGTCCTTCACGTGGATCGTCTTCAAGGCTTGTACGACCACGTTTAAATTCAGCAACCCATCTGTATACTGTTCTAATTGTAGGTGAAGAATCACTATACAATTTTAACATTTGTTCGTGAATTTCTTCTGGTGTCTACCTTCCAAAAATAAGAATTTTATCACTGCATGATACTGTGCTTATCTGGGCCGAATTCCGGTCCGCAATTGCGTCTCGACACACTTTGCGGCCGCACGCGCTCGAATCAGTCGGGTTTCCAGCGCCAAAGCCGACTCGATGTGGCTTTTTTATACAATTTTCTCCAATTTTTCTTAGGTTCCGGTTTCCAAAACCCACTTAGAGTCAGCAGATCGGCGGCTGCGGCGCTGTAAGCTCTTCTGACTCGGGAGCGTGCGGCCGCGAAGCGTGTCGAGACGCAATTGCGGACCGGAATTTGGCCCAGATAAGCACAATATTCAATTTTTTCCATTGCTGTGACACGGCGACACTACATGGTTTGTAGACAAAGAATGAATTGACAGATTGGAATGAAACTTCACATACGTTCATATGAAGAGTGTACCAACAAAACAAAAAGAAATTTGGGCTAGTAGCAACGCCGTCTCTTATCAAACGACAAAATTTATTGAACAACTTGGTATCCTCTTGAATGAGAAACATAAATTCACAGTTCCCACCTCCTCCCCCCCCCCTCCCTGAAATATCGCGTTTTGGAGTTGTTTGTTGTAATCATCACGATCTCAGATGGCGGCCCATGGTCAACCTTTATTTGGTTGATCTAGAAGAAGTACTACTATTGGGTTGATCAATTAATTATTTATTTACTAGCATGCACGCTAAGGTGTATCGAAAAAAAGAACAGTATGTACGAAAACAAATCAAACAATTGCAGTATACACAAGAAATAAAACGAAAAGTGGAGGCACTTCATCATTCACTTCTAAAAAGCTCATTGTACCCTTTTTGACGAAGGAGTTGCACTCTCAAACCTATTTCGACAAAGCATTGTGAAATGAATGTATGTAGGACCACGAGGAAGAAAATCAGGTGGATGACGCTAGGGGACGCCATTTACACGAGCACTAGGGCATTCATGTAAGCTCTGACTCCAAGTTTTCGGATGTTAAGTATTCCCTACCCCTAACAACTTAGCTTCAGGGCCCGACTTGATCCATAATTACGGAACGTTTTTATTAGCGCGTTTTTCTTCAGTATGGATTGGCGTTTCGTCCTCAATATTTATGATAGAATTAATCTTCAATATTTAGTCTAAAAATGCTTCTCAAAAATCACTCTGATGTTCGCCATGTTATGATCTACCAATATAAGAAAGATGGACCGCAGCCCAGTGATTTCGCGATCTCATCGAGCTTTTTGGCGAAGGAACAGTTACTGATAGTGCCGTATGGAAGTGGTTCATTCGCTTCAAATCAGGTGACACTAGTTTGGGGGATAAAGAAGGAAGAGGTCGGTCATCGGATTTTGATGATCAAGCACTTCTGACAGCCGTGGAAGAGGACGAAACCTGACAACGCAAATGCTGGCTGAAGACTTTAAAGGCACAGTCCAACCTCAGAATCGGTTTTCTGTTTCTGTCTCCATCTGCAAAACGGTTCCACGCTAATTCCAATGATGTCTCTATAATCGTTCAAGACCCCCTGGGAACGGAGTTATGGCCCCTCAAAAATTGAGCTGGGTGCAACCGCTGTATGCGAGCTCACCCGAATAAAGAGACAGGCTAAGAATGAAGGGAAGAACGGGGCTATTAATCGAAAACCATCATTCATCTTGTCACTGTTGAGCTCGAAAGATTGAAAAAGGGGCGTGCCAAAGCGGCTTCCCGAGGTGGGCGCCCCATGGTGGCTTCCTCCTATATCTCGCTTATTCGGAGGAGTCCAGAGCTCGCACTTGGCAAGTGGTATACAGGGTGGGTCTTCTTCACCTATATGTGGAAATCCCAAATTTAGTCCCTGAGCTTGGACTGTGCCTTTAATGTGAATCAATCAACGATCGTTCGACACCTGAAGAAGCTTGGAAAGGTGTGGAAATTGGCTGGATGGGTGCCCTACGAGCTCTCCGACAACAACAACAAAGCTGAACATGTTCGAATTTTTACTGGCTTACTGCATCGAAACGAACAAACACCATTTTTGAAGAATCTTGTCACTGGAGATGAGTCATGGCCTCTCTCCAAAACGTTGGAAGAAAGAAGATCTGCGTCTCACCAGCTGTTTCCCCCAAAGGAATACCAAGAGACAAGCACTGTAAGAAGGGTATGTGGTGTGTGTGGTGGGACAGAAGTGGAATCATCCTTTGGGAAATTATTTCAATTGGCGTTTGTTATTGGTTTAACGACGCTGATGACCGGCAACAATGGAGAATTCCTGACAGAAATGACAAGCGACAACTCAGCATCAACAGCGACGTATATCTGACTCAGCTTGATCGCTTTAGCGCTGCAATCGAGGCGAAAGAACCGCGCGAAAAAACCACATCGTACTCCATCACGATAACGCCCGTCCACATGTGGAGCGCCGTGTAATCGAAACCATCGCCAATAAGGGATGGGATCTGCTCCTACTTTCGCCGTTCTCACCGACAGAAGCGCCAACGGACTACCTTATCAATCGCCCTTTGAGAAACGTTCAAGGAAACAAAGTATACGACGACTTGGATGACTTGGTGGCTGATGCCAAAGCGTGGATTGTCTCCAAGAATCGTGGAATCGACCGACTGCCAAGCAAATGGGACGCAGTTCTTGAGGTGGATGGTGACTATGCTCTCGAATGATCACTTAATCATGTTTTGATTGAATATTGTTGTCTTGTGGAATAAAAATATTTTTGAAAAACGTTCCATAATTATGCATCAACCTAGTAGAATAAATATTCTGGCGGAGGTTAGATTCATTGGCCAATGATTCATGGTGAGATCAAGTAAAATGAAGAGCATATAAACCTGCAAATTTGTAAAATCATAATCGACAGCCTACCACTTACAGTAATGACAGTAATTAGGCCTCAAAGCATTCGGTAGTTCCAATTTCTGAATTGTTCTCAAATTTTCGATTCTTCGAATTCATTTTGTTTAGCGGAGTTAGCCGGAATGGTCTATTTTTAGTAGTCGGTCAGTTTTAGGTAATAATACTCGATTGTGTAGATACTAAAACAATTGCGTAACTGTACATTTTTGGGAGATCATTCGAAAGTCAATCTCCGTGAGTGTGTCTAACGCATTCTTTAGTACGAACATATGGAAGAGTGAGAGCGTGTACACTATTTCATTCTGAAGGAAGGAAATTTTCACTCACAGTTGGCCCTCAAGTATCAAGAAAAACAATCAACCTGTAATCATGTTTTTCTTAGCGAAAAAAAAACCATAATAGAGATGACAACTCGGTGATGGGCTTGCCAACAATGTGCTGCGCTGCATACTAGCATTCTACCAGGTTGTTCAATAAGTTTTCGATAAGATAGGGCGTTCCTACTGGCCCAAAATTTTTTGTTTCGTTGGTACACTCTTCATATGAACGTATGTGAAGTTTCATTTCGATCTGTCAATTAATTCTTTGTTTACAAGCCATTTAGTGTCGCCGTGTCACAGCAATGGGAAAAAATTGAATATCGTGCAGTGAAAAAATTCTTATTTTTGGAAGGTATAGCACCAAAAGATTTTCTTGAGCGAATGTTAAAAGTGTATGATGATTGTTCACCTACAATTAAAACAGTAAAAAGATGGGTTGCTGAACTTAAACGTGGTCGTACAAGCCTTGAAGACGATTCACGTGAAGGACGTTCAAAAAGCGCATCAACACCAGAAATCGTAGCCAAAATACAAGATATTGTTTTGAAAGATCGTCGATTGACTGAGAGAGATTTAGCAGAGGCACTACGCATCTCATTAGGCAGTGTGAGCCATATTTTAAGTGAAAGTTTGGGTTCTAGAAAGCTGTGTACACAATGTGTGACGCATTCGCTAACAATGGAACAAAAACACATTCGAATGCGACTTTCTCAGCAACATTTGGAGCGTTTTAAAAAGGATTAAGTGGAGTTTGTGCGTCGATTCATCACTATGGATGATACTTGGGTCTATCACCATGATCCTGAATCAAAACAAGAGGCTAAAGAGTGGTGTGAACGTGGTTGTTCGGCTTCGAAACGAGATCGTGTCCGGAAATCGGCCAATAAGGATATGGCATCAGTTTTTTGCGATGCGAAAGGAATTTCGTTCGTGGATCACTTGCAAACTGGTAAAACAATTAAATCTGTATATTATTGCAACCTTTTGGACCAGATGAAGGAAAAAATTCGTGAAAAAAAGACCAGGAGCAACCAAAAGACAAGAATAAAATCCTTTTTCATTAGGACAATGCACCGTGTCACAAGAGCATTTTGACAATGGCTAAAATCCATGAATTAAAGTTCGAGTTGCTGGAGCATCCACCGTATTCACCAGATTTGGCCTCCAGCGACTTCATTTGTTTCCAGAACTCAAAAAATTCATGCGTGGCAAGCGTTTTTCATCAAATGAAGAGGTCATAACGGTTGTTGAAGCGTATTTTGCAGACCTTCCGGATTCTCACTTCAGGGATGGTATCCACAGATTGGAGGATCGTTGGAGAAAGTGTATTAATGTTCAGGGAGATTATACTGAATAATATAGTGTATTTTAAACCATAAAATTGTGTTTTTCTTAATGAACGATGAAACTTATTGAACAACCTGGTACTTCCATAGGTAGTGACCCTCTCAAAATAAAAAATATTGAAAAGTCTCTTTGAGGAAGCTTACAAGTTTCGTTTCTTTTCTGACGTTTCTACACCTTCTTACGAACTTAAGCGCAGAGCTTGAAGCATTTCTATGAAATACGTAAGCTATGGATTCTTTTGACTCTATGTATGTACCTACTGTCCCTCTGGAAACTAGTTTTGCAGTAGACTGACTGTCTATCGCTGAAGTAATAGTCGTTGGTTTCGAGTAAACACAACTACATAGGTACATGTGTTGAAGCACTCAGCAGACTGGGATTCCTTGAGATTCTTGGCTCTTATTTTTGTGTAGCCTTATACATTATGTGTTCAGGTTTCAACCTTGTGTGAAAAGCAGTCTTCAGAATTCTTTTTTTATTGCCGAAATTTTCTTTTTCAAACGTCGGTTTTTTTACACGAAAAAGCAAACACGCGCGGAAACTATCCGATGATTCCTAAAATTATAATAGCTCACTGCTTGACCAGACGATCAAATACTATTTCGTTCAGTTCGTTGCAAATTGAATAATGTTTTTGACAGTTTTTCTCCCAGCTTAGCTGCTACTGATTCGATTGAAATATTCATCTAGTTTTGTATTACACTCCCTTCGTTCACCTGAAACTGCGAGGATTCGCTCATAGCCCCATTTCTCTTCAACGGCCCCTTCGCCTCGACGGCTTAGTTCGAAGTGCAAGCGTTGCAACGTATACTGCCTCTATTCGGGAGTGCACAAGCCCCCTTTTCACCCGCACACGCTGCTACAGCAATGCATCACTGCGGCGCGGTCTGTTAGCCCGTTCTCTCCCATCCCATGTGGCAGGCATCGAATTTCGCATGACCACCATTCATTCGTCCGCATGACCGGCGATCATGCTTAGAGAAGGTGAGTTTTTAGTTTTTTTTTTCTGCCGTCTTAAGTTGTTTTGATGATAATTTAAATGTCGTCGTAATGAGAAGCGGGTAAATGACCCATGGATTTGCAACAGTAGATAAATGTTTAAAAAAGAAAGATTTTTTTTGGTAAAAAAACAGAACAGATGTTTTCTCAATTTCTTGGTAGCGCGAAAGATTGTGTTAAGCTTCATGTACACCCTAACCTTTAGCCAATACGATGACACTTGAATTATCACCGAAACAACTGAAAACGGCAAAGAAAGAATGGAAAAAAAGCTCACCGTCTCTGAGCATGGTCGCCGGTCATACGGATCACTAGACGGTGGTCATGCGAAAGTCGATGCCTGCCACATGGGGTGTCAGAGCACGGGCTCGTCACAGACCGCGCCGCAGTGATGCATTACTGTAGCAGCGTGTGCGGGTAAAAAGGGAGGCTTGTGCACTCCCGAATAAAGGCAGTATATTTCCCTCTTGTTCGCGATCTCAGCTAAACACTGCATCCTTAGAAAACACAAAAACAAATATTGCCATGTTACAGAAACCAAAAATTAGCACTGGCAGCCGATGGAAAAAAATTTCTCGAGCTATGAATTCTCGCCGATCCTCTGAATGCATTGATGGATCTAAGGTGCTCCCTCCCCTCTTTCATTGAGGCGACTTGTCTAACGACGATTGAGCCCCATTCCCACGTTTGTAGTTCAAGGTTATATCGTGTGTTTGATGCTAAGTGCCCAACGGCCGTTCATGTTCTCACCTCACTACTAGTTACGTGATTTATTGGTCCCTCTATATAATCAGTGTTCGCTCTACTGTTATATATCTTCATTCTTAATAGGAAAGGATTTCAGGAAGAGATATGAGTTCACAGCCCTCTGAACTTCCTCCACTTCTACCACCTCCTCCACCACCTCCACAACCTACTACTGCTGGAAGCGCTGGTACAAAGGTTGGTTCTACCACTGAGACTACAAGACACGTTTCTTCTGTAGAACCCTTGACTGAACCATCATATCGATCCAAGATCGATATAGCTCATATGAACTGTCGTTGTCACGGCTGCCGCGGAGTACAGTCGACTCGGATCGCACTGAGACTTTTCTTGACGGCGTAGTTCGCGTTGGCGCTACATCGGTGCGTGTGTGATATAACATATCTATTTGCATCGCTTTGGCGCCAACGAAAACGACGCCGTTAATTGGGAAACAAAAGTCTTCGTGCGATCCACGTTGACTGTATGCACTAGGCCGAATTGACTGACCCTTTATGTTTCTTACTGCCTTGAGTTCACCCATATTGCTTCCGTTATAAAAACCTTTTCATGTGCATTATGGTTCCGACTTCTTTCTGTCCTAAACCATATTCATCATATTCTAAACGTCGGGATGGATCCGGAAGAGACTTCGCATTCACAGTTGAAGGTTGGCGCAAACTCGGTGCCATGCACCGGCTTTGCGCCAACATCCAATGGGGAACGCAAAGTCTCTTCAAGTTCCATGCCGATGTTATGTAAATATTATCCAGTTTTCTGCTCATTTCATGATGTTTTGCAGGAGGTTCTAATTGATTCCAAGTTTGGCGATTTTTCCGTCTTTACGACTCGTTACATTAATCTGACCGTCCGAGGTCTTGTGGTACTGGGGCCGGGTTCATCAACCGAATGCTGGGTTTGGGTTGACCGACGGTAAGTCTGACCGAGCGCTTAACCAACCCAACACCTCCGATGTTGACTCACTAAGCGCAACTCAGTGTGGGTTACGCTGACCAAGACTTTTAGGCGTCGGCGGTAATTTTAGCGCACACAACACACGATAACTATCGTCACTTCTCAAAAAATGATAGAAAACTCCACTATGAATAGATTTTGTTGAATAAGAGTGAAACAACGGCACTTTTTCAGCACAAGGGATGCGTTTTCCCATGTTTCAAGTGGTTTCGTATAGTTTCTGAGGTTTATTCATCACAAAACATTGCTATTCTTCCTATACTAACGAAAATTGCAAACAGTTGATTCTATTATTCTTTCGTTGGATCACAAGAGGCACATTTCTTCACAACTGCTGAATATCATACGTACCTAGGGTTTATAAAACACGTTCCTAACGTTTCATAAAATAGCAGAACATAATTATTCACTTGAAACGACGGACGGAGTCTTTTTTCTCACTTTTTGTTTTTCTTGCGTTGCTTGAAAACCGTGATGAGTTGAAAATGAAAAAAATGCTCGCGTTACTAGACAAAATGTCAAAAAGCGGACGAAAAGTATTCCAAAAAAAAGCAAGAATATTTTAATGAAGTGCACACCTCAGTACTCATGGTTAAGGACAATGATTTGAGGTGGGAAGGGGGAGGATGGGTGCAAGAAGGAGTTGTAATCAGCAAACCGTAACTGGCTCACAACATCAAATCCAGTGTGAGAACCAACACGGGTAGCAGATATGTAGAAATCGTAAAGGAAATGGGAAGATATCGAACTCAAACAAAGACTGAAGAAAACTGTTTAGCTAGTTCACATTGAATTTAGTAGTAACAGGATGATGAAATAGTGATTATAATTCAAGTCAATTTCAGTTAACATTCATATTTCCTAATAATTATGAAATTTACTAATGTTTCAATTTTTCATTTATTATATCGAATTTCTGGTGCTGCTTATTCACTTTACTGACGAAAAGAATTTGTGAATTAGTTTCGTCCAAAGAAATTTTTAAAAAGGTTTTACGTGAGATCTTGGCAATAACTACGTTATTCATAAAAAAAGACTGAAAGGAGGGAAAATTGTGAACATGCAATTCGAAAACCGTGAACTAATCACTCGCAGGAAAAAGGATTATAATTCTAATTATTTTTTCCGGAATTCCTAGTTGAGTAGTAATAGCGCTGCAATAATGTCAAATATTTAATAATGGGAGTAGCAGTAATAGAAGAATAGTGCCAGCAGTCGAATAATAGCCGGAGAGTAAGCAGCAGTGTAGTAATTTCTCCAAAATAACAGTCCTCGTGAATCGATATCAATTTTGGCAATGCTCCAAAAGCCGCTGCGCACTGCCGCACGCGTTGAGGCGCGCCGATTAGCAATGGTGCACGACATCTAGTGGGTTGGTTAGCGGCCTACCAGCCTTCTTCGGCTGGTGGCGCTGACCCAGTAACCAACCCAGCAGCGCGTGGGTTGGTAAGTTGGTGAATCGCTGAAATGATGCTGGGTTGGTAGGTTAGGGACGCTAACCATGTGTTAGTACATTGATGAATCCGGCTCCTGGGGCGGCATGCACGTACGCGACGGGTTAGGTTGGGGTTAGGCAGGGTTTGGGGCGTCGGCGCGGTTGATCATTGCTGTGCGAGTGCTGGAGATAATCAATAGTTGGGGTCTCAACGGGGTTTCGGCTGCCCCACCCTCCTACGTAGGGTTTGCGAGGGAAAGATTTTTCAGTGCTAGCCTAACCCCCTCTTAGCCCTCGCGCTGCTATCATCAAACGCGCCGGCGCTCCAAACCCTGCCTAACCACAACCTAACCCGCCGCGTACGTGCATGCCGCCCCTGGTTTCCCTCTTATACATCCTCAAAAAAGGGACTCGTCAGCTCCACCGAGACTCGCGTAAAATACATTCTTTTGTGGTTACATTTTACCGTGATCAACATGTACATATGTGCTTTTCGAGAAAACGAGGTACATACGAGTTAAAGTGGCGCGTTTCCAGTTTTTGCTAGATTTTCAAATCACTCAACGGGTGGGCCAGTGTGCGCGCCTGGTGGTCTACCTGTGTGGGGGCCGACCGTCCGTGGCTACCTGTGGTGGAAACGGCATTGTGTGTGCTGCGTCTGGAATCGAATTCCTTTCATCTCTCTGTGTGTGTATGTTTGGAGGGGATTGTGCGATTCACGTCCGCATTTGCATCGCTCCCCCACCCATAATGGCGCAATTTTCTCTGATCGCTACGTCACGAAAACGTGTTCGGGGTGTTTTTATTTCATCGGCTACGTCTCCTCTCCATTCACTAGTCCATGCTTCTTTGTCGTCAATACTCGTAAGTAGTAGGCTTTCTTTTCGGAATGAAATCTATGCAGTACATTCTTGAGTCACTTTGTTTTCCTCCTTCTTGGAGGTGTTCATGTGGAGTCGCTATGAATCAGCCATCGGTCTGATTCTCTTCAGTTATTCCATTGACTGCTTGTTTTCGAAGGGCAGCGGTGGTTTGATGGCGATGCAGCCAACCATGAATGGAGGCTGCCTGTTGATGCTAAGTTACGAGTCCTAGCTGTTCTTTGCATGCCGTTATGTACGGATGCACATTCATCGGTCCAAAACGCCTTCATCCAAGAAGTCAAAGTCATGGTGCATCCTATAGGGGCTGATAGACGTCGAGACTTGGTCCTCGTATCTTAGTATTTTTGTCTGACTTCTATATGTTGACGTTATTCTATAGGCATCTCTTATTACCCTTGCTTTGTATTATTTTCTTGCTCCGCATCATCATATGCGTCACGAAGTTTCAGAAATTGAGTCCTACCCGCGTAAAAAAGCTTCTTAAGATACCTTGTACCTTGTACTGACATCTAGAGTTTTTAACTTCCTTTTTTTTGCAAATGTGTTCCGTACATTCATATTCCGACATTGTTGAGAATCACTTGTGCCTACCGAAAACTTTCAGTGGGTAAAAGTTCTGTGAACGTGTACCAATGATGGGGCCAGAACGTTTTTAGTTAGAATTCATAGCAATGGGCGGTAATTTTGTTTATGGGAATGCTTCCATGCTTTTTTTGTCAGCTCACAAAATAATGCGAATTTTTTCAAACGCACCCCAACAAATCAATGTGTGAAAGCGTCTCTGCAAAATCTAAATTTATTTCCGAAATTACTGGTCACATTCCCGGTAGTTTCTCATAGAGAATCCATCCAAATATATTTCGAAGTGGTCTACAACCAAGAATACTTGAATTTTGAATAACGATGCTCATCTGAATTATTTGAAGGTGGTGAGAAGTGCTACTCTGATCACGAATGAGAGAACTTCGCTGTGAATGTCGTAGTGGTTCGTTCGTATGTAATGAAATTGTGAGTTTTGGTAGTCCGTGAATCGATGCTGTCGTGAAGGTTACTATTCTGTCGTTCGCACGTGGTCTATATCAGATGGACAAATAAAGGGAATAGCGCCAGCATTCGACGGTGACTTTACTGGCCAGCCATCCCGATCGAGGACACAGCCCCAGCTCAGGTTCTCTCGCACTATCGCAGCCGCCGAAATGATCCCTTCGTCCTCATATGTACCTGGCCCGACCCTCCAGTTTCTGTTTGCCTCACCAATCATCTTCAATTGCCATGTTTATCCAGCTGTCAAATTTCGTCTTTCGCTATTTTTCTGCCTTGAGGCCAGGATTTGGGGGTAACCGTGGAGGGAAATCTGTTTGCCCGATTGTATCGTAGAATTTCGATCATCATGTCTGCTGAAGAAAGCATTCAAGTGATGCTATTGTAAATTTGTTTAGCGGAGACCCAGGTTGCTGAGATGAGCGGGCGGCCGTCGTCTCGTACACTTCCGTTTACCACACTTGCGACTACGTTTGTTTGCCTATGTGGGCAAATCTCTCAGCAAACGTCGCTCGTTTGCGAGAGGCTCTCTTCTACAGAAAATCACTGACCTTCTGGACAGCGTTGGGCAAATTTCGTTCCAATAATCTTTGCGATCATTTTCACACCAAAAAAGGTAGCTGATTCACGAAGTGGAGGCAGTGCCTTGTTAAGTGAGAAAAGCAAAAGTTGTGAGGTTTTGCTCCTAGAATTAGATTTTTTGGATGGTAATAGTCTGCTTGCAAATACACTAAACTTTTTGATTCAGTTCAGTAAACACTACTGTAGTCGGTTGTCTGCGCCAGTGAGTATAGTAGATTACAGGGTGAATAGGAAAACATCGTAGGTATAATTGAATCTCGAACTCTGGGATTGGATTAGGATATCCTTTCAGCATGAGCAGCATGCATTTTCGGGGACTATTCTTAGACGGGGGGCACTCAAGATTCAGGTCAGAAATGAAATGAACCAGCGTTCGTTCAATAACGCTATCAATCGAAGTATTTCTATAGAATTTCATCAACAACAATGATAGCAGCATCAAGCATCTTTTATCAGGTTTTCCATTCCTTTCTATGACAAAATCTTGGATGCCCCCCCCCCGTCTAGGATAGTTCCCATTAGTTAATAAGTTTTTTTTCGAAACTGCCATCCATGTGAAAGCAGGCACTTACAAAAGACAATGTTCTCGACTGTCACTGCTGCGACAGGTTTTGACAGGAATTTACCACGAAGCCAGTCAGGACTCACAGCATCTGCGCACCAAGAGAGGCTGGGTACAGGGAAAATTAACTTGCGCCTACCGCGGCGACACGTGGCTGAGGGAAGTGGGAACTTCATAGGTTATTCTATGCATTCGCTGCCTATTTTATCATTGAGTTCGGTTATTTGTGAGTATTGATGCGCGGAAGTTGGTTTCCTGCTATCCTTCTTAATGGCACAGTCCAACTCCGGAATAGCTTCTCACATCTACCGCTTGTCTGGGAGACACTTTCACGCTGATCACAATGGCGTCGCCGAAATCGCTTAGAATCGACAATGAACGAAGTTGTGGCCTCTCAAGGATTGCGAATCATAACGGCGAGAATTTCGTGGACAAGTGGTTTCGGGCGTTTTTTTCTCGTCATTCGCGGTCATTGCTCTGGAGCAGACCGCAATACAAAGCTGGACAGATAACAAATGGAAGACCGTAGATTTTCATCATAACCCATGGCGTAATAGCGTGTTTCGTCCCTCTTAAGCCCGTAAAATCTGAAGTGGGCGGGGCGAATGGGTGCTGATTCGGAGCGGAGGGGGTTGGTGCTCGATTCTTCTTGCTTATTCTGAAGAGTTTAGGTTCCGCGTTCGGGAGGGTTGGTACTCTCAGCGCGGCCGTACAATCATATCAAATTTTACCCACGAGCTCTGACTGTGCCTTCAAAGACACATTCCGATCTCGTGGGTGAGTTTTGATAGTATGCTCCGGTCGTTGTGTCTAGCAATCGTGCCAAACGCGAAATTCCGATTCTCTCGAATAAAGGGAAAAGTTATGTAGTTCCCTTGGCTCTTCCACGAGTTTTCAAACGCAGAGGAGTCGAGAAGAACGATAATTTTCAGTCTGAGTTTTTAATTTCATGATTGATAATGGTCTATCTACTCATTTTAGTTTGATCCTTTGGAACGGCTGTGAATGAAGGGTAGAAATAGGTGTGAGAAAACTCATTGGAAATCTTCTCTGTTTATGACCGCGATTTTTAGAGCCATAACTTCGTTCGTAGGCAGGTTTTGAGCGGTTCCAGAGAGAATGTCGTGATCAGCGCTAAGAGCCCTTTATGATGAGCAGAAGAACTAAAACGATGGTTCAGAGGTTGGCCCGTACTTGTAACAGTATCGTTCACGCTGAAGAATTGTTCAGAAGCTGCGCGAACTCGCTGTGACTGCCGTTCTCTTCTGAACTTGCACGTATTGTTGTTCCTTAACTAGTCGATATGTTCACGGTTTTTTTCTTTTTTTGAATACTTGATATATTGAGGTCCTTCTATGCTCAACACATAGTAAGACGTTTGAATGTTTACAAAATTTCGCAGTCTTTTTCCGTTGTATGCTTAATCGGTTTCTTCGAAATCCCTGTCCTCATATTCTGTGTAAAGGCTGCATGGTTATAGATTTGTACGCCGATTCAATCGCTCCTTCAATATTCCAATAATGAGCGTCAAGTTCGAGGGTTCAATTTACGCGTTCGCCTATTATTAGACTGAGTGCGTGATATCTGGAACACGGAAGTGGCAATTGTCACATGTGCTTTTAAGGGTTCGTCATCCTCCAATGTTTGGTAGTCACAAGTCTGTGCTTTTTGGTTGTGTAAACTGGTTTGTTTGAGCGTTTCCCTAGTAGCAAACCAGTCCCCCGGTACGACTCCTTAAATAAACCTTCCGAGACCCTCACGGTTCCCACTAACGTTCAGGAAAAAGCGCTATAGCAGTCATCGGCTAAGGAAAAGTGGCCGACTGCTTTTTACTCCGCAACTCGACAAGGCAAATCGGTAGCCTGTGCACAAGTAATGTGCGGAAAATTTTTTTTTGGAAACAAAAACAGAAAAAAAATCTCCAAAAACGGACAGAAAACAGAAATTTTTCACGAATCAATAAAGGGTGTTCAGCATACACTATACGAGATTTTTCACAACATTGAACTTTTTCATGTATTTTGAAGTGATAATGTTGCTCAATTTGCAAAGCCCAACAGTTTGCTTGAACAATATGTATAGACGCCCTAGAAGTACAGATTATAAATGCGGAGAGATGACAAATGTTCTTTCAACCTTCCTTTCCCCAGGGAATGAAAGCTCGGTTACTCGATCATAAGCGCAGCATGTATGCGCAAACAGTACATAGATGCAGTCGGGGCGAAGTTTCCCTCTACTAATGTACACATTTTGGAACTGATTTTGGTATAACTGCTGGGTTGAACACTGTACTACTCCTAACGCGCGTACCGAGCAGCTGCTCCGCTCGAGTATGAATGTCCTGAAGCGCCGCTCGCTAGAACGATGAGGGCGGCTCGTTCCTCTGTGATAGTTTTATCATTTGCCTTAACGCCGTACCGTCAATTTTTTCGCGCTTCATCTTATTTGGATTCTGTACCATCCTGCGATATAATGAGTTAAAACGTGTTTAGACCATGGCAGATTTCAAAAGCAGTGGCCGTGATGAGAAAGGTTGTTGAGAAAACCGTAAAAATAATCTTGATCCGCAAACGTCTTGAAAACCACGAGGCTTACGGGGCAAGAAACCGGCTACAATTAGAGTTATTAGGTTTCTAAGTTGCCGATCCAAGCACACGTGCACAGCTCCGCCGAAAAAGATCGGAATCCCATGCTGAGCAATCAAAGTTATGTGAGATTCAGAGGCAGAAATAAATGCAAATTCAACTAATAAAAAGCGTTGAACAGTGAAAGCAAGCACTTCAGTCAATATTTTGATTAGATAAGGGCATAAATATTCGAGCAGGCGAGTTCGATGACAATTGGTCGTTGATTAGATGTCGATTTTAAGCCAGCGGATTTTCTTGATACTAGAAATCATCGATGCCGATAAGGCAGCGTCCATACGTCGCGAGAGCATGCAATTACGCAAAATCGATGTTCATGAAGGGCACACGTTGTGCTTGCTGCTCACGCGCGCTCCTTCTCGCGAGTACCCGCTCGCTCTCGTGCTCTTACGCCAGCTAAAAGAAGGAAGCAGCAAGTTTCGAGCTCACTGCTCAATCCTTAAAGTATTAGACATCAAACCTGTTGCGAAACTGTTAAACTTGTTCCCCATTTCCTCACCACAGAATACGCAAACCTTGGAGACTGAGCAGAGTGCCAACAGGGCGACCTGATGATGGGCTGCCATTGATAGATCGCCGCGATCAATCAATACGGCTCTCCATCATCAGGTCGCGCCGCGCCCCTATGGCACTCTGCTCAGCCCCTTAGGGATCGTTTATAGGTACTTCCGCCGCGGCGCGGCGAAATGCAATACAGCCGTGTCGATCAAGGCGTTTAGAGTTTTCCTGCTCGAAATCTTCCAACGGCGCCGCACGCTGCCGCCGCCTGGGTGCTGCCGCGCCGTCCGGGGAGAGGAGGCGGCGCGGCTTCCGCGTGCGATCCTCTTTAACATCACGTTTTTTGCTGATAATTTATATATATATATCCTTTTTTTTTGCTCTTAAAATAATTTTTCTATAGAAAAAAATTCTCAGAAGACTATCTGCTTTCGAGTGCGGTGTTATGATACAAAAGATTATAAGTGTTTCTTTCGCAGAAGAAATCACTCATTACAATCGACCATGTGCTATCTCAGAGCTACTCCAGGCAGTGTTTAGCGTAATTCTGCGACTTCGCCGCGTCAGTTCGTCGCAGCTGGATTATACATAATAGTGACGCGATTTTCACGCGGCGCGCCGATCCGCTCCGCGGTGGAAGTATAAACGACCCCTAAGAGAATGATCAGCCGTTGCACCGATTTGAGCGATTGATCATCCAGTCAAAGATCGCCAATAGAATCAAAACGAGGCGACTCAGATACAGACAGCACACTTCCCGCAGTACCATTAGCCGACGTCCCGTAACCCTTCCTGCAGAAGGCCAATACAGTGCGTTGAGAAAGTATAGGGACACCCCCGAAAATTGAGGTTTCCAATAAAGCTTTGTGTTTGGTGATCAATGCTGTTCATCAATGAATTCAGCATCACGGAAATACTATATTTGATTATTTATATAACAATTATGAAATTTTGTAAGATTTTATTTCAAATTTTAGATTTTTTCGCCGTTCAGAAAGTATAGGGACACAACAAAAAAACAAAAATTATTGAATAAAGAAAGAATTAAACATACAATCTAAAATGAGATAGCTGCACCACCATTAGCAGTGATCTCAAAAATTTTCTTTGGCATAGAATTGATCTAATTGGCAATGACGTTTTCATCCAGATTGGCCCACGCTTCGAGGATAGCGACCTTCAGCTCATCTACCGTTCTGTACTGCTTATTGTTGGCATAAACCTGGCGCACGAGTATGCCCCAGATATTCTCTATCGGGTTACAATCTGGACTACACGCGGGCCTTTCCAACAAACGGATTCGATGACGTAGAAACCAGGTTTTTGTAGACCTGGACACACGTACCGCCGCGTTGTCTTGCTGGAAAGTGAAACGCTGACATCGTGTTCCGGACAAAATGGCAGTAGATGTGTGCGAAGAGTTTCTTGATATTCCTCCGAGTTTATGCGACAAGAAGTGAAGGCCACTTCCAAAACACCTTCGCTACTGAATGCTCCCCAACACATCAGCGAGCCACCGCCGGAATTCCGTCTGCTGAAAATCAATGCCAGTAGGATCGAGCACCATCCGGTCCGTCAAGATTAAATTTCTCCTCGTCGGAAAAGATGACCTAAATTTTTTTTGCGTCATTTCTCGGTTTTTTCCAGATTTTATGAGACTGCCTTACCTTTGCCCAATCAGTTGCCATGTTCCTCTTTGCAAATTCAAGTCGAGCCTCTTTATGGTTTGCAGATAACGACGGGGCCTTCTTCATCACTTGTCGGACAATGTTTTTATCGCCATTTATGGTGTTCCAGATTGTCGTTTTCGGAACACTGAGCGATAATTCAGACTTAATCTGGTTCAGCGACAGTGTGCTGTTGGAGCAGAGCCGAATAATTCTCCGCGAATCTTGATTGCTGATCTTCTTCCGCCGTCCAGTACGTTTTGCTGTACCGTAGGTATCTGGATCTCGCAGGAACTGTTTGATACAGTTGACAGAACTTCCGAGCTGGGTAGCGATTCGACGTTGGCTCAACCCGGCAACGCTGAGCGCACGAATTTGAGCTTGTTCAGCAGCAGTTAGAGCAGTACCACGAGCCATTTTAGGAATAAAGATATCACATGTACTCATCTTGAGTTTATGTAGCGAACTTGCAACGGGAAATTTTGTTTGGATTAAAAAATCTGAATTTTCGAAGGGTGTCCCTATACTTTTTGAACGGCGAAAAATTCTAAAAGTTGAGATAAAATCTTTAAAAATTTCACAATTGTTATATAAATAATCAAACATAGGTTTTCCATGATGCTGAATTCATTGATGAACAGTATTGATCACCAAACACAAAGTTTTATTGGAAACCTCGATTTTCGGCGGTGTCCCTATGCTTTCTGAACGCACTGTAGTTCGGTTGCGGGCAGTGGGCAGCGCCGTTTCGTTTACTGCTCGTACGCGTTGAACAAGCACTCTGCGGCCCTTCTGCCATCGTGCTACGGCTAATCTGGTGACTGACAGAAAACAATCCAAAAGCAGTTTGCGGCACAGTTGAAAATCACCCTTTAGATAAAGGTCTGTTGGAACAAAATTTCAAGAATCCCCTTCTGGGCTCTTCATCTGGAGCTGCTTCTGACAAGTAAGGAATAAGCTTACACAGGGTTGATTACTACACTCACTAGCCCTTGCTGTCTTTTCATCCGCAGATGCCATCAACAGAACATGGCTCACCTGCCCAAAGCCAGCGTCGCCTACAGCGAGGGTTTTGGGAAGAGATTCAACACAACGTTCTCTGCTCATCAATCGTCCACTGGCTCAACTCTAGTGGGTGGTGCAATGGCGTTATCAAAGTGGGAATCGATGAGTGAGTGTTCGATGATCCCCATGAGTAGTCGACTGCCCGCCGACACTCCGCGGGAAGACTGGAAAACATCTCTCTCCGCGGGAAGTGGGGCGCTGTGCCACGCCCACTAAATTGGAGCCGCGCGAAGTCGACTAGCCCGACTTGGCCGGCGGGAGGTGGGCTGTTTTTATCTGAGGAGGTTGTTTGCCAGTGGTTAATCGGGGCACGGGCTACTCCAGCGTTGAGCAGCGTTGAAAGGCGCGCAACTTCGGGAACGCACGCTCTCGCCGCGTATGGACGATGCCTAATGTGAAGTCGGCATGTCCACCATCAACTGGCCGGGAAGTTGAGGCTGATATTTTTACCCAAAGAGGGTTTTTTCGCAATCTTGTCTTGTAGTTCATACTAGTCTAGATCTAGAAAAGGATTTTGTGGGGAAAAGTAGACAAGCAGATTTCACCGCGACCACTGCCTTCAAAGGCACAGTCCAACCTTAGAATCATTTTTCTGTTTGTTTGCCTATTTCGAAAACGGTTCCGCGCTAATTCCAGTGATGTCTCTGCAGTCGTAAAGGACCCCCCTAGAAATAGAGCTATGGCTCCTCGAAAATTGAGCTGCGGAAACATGGTGGGCGAGTTGTCCAAGGCTTGTAACCTCCGACATTTGTAACCGATGTATCTGAGCCGACCTGATGAAGGAGAGAGGCTGATGCTGAAGAGAAGAACGGCGCTATTGATAGGAAACCTGCGCCATCTCGACACTGTTGAACTCGAAAGATCGTAAAAGGGGCGTGCCAAAGTGGCTTCCTGATGTGGGCGCCCTAGGGCGGCTTCCTCCTATATCCCACTTAATCGGAAGAACTCAGAGCCCGCACTTGGTAGGTGCCATACAGGGTGGGTCTACCTCATTATTATGGGGAAATCTCAGATTTGGTCCGTGAGCTTGGACTGTGCCTTTGAAGGTGTACATACGATGGGTGTCCCGCCGGTTTAGATATTCAAATAAAAGAGAGAGGATTATGTGATTTATTACTTTGCATCTCACTTTGTTTCAATCCAGTGACTTTATTATTATTTTTCATTTCATCGACTTTTTTCATAAATTCTTTTTTTACTCACTGTTTTTTTCTTAAGAAGTTTTATCTTCAGAGGTCCTTCATAAGTAATTATTTTGCGGTCTATTCAAATTCTTTGGTGATTGTTAGTCATGTAGTCGTTTTTTATTTTTATTCATGTTTGCTATTTATTTGTTCTTATAAGAGAATTACCAGACCTCGCCGTCAGAACTACCTAAGAAATCAGGTTTTTCTGTTTTTCTGATCGACTACCTTCCGGGTAGTCAGAAAAACCCATTCCTAGCTGCCCGAGTAATACATTGTGTTCTATTGTTTATAAACACCTCAGTTTTCAACGATACCGCTGTCCGGCGTAATGCGTTGCGGTTTTAACCATCACTAGCGTATTCAGGATGTTAAAAAACCTACATATCTATGTTTTCAGGATTTCATCGTTCCAATAACTTTTTTATAACACTTTTTACGATTTTCTACCGTTTCTTTGTTTATGAACATTTTGAAAAAACACGGACTTAAACACTTTTCCATATTTGTCAAACCACAAGTTCAGGTCAGAATAGTCGAATACGTCTCGTCTCAATATGGTCCATGGTTCCCACCTGTTCAGGGTGAAAAAAGCTTAGATCCAGACCACCATAACGCCATACGAACCATGGGTCGCATCCTCTCCCAAAAAAGAAGGATATTCTGGGTTTTTCCTGACTACATGAGAAATCCCAAACATTGCGACAAAAATGTTATCTGCGGATGTGCTGGGAAGTTCTCCAAAAGAGATGAATGGTGGATTTGGAGGCATTTGTCGAGCACAACTGACAGTATCAACCAGATCCGGACAGATCTGAGCCTGTTTGTGTCATAGGTAAAGGTCTGTAGGGCGATGAAATGTAACGAAAACATTGTGAATCAAATGTCGCGGAAGTCCCTCCACCCTACCTGCATTGACATAACTACCCGTCTCCAATTTTCGCGAAGGAACACTCCAGTCGATTTGGGTAAGGTGAGGTTTCAGATTGGGATGAATATCAGGGCAGTATATATGCATTAAAAATGGTCTGTGGTGTTCAGGTGATCTCCTTAGACTTGAAGCAAATCACATGAACACGACAGACCATTTTTAATGCACATATACTGCTCTGATCTTCATGCCAATCTGAAACCTCACCTTACCCAAATTCTCTGGAGTGTTCCTTTGCGAAAATTGGAGACGGGTAGCCTTGTCAATGCAGTTAGGGTGGAGGAACTTTCGCAACATTTCATTCACAATGTTGTCGTTTATTTTGTCGCCCTACAGACCTCTAACTATGACACAAACAGGCTCAGATCTGTCCGGATCTGATTGATACTGTCAGTTGTGCTCGAGAAATGCCTTCAAATCCACCGTTTATCTCTTTCGGAAAACTTCCCAGCACATCCTCAGATAACATTCTTGTCGCACGGTTTGGCATTTCTCATGTAGCTAGGGCAACCCCAAGATATTCATCAGTTTCGGGAGCGGATTCGACGGGTGACTCGTATGGCGCTACGGTTGTCTGGATCTAAGCTTTTTTCACCCTGGACAGGTGGGAACCATGAAGGATATTGAGACGAGACGTACCGTATTTTCTCTTTTAGAAGTACATGTACTTCTAATACTCAGACCCCTATTTTATATGTACTTCTATTAGAGGTGCACTTCAAATAGAGGCTGTACTTCTAATTCTCAGCCCTCCCTTTTTGATGTACTTCTATTAGAGGTGTACTTCTAATAGAGGGTGTACTTCTATTATTCGGCGCAATGTTTTAAATTTCCAATGGTAGACTCTTCACATTTCTTGATTTTCAGTATAACACCAAAAACTTGTATTTAATGAAATTTCGGACTACGCTCAATTGAATTGATGCTTCCACAATCTCTGATATCAGATATTCACACATTTCCCAAGTTAATTTCTTCCAAAAAATATATAAGTTCGTTTTCGATTTTGTTGACACGAGCTTCATCGACTTGTTATGCTTAAAAACAATTTAAAGGCAGCGTTCACGATGAACATCCTCGGTGACTTTCCACAGCGAAATGATAGGCGAGGAGGATCCTAGGCTCCCAGAGTCGAAAGAACAGTAAAACACGAGCCAGGAGTGGCAATATAACAGCTGCAAACAAGAGTTCTGGTGTCCCAGAACCGCATGGTGCCCCACTTCCGTCCCCTCGATGTGAACAAATGAAGACTTAAATTACAGGAATAATCAAGTCAAGGAAGTACTTATAAGTGAGCTGATCGCTTAATTGCACCTTCATAGCGGTCAATTCCTCCACGCTCAAAAATCAGCGTAAAAAAGGAAGGGCCTATTTGGGCTCAAAAACGTATCCTTCGCGTGGTATTCAAGCATGCCTTGCTATACAGGGCACCAGACCTTCCGTAAACCGAGGTGATATCGGAAGTGAAATTTAATGTGAACACTGCCTTTAACTGATCGCCTTTCGAGCCGCCCAGAGCGATTGAAAAGCGCGGTTCTTGAACGACCTGACAACAGCTTTTCCAGACGCGCGTTCTTTGAGTCCACAATCCTTTATAAGAAAAGTCTACCATTATTGGTTTCTGATTTTCTCGTCGTATAAGCGATTTCTTTTTTCAGGCACCGCTAAAGTCAACGTCTAGGGCCAAAGCAAGTCGACTTTGATCGATTAAAACCCAATCAAGCAAAAATATTTGTAAAGAACCTAAATAATCTCCTTGCATTCGCCGCGAATAGCACCAATGTCGAACTTTTGCTCTGCGTTTTTTTCCTGGTCATTTGAAGTTCGCTGAAGTTTCATCGTAAGTTGTCCCATACAAGCAATCTTTGACCAAGAAAGGGATGGCCGATAGTTTTTTTTGTGAATATTCAAACCTCACGCTATTGAAAAAATCTCGAGCAAACTGGAACTTGTGGTTTGACAAATATGGGAAAGTGTTTCAGTCGGTGTTTTTTCAAAATGTTCATAAACAATGAAACGGTCGAAAATCGTAAAAAGTGTTACAAAAAAAGTTATCGGAAGATGAAATCCTAAAAACATAGATATGTAGGTTTTTCAACATCCTGAATACGCTAGTGATGGTTAAAACCGCAACGCATTAAGCCGGACAGCAGTATCGCTAAAAATTGAGGTGTTCATGAACAATGAAACACGCTGTAGTAGAAAAAAATTTAGGAGCGTAGAAGTTGCGAACTCTGTAGGTAAAATAAAATTTATCTGCCGTAAACTGTCTTCATCGTATCGTTTAAATTATCGAAAATGTGTTCTATATTCGGGTTCAGCGCCTCAAATAACCAATGTGGGAGAATTTCGGGCGATTTTTTTTGTGAATTTTTTTTGTAAAAAATTAACTTTTTTGTTATTACTCGGGCGTCTAAAATGGTTTGTTTTTTCAAGTACCGGAAAGGTGATCGATCAGAAAAACATTGCTATATGGGCAGTTCTGGCGACCAGGTCTGGTCACTCCCTATTATTATGAGTTCCTTCTTGTTTCAAATATCAACTAACTTCCGCAGAGGGACAGAAGCTGTGAGGTCTAGTCGGAATACATTGAAAATCATGATTTTTGTTAATCGCCGGTTTTACGCTGTTTGCTCGCGATCTTTCTTATTCTGCGCTGCTTTCTCTCCCTTGTCGTGTCAAACGCATAATTGGAAGTTACTGTCCTCTATTCCTTCCTTGTCGAATCTGGCCGCAAAATGCTGAGTAACGTGAACACAATGTTCTCTGCATTCTCTACATGAAAGGAGCATTTCGTTCAACAACTGCGATCCCCCACACATCTTTGAGCGGACATTGCCTTGCAGGTGATTCACGCAGTATTTTCCAACTGAGGCATTTCTTCGTCTAACACAATGTGAACGAACGGTTGGTAGCTGTAGTCGAACCACTCCTATATAAATCATACATTTCCAACCACATTGTCTTCATGGAAAATTCTTTGCTCTTTCTCAATCCTGTGATAGCGTGCTATTTCATCCTTTCTAAGCTTTCAAGAAGTTTTTCAATGTTTATACTCACCATTGGTGGAGGGCTTTGCACTCAGAGAGGTCAAATGTGACCTGGTCGCAAAACCGTGCCAGCTGTGCAGCCTTGCAGAATGGTTAATAGTGTAGCCGCTCTTGGCAACGAGGGGCGGTAGTAATCTGGCTTAATATGCAGCTTAAATCGTAGATTTGAGCTGCATCTGAACGACATCTGTGTAACAGCTTAAAAACTTTGTTATAAGGATGCTCTAGGTAGAGTCTTGACTCTTAATGAGCAAGTCAGCTCCAAATCAGATTCATCTTTATCTCAAATTTTAAGTTGTCGCTGATTGCGAACATCAGCGACGGATGGCTTTCGCTGATTGTGTGGTGGTGAGAGCGCACGAGACAGTGCGGCGAAAGAGAGGGCGCAGCGCTTTCAGATCGATCTTTGCCAAATGTCCTCTCGAGTACATTTAGGACTCCCGTTGAAACGATTCGGCGACCATGCCGGGAAGCATCTCGAACGGGGTGAGTCGCTCACACAACGTGGTCGCAAAACTCAAGGTCGACGGAGTGATGCCTGCCTGCCTGCATGGGTAGCGCCGACCAGAACACTACACCAAACCGAACGGCTCGAATTGAGAACATCATCGCAGACGTCACAGTGAACGGAGTGACCCCATCTGAAATAGACGCTCGTGAGGTCAGGAAAAGCCTCCCTTTGATCAATTTTGAAATCTTCGATGACTTTAACGTGTATTACGTAATACTATGCTCGTCTTTATCCTTCTTACCAATTTTCACCATTTTCCGCATATGATTTGTTGATTTTCCATAAATTTACTTACAGTAACGCGCGAATTTTTTGCGAAAAAACGTTTTGCGGCGTTTTTTGAGCTCACAGACAGCCGCATCGCCATGCCTTGCTTCAAAGTGGTCCGATTTCAATTTTGAAGTCATTTCTGGGATGCTTTTTCGGGTTCTACACGATAGTGTTACAAAATAATAGATTATAGTGTCATTTCTGGATTGCTTTCTTTGAGTACTACACGATAGTCTTACAAAATAATAGATTATGTTTGTACACGAACGAAATTTTCAAAAAATTCTCGAAAGATTTTTCGGAATTGTTTTCGTTTGTTTTCATTCGTTCGACATTTTTTTCGAAATTGTACCACCATATAATACATTCAACCATCGAAGTTGATCGAAAAATGCATATTTGCATCACAGAATCCCACATTATCAACCTGTCAGACGGTCATGATAGCTGAAATCTTTCATGTTTTGACCTGTGATAGATGTAAATTTTCGGTGGAAATACACATTCTTCAGCAAAATATCAAAGGTAAGAAGACTTTCTACACGTACCATTGCACTCACCTCACTGAGAGGAACACGAAAACTGCCCCAAAAACTCATTTCGTCAATTTTGAAATGAGATATGGCGATGCGGCGCTTTATGAGCTCAAAAAACTCCGCAAAACTCTAGTTTTGCTTGGAATGTGTTCGGTACCGTATTCCAGCAACAATTCATCAATCATGCAATACAAGAAATATCCTCCCTTTCTTACCAAAGAGTTCTACAAAAAAAATCTTGAATTAATATAACAAACTGTACTTAACACCGACAATCGGAAATGGATTTTCTCCGAAGAAAGGACAACTACACATAGTATGGAGAAAAACTGAAAACCATCGCGAACACTGCCTCAAAGGTGTAAGACACCAGAAAAAGTTCAAATTTATGCTAAGCTTGAAGAGAATCATTCGCTGATCATATTTCCCTTCCCCAAACTAGTTTCTCACCTAATTTTTGAGCGAATCAGGGTAAAGAGACAAGCTATGGAATGGAGACCAAAGTCGTTGATGAAATCCATCCATATATTTAGCCACTATTGAGCTCGAAGGCTAAGAAAAGGGGTGGCCTGGTGGCCCCTTATATCTCGCCAATTACAGGGAATTGAGATCTCGCCCTTGACAAGAGTTGTAGAGGAGAATTCTTCTACAGAATAAGATGAAAATCAAGAATTAATCACGTCTGAGAGTTGATTGTGCTTCTGAGTACATTATGTGATGGACCAGTGAGCCTGATGGCTGCATTTTGCTTTCCTCAATGCGTTGCACCACTACCTCACGTGTCTGGTCTAGGGGTGGGCAGGTAGCGCTACGGCGCTGTGCAATGTCGCACTGCTCTCGTCCCTGTCTTGTTGGCCTGGTTCACTTCCCAAAGGTGTGGTAGGTTTTGTTTACAGCGTTTCAGATCCTCTTTCAACATAGGGCTGGCTTCTCATTATTATGGTTGTGTACTCCACATCAGTGAAAGATGTTCATTATCACTAATTCGCACTTAAGGCCAGATTAGTACCGCCCCAGACCAGTTGCCTGCAGGGTAAGGCGTAGTGGTGTGATCGGTCCGTGAGAGGTGCGCCCCCCCCCCTCCTCCAGCTTTGGATCCGGCGCGGCCCCCTCCCACCGAGGTTGAAACTTTAACCCTTTGTGCAAAACAATTTAGAGGTATCTTCCTACCAACGCTTCCGAACGATTTTCAGCAAAAACGGGCGTTATAGGTCAAGTCACACCGGCCGTAATCGGCTCAAAATAGTCGGATCGATCTGAGACTCGGCCAACAGCCTTCTTTAATAGTCCTCTTAAAAACGAACACTACAACAGGTCGATCCAGAAGAAGTCCAATCAGTGGGTTTCCGGTTTTTCAGCGGCGCGAATCACACACTCATAGTCGACTGCTTGACTTCTGGAATGACCAATCAAGTAGTTTTCTCACTTGTTTTGCTGGTAAAGCTTCTCAAACTGATTTAGAGGAATTTATCGCGAAAATCACACGATGTGATGAGGCCTGTATTAAGGCCGAAATCACACTGTCACATCTACAGCCGTCACACCGGCCGCAATCGGCTCAAAATGGTCGGATCGACCTGGGACTCGGCCGACAGCATTTTTTGATTGATGGTCATCTTTAAAATAAACACTGCAACAGCCCTAGCCAGAAAATTTTTTTTTCGACCTCGCCTGACGTTGAAGTCTAGACAGCGGTTTTCCGATCTCTAGTCAGTATCTCGGATTTGGCTGAAATCTTGACTAGGGGTGTAGTTCATGGCTCTGAAGACGAATCCGACGTTCGTTTCACAATTTCGACCTGCTACCTCAGTTATACGATGGTTTGGGAAAAACGTAATTCATGCGATGATTTTACTGTTTGATTCAATGCCGTGTATCTTCGCGCCATACCTTTTTCAACTTACTACGGACAACAAAGTGGTGAAATGGGCCCCTAAAGTAGAGCCTGCTCTCAGGAAAGCAGGAAATCGAAGGGCTTCTAAGGATTCATGCAAAGCCTGTGAGGAGTTTCAACAACCACGTTCTGAGTTGATGTCTCGGCAATCGGAAACCCAGAAAAATCTCGAAACTCTGGATTCTTTGTAGGTAAACATATTGGGATCACTCAGAAAACTAACAAGTTGGCGAATAAAGAAAGTGCTTCGGTTAGCGACGAGGTTGCAAAACTAAGCGTAATGCTTCGGGATAAGAATGCGCTCCTGTCTTTCGGATCGAGATTGCAACGCGTTTATGTTGCAGGACCTAAATCATCCAATGTTTCGGTTGAGGCATTGGTGTGAGAGACAAGACTAGGAAGACAACACACCCTACATATTACTGCAAACTTCCCTGTAGAACGAAGAAAGCGGCGTACTCGCCCTTAATTTTGGAAAGTGCGTAGAATACAGATCCAATAGAGAACGACAAGGTACAGAGAGGCCCCGCTCCCACGGCCACAGCCAAGGAAGGGTGAAGACTGTCTTCGACACAGCTCACTTTGACTACATATGACAAGGTGTCAGGTATTAAGAAAAAACTATCTACAGATTCTTTGAACGTGCAGAAATGGGCTGAGACTACTTGGCCAGGCGATGAGACGACACCACTACAACCCTAAAGAGCACAACAAAATCTTGCGTGTATCCT
Organism: Aplectana chamaeleonis; assembly: GCA_029168955.1. Classification (NCBI taxonomy): domain Eukaryota; kingdom Metazoa; phylum Nematoda; class Chromadorea; order Rhabditida; family Cosmocercidae; genus Aplectana; species Aplectana chamaeleonis. The sequence continues at coordinate 761,316 of JAPDOI010000173.1, forward strand.
AAGCCATGAGAAGGAAGGCTTCAAGCGACCCGCCGGGGCTGCAATAACATCTACTGCCATAGCCTACAATACGTCTAAAAAGGCACTTAATTCTGCCAAAGAATTTCCACTCGTAATTGCACGATGAAGGCAGAAGCAGTTGCTAGTTGAGCTCATTACGAAGCGAGAAAAGCCTGCAGGTGTGATTAAAGGCACGGGACACCCAAAAAATTAATTTTTAGATTCCATGCTCATCTTGGAGAGAGTCACACGCTGATCATAGTGGTATCTCTGAAATCGTCCAAGACCCCCTTTGAACAGAGTTATGGCTCTTCAAAAGATGCCTAGATTTTGAGGGTGAAAAATTTGTGGACGAGTTGTCTCAGGCCTGTATTTCTCTTCATTCGCAATCGTTGCGTGAGAGAAAGCCAGGACAAGGAGACAGTCCGGTAATGGACTGAAGAACGACGACTTGTTGGATTTCATCCATCCATTGAGCCGCTATCGAGTTCGAAATTCTGTTAGGGGGTCGGGCCTGTGGTGGTGAGCGAAGGGGGTCGGGCCTGTGGTGGTCGCTTATATCTCGCTCATTTGGAGGAAGTGAGATCTGGCATTTGGCACATGTTATACAGGAGAGGTCTTCTACAAAATTACATGAAAATCTCAAAATTCATATCTGAGGGTGTACTGTGCCTTTAAGCAGTTCGCTGTTAACATGAAACACGATCTGTTGAAGCAAGTCATCGACGAAAACCTCCCGATCTCACCTCTAACAGATGATCACACAGGTCTTTTTACTGAGAGCTGTCAGTCGTTCATTAACTATTGTGGAAGTTTAGAATAAGTTTGCACGTGGCACATTGCATGTCTGCGCTTAACTTCATTAGATTCCTGGACACAGCAACCTGGCCTCTCGATGAGTCTTTGAACATTCTTTATTAAACGTCTTATTTCTCTTCCTTGAAACGGTTGTGGTGGGGCTCCCGTATGACCGGTAGGGTGCAAGGTATCTACGGATTATTGAAAGAACATACCAGCAACGAAATTACGGGACCCGCAAGGAATTATCTGCTGTTGTTTGGGGAGCTCACAAATTGACCCTTGTAATCACGACGCAGGAAGCTATGCAGTGAACCTCACCCAAACACTTGTTATGAAGGAGTACTTCCTACTCGGTTCACTAACCACGACTAATGGGAGATCTACCTAACGATCTGTAGCAGATCGTTGGGTAGATCTTTTTTCACACTCAATTGCAAGGTCTGAAAAAGAAGTGCAGCGCCGAGTAAATTTTCTGCAAACGTTTTGTTGCATTTTGTTGCTTGCACAGAGCGCCCCATCGCCACAACACACTTAAAAATTGACGGAATGAATTCTCAGAGTTTTCATGTTTCTGCTAGTGAGGTGAATACAATGGTATGTTAAAAGTCTTCCTGACTCTGGTGTTTCATCGTAATAATTTTATTTCTTTCTGTAATTCCTAATGACCTCAGGTCGAAACGGGTCACATTTCTCTTATGGTGACCGTCTGATCAGTTCACAGTGAGGGATTTTAATGTGGAAGTATACAATTTTTTATTGATTTCGGGTATTAACTCAGTTATTTCGCATCACTATTGTATGGTACTTGTTGAAAGCTGTTCAAAAATGGCAAAGCAGAAAATCTGGGTGCGTATCCGTTGTTCTTCTGAAATTTCACTTTAACGGTCCATAAAGCTTGTCCACCCCAAACTAAAAATAAAAGCGAGTTTTTCAAACGTCTTTGGACCTTAACGGAAGAAATTTTGTTTTAGAGTAGTAGCAACGCTACGCAGTCGGATAACCCTGCTCGTCGCCGCTTGAGTTGTTTCCGGCTCGAATCTCCTGCAAGTTACAAATCTATTTCACAATTTTTTTCAGTCGGGCGGTTCGTCTCGTGAGGATCTGCTCTCTGAGCAAGCACCCTCTCGTGCCACGGTGCGCGAAATACCTGTACTTCGCACCGCGTCAACTGCTCCAACTGCTCTACTTGAATATAAAATGCCAAGCATAAGTGCATATCACCATGGAGACATTCAGGTAGGGTAGTTGTATTGTTTAATTTGCCATCCGTTCAATTTTTTGCTGAATTTTGTATTTATCTTATTTAGGACGAGTACTATCGGAGGGAGGTCATGACGAGAACTATAATTACAAGGAGTACAGAGGCTTTGTCACAACAGGTGGGAGAGTTTCTGAAATTGGAGTTCTAGAAAGCTTATATCCATAGTTGAACTTTTTCAATTCTCTCTTTTTTTATCATTTGTTTATTTGTTCTTCGAGAAGGGTAGGACAGAGGTGGTTGGGAACTGCTAAAGGGTAGATAAATGAGATAGAGTAGCGCCCAAAAGTTTTCGGACGCACGATTCTTGTAGTAACTGCTTCTATACGTACACATCTCGGCTTCCACTAGTCGAAACATGATCAAACTTCAATATTTTCTTCATTATTCAACCGAGTTACATGACAAACCCTATTTGACACAAACTCGAAGTTGGATTCTGAATGTACAATTTTTTTTTAATATTTGAAACAACGATTTCGTGGTATCATGACAGTTTCAGCCTATTTCCACAAAACATGGTCATAACAGTACCAGACTTTAAAAATCATTAATCCTCATATGTCCTTCAAAAAGCACTGTTTGCCGTTGCAGGATTACAAATGAGTTTCGTCATTTTTCGGACATCAGTTGTCCAAGAAAATTCATAAACATAACTTCATCGACGAATCGGATAATCTGATCCACTTTCAGTTTCTGAAGGTTACCGCATGTTAGCGTGAACAAAATCGTACCAAAATCTTAACATTCGCGTTGAGGGAAACTTGAATTTGTTGCTTTTGAGAATTTTCCTCTATAAACTTCAATGGACCGTTTATCAGAAATCCACGTTTTCTTGGTGACTATTCCCGGTCAGCTGATGTCTTGAATGTAAAGCCTTGTTTTCACTGCATCGCTGCAGCTGTTTTCCGTCGCAGCAGTTGGGCACCCGCCTCTGCAGCGATTTCGTTCATAATGCCTAGCCCTATGGATAGCTAAATAAAATCAATCAATCGGTGAAAAATAATGTCTAGTGTTCATTAATAACATGTTCCGACTCAGTGACACTGATCTCGTCATTAGATTGGATCAGTGTTCACAAGACGAAACGTGTCATTCGCTGATGTTCTCTCCATCGCTGCCAAATTGGCACCGATGGAGTGCTCACCGGCGACCACTAATAGTCGTCTCTGCAGCAGTGGCGCAGTGAAACATGGGACTTGGCTGCGGCGACGCAGCGATTGCAGACGTCAGCCACGGAACAAGGGCTCTCTTCTCGCCGAGGGAGTTTTCTTGCTTTTTGCGTCTTTAATTCCACACGGGACCATTTCGCTTGCACTGAGTAGCGTGACGTGTCGAACTGCAAAAACGGGACAACTCTTTCCTTTGTGTGTTGAGAGCCCCTATCCCGTTAGCCACGAAGCACTCCTGAATTGTCAATGATGGAAAAGCAACAGTTGTTCTTCGCACCGCCGCAGCGACTATGTATGTAAGGACAGTAAAAACAAGGCTCAACTATTGATGTTTCAACTCCTTATTTCTGCATCATGCGCAAATTTTGTCATTTCCCTCATGAATGGGTCGTCTCTCCGTTTGTACATAATACGTGTAGGAAATTTCGCACATTTGATACACTGAACGTCTGAAAGATGAGTCGCACAAATTTTTACGGAGGGTGCCTCCGCAGAGTTTGAATGCGATTGAAATAGAGCGATTTTTCTATGAAAACAATATAATTGTAGAACTGAAGAAAGAACAGCTTTGCGTCTATGGCACGGAGCGACACCTTAGCTGAGTTACAGCTTACTATTTTGTTAAAAAGGACGGGGCGTTATTGTTACTAGATTGTTGCAATGATTTGCCCAAAATCCAAAAGGATTGATCGCATGACCTTGTGACATTCAAAATGACAACTTTGTCGAAACGTTCACTAGTTAAATCTTCCACCCTAGTAACATGTTAGGTGCAAAAAAGGGCTATGTAAAAAATACAGTAATCGGATTGAAAACAGTCCGTCCAAAATTTAGACTATGTACCACTGTTTTTGTGCGAAGGTTGAACTAACGTCCATTCTTTCGAACTTATCACGGTGAATTCAGGGACTTCTGTAATTATCATTATCTTCATAACTTCTAAGCCCTCTGCAGTGTTTTTTCAGCTATCTATCTACATGAAAGACAATGGTTGTCAGCAGTATTAGTTCCTACGGAGAGAGGTCTCCGGAGCATTGACAACTCGGCACGCGGGGTGTGCGAGTCAGTATGATGAGCGCAGAGGACGAAAAGAAAGGCGCTGCCAGCCGGCCCGGCACTCTCTCGGCCCGGCCAAAGTGCAAGCTGTCTATCTCTGCGTCTCCGCTATTTACAGCTATGGCTGTACAGTACAGGGATAAGTGCAAACCTAGTTTGAGGGGGGAGCACTCTTAATTCGACTGAAGAACGAAAGCTAGAGCTTTCAGGGATCAGAGCGTTTCCATGGAGTCTCCAGGAAAACACTGGCCGATAGCGATATCATATATCTGGTATTGAAAGAATTCCTCATTTCCATGGATGAATAATCTTGGGTGTCCCCTCAACAAGGGTTGTAACAAGGAAGGGATCACTGAAGTAGTCGATATTTTTTTTTGATCGAATCGGCGAAAAACGTTCTAGGCTATACTTTCTTTAATGAGGTGGTACAGAGGAACTGGTCTACAAATAGGCTACTTACTGTTATAAAGTCAATCGATACAAATCGAAAAATCTTGGAGATTTCTGGTGGGTCCCCACGTATTTGCAAAAAAGTGAGCAATTCTATGAGAAAGTAGCTGTTTCAGGAAAAGGTGGTTTTGAGCAGACAGAAATGTTCAAACAAAAAAGGAGCAACAATAAATAAAACGGAATGAGCGAGTTTTCAAGAAATTAACAAAATTTCTTGAGAACCAATTCACTTGGCAAAAACTCTCAACTCCCAATAGAAAACCGTTGCTCTATTTCGCAAGGAAGAGCTTCATGCCTCTCGATAAAAGACTCACTTGTTTGGAAAGGTTCAGTTCATGTGATAGCAATTGCAGTTCCTTCTGTACTTTCACCAGTTCACTTTTCTGATCAGCGAAAGGAAACCGTTTATGTGGGTCAGACTTTATGTCTTCTTTTCGACAATAGGTATAAAATATTTACACCGGTACTAGAATAACCGGAGCAAGCTCCTTTCCAGAACCAAGAAGCTACCCTCTGAAGAATAGCACGAGTTGATTTCTTGAATTCAAAATTTCAGCTACAGGACTCGGTTCTCAAAAAGCATTGTTAATTTTTTGTAGACTCGCCCACTCTACTTTCCTATTGATTCTTTTTGTAGGAAAGTTTCTGTCAGCATCAAGCCACTTTTGCTTGAAAGTACTAACGGAGAGAAATTCACCCTCGCATGTTGCTTCAACACATTGACCGCATTTTAAATGTTTTGAAGCATTCACAACATTGTGTCAAATATCAAACGCGTTTAGCTCTCTCCTGAATCCAAATTTTGAAAGGTCTAGTACATACAACACACATATACATACATGATTCAGTGTTGTTAACGAGTCATCGCCTTTTGAACATCGATTTCTGATTTTAGCCACCACTTGGACGTTCGTCACCGATTGAGAGTTACATCACGAATCCAGATCCAAACACTCGAGAGGAGAGGACAGTCGATTATAAGGTCAAATATCATCGGGATATTGAAGAACAGGAACGGCGGATTCGTGATCAGCAAGAAAGACGGAGGAAAGAGGAAGAAGAACGAAGACGAAGAGATGAAGAAGCTCGTCGCGCATGGGAGCTTCGAGAACTGGAGGTGAGAAGACTTGTGCAAAATGCTAAACGCTCATCTTCCAACGAGATTGAAACCCTATTTGAAGAAAAAACAATCCGAGATTGGTGAAAATTTAAATATGTGATGCCATTTTGATATGTGGTTGATTAGGTAGCGTAAAAAGGAACAGAGAAGAAAGACTCTCAATGTTGACTAGACTATTGAAAACCTAGCCTGGATTTCACTACATAAAAGATCATGGTTCTGCTCTTCAACGTAATCCTATGGGATTTTGAAGTTTGGAAAGATCTTATATCAAAATTATACGTTGCAATTGTTGTAATTGTTCATTACCCGAGCCAACATGTTCCGTGTGATAAAAACGATACACCAACAGAAAACATAGGAAAGGCAAAATTTCGACTAACAATATGTGTGGAGGTTAGAGGCATCGTTCGCGCTGGAAACCAATTTCCATTTTACATGCTCACTGTCATGAATGAGCCCGGTAGACCACACAGGCGAGCTTCGGAGCGTCAAAAACGTAGGGTTTTGAAGAAACAAAAGAAGGGAAAGAACTCCCCCTTGAGGGTCTCTGCTGAGAACAGGCCTTGGTTTCGAAAAGCCATTGCTTACACGTACAAGACATGACCTACATAGCCGAGAGGAGCTCCCTAATCCGCGACACGTTTCGTGGATGGAAGCCAACTGTAATAGGTTTCGAAATGACTTTTTTGTAGAATGCTCTATCGAAGGCTTCTGATAAATCGACGTAGATGATATCTGCATCGCGACCGTCATCAAGACACGAGGGCCAATAATTCAGACACTGAAGCATCGCTGTCACGGTAGATTTTTTTTGCGGACAAAACCGTGCTAATGCTCCAAGATAACAGAGTGGTCTATGAGATGTGTAGTTAGCTTTTTTTAAAAACCCTAGAGAGCAGCGAAGTAAGGCCACTAGGCCGGTAATTTAGCGGTTCGGGGAAAGATTGTTTTTTAGGTAATGGAGCTACAAAAGATGAGCGCAATCATGGTATTTGCGCTCTCATAAAACTTGAGTTGAAAATTTAAGCCAGCCGCCCACTATAATACATGTGTGCAACGTGCCTAATGTAAAGAAGGAGACTGTGATCCGGCGTATTAGAGAAGAAATTCGGCCTTTTTTAAATAAAAATGAAAAAGTTAACTCCTGCTCAGAAAAATGAAAACAAGTTACCTGTATTATAAATGTTACTTACTTACTTGTCTCAACTAACTTACATTTATATTACATGTAACGTGAATTGTACATGTAAGTTAAACTTGTGTTAGATGTAACTCACACTTATTCCTTTTATGCAGCTCGTCCTGTAATCCCGATAACTATCGTCCTGTGAGTATAACTTCTCTCTTGTGTAGACTTTTTGAGAAAGTTTTGGAAACATCACATAATGGAATATCTATTAGATCGGAAGATCATAACAGAGCATCAGCATGGGTTCATTAGTGGCAGATCAGTAGAAACAAACCTGCTAGAGTGTTTGGACGATTGGACAGTTGCACTCGACAACAAACTTGGCTGTGATGTAGTTTTCTTCGATTTTGCAAAAGCCTTTGATCGTGTATCACACAAAAAGTTGTTATTCAAATTAGAGAAATTGCAGTTCCACCCTGTTGTCATCAAATGGATAGCTGAGTATCTCAGCGACAGAACTTTCCAAGTAAGGCTAGGGAGATCTATTCTGATACCAAGGCCATTGCAAGTGGAGTACCTCAGGGAGGTGTCTTGTCACCAATTCTTTTCATCATTTTTACGGCTGACTTACCCGAATCCGTTCAAGGTCTAGGGGTCAAAGTCAAAATGTACGCAGATGATGTCAAAATGTATAAGGTGATATCTGATCCAGAGGTTTCCGTCAACCTTCAAAACTCCATAGATTCGCTTGTGAAATGGACTGAAAAATGGCAGTTGCCTTTGTCTCCACAAAAGACTACTTTTATGCAGCTAAAATCTCACCCACGCTCAAGTGTTACTTCGTACTCAGTGGATGGCGTAACCATTTCTGCTGTTGATTCCGTGAAAGATCTTGGTTTTCATTATAATGACAAGCTTGATTTCACTGCGCATATCAAAGTTCGGTGTAATCAAGCTAAACTGAGAACGTTTCACATTTTTAAAGGTCTTTGCAGCAGAAATAAGTCTGTTTTACTTCGGGCATACAAAACGTATGTTCGCCCACTCGTAAGCCAGTGTTACTGTATTCAATCCTCCATTGAAGAGAGACATTCATGCTATTGAAAAAGTACAAAACAATTTTACACGTAAACTTCTCACACGAGTAGGTGGATTTTTGTACGAAAGAATCCCAAGCGCCTCTATAAGGAATAGATACTTGAATCTGCCTTCGCTCAGGTCCCGGCGTAGAGTATTTGACGTATGCAAGGTTCATAACTGGATTTACAACCATAAAATGCTAAACATGAAGCGTCTGTTCAATTTAAGTTACTCTCGGACGAGAGGAAACTTGTTCAAAATTGTTTTACGCGGACCAAGTACCAGTTTGTATGCCAACTCCTTCAAATACAGAGCTGGCAGGTCATACTCCGACATCACAAAAAATATGCCTCCAGGGCTGACATTGAGTCAATTTAAAGCACGTGCTAAAAAGATCCTGTTGGATTTTGAATCCTAGTTTTTCGAGATGAGCCGCTGCTTCTGCTTTCATGGTTATGAGCATATGTTGGAGCATTTCTGTTACAGTTTATCCTCGTTATAATTTTTTTCTCACATTTGCCTTTAGCGGATGTAATAAACTTATAAACTTATAAACTTATATTTTAACCGTGGCCTTTCGCAACGCATACGATACGCGACGCAGACAACGCGTTCGCAAACGGTCACTCATAGCGGTAAACGTTCTGCGCGGCATTCTCCGCAGTTGCGGGCTTCAGCACTTCAAACTTGGGTAATTGAACCAACAACAATGCCTGTGTTAAGGCTCACTCCGGAGGTGTGTCGTGCACTCTCTGGGGAATGTCTTCTTGGCCGATTTAAGTTTTTTGCTAATTATGTTGGCCATGTAAGTTACACGCAACAAATCGGAAACGCCCTGAAGTGGTATCCCGTCGATATGTCATATGTAACTTAAATGGCCTGAGATAAGTTTGCCGTTATGTCAAAGGTAACTCGTTTTCTTTTTTCTGAGTGGTAGGTTTAAACTGATTCTGTTATGATGGGGAAATTTGGGCTAAAAGTTTCCTCGCTTAGGCTGTCGCTATTGCTTAGCCAACGAATCAGATAAAAGCAGCAAAAATATCCTGTGGCGATGAGGAAACATCCACTCGCAGTATATTTTTACGTTTACAGAAATTCGTAGCAATGTCATGTACCTGCGTTTGATTTTCAGATCCTCGAACGCCTCCGGATTGATCGGGAACGGAAGCAGAAAGTTATGGAAGACTCTATTGTGGAAAGGGAGAGACTAGAGAAGGAGAGAATCGAAAGAGATCGTTTGGAGCGGGAAAGAGCAGAGATGCAGAGACGAGCCGAGTGGGAAAGAATGGAAAACGAACGCCGAGGTTTGGAAGAGGATGAGCTTGCTAGACGAAGACAACTCGAGAATGAACGTCTTCTACGAGAAAAGGCTGAGGCCGAAAGGTTGGAGCGGCTGCGCCTCGAAAGAGAAAGAGAACAGCTAGAACGAGAACGACTGGAGCAAGAGAGGCGTGAGCAAGAACGTCTTGAAAGGGAGAGGATTGAGCGTGAGCGCATTGAAAGAGAACGGATCGAAATTGAAAGAATAGAACGCATAAAAAAGGAGCGAATAGAACGGGAACAGAAGGAACGGGAAAAGGAACGTGAAGAGCAGGAGCGGCTACGTCTAGAACGAGAGGAGCTGGAACGTCTGGAAAGAGAGCGAAGGGAGCTTGAGATCCGGGAACGAGAAATAGCTGAATTGGCAAGAAAAGAAGCCATTGAACGTGAAAGACAAAGACTTGCCGATGAAGCACTAGAAGCACGAAGACGAGAAGAGGAACGTCGAGAGGCTGAACTATTGGCGGACATTCAGAAACAGGCAGAAGAACGCGAGCGATTACGCAGAATGCAAGAAAGAGAAGAGAAAGAACGATTGGAGCGTATTCGAAGGGAACAACAGCGAATAGAGATGGAACGAGCAGATGCAGAACGAAGGGAGAAAGCACGTCTCGAGGATGAGCGAAGGGAAAAAGAACTGTTGGAAGCCCAATTAAGGTTGAAAGAGCAGCGGGAACGGGAACGACAGGAAGATATTGATAGGGAAACGAAACTGCAAGAGGAGGAAAAGAGGGAGAGAGCACGACGAGATGCCGAGAGACGAGCAGCGGCAGAGAGGGAGAGGAAACGAAGAGAAGAGGAGGAACGCGAACGGCTTTCCCTGTACGAATTAGAGAGAGCTGCTGCAAATCGCCAGCGGCAACGACATATGGATATTGAAAGAGAACGCGAGAGAGGCGAGTTGGATAGAAAAGCATATGAAGTTGCTGAAATGGAGAGGAAGGCTAATGAGCGACGAGAGCTTGAAAGGTACTTTGGTGGTGCCTAACAATGTGTCAATGAAATACTGCTACAGTAATTTTCAGGCTGGAAGAAGAACGAAGCTTAGCCGAACTCCGCGAGAAGGAAAGAAGGAATCAGGAGATCAGAGATCGGGAAAGAAGAGATGCTGAAGAACGCGCAGCTGTTCGTGAACGGGTATGTGCTCTAATTTGCTTCAGTAGCTAGTCTTGGACTTCTTCTTGTCTGGAATTTTTTAGCAATTTCAAAGGCAGAATCCAATTTTTGTATGTTTACAAGAGGATCAGCAGTCGAAAGATAAGCTTGGTCTTCTTTCTGATTTTTTCATTATAGACATACATATGAAATTGTGAGGAACATGCATATCCATATTTGCTTATATTTCTGGATTTCACAGGAGGATCGACGATCGCGGGACAAGCTCGACTACATTGTTCGGGAAAGAACTGAGAAGGAACGGTGCGTTGCGGTTCTTCTTCTCATTCTTCTCACCTTCATTTGGAGCTGAACTAAAACGCTCATGCGAGTATGTCTGCCTTGTCTTCCCCTCCCCCACTCCTATTTCATAGGTTTGAGTTCTTTGTGGTGGCAACATATCTTTGAAAATTGCCTCCCCTCAGAAATCGGTGGTGCTGCTGCGGCCTTCACTAGAAAATACATACCTGGTCCATACCCAACACAAACTTGATACCCTAAAGCTTTGATGTTCTGAATTTGCCAACACCTACCTGTTCGGGTGCGTTACGTTCTTTCTGTCTTTCTTTTTTTCGGTCGACTCATCGTCTTTTCAAAACATGATTGAACATGTGACCTGTCCAACACGCTCGATACAAATCCGAAGCGGCGCTGCTCCTGTAGTATCCCGATGCTTTTAGAGCTAATGTTTTTTCTGTCCAGCTTTTGTGGGTCCCCATCAGGGGTTTGCATTAATGAAAATTTTTTTTTTCGTTGAGATTTAATCGTTAATTTTCGAGAAAAAAAACGGGTCAACCCGTTAATGCGTTAACACGTTAATTTGGCACTCCGCTAAAAATTCCAAAGCCTTACCTGGCCACAACGAAAATCAATTACAAGACGTCCCAGAAAAATAACATACACCTTCTAATGACGTCAGCAGAACGTCGCGGAAAGCCGTAGGGGTCCAGAAGCCGTATGCACGGCCTCGTGGGAGTTAGCTAGGGCACCAGATGACGCCGTCAGACGTCGTGAAATGTGGGTGGGGTTCAATATGACGTCATAATGACGTCGTAGAAAATGGGTGAGACTTCAGATGACGCGGTCAGAACTTTGTGGAAAAAGCGTAGGCCTTCAGATGATGTCATGGAAAGTAGGTATGGCTTCAGATGACATCAGCAGCACGTCATGGAAAGGAATCAGGTGCTTCAGATGACGACGTTGGGACGTCGTGGAAAGTGATTGAGCACTCAGATGGCGTCAGCAGAACTTTGTGAGAAATAGGCGTGCGTCGCGTTCTAGAAAGGGCAGCGATATATTTCACAGCAACTGGAAATTGACCGCGCCGCAAGCCGACGCGACGTGCATGGCCCCAATTTTTTAAATCTGCCATTGAAGCAGATCAGTCAGTGCCATAATTCCACTGCAATTAACGAACTCAAATTAACGTGATTTTAGGACTTTTTCCTTAAGCGTTAATCGCTAATTTTCCAAAATAAAACGCGTTAACCCGTTAATGCGTTAACACGTTAACGCACAGCCCTGGTCCCCATGCTTTTGCTCGAGGCTCATTGCATTTTTACCGAAATTCGATCTGGACACCTTAATTCCGGATCGCCTTTCATGATACAACGCAAGGGTTCTAAAGGCACAGTCCAAACTATATGACGAAAACTTAGACTTCCGCATAAATGAGAAGTGTACCCACCCTTTATAGCACCTGCCAAGTGCGAGCTCTCACTTACTCCGAATAAGCGAGATATAGGAGGAAGCCACCCTGGGGCGCTCTCCTCAGGAAGCCACTTTGGCACGCCCCTCTTACGATTTTTGAGCTCAACAGTGGCGAGGCGAGCGATGATTTCCGATCAGTATCTCCGTTCTTCCCTCCATTCTCAACGTCTCTCTTTATTCAGGTCAGCTCGCATACATAGGTTGAAAATGACGGAAGTTACAAGCCTCGGACAACTCGTCCAACATGCTCTCGCTGCTCGATTTTTGAGGGGCCATTACTCCGTTCGAGGGGATTCTTGTACGATTCCAGAGACATCATTGGAACTGGCGTGGGATAGTTCTCAAGATAGGCAGGAAAACAGAACAACGATTCTGAGGTTGAACTGTGCCTTTAATTAAGTACAAACGCTCCGAGCACTATTCCTGGGGGAATTCTTCAATTTTTTTATGCTGAGCTGCAGTGGTGTGCTCAGTGTTCTGTAGCTGTTCTGACTTATGGTGAGGAATGAATGACTCGGGTAATTTTCAGCTTCGAGGCCGAGAAGCGACGTTTGTTGGCTGAAAAGGAAGCCTTGGGTAAACGGCGCCAACATCTAACGTCAAGCGAAACTCTGCAGAAACTGACAAGACCGCCGTACTTCTCCCGAGAGAACCTCTCCAATCCCGAGTTCACTACAAAAGTTGAGCGGCAGGTATGTTTCCGTATGTTTTGGTATTGCCTCTTGTTTCTTTTAAAGTGCGCGCTGCTACCCTCAATAAATTAATTCGGCTCCTCTTTTTTTCTGACTGCTTTTCTCCGTATTCCAGCCCGGATTAAACAGATTTTTGCGTGGAGGGCGAGCTGGTATTGCTGTTTAAAGCAAACGAGCGTTAAAATAGAATCGTCTGCACCCATCACCTGTCACCTGTCCTCCCGTTGATAATCGACAGTGTCGAGCGGGCGCTGGTAACGTCTCCATTCATACCTATCGCGGTCTTGGTGAAGAAATCCGACCATCTTGTTGGAGGACGGCCATTAGTGCGCCTGAGCTCCCGCGGTGCCCAATCTGTTACAGCTCTTGTGCAACGGTTATCCTCAAAGCGCATTACGTGTCCGGCCTACCAGATTTCAGACGACTTAGCGTATTCGACCGCGCCCCTGATTTTTGCGTAGCTCTGCGTAGCTCGGAACTCGTAACTCCTTTTCTCACTTGCGTGAGGCCAATGGTATACATTTGCGACACTTGGTCGCGTCGCTCTGCACAGCGACAGCAACCGCCTCCCGCCCTTTAAATCTGTCGTTGTCGCAGTGCGCTGCACAGCGACAGCGGCAATGGTAACGACAGGCATCGGCACACTTGCAGTATGTCAGCCCTCTGCGACACGTCGCTGCGCCGAACATGCGACAACTGTTCCTACGACGGCCAGTGCCGTTGCTGCGATGCTGGTCCCGCCTCGATTTGTGGTAAATGTCATGACTGCCGCTCATCACAGAAACAATGTATACCATTGGCCTGAAACGTGACACTCCGAGCATCGTCCTCTCGATTGCGCGTTGAGTAACGCGGATCGCACTTTAATCCTGCTTACGTAATGCCCAGATTTGCGAAGCATACTTTAAAGATGGAAGAGCTGTGGAATCGATCATGTGGGCACGGAGCCGGGTATTCTTCGTCTTCATCACGACTTCCTCGACGGTTTTAAAAGCTCCCCAAGCTGCTCGTTTGCTCCTACTCAACTCCGGTACTAGATCGTTCTTCATGTTGACCTCGCGACCTAGATACACGTAGCTTGAACATTCAGAGATGTTCGTTCCGTTGAGCATGAATGGGGCATTAGAAACGTATCCGTTTTTCATGAACATCGTTTTCGTCAAATTCAGCTCCAGACCGACTTTTCCACTCGCTTTGTCGAAGTCGAGCAGCATTCGTTCGACTTGCCTGATGGATGGTGTTATGAGAGCAATGTCATAAGCGAAGCGAAGATGATTAAGCAGCCGACCGTCGACTTTCACTCCCATATCTTGCCGGTCCAACTCGCGCATAACATTTTCAAGAGAGGCACTATAGAGTTTCGGTGAAATGGTATCACCTTGACAAACCCCTCTCTTCACATCGACGATGATCTCCCTGTAGAATGGTGAAATAGTGATTGTAAAGGTACTCTACAGCTCACGAAGTATCTTCACATATTAACTAGAAACACCCTGGTTTCCCAGAACCGCTTCTGTTTCAATGGAGTCGAAAGCCTTCTTCAAGTCGATGAACGCGAGGCAAAGCATAGTCTTGTACTCTCGCGACACTTCGATAAGCTTCGTAAATGTGTGGATGTGATCGATCGTGCTGCATCCTTTCCGGAACCCTGCTTGCTCGCATATCTATCCTTCTTCTAGCGTGCTGTAGATCCTGTTGAGAATGACACGAGTGAACAACTTGTAGACAATAGACAGCAGGCAGAGAGGGCGATAGTTACCAATGTCGTGTACGTCTTCCTTTTTGTTCAACACCACAGTTTTGCTGGTCTTCCACTGATATGGTACCATGCACTCCGATATGTAACGAGTAAAGAGCCATACCAGCGTGAGAATCAGAGCCGGTGGGAGGCTCTTCAGATGTGCGGATTCAATCCTATGGGGAGCGGGTGCTGTACGATTTTTCACGGACATGATGGCATGGAGAACGGATGGAACAACATAGTCGCCCTACCTTAGTTGAGGCACATGGACATGGCTTTCGAAGAGATCGAGGTAGAAGTCGAGAATGACCTTTTCCATTGCTATTCTGGAAGCAGTGACTGTTCCTTCGAGGCCTTGAAGTGTTGTCATCTTGGTATTGTAGTTGGTGAAGTTGCGGCGGGCGTTGCGGATGCTTTTCCCGTCTTCTGCAGCTTCGGCCATGACTGCTGCTTTTTTTTCCTCCAGGTCTTCTTTCATCGCTTCTCTGCAGAGCTTTGCAAGTTCAGACGTTAGTTGATAGTAGCCTGTTGCTCTCGCAGCTCATTGTGGGCAAATCAGCTCAGGAGTTGCCGAAGGCAAACGTCTTTTAGTGGTCACCAAGTTCTCTGCTTTTAGCACTATCGTGAAGATGCTGAACAAACCGATCATACTCTTCGTCGATGTTATCCATAACGGAATCTTCCCAACAGCTAGCCAGTGCGGTAAAGGGTTCCCAATTGATGGTGGTTCTGGTGCTTCTCTTCTTAAAGTTCGCGGCTTTCTACGTCTTTCGCGTAAGGAAAAACCTTGCGCAGTGAACACGGTGGTCCGATCCAGTGTGAAATTTCGGAACAACAGCGACATCGGTTAGGCAAAATCTACGGTTGACGATGATGTGATCAATTTCATTGTGGTACCATCCACCGAGAGACTCTCACATTCAACGTTGTAAGAGGGGCTATTGGAACTGGGAGTTACCATGGATTGTCTTGGTCGACATTATGGACTCAGATAATCTTTCACCGTGCTCGTTCCATTCCAGTCCGTGGGTCCCGATGTGATGCTCTTCAAGCGTAATTCTGGATCAGTCTTGGCATTGAGATCACCGACGATGACTTTGAAGGAGGTATGGTCTTCTCTGAAGAACTTTTCCAGTTCCAAATAGAATGTTTCGATCTCATCTTCATCATGGCTCGATGTTGGTGCGTAAGCGACGAAGACTGTCAAAGCAGGCGTTGATCCACATCGTTTCAACCGCAAACGTCCGATTCGGGTTGTCAAAGGTTCGAACGAATCGATGTTCAAGGCAAAGTGCGTTTTGACGAGGACACCGACTCGACGAACTCCATTACTGTCGCATGTTCTAAGGAACAGTTCTTCTCCAGTATCGAAAACGGCATGCAGGGGTCGGTGTCTCCTCATCTCGGTGAGTCCAATGACGTCGTACGTGATCTTCCTGGCTTGCAAAAAGAGATCCTCAACTGAAGCTTTCGTTGCAAGCGTACGCGCATTGAAAGTACAGATCGCCATCGTAGTCCTTCTTGTTTTTGGCAGCCTGGTTTGGCCCTGAGATTTCCGCAGCCTCTCCGTACTTGTTATACCCAACGCTGCCGTATTGGGGAATCCTTCGGGGTTAGGGGCATGAGGACCATTGCTGCTACTGTTTGGGGCAATAAAGATACTCGCAGATAATTTGCCGGACTCTACGCGAGGACTGGGTATACTCCGGGCAGCTTGCCGATCTATCCCGGAGTGGACAAGGGGCTTATTTTTTATAGGCGACCCCGAACCGCCTCTCGGTTACTTCCCTGTCACTTGAATGCAGGCTTTTGACCAAACCGACGTGCAGGATACAGTCTTCACACGCGCCAACACACCCACACGCGACTGCGCATGAGCGAGCCAACGAATGTAGCAAAAGGTATGAGCCGGTCTGGCGCAGCAGAAGCAGGAAGTCCAGCCCTGAATCCACCTGCGTCTCAGCGCAAGCACCGGCCGCTTTTTATCCGCGATTAACCCCCTATCCGCAACCTGGGGACGCGTCACGTAGCCTCGCGGCAAGCCGGCTATCGCGATCACTCTAATCAGTGAGATCCGTGAATCTGCACCCATAGCGAAATTAAATTGAACTTCAGCGAAGGATCGCTGCGTAGAATAAGCCCAATACCCATCTTCCCCACAATTGCACCCGAACATTCGCTGCTCTTGATCTTGGTGACCAGCATACCTAATTTCATGGGCACTACCTGTTCCGGCAGTTTCTTTGTAAAACACTAATTACACATGTTGGAACTAGCATTCGAAACATGTTTTTCAGGTAATTGAGCGCGTAGACCGCAATGTGTGGGTTGACGACGTGCGGATCCCATCCCAACAGACCGTTTCGTATTCTTTGGATTCCACAAACGAAGAGAATGTCCGCGACAGAGTGTACAACCCAAACGATCTGAGCAGAAACGGTTCTACTCGGTAAGCTTTCGCTTATTTGGCAAGTACATATCCTCACATATTCTTGAGATGCGGGCCGATAGTAAAGTGTTGTGGCAGATTATCTTAACTCCTTTTTTTGGGTGATCTGAAATAGCTCCAAGCCATCTCCCTTGAAGAACTGAGATGAAAATTGGAGAATTCGTTATGAGAAACTGTCCCGAAAGGCTTATTGTTGGAAAGCAGAAATCATTCACTTGTTAAAATAATTTAGAATAGAGTAAGAAGTTCCAAAGACTACAAATTATCTAAGATGACTGGAAAAATGTCAGAATGACTTACATCACATCAGAGAGTGTTGAAACAACGTGCGGCCTGTGGAGAGTGCCGTCTTAAGTTACTGAGTTTATCGGGGGCAACTTTGAAAATTCAGATGAAGTTGTTTCTTCCAAAGATTTTTATGGGGATTCTGGAAGACTCTATGGGTGAAAAGCGAGAATATGTCATGACAGCCAATAGGCAGTAACCCTCATATCTTCCCAACCTATTTTTAGGGAGTCATAGAAAGTGGGTAGGCCTCCGGACGAAGTCAGCAGGACGTAGTACAATGTGAGTAGGCTTTCAGATGGCGTCAGCAGGACATCGTAGAGAGTAGGTGGGTCTTCAGACGACGACAACAGGACGTCATAGAAAGTAGGTAGACTTTCAGATGACGGTAGCAGGACGTCGTAGGAAGTGGGTAGGCCTTCAGCTGGCGTCAGCACGTCGTCGCGAGGACCTTCTGATGACGTCAGCAGGGAGTCATAGAAAGTAGGTAGACTTTCAGATGACGTTAGCAGGACGTCGTAGCAAGTGGGTAGGCCTTCAGATGACGTCAGCACGTCGTCGCGAGGGCCTTCAGATGACGCCAACAGGACGTCATAGAAAGTGGATAGGTCTTCGGATGACGTCAGCACGTCGTCGCGTGGGGCTTTAGATGACGTCTGCAGGGAGTCATAGAAAGTAGGTAGACTTTCAGATGACGTTAGCAGGACGTCGTAGCAAGTGGGTAGGCCTTCAGATGACGTCAGCACGTCGTCGCGAGGGCCTTCAGATGACGCCAACACGGCGTCATAGAAAGTGGATATGTCTTCGGATGACGTCAGCACGTCGTCTCGTGGGGCTTTAGATGACGTCAGCAGGGCGTCATAGAAAGTAGGTAGACTTTCAGATGACGTTAGCAGGACGTCGTAGGAAGTGGGTAGGCCTTCAGATGATGTCAGCACGTCGTCGCGAGGGCCTTCAGATGACGTCAGCAGAGAGTCATAGAAAGTGGGTAGGCCTCCGGACGAAGTCAGCAGGACGTAGTAGAATGTGGGTAGGCTTTCAGATGGCTTCAGCAGGATATCGTAGAGAGTAGGTGGGTCTTCAGACGACGACAACAGGACGTCATAGAAAGTAGGTAGACTTTCAGATGACGTTAGCAGGTCGTCGTAGGAAGTGGGTAGGCCCTCAGATGACGTCAGCACGTCGTCGCGTGGGGCTTTAGATGACGTCAGCAGGGCGTCATAGAAAGTAGGTAGACTTTCAGATGACGTTTGCAGGACGTCGTAGGAAGTGGTCAGGCCTTCAGACGACGTCAGCACGTCGTCGCGTGGTTCTTCAGATGACGTCAGCAGGGAGTCATAGAAAGTGGGTAGGCCTCCGGACGAAGTCAGCAGGACGTAGTAGAATGTGGGTAGGCTTTCAGATGGCGTCAGCACGTCGTCGCGTGGTTCTTCAGATGACGTCAGCAGGGAGTCAAAGAAAGTGGGTGGGCCTCCAGACGAAGTCAGCAGGACGTAGTAGAATGTGGGTAGGCTTTCAGATGGCGTCAGCACTTCGTTGCGTGGTTCTTCAGATGACGTCAGCAGGACGTCGGGAAAAGTGGGTAGACCTCCGAACAAAGTCAGCAGGACGTAGTAGAATGTGGGTAGGCTTTCAGATGGCTTCAGCAGAACATCGTAGAGAGAAGGTGGGCCTTCAGATGACGTCACCAGGACGTCATAAAAAGTGGGTAGACGTCGAGATGACGTTAGCAGGACGTCGTAGGAAGTGGGTAGGCCTTCAGATGACGTCAGCACGTCGTCGCCAGGGCCTTCAGATGACGCCAACAGGACGGCATAAAAGTGGATAGGTCTTCGGATGACGTCAGCACGTCGTCGCGTGGGGCTTTAGATGACGTCAGCAGGGCGTCATAGAAAGTAGGTAGACTTTCAGATGACGTTAGCAGGACGTCGTAGAAAGTGGGTAGGCCTTCAGATGACGTCAGCACGTCGTCGTCGCGAGGGCCTTCAGATGACGTCAGCAGGGAGTCATAGAAAGTGGGTAGGCCTCCGGACGAAGTCAGCAGGACGTAGTAGAATGTGGGTAGGCTTTCAGATGGCTTCAGCAGGACATCGTAGAGAGTAGGTGGGTCTTCAGACGACGACAACAGGACGTCATAGAAAGTAGGTAGACTTTCAGATGACGTTAGCAGGACGTCGTAGAAAGTGGGTAGGCCTCCAGATGACGTCAGCACGTCGTCGCCAGGGCCTTCAGATGACGCCAACAGGACGGCATAAAAGTGGATAGGTCTTCGGATGACGTCAGCACGTCGTCGCGTGGGGCTTTAGATGACGTCAGCAGGGCGTCATAGAAAGTAGGTAGACTTTCAGATGACGTTAGCAGGACGTCGTAGGAAGTGGGTAGGCCTTCAGATCACGTCAGCACGTCGTCGCGAAGGCCTTCAGATGACGTCAGCAGGGAGTCATAGAAAGTGGGTAGGCCTCCGGACGAAGTCAGCAGGACGTAGTAGAATGTGGGTAGGCTTTTAGATGGCTTCAGCAGGACATCGTAGAGAGTAGGTGGGTCTTCAGACGACGACAACAGGACGTCATAGAAAGTAGGTAGACTTTCAGATGACGTTAGCAGGACGTCGTAGGAAGTGGGTAGGCCTTCAGATGACGTCAGCACGTCGTCGCCAGGGCCTTCAGATGACGCCAACAGGACGGCATAAAAGTGGATAGGTCTTCGGATGACGTCAGCACGTCGTCGCGTGGGGCTTTAGATGACGTCAGCAGGGCGTCATAGAAAGTAGGTAGACTTTCAGATGACGTTAGCAGGACGTCGTAGGAAGTGGGTAGGCCTCCGGACGAAGTCAGCAGGACGTAGTAGAATGTGGGTAGGCTTTCAGATGGCTTCAGCAGGACATCGTAGAGAGTAGGTGGGTCTTCAGACGACGACAACAGGACGTCATAGAAAGTAGGTAGACTTTCAGATGACGTTAGCAGGTCCTCGTAGTAAGTGGGTAGGCCCTCAGATAACGTCAGCACGTCGTCGCGTGGGGCTTTAGATGACGTCAGCAGGGCGTCATAGAAAGTAGGTAGACTTTCAGATGACATTAGCAGGACGTCGTAGGAAGTGGGTAGGCCTTCAGATGACGTCAGAACGTCGTCGCGTGGTTCTTCAGATGACGTCAGCAGGGCGTCATAGAAAGTAGGTAGACTTTCAGATGACGTTAGCAGGACGTCGTAGGAAGTGGTCAGGCCTTCAGACGACGTCAGCACGTCGTCGCGTGGTTCTTCAGATGACGTCAGCAGGGAGTCATAGAAAGTGGCTAGGCCTCCGGACGAAGTCAGCAGGACGTAGTAGAATGTGGGTAGGCTTTCAGATGGCGTCAGCACGTCGTCGCGTGGTTCTTCAGATGACGTAAGCAGGGAGTCATAGAAAGTGGGTAGGCCTCCAGACGGAGTCAGCAGGACGTAGTAGAATGTGGGTAGGCTTTCAGATGGCAACAGCACGTCGTTGCGTGGTTCTTCAGATGACGTCAGCAGGACGTCGGGAAAAGTGGGTAGACCTCCGAACAAAGTCAGCAGGACGTAGTAGGATGTGGGTAGGCTTTCAGATGGCTTCAGCAGGACATCGTAGAGAGAAGGTGGGCCTTCAGATGACGTCAACAGGACGTCATAAAAAGTGGGTAGACGTCCAGATGACGTTAGCAGGACGTCGTAGGAAGTGGGTAGGCCCTCAGATGACGTCAGCACGTCGTCGCGTGGGGCTTTAGATGACGTCGGCAGGGCGTCATAGAAAGTAGGTAGACTTCCAGATGACGTTAGCAGGACGTCGTATTAAGTGGGTAGGCCTTCAGATGACGTCAGCAGGACGTCGGGAAAAGTGGGTAGACCTCCGAACAAAGTCAGCAGGACGTAGTAGAATCGCTCCAGCCGCGAAGCGGCTGAAGAGGTTTGGTTTTGCCCCGGACTTGTGATCACTTAGAATTCTGTAAAGTAGTTAATAAAACCTGGTAAACAAATTCTCCAGAGATTTCCATCGGGATATAGGTGAGAGGGTCCAGGAGGCACATGCTGACAAAATTTAAAATTTGAGCCAAATCGGTTCAAAACTAACAAAGTTAGATCGGCGAGTCCTTATCAAGAATTCTTGTTGTGCGCTGTTACTGCTTCGTCCTTCCTGCTTCGTCGTTCCTTGTGCGTTACGCACCCTTAGTAGTGGTCACTGCCAATGGTCGCAGGCGATCAGTTGAACAGGCAGGTAAGTTGGTATGTGGATAGATAACCAGGATGGTAAGTGGGTAGACATTGAGTACTTACTGTTTAACATTAACTACTTCACTTATTACTGCTTATCATATCATGTGATATTATCAGTTGGCAGATCAAATCGCTAAAACACGTTGTAGGCTGTACTTATCGATGGGAAGGGACAAGGAAAGTGACTAACAAGTGTGTTACTTACTGTTTAACATCAACTACTTCACTTATTACTGCCTATCATATCAAGTGATATTATCAGTTGGTAGATCAAATCGCTAAAACATGTACTTTTTCGTAAAGAAGGGACAGGGAAAGTGACTAACAAGTTTGTTACTTACTGTTTAACATTAAATACTTCACTTATTACTGCTTATCATATCAAGTGATATTATCAGTTGGTAGATCAAATCGCGAAAACACGTTGTAGGCTGTACTTTTCGATGGGAAGGGACAAGGAAAGTGACTAACAAGTTTGTTACGTATTGTTTAACATTAAATACTTCACTTATTACTGCTTATCATATCAAGTGATATTATCAGTTGGTAGATCAAATCGATAAAACACGTACTTTTTCGTAGGGGAGGGACGGGGAATAAAACTAACAAGTTTCTTACTTACTGATTACCATTTATACCTATTTTTTCCTGCTTATCATATCGAGTGATATTATCAGTTGGTAGATCAAATCCCTAAAACATGTATTTTTTCGTAGGGAAGGGACAGGGGAAGTGACTAACAAGTCTGTGACTTACTGTTTACCATTGATTCCTATTTTTTACTGCTTATCATATCGAGTGATATTATCAGTTGGTAGATCAAATCGATAAAACACGTTGTAGGCTGTACTTTTTCGTAGGGCAGGGACAGGGGAAGTGACTAAAAAGTTTGTTACTTTTTGATGACGTCATCAAAGTGCATGGGGCATGTGATGACGTCATCAGGACGTCGCCAAAGAGAGTCGCGCGTCATTTGTAGCGCGCGCAACAAGTCAATTACTTACTGATTGTCATATCAATCTATGCTATTTGGAAAATATTGAAGATTTTCAGAGATATTACTTCGTAATATCAAGAAAAAGTGAACAATTCTATCAAAAAGGGGTCTTCCAAGCGAAAGAGGTTTGGTTCGCGTCAGAAACGTTCTAAGAACAAGGGAACAATAGTATAGTTGTACAATTTCAAAAAAAATTCGAAATTTTACGGGAATACTCTTGCTAAATGCTGTAATTCTATTCTAAAGTTTCGCTTTTCCTTACAGCTAGACCTAACCGTCTGTATAGGTCTTTACGACATCATCTTCTATTCTGATGGTAAGTATTAGGTTTGCATGCACATACTTTTTAACGGTTCTCGCGTAGTCAGGACTATTTTTGGAACCACAAAGTGCTTCCGTGTAGAGTACTGCAACGGTTTGTTTTCGCTGTTAAGAAGTATAGGCCAAGAAAATCTGTCTTAGAGGGTATTGTTCACTTTTTGTTGACTCTCCCCTGTCTACTTGCCTATTGTTCATTTTTTGTTGGAACGTTTCTGACGCGAACCAAACCTCTTCCACTTGGAAAACCCCGTTTTGATAGATGTGGGTAGGCTTTCAGATGGCGTTAGCAGGGCATCGTAGAGAGTAGGTGGGCCTCCAGATGACGTCAACAGGACGTCATAAAAAGTGGGTAGACTTTCAGATGAAGCTAGCAGGACGTCGTAGGAAGTGGGTAGGCCTTCAGATGACGTCTTCACGTCGTAGCGTGGGTGTTCACATGACGTCATCGAGGAATCGTGAAGAATGGACTGGACGTCATGTGAAGCGTGCGCAGCTTTGCAGAAAGTAAGTAGCGCTTCATGTAAAGCCATCACCGCGTCATGCGAAAGTGAGTAGCACTTCATATGATGCAGGAGCTGCGCCGTGAAATGCTAGTAGCGCCCAATGTAGAGCGTGCAACGCGATGTAAAAAGTGAGTAGGGCCCCATGCGAAGCGTGCGCTGCGTTGGAGGATTATAACAGCGATTCATGTGTAGCGTGCTACGCATCGTGAAATTTGAATAACATTACATGTGGAGCGTAATCCGCTTCGTAAAATGTTAGAAGCGTCTGATTTGGAGCATGCGCCGCATGTAGAGAATGAGAAGCGCCTAAAGTGAAACGTAGGCTGCTTCGCAAAAAGTGAAGTGTTGGTGCGGAGAACGCACCGCGTGGTGGAAATTAGGAGAGCAGGATGCCGTGAAATGTGGATGGGACTCAAAGAGGGGAGTGTGGTACGTCTTGGCATGTGGTGCACTGCGCTGCTCACAATAGCAAAGTCAATTTCTTGAATCAGGCTCAAATACTTTTGTCTACGGGGTTCGCCACACTTCTAACCCATTTTGTCATGTGTCCACGTGAGCGGCAGTCATTCGTCTACGGCAGGATATGTTAGGGCAGTGTTTACGATGAAAAAATTGTCCGTTTTTTTTTCGCAGAAACGTAAGCTTTGGGTAACTCTAAAAAGAGTAAGGGCGGAAGTACGACGAAAACCGGCTAAGAAGTGGGTGGAAATCTCGCGGTCCAGTCAACCCATCGGGTCACCCCGCCTATCTAAAGGCAGTGTTCACGATAAGAATCGTTTTTCTGCTTTTCCACCTATCTTGACGACGGTCCCATGCTGATTCCAATGGTGTTTTTGAAATCGTACAAGACCTTCTAGGAACGGAGTTACGGTCCCTCAGAAATTGAGCTAAGGAAGCATGGTGGACGAGTTGTCCGATGCTTGTAACTTCCGTCTTTTGTAACCGATGTATGCGAGCTGACCTGAGTAAAGAGAGAATTTGGAAATAAAGGGAAGAACGGGGCTATTAATCGGGAACCATCGCTCATCTCACAATCTCGAGCATTCATTTGTTCACGTCGGTGGGCGTGGAAAGTGCATCTGGGTGTGACGAGCTGACGGGTGTCCAACTATGGGACCGTAGGGGACCGTAGGGGATTGTTCCGAGCTCATTTTTCTTAGTTTTGAAGCAATGAAAATGCCATTTTTTGGAATCCTCGCAGCCATTTAGGGAATTTCAAGCACGGATTATTTATGTGCGTTCACAGACCTACAGCAACGACATCATGGTTCTCCAAATCTCCACGGGAAGTTTAAAACAGTCTCTTGTAAGTGTCGGAACATTTGTTTTGGGCTAGTAGCGATCCCCCAATGTGGTGACTTCAAAGAGGCAGCCAACCTGACAAGTTAAGTGTTTAGAGTGGCAAACGCATCTGCCAAAACGACTAGTATCGTTAGTATCTCTTGTGGCTCAATAGTAAAACTGCGCAGTATCCAGCCCCGAGCTGCAGGTTCCAAGAAGTCAAAAGCCTAAAAAGGTCTTTTTTTGTGCTTTTTGTACCCTCCAAAAAGAGCATTAATCTTTCGAAAATTTGGAAACGGACCTCATAAATGTGTTCAGCGCCCAAAAATACCCCCCTGAGCAAAATTTGGGTGAAGGCGCATTTTTCATACTTTGTCCAGATTGACGGCGTTTTGGACTTGTACGGATTTTCGGTGGGGCGAATATCTATACCGATTACAGTGCTCTGGAAGCGTTTTGAAAAAATGTTCCAGATTTGACCTAAAATTCGCACGGGGGTTATTAGGGGTGCTGATCACGAATCTGTGATTTATTAGTCGGTTTTCCAAAGTTTTCGGCTGATTTCGTTCGAAGCTTCCCAATCGGGGAAAAATTCGAGGGAAAAACGCCACTTTCGAGATTTCTGAAGTGCTACGGTAGATATTGCTCAAATTGTACCCCTGGGGGTTATTTGGAGTGCTGAACACGAATCCGAAGTTCGTTTATCGATTTTCTGCAAATTACGATAGATTACGGTTGGTATACGGTATTTGGTCAAAATCTCAGATTTTGCTCAGAATTTGTATACGGGGGTTATTCCGGGTGGAGAATACGAATTTAACGTCCGTTTGTCGATTTCAGAATACTAAGGTGGCTTTTGCCCCCTGAATGTCATGTTACCTGCCGTAACCTACAGTAAACCTCGAAACTTCGACAAATGGACTCCAGTTTCGTGTTCACCACCCTAGATTACCCCTACATACAAGTCTTGGGCTGAATCCGAGAAAATGTCATGAAACTCTCCTTTTCGAGAGGCTTGAAAAATGCTCATAGCTTGTTCGAACCTGCAGCTCGGGGCGGGATACTGCGCATTTTCACTATTGAGCCAGAAGAGATACTAACGATACTGGTCGTTTTCACAGATGCGTTTACCACTTTAAACACTTCCCTTGTGAGGTCGGTGACGCCTAGATGCCTTCTATGGTTGGCAACTGAGAACGAGATCCATTCTCGAAGATTAGCGTTGAATGCAAAACTCCCAATAGTCGACGTATTTGAACTAGCACCGCACCATCCTACGAGACGGATACCCAACACAGCGCCTTAGACCACTAGGCCACATGTTCATGCGTGAGGGACTCTTTCTGTTTTCCTACACACACTCCCTCCACAGTTCTTCGTATTCATTGTAACTTTGATCGAACTAGCAGTAGTAAATATGGGTTTCGAAGCGTGCAAATGTGTCTATCTTTCAGATTTAATAAGTTTTCAACCTTGGATGATGGGATTTCGGAATTTTTCGAGAAAATCATTAAAGCGAAAGAATGTTAAAAAACGATTATGAAAATTTTTTGTTGGATGACCACTTACCACTGAACCACAATACACAATACTTTGTAGTATGATTGTCGAGGAGCCAACCTCGTGTTTTTTTCACAGTGTACCAAAAAGTTCGAAGGATTTTTTTATTATGATTTATTTATATCCTCAGTCTGTTTCACGCTTCCCATTCAACATAGAATGGAGTGAACTTGAAGTGAAAGAGGAAAACGAAGTTTAGATAAAAGCCGCACTTAGATGAACTATTATACAGCATTTAGTGACTAGTACACGCGGATCACGTAAGTTTCATGCATTTTCTGAAAAACGAACCCGTTTTCCAGCCATCTTTCTTAGATGGCTTCTAAGCAAGTCTGATTTAATTTGCGGTGAGCGATTATAGGAAAATAATCTGGAAATGGTTTAATATGGCCACAACTACTTCTAGGAATTGGAAGTTGAGCTTAGCATAGGACGAAAGCACGTAAAATCTTTAAAGAAGAAGGGTTCATGACAGCTACGTACAATTTGACGTTAATCTCCCACTAATCTTCGCCAAGAACCATTGAAACATCAATAAAACCTTCGAGCGTTTCGCGTGTCATTCCTATCAGCTGGCAGCGGAGCTGGGTGGCCGCCAGCCGGCGGGTGCAATTTTTCCTTGCCTACGTAGACAACGAGATAGGCCGCCGTGCTGTGCAGTGGTGATGAGTGGACAGCGGACTGGTCGATCGCAAGCGCTCCTCTGCCCTTTCTTGGAGCGTACTTGCCTCAAAAAGTCAGCACCATTCGACGTGCACGACCCCTTCACCGCGGTATCGACCCAGCTCCTCTTCGCTCCGCGCGCTGTTTCTCTTCCCTCTGCGGCGGTGAGCGAAGTCACCACCCGTTTCTTGCAGTCAGCCACCTCACAAAAGAACGCTCACTGCTCCCAGGTGGCTGACTGCAATGGTCATTAACTTGAGCGCCGCCTGTGCATTTCTATGCCGGCCCGTCCTTATTGATAGCCGAGACGTGATTGACCCAGTCACCACGCAGTGACAGCCGGTAGTTACACCTTTCGGGGGGATTGCTACTGGCCGTGGTGTTCGTCTCACCAAACGAACCGTAATCGAATTTTGAATGCTCTATACCAATAAATTCTGATATCCAAGCATGTGCATTGAACCATCCATTTTTTCAGTGTTTTTAGGGTACACTAAATAGGAAATATAGTCACTTACCCAAGAATTTCAAAGCGCAAAAGAGTTTCTGGCTTTTGGTTCGATGTTTTTTACGCAGTGAGCAGCACACGCGAACAGGCATAGTTAAATTTTCAAGAAGTTTTTTAAACATCTTTTTCTCCAATATTTGAGAAGTTTACGAGGACTTTGACCTTTTAAACTCTACTTTGTGAACTTGCCCTATCAAAAACATCGAAAAACTAGAATACGGTTTTTCGTCGTGAACAATGCCTATAAGGTGGCTAAAAATGCTGTGTTGGTTGTACAGTTGACCGCAATGTTACTAGGAGATGGTGCGGTTGCGGACTGGCACTAAATTACGGTACAATCTGGCACTTTGCCAGATTTCGTCATCGATCGGCGCCAACCGTCGTCTCTCTGCTCACGAGAATATCAGCTGTGGCGCTGATCGATGACGAAATCTGGCAAAGTGCCAGATTCTACCGTAGTTTTAGTGCGAGTCCGCAACCGCACCATGTCCTATTAACATTGCGGTCAACTGTATATATGTGAGGACAAATTGATTATTTCTGTCGGAGACGAGAATTCAAGGGTCCGGAAGCGAAGCCCCCAGCCAGCCGTCACGTCGGCCGGCAGACCGGCATGATGGCTGGTTCTGAATAAAACGCCACCAGCGAAGTGATTTTAGGAAACTCAGTTTTTCGATACATTGTAAGAGAATGTTTGCAAATCATTGTCAGATACGTATAGACCCGTTTATTGGATTGAAATCCGCACATGCCTCTATGAAAAAAGATTCGTATGATTACCAACCTGATTGTTTTCAAATTACTTAACGAACGCTCTCCAAAGATCATCTGAGTTTTGTTTACTGCGGGCCGCTGTGTTTACTGTTATGATCATGCATGAGTTTCTGAGCTAATTCTGATTTAGAACAAGTCGGTACCGCGCCAAAATGGAGAAGGCTCGCCGAGAGTTCATCGCCGGAGGTTCTGAATCAAGCGGTATGGAAGTCTAACATATCGTTTACATTCCTATTGTAGATATTTCGTTGTTGGCAGCCAAATGTTAGAGCTTCACTTCTAACAAACTGAATGTAGCAAAAACTATCCGCTTCCACCCATACCTATGCATTTTTAGACTGCCGTTGTAGTAATTGCGTTTATACTGTTGAGCCTTTTGTACTACTTTTTTACGTAGTACTGTTAGCTGTCCATTAGGGCACCTCAATGCCGACATATCCCACTTTAACATATAATCTCCTTCTTCTTCACTTACCTATCAATCTCAGCAGCGAACATCACATTCACTCACTTACTAGCCTGGCTGTTTTACGGGATTTATGGCTTTCTAGATGATAATTCGGAAATGTGTTTCGTTATTTACCATATAATGAGGTTCAAATTAGCATATCGTTTTGAATATCATTGACCCTTTGAATAGTTTTTTTTTGTATTTGCAACAACAGTCATTACATAGTACTACCGAACCCAGATTTTCGACAACCAAAGACAGAAATTGCGATAAAAGCGGTTGTTGAATTTCCCTTAAGAAAGTGAAAATCTGATCATTTCTAAAAATGAAAAACGGTGAGGAAAAGCACTAAAAACCTGTAAAAACGGTCTATCTGTATTGGACATACTCCCACCAACGATTCTTATCAATGCAAATCATTTCTAAAGCCAAACATTTGTTTCAGTCAAAAAAGTGATTAGCATTAATAAAATCAGGTGTTGGTAGGATATCGTTTCAACTTGTTTTCCAGCATTTTTCGTCTAACTTCGCACTCGTTTTCTCTTTAGTGACGGAGAGATCCATGTTTTCAAGGGGAAACTCAGATATCGTTTCTATCGCGAAGCCTGTCTTCAGTGCAGCATTTTGGAAGCACCTTGTTCCTAATTTTAAAGAGATGTCTCGCAGTGATATCTACTTAAAGGCACAGTACACCCTCAGATATGAATTTTGAGATTTTCATGCAATTGTGTAGAAGACCACTCCTGTATAGCAGGTGCCAAATTCCAGATCTCATTTCCTTCAAATAAGCGAGATATAAGCGACCACCACAGGCCCGGCCCCCTTCGCTCACCACCACAGGCCCGACCCCCTAACAGATTTTCGAACTCGATAGCAGTTCGATGGATGGATGAATTCCAACAAGTCGTCGTTCTTCAGTCCATTACCGGACTGTCTCCTTATCCTGGCTTTCTCTCACGCGATGATTGCGAATGAACAGAAATACAGGCCTGAGACCACTCGTCCACCAATTTTACACCCTCGAGATCTAGGCATCTTCGAAGAGCCATAACTCCGTTCAAATGGGGTTTTGGACGTTTTCAAAGATACCACTGGGATCGTCGTGTGACTCTCTCCAAGATAAGTATGGAATCTGAAAATTAATTTTTGGGTGTCCTGTGCCTTTAATTAGTTTTGAACACTGAGTCCTTGCATGAGTTGCCCTTTCAATTGTGACTGAAAAAAAATCGTAGCATCTCCAACATTTTCAAGGTCTCTATACTTTTGCAGCAAGTTCTCAAGTGCTTGAATAGTCATCTGTTCTTGAGCAGTGAATGATCCTATTCGATCACATATTATGTATGTACATGCAGCGAATTGGTGCATTGGTGACAACTGTTTTGTTCCCTTTTTCGAACTCAGATTGCAAAATCTGCAAACCGTCGACTCACGGTGAACTCAAACTTTTTACCCTCTTCCTACTGACTTTTCACAGATTTCTAAAAAGTCACAGGAGAGGCTTGCGTACGAAATTGGATGTTTTTTCTCATCATGAACTGCTTCTGAGAGACAAGGTTTGGGCTGAAAATGGTTGCTGTGCTATGCTTGTGAGAAGGTAAATCTGGCCATCACAAAAAAACAATAAATGAAAAATCGAACAAAAACGCGCAGGAGCAAGTTATACGGCTAATTACCCGTATTGTTATTAAAGGCACAGTATACCCTCAGATATGAATTTTGAGATTTTCATGAAATTGTGTAGAAGACCCCTCCTGTATAACACGTGCCAAATGCGAGATCTCAATTCCTCCAAATAAGCGAGATATAAGCGACCACCAAAGGCCCGACCCCCTTTGCTCACCACCACAGGCCCGACCCCCTAGCAGATTTTCGAACTCGATAGCGGCTCGATGGATGGATGAATTCCAACAAGTCGTCGTTCTTCAGCGCATTACCGGACTGTCTCCTTATCCTGGCTTTCTCTCACGCAACGGTAGCGAATGAGGAGAAATACAGGTCTGAGACAACTCGTCCCCCAATTTTTCACCCTCAAATTCTAGGCATCTTTGAGAAGCCATAACTCTGTTCGGAGGGGGTCTTGGACGATTACAGAGATACCTTTGTCATCAGCGTGCGATTCTCTCCAAGATAAGCACGAAATCTGAAAAATAATTTTCTGGGTGTCCTGTGCCTTTAAAGGCAGTGGTCGCGCTCAAATATGATTGTCTTCTTTTCCTCTCTGAACCCTTTTCTGGGTCTAGAGTAGTAGAACCTAAGAGAAAAAATCGCGAAAAAAACGCTGTTCTGGGCCAAATTCGAAGCCTCAACTTTCTTGTCTTTTGATAGTGGACGAGCATACCTCACATCATCGGCATCGATGATCTCTAATATCAAGAACATCAGCTGGCTTTAACTTGAATTTCAACCAATGAACCTTCGGATTTATGTACACATCTAGTCAAAAACATTGATTGAAGTGCTTGCTTTCATCGTTCAACTGTTTTATTAGGTAAATTTGCATTTATTTCTTCCTCTGAGTGTCGATGATTTTTGAATGCTTGGTATGAGACTGTGATCTTTCTGTGCACGTGTGCACGAACTGGAACATTAGGGTCTTAATAACTCTAATTCTAGCCCGTTTTTTACCGCGCTACCTTCATAGTTTTTGAGCTGTTTTATATCTAAGCTGATTTTTGTAGTTTTTTTCGATAACGTTTTTTATCGTGACCACTGCCTTTAAGCAGCGACTCTCGCTCTTCCCTCATTTCCTCCGTTTTTTGCGACCACCAGTCAAAACATTCTACTTTAAGACATGCTAGATATAATCGGGAACGCTATACAAACAGGTTAGGTTGCTTTACATAGCCATTTTCAACGAGGAAATCAATAGTGCATGCTTCAGCCGCGGCAGCTGTTTACCCGCGGCAAAAAAAAGTTGACCGTGACGCGACTCCGCGTCGACGGCTGCCAACGCAGTCGGCGGTGATTTCTTGACTTGATTTAATAACGCGACTCATGTGTTCCACCGCTAGGCTGATATTCCATGTCAACTCGAGTCAAGACAACCCAGTTACTGTGAAGTGTCATAGAAGTCGAATTCGACTCATTTGCCTTGCTCTCTGACAGGCTTAGAATCGCGTTGAATCCGGTCAGGACTCTCTTTATATAGTTGTTTGAAATGAAAAAGAACTAAGAGGTTCACAAAATGCTGCATTACCTCCGTGAAACTCAGCAATTTGGAATAAAACAACCCATTCATTCACCTGTTCTTTCGCTTGAAGCATTTACCAGTGAGATTTTGGAAAAAAACTAGGGTGTTCAGGTGGTCCCAATCTGGATTATTATATGTATCTTACAAACATTATTTGTAAAAGTTCAACTGAATTTTCCAAAACTCCCATGGTCGACTTCTCCAGAAAAAGCCGGTAACGTGGCTGTAGACTTTCGCTGGCGCTCCCTTCACAGTTTGCCGGATGACGTCCTTCAGAACGAAACATGAAGATGCTGCTAGTAGTTCCAAGTTTGCGACGTCAGACAACCGACGTACGAGCTCGCCAATCCGTTGTTGTTTCGCGATTTTCGTGAACGTGACTTGATCGACATACAATATACGGCATCTGAAAAAGGCCGTTGTGCGGTTGCACTAAGCATGCTGTAGGTTGCACCATAATCCACTACAAAGTTGGCATTTTTTCCCTAAAATTTGGAGAAAAAAACACGGGAAACGTTGAAAAGCTGTGAGTTTCCTCCTCGCCACACATTATCAATTCACCTAAAGTCTTTATCATAGATCCACACAAGAAAAGAGACGAAAAAAAAGAGAAATAAAAAAGGAATAACAGAAAAAATTTCATTTTTCCTGTTATGCTTAGTGTATCCATGGTAAAGACATTAGGTTTATGGATAATTTTGTGTGTGGGGGAAAACTCACCGTTTCTCATAGTCTACGAAGTTTTTTCTTGAAAATTCAGGAGAAAATTACTAATTCGCCATCAATTATGGCAGGACGTTTGCAACCTACAGTTTGCTTTCTGAAAATATGCAACCGCACAATCGTTTTTTTTTCGTTGCCGTTGACTGTAAATTTGCTCCATGGTAGGTTCAGGGCATGTATCAATTTCGTGCAGGTTACTTCGTCCGAGCTTGGACGAAAACAGAAGGGTATCAGTAGTGAGACCGGAACCATACCTTTCATGACGCACTAATAGTAACACTCAAGCTTATAAAAGTGTTCGGACTAACGCAAAGTATCAAAGCGTATAATCGGCTGCGTACTTGGAGCACGCGCGACTCTTTTCAGTGGAGCATCCCTACACATGTAGAAAATGGGAAATGACCGAAGTATGGTACGAAGTCTACGCGAGGTGGAGCTTCTTAAGCTCCATCCGTAGTTAAAGGCATCGTACACGACGAAAACCATATTTGGGTTTTTGATGTTTTCGTGTTGTACTATCCCTATAGTGACTAACGGTAGCAAAACGCCCCCTCAAAAACGTCAACTTTTTGAGAAAAACCCATTTTTAGAAAGTTCATAGCGAATTTGAATTTCGCGCCGGCATCAACTTGGGATAGTTGCGCAGAGAATGCAAGGAACAGTTTTACGCTTCGTTCCTTGGCGCAGCGTTGGAAGCAATTCACCGAGGATGCCGCTCAACTACGACTTCAGCTGAATTAAAATGGGCTACCCACCTGCTGCGTCCAGTGCTGCCGGCTGCTTTCGATCGATGCCGAATTCGAAATTGACTGGCGTGTGTATTGCACCCTACGACGCGTCAAGGCACGCCCGCCGTCAGCAACCCAGGAGCTTTGTTCCTTGTAACAACGGATCGACCCCAAGGCCGGCCCCCCAAACCCAGGAAGCCAGTTTGAGGTAAGCAAATCTTCAGTCAGAGACGGTTTTGTAACTCCAAACTTTCTGAGTGACATTGTCATGGCCCACTAGTCCGAATGAACGCATAAACACAAATTCGGTTTTCATCGTGGACGATGCCTTTAAGGACACGGCTAGTGTCATGTCGCTAGAACGCTGGTTCACAACGCTCAATCGCTGACGCATTCAGAGTGTCCAAGGACGGGGGGGGGTAACGGTGGTATTGGCAATGTTAGTGATAGCCGCTGCAGCTACTATGCCCCCAACATTAGCGGCGGGTCAGCTGGCTGCAGTTTTAGCCAGGGAGTGAGATCAATAGCAGATGTCAACAATGCAAACCCCTGCGTCAAATGACTGGCTATAGACGCTGCATTATTCAAAATATTCTAGCGATAGGACGGAATTGCTGAGGTGGATCGTCGCGCGCGGTCGAAATTCGCGCCGTGTCAATGCTCTAGACTAAAATTGACAATAAGGCCATACCTGTGTGGCTTAGCACAGTCGGACGGGAGACGACGACTGGCCTAAGAGGGACATTTCAACCATCTTCTGCTAAAAGACTTGTTAGTTTCGGAATTCAGAAATGAAATTTGCTTTACAAAAGTGTGCATTCTGACGCCGTTGTGTATAGGCAGCATACACGCTCGTAAACGTGGTTGAGATGACCACGTGAATAGAATGGTTTGGCGCAGAATACAACGCCTACGCATTTTGAAGCGTCAGCAACGACCTAAAATGCCGCTACACGAGTAGGAAGCTGGCCCCGTCTTGTATTTATCCGCCCACTGTATTTCCCGCAATCCTCAAAAACGGGGGTGCTGGGCCATTCCCACCATCGGCGACGTTTGTGGGTGGTATAATAAGTACAATAAATAAACCACATACATCGGCGACTGTGGGAATCGCCCAGCACCCCTGTTTTGGAGGAGTGCGGTAAACACAGGAGGCGGAAAATTTCAGGGCGGTGCCAACTCCTTACTTGTGTAGCGGCATTTTAGGTCATTTTTTGACGTTTCCAAATGCGTGGGCGTTGTATTTTGAGCCATACCATTCTATTTCCGTAGTTATCTCAACCACTTTTACGAGCGTGTGTCCTGCCTTTGAATGGAACAGGCTTATTCACCACCCTGTGCATACATGAACCTAGGTTACACCATGTAATCCTGTTCTATCTGCATATAGCGGTCGGTACATCCCTCGGATAATCCAGATCTTAAAGAC
The DNA here is from genome assembly GCA_029168955.1 of Aplectana chamaeleonis. Classification (NCBI taxonomy): domain Eukaryota; kingdom Metazoa; phylum Nematoda; class Chromadorea; order Rhabditida; family Cosmocercidae; genus Aplectana; species Aplectana chamaeleonis. Next base: position 796,088 of record JAPDOI010000173.1, read on the forward strand.
TATTCTGCCAAACGGCTATGGTACTAAATTGAACGTTAGGGGAGAAAGTCTGATTTTGTTTGCTTCAAGCGCTCTATGTGTCATTTACTGCCATTATGCATGTCATCATTTCTTTGTTATTGGTTGTATCACGAAAATAGATAAAGTGTTCTATCACACGTGGTGTCATGCATACTTACAATCTCGAAATGTTGTTCTGATAGTCTGTCAGAGCCTTTCTGGTATTTCTTGATATGAGTGTGCAAGTTTGCGGTGTCCAAAATATGCTGAATCCATAAATAGTTAGCGTGGATTCTGCACACGCAGGATTTTTCAAGACCCTACCCTAAGCTAAATAGTTGGCCTTGTTTCCGAATAGCTGCAGATTTATTTGCATTTGTTTTTTTTTGTTGTTGCACAAGTTGCTCCCTTTTCCATCGAGAACTTTACTGAACGGAGGATTATGTACCCTGCTTGGGAAAATTAATGCGTTCACGTGAGAGAGCAGATTCTATGGGTATAAATCACTTCCAGTTGCGAGATACGACATGAGCTTAAATAAAACCCCTCCGTCTCTTCCCATCGCAACTGAATAGTTATTTGGTGCTGGCGGCTTCGAGTGCTGCAAAAATGTATTTTGTTGGCAGAGAAGACATAACTTATTCGAAACGACTGAAGATGCTGATCTCAGGAACTTTCTTCGCAAAATAAAACATATGTGAGCGTGAGCGAACAAATAGATACAAATGCCAACTGTTCAGGGAGCATGTACTCCCCCAACTGAAGGTTTTCAATGGTTTCGCGTGCTCAGGTTCTTCTGGGGCATACCAGTGAGTAAACATAGCACTTACTTTATTGTACAGTCTAGACAAACGCTCAAAAATGCGGTCACAACTTCTACTTTTTTGAACCCTGCACGAATTTCTTCAGTTTTTGGTTTCATCTTAATCCTGTCTATCTCTTCTGTGCCTGCTACGTTGCGGTGCAGCGTTGAAATGAATTTCATGCAGATTTGCATTTAAAGGCAGTGGTCGCGATCAAATATGCTTGTCGTCTTTTTCTCTCCAAATCCTTTCCTGGGTCTCGAGTAGTAGGACCTATAAGAAAAAATCGCGAAAAAACCACTGTTTTGGGCCGAATTTGAAACCTGAACTTTCTTGTCTTTTGGTGGTGGACGAGCCCTCTCCACATCATCGGCATCGATGACCTCTTATATCAAGAACATCAGCTGGCTTGAAATTGAATGTCAATCAATGAACCTCCGAATTTATGTACACATCTAGTCAAAAACATTGGCTGAAGTGATGCTTTCATTATTCAACTGTTTTTATTCGTTAAATTTGCATTTATTTCGTCCTCTGAATGTCGATGATTTTTGACTGCTCGGCATGAGACTGCGATCTGTTTCGTCATCGCTGTGCACGTGTGCACGAACTAGCTTCTTTGGGCCCTAGAAACTCTATTTGTAGACCGTTTTTCACCGCGCTACCTTCATAGTTTTTCAGCTGTTTTTGATCTAAGCTGATTTTTGTAGTTTTTTCGATAACGTTTTTCATCGTGACCACTGCCTTTAATTCAGATCTACCAGCGGGAGAATGCTACATTCAGTTCGTTTTGAAGTGTTTGGTTGCTAAGCTCACAAAGGGCCCTTGCACAATAGAGTTGATTCGCTGCTGATGACGTTATGCCAAATCTCTTTGTTTTGGGTACGTAATAGAGAAGGTTGCCGCGACGAACTCTGTATGGAATTTGGTCCTATAAAAGGGCTTTTGCACATAGGCGTGCATCAGTGTCATAAGATCAACGCAACGGATTTAGATGCTGTTGCGGAGCGATTTAGACGTTCGCAGGACGACCTTGCTCAACGAGCCCGACCTGAATATCGTGGACCTTTACTGCAAAAGTTTCATGACTCCGAATTCAAGTCAAGAACGGATGCTGACGGCACACCGTACGCAAGAGTCGGACCAAGTCCTTATGGTCAAGTAAGTATTCGTTCATTTTTAGTTTATGTTTGTGTGCTGAGTTTCGCCTCTTCGTGTTCGCTTTCTTTCCTTTTTAGCATTTTTCCAATTATTTTTCCAACATTTTTCCAATGTCTCGCGTATTGCTTGTGTTCAAACCCCGCTGCTTTGTATTAGGAGTTCGAACGTCTGCTGGAGGAGACTGAGCGAAAATACGCTGCATACCGCGTCCGGATGTCGCAGCCTAACCTTTACAGTAGGTCTCGCCACTGGAGCACGAGCTATCTCGAGACCGACGTCGACACCGGAAGACCTGAATTCGGCGCTACAACGAGAGAGGTGGGATAACAACTAAACACCACTACACCAACCTATAAATGTGCTTCAGTACTGCTTATGTCATTCACCTAATACACGACCGATATGTTTCCCTTTTTCCTCTGCTTCGCTTCAGTTATGGAACCACTTGTAAAATATTGTCTTTTTTCTACCTACATAAGAAAAATCCATTGCGACAAAACTAATCTTCTTTGTGGAGCTTGGGTTCGTTGTGTTTGTAGTTTTTGCTTTTCGCAGTTTTCTGGAAATAACTATGCTCATTCGTCTCTTACTTTCTTCTTTTCTCTCCGTAGGTCTCCTGAGAGTGCGAGGCAAAGCATTCATCCTCCTACCACATGATACGTATTGAAGTTGTTTCGGAAAATGCATGATCATAGTGAGGTGCATCGATGCTATTCCGCATGAAAAAGGTGCTAAGTGACTTGGAAAGGGTCCAAACAATCGGAGTGAAAGATGTTATGTATAATAGTACCAATATATACGACACTCATAGTCAGTGCAAGTGAAATTCTGCTAGGATTACGGAATACTGGTGCAATCAATCCTTGTACCAGCGCGAATGCTTTCGAACTGTGGGCTGCAACAGCGGTTGTCTGCAGCTGCTGATTGGAATTAAGGCCCGATATAAGCAGTAGAAACACACATTTTCATTTTTGAACAGATCTTTTATAACCACTATCTCAGACAGTAGCAGGCCCGGAGCGCAACCGATCCCGCCCTTCCCCGCCCACTGCGACCGAAACGCAGAGTAGTTGATATTCGAACTTGCGGTGCGTTTCGGTTGTCATTGCAACGTGCTGTGCGTTCAGGTTGCTCTCCTGGCCACATGCGTTGACTGACGCGGTCATTTCGAATTTGGATGAATCAATTGAAACAAGGAAGAGCACTGGGCTTCCTGCGATTTTTGAGCGGGATTCTCACTGTTTCTCTTGTAGGGCTTGTAATTGATTTCCTCTGCTCCATTTGCGCTCAATATTCGACCATTCTAGAATTCACTGTATTCTTCATATTTGTGCAATATTCAGGCTGTATTCAAAAAATGAAACGTTAACATGACTTTTTGAACGCATTTTGCATATATTCACGGAGGGAATATTTCGGATTTATTCAATCATTTAGAAAAAATGGGAAAAACGAATAGCTCGGATATTTAAATTCATTTCAATATATATATATATATATATATATATATATATATATATATATATATATATATATATATATATATATATATATATATATATATATATATATATATATATATATATATATATATATATATATATATATATATATATATATATATATATATATATATATATATATATATATATATATATATATATTTAAATGTATATTTAAATTTTAATGTTTGGAATAAATATATGCCACGCATACTTTTCATTGTTAGCTTTGATTCGTTCAACGAGATCATTAGAAGGACCCTGAGAAAGGGCGGTTGTTATGAATACCTAATAATTTCAGGGAAGTATACCTAATAGTTTGAGAAAAATCAGGTGAAATCAGAAGATTACTGGGTGAAGTTGTTAGGGAGGTTGTGGCGGAATGAAAATTTTAAGCAGGGGGAAGTGTATTAAGCTGAAAGGTATTTCATAAACAGCACTAGCTTAGAAAAGGGACATTTAAGGGTCACATAAATCCAAGGAAGTTCAGTAGGGTGGGGTAATTCGGTGAGTGTGTGGAAATTGAATTGTATTGTATTGTTTATCGGGATAGTAAGAAACACAAACTGACAAATCCCAAGATAATGAATGAACAGCCGATATTAAAAAAACTATGAGAACAGTTAGAGAAAAGAAATTTAAAGAGTATGACTGGATAGATCAGCATAGTTAATCAGGGTGGGAGTGGGGTCACTTGGCGGTGAAGAGCAGTGGCACTGCAAGCGGCTGGATGATAGATGCGGCTCCGGATACCATCTTAGTTGGTCCGTCAACCCCACCAAGGCCCACATGTCGATCGCCAGAGGCCTAGAATCAAGAGAGAAAAACAAAAAAAAAACGAAATCCGAATGAGATGCTTGCAAGTGAAATGAGTGAAATGAACACAATGCATGGAACAAGAACCAGCATCAAGCTTCCTCTCCCACCAACGCACGTTCCTTGAATTGTTTACAAACTGCGTACTGAAAACTCATAGACTTCCTGAATTTGAAAAATTGTTCATTTAGATTATTCCAAGGCGTGATAACTCTAGAAGGAAAAGCGCCTTTGAATGACTGACTGTTGCATGATGACAAATCGTTGGATTATTCCTTGAAGAATCGATTAGCCGAAATGGGTGCGATAATCGATTAGCGAAGCTTCTGAACCACGTCGATGTATCGATTTTTGCAACTGTGTTGCTAAAATCGGCTTATAGAAAGCGCCCGGGGCGCAACCATGTACGATGTATGATGCACTGTGACGTCATCAGCCGGCAGTAGCGCTCAGGGCGCTGCGTGAATCAATCTCGTCGGTAGCACCCGGAGCGCAACGTATGCGGCCTGGATCGCAACATATGTGGCCCGGAAATTGCCAAATTTGTCACCCTGAGCGCAACATGGACGCGGCTCCGGGTGCATTCGGGATGGGCTCAGGGCCTGCTATCGTCTGAGATAGCTCATGGCTCGCAGTTCATAATATCTCATAAACAACACAGATAGACGAGAAATAATAGACCGAGTGTATGGCAATTAATGCGGATACCAACTGCAGCAAAGAAGGATTTCATTAATTCATGAAAAAGAATCAAGTGCCGGTATATTCCCTTACCTTACGGCAAGGTTCGGTCACAGTTTGACGTTTCCGAATTTCTTGTTAGATAGGTCGGCCCCGACTAGGTGAACTCACTTCATCTAAAAGTTTTGTAAGCTATGAGCCATTATATTAGGGGAAATGTCCTCTTAGTGGAGGTCTACGGTATTCCTAGCATGATCAGCTCGACAAAAGTCGATTTCCTCACCAGGAACGTGCGGAAAAATTTTTTGGAAACAGAAAACAGAAGATCCACTTTTGCAGAAAGCAGGAAACAGAGGAAAACCTTTAAAAATGGGCAGAAAACAGAAAATTTTTTGAAATTGATGAGTGTTCAGCGTATGCCATGTGAGATTTTCACAGCATCTTCCACTCTTTTTCTCTGATAAGTTTTCGTTGTCTAATTTTCTGTAGTTTCCGGCTGTGTCTGGCGGAAATCGATTTTAGTGAAGTTTCGAAGCTTTTCGTTTTTCAGGTTTTTCATGGTGTAAAATAGAGTCAAAACGATAGGCGCCAAAAAATTAGTCCCATTTCACCGAAAATACTTTTTTCTAAACACTCAACTCCGAAAAAAAGTCTAGACATCGCTTGCTCCTGATGTCTTTTTTGTTGCTTTGTCATCAATGCAGCAAATTTCCATAACGAAAGCAAAAAAGAGCGATAAAAGATTGAAAGGATACATCACGCTGGAATAAACAGTATAAGATCACTTGTTGATTAATTTTGCTTGTATACGGAAAATTGCGGATGTACGCAACTGCGCGTAGTCGGCCAGCGTTCGCGCGCCGTTCTCACCTCGATTTCCGCTAGACCGAGAAAATTCCCGATTGTTCGTTGTGTTGTTTGCTTTCCAGCTAGCTGCTACTGCAGCTATGTCTGCATTTAGAAATGTGTATACAGTCAGCACGAATTGCACTGATACTTTGCGCTCCTTGTTGTGCTTTGGCGCAAACTCAGTGCTCATATGGCATAACATACGTGCACTGAGTTTGCACCAGCGCACAATATAAAACGCAAAGTATCAGCGCAGTTCGTGCCGACTTTACCACGAAGGGAAGGGTGAAGAGATGCGGTTGCGAAAGAGCCCGGAAAATTTCTTGAGAGCCCTCATGGATTACCGTACCGCATTGTAAACTGATTGTAATGAGAAGATCACCATTGGAACTCATGTTACAAAGTCTATACACTGTTCAAAACTTGGGGAAGGATCCTGAAAACGGTCGCTAATGGTTTCCAGTCACAAACGCCCAAGGTAATCCACCCGCATTTACGCCTTTCGCCAAATGAAGTCGAGCGACTAGAGCAGGCGCGACCATTTGCGGCGCCCGTGCGGCATTCGCGACAGTACCTTCCAGCGATCGACGGTCAACCGCCGCTGCCCTGTCTATTCCATTCGACTAAATCTGGCGAACGGCCTATACGTGAAGAGTCAGATTTATACCAATCATGCCTTCAGAAGTCATAATTGTAGAGATTCACGAATTCAGTTTCAATATGCCGCGGCACGTTGACTCATCACTTTAGTTGGTGTCCCGTGATCATGACATGCTAGTGTGATTCTAGGTACTCTAGTGATGAGGCCCATTTTCTCTGGTGCGGATTCCATGCCACCTTTTAGGCCGGGATAATACTACCAGCGACGAGCGACGGAACGGAATGCTTACTATCAATATCAACCGAAAATCGATATGCCAGATATGCGCTATCGCTGTCGCTGGTCGCGGGAAGTATGATCCCGGCCTTAAGAGGTCTGCAGAATTGAAGTCGCGGCGTTGCCCGCAGGGACGAATAGCGCTGGGTGATGCAACATCGATTACATTCGGCGATGAGGGCTACCGACGCGGCGTGAAGGGCGACGAGGGGCACCGCAGAGTGTTCTGACGCGGTGACGGCCCTGCGTCACTGCCAGCGAGCGGCAACCGACGCGGCGACGATAATGTTTGGAAACATTTTCGTCGCCGCGCGAAGGCTGACGCTCGGCGACCACTGGTCGGTACAACTCTGCAGACCCCTTTGCGGAATTCCTGTCCCGCATAGGTTCAGGTGTACCTCATTTTTCACTTAGCCTCCATAAGCGAATCAAAAATCTTGCAATGCGACTTTAAGGCCGTCCGTGGGACGCCTTTTCAGATAACGATTTTACCAGGATCGATGTTCGCCTAATGCTATGCAAAGGAAGCAAACTGAGTGATGTTCATTTAATCTGTAGGACAATGAGATTCCGGGAAGGCTGCCTTAAAACTTCGACCTTTTGCTTCATAAAATCTGGGAGAGCGATACATATTTCGCTGGATTGAGCATGCTTAGGTGCATTATGATTCGCTTCGTGTATATTTCTTTTTTATAATAGAGCGCAGTTATCCTCTGTTTCGAAGTGAACTTTATTTCCGCTCATCGCGTAAGTCGCGCAGACGCTGCGTCTCTTTCTCCCCTCACTTTCTCGCTGTCTCTACCCTCGCTTCACCCAAGCGCGTGAGGAAACAGAGTAAATTTAACCCCGAAGCAAAAGATAAATTCGAACAAGTTCGATTGAACCGAATCCAGGCATACTATCGTTCTCTTGGCCAAATTCCGGTCCGCATTTGCGGACTACGGCTATGGCATCATGCGACACGTGTTAATCGTGATGGGACTACTTGGTCCCGGTACGATTCACCCTTCTCCCAGCACGATTATCACGTATCGCATGATGCGACAGCCGTAGTCCGCAATTGCGGACCATAATTTGGTTAGGAGAACGATAGTAGCTAATGTTTTCAATGAATACGCATGTCTGCTGGGAATTTGGGATCGAAGATATGGAAAACTTTGGAACGAAAATGTTCAACGTAAGCGACCTTAGCAGATTCGAGTGGTCCTCATACTTCGCCAGTTTAGCTACCTTTTGATCGGTTTACTTCAATAGCTGTGTTCAGGATGTCTTCTCATCCCCCATTTTAGAAATGGTGGTGCATCTTCATGGAGACCTACATCGCACCTCTCCTCAGTTTTGGAAGGTGCTAGCAATAAAGCCATCCTTGATCATCACCAGGGTATCCACGTGGGTCGCGCCAGAATAAAATTCTCGCCACACCTATTTCAGAGACCCGGAAGCCTCAAAAGTACTGAGATCTTATTATATTATACATTAATGGAAACCTTACTGATGATTTTATTTCTCTCCATAACTTACTATTGATGGTTTAAGGTTGAGGAGACGAATTTGGACGACGTGCATCAGCGATCTGGCTCTGTTGTTGATTACCAACGTCAAAGCAGACGTGATCAAATCGAAGAGAGCATAGATGGAGCTCATAGCCGAAGTCGTAGCGCCGATTACCTGATGGATAAGCGGTTCGTTACACTGATTCTTTAGGCTAATTTTGGTTTGAACTATCGCGTCTCCTCAAGGGCACGGTCCAACATCGGAATCATTTTTATGTTTTCTCTGCCTATCTTGAAAACGGTCTCATGCTGATTCCAACGATATCTCTAGAATTGTACAAGACCCCCAGGGAACGGAGTTATGGCTCTCGAAAATTGAGCTGTGGAAGCATCGTGGGCGAGTTGTCCGAGGATTTTAACTTCCGTCTTTTACAACCGATGTGTTTGAGACGACCGTAATCAAGAGAGAAGCTGAGAATTAAGAGAAGAACGGGGCTATCAGTCGGAAACCATCGCTCATCTCGTGACTGTTGAGCTCGAAAAATCGTAGAAGGGGCGTGCCAAAGTGGCTTCCTGCTATGGGCAGCAGGGCTGTGCGGAACTGTTCCGTTTCCGATTCTGTTTCCGTATTTCCGGGTTTTTTTGGGCTGTTCCGTTCCGCTTCCGTTTCCGGGTTTTTTGCCCGGAAACGGAATAAATTAGTGCAACACGATCTATGATAGTGGGTATATGCAAGGATTTTCGAAGGTTTCATTAGACGCTGAAAATTACATCCGACCTCTTGTGTTCAAGCGAATATCTGAGCTTGGCTGAGATCATTCACGAAGTTTGGGAGCCTGCGATTGGAACCCTATAAAATGATGACACGAGATGGGCGTGGCAAGAATCTGAACGCCTTCTGAGGGTAATTTTTGAAAATATGTAGATTTTTCTTTTGAGCTAGATTCATTGATTTCGTGAAGCTTTTCTTCTTGATTCAACTTCTTCGCTTGTTTACCGCCAAGACTGCAACAAAATTCGAGATAGATTTTTGCATATGTAGCCTGTCTTCCAGGAAGGGGTATCGGCGGAGACAGGTGGAGGTGACCACGGGCAGCGGCGAGGCTCGATTAAGGCAGATCATAAGAAAATTTTCGCATCTCGCCGAAGAGTTTTTTTTTCATTTTTTAATTCCAATCGTTTGATATCCACTCCAATTGGTAAATATGGTTTGAAAGAAGAAAAAGTAGTCGCTGATTATCTGAAATTGACTTCTGATCAGCCTTGAAGGACACCTGGTGTCGCTTGGACTACTTTCTGGAATGAGGCTGTACACTAGAAGTGTGCGACACGGAAAAATAAAATTTCGGCAAACGGCAACGGTAAACCCCAAGGCGGCCAGCAAACTACAATTGGCGAACGGCAATTACCGCTCACCCCTGCTGTACAATATTTCGAAAGGCGGCTACATGTAAAGAGTATTTTTGAAGGTTGCCTTTTCGAATTTCCAGAAGCGAGACTTCAAAATCGCTAAATGCCTCGTAGCAATTTTATTTCGAATAAGTATTAGTTTATGACTGAAATCACTGTTCATTGAACGAGAGCTGCGGGAAATGAGCAGCAGCGAAGGGTGAGAATGAGACAACCCAAAAAAATTTTGGTCTGTTCCGTTTCCGGGGTTTTTTGACCATTTTTCTTCCGTTTCCGTTTCCGAAAATATTGAAAAAGAGTTCCGCACAGCCCTGATGGGCAGCCCAGGTAGGCTTCCCCCTATATCTCGCTTATACGGAGGATTCGTGGTGCTCACACTTGGCAGCTCTTATATAGGGTGGGTCTACTTCACAATTATGTGCAAATAACAGATTTCGCTCCTAAGCTTGGACTGTGCCTTTTAAAGAGCACAGTAGCAAGCCCTACCCTACTTCTATTGCAGCTGCCTCTGTCGCTTTTTTAATGCTTATGGGAAATGGTAATCTGAAAGTTAAAAGATGGTTAAAAAAGGGAATTTTCTGATTCTTATTTGTTTATTTCAATAGATTCAATGTCTTTATTCGGGAGCGAACAGAATCCTCTTTTCACCCGCAACCGCTGCTACCGTAATGTGTCAAGGCGGCGCGTTCTGTGGCGATCCCCTCTCATCCGTTCTTCCCCACCCCGTCTGCCGGCCATCGATTTTCGCATGACCACCGTCCAATCGTCCGTATGACCGGCGATCATGCTCTGAGACGGTGAGTTTTATTTTCGATTTTTTCTCGATGGTAGTTTAGGTGTCATGGTGTTGTGAACTGTCGTCACAACCTTTCGGGTATATATAAATAATATGATAGAATCTCGTATAAAATAGTATTGCTCGATATACCGAAAGATAGGTATCTCATCAAACATTTTCTCATTCTTTTGATACGTCGGTATATCGAGTAGGCTATTGAGTGCCGTATCAAGCCGATCACTCGAGGCGCGGTCCGCGCTTTGAGGTAGGTACGGCACGTCTTTGAACATGTATGATGTTTGTAACGGGAACGCCTCCTGATTTCGCACAAAAGGCGGATTTGTAATGTATTGTGGGTTCGTCTGTCCACTGATCAGACTCGCTGTAATAAAGGACTATTATTACACGTGTCTGTAACCATTGGTATCCACCAAATTGATGGTATTCGGTAAAGGAAAGGAACTGTGCGAAGCTTTGCTCAGTCCCTTGCGCAAAGCTGTATATTCTTTTCTCTCTTTTCTCAAGATACAAATCATTATTTTCAAACACTTATCTTCTGTTTCAAATCGATAGACCGCTACCCAATACGATGACACTAAAATTACCATGGAAACATTTAAAGACGGTGAAGAAAGTTGAAAAGACTCAACGTTTTTGAGCACTACCACTGGTCGTACGGACGATTGGCCGGTGACATGCGAAAGCCGATAGCTAGCTCATGGGGTGGCAGAGTACGGATGGGAGAGGGCTGCCACAGCCAGCACCGCCGTGAGCCATCTTGAAATTTTTTATACGGGTTGTTTCACAGCGAAAATCGCGATCTTAGAACCCACTGGATTAATTGGCCGTGGAGCGCGTAGTTGGTAGCGCAGATTAGCCGTGGGGCGCTCGGTTTCTCAAGTGTTAACGTAACTGTGGAACGTCTCTTCTTCACTAACGCTTGAGACCGAGACACTCCCTATCATATTAAAAGTTTAGGAGATTTCAATTGATGATTTCCATCCAGCGTTGCGAGTTGATAGCCTATGAGGAATGCGTGGAAGAAAATAACCCTGCGAAGTGCAAAAGATGAAAAAAGCGCGCAGGTCCCGCTTTTTTCCATATCCCATATCACCGTTTTTTCGATAGCATACTCACACACTAGCGTATTCACACGCTCATGGTACACTTTTCTAATGGGGGGGGGGAGGCAATGCACCTTGATATCCTTTCTTTTCGTAGGGGCTGAGCAGAGTGCCATCAGAGCGCGGCGCGGCCTGATGATGGAGAACCGTATTGGTAGATCGCCGCGATCTATCAATATGGCTCTCCATCATCATGCCGCGCCGCGCCCTGTTGGCACTCTGCTCAACCCCTTATGGGTCGTTTATACTCCCGCCGCCAAGCGGCGCGGTACAGTGCACTTCTGTGATATTGATCATGCGGGGCGGAACGATCGATATCGTTGGGTTGCACTTCGCCGCGCCGTTCGGCGGCGGGAGTGTGAACGACCCCTTAGGGAATGAGCAGAGTGGCATCGCGGCGCAGCCTAATGGCAGGCTGCCGTATCGATAGATCGCCACAATATATCAATACGGCGGACCATATGAGGTCGCGCCGCTCCGCAATGCCTTTCTGCTCAGACCCCTTGGTATTAATTCTGTCCACGCCTATAATCCATATTATTCCAGGACCCGTGAAGAGACGATCCCACCGGAAAATGAGCTGCAGAAGAGTTTGGGCGAATCAGCTCTGAGAACGTCGCACCTGTCGAACCATGAGATGCGTTTCCGAAAATCTACTGAGAAACTAACTGTTCCTGATTGGTATCGGGAAAATCGAACAACAGCACGCCCTACGGACGTCGATCTCACCCTTCCTCGCCCTGCCCATTCTCACACTGTCACTACTGCTCCTCAATATAGTGAACTGCCCGCCTCCAGACCAACTGATCTTTACCATTCTCAACGCTCAGATCCGTACCAATCCGTTTCCGGTTACCGTAATATACCGACTTCCACTAGTATTGATTTCCCCAGAGGAATGTTCGATCGGTACAAAGACGAGATCGAAGATATGCGACGTTCGCGTTCTTCGCTGCACCAGATTGCACAGGAACATCGCCAGGTAGTAGCTCTGTAAAAGTCCCTCCACTGTTATTGAGCTGCTCCGTCTTTGCGTGTGATTTGTTTCCATCTGCTGATCACATTCTGTTTTTTCCTTTTTTTCCAGTGTTTGCCTGTGCATGATAAATCCTGCCCTGTTCGTCATATACATACAGATTCTTGTGATATCCATTTTTTATTGTTATACTTCACCAGTAATCTGGAATGGAAATGTTCAAAGCTCAACTCATCGCAAATCGTCAACTAGCATTTTTGAAACCTCTGTGCTACCCTTTGTTCTCAGCGCTTCATGCTTTAAGGCAGTGTTCACGATAAAAGCGTTCTTCAGCCCCCCACCCCCACACAGTACATGCATTAATCTGTTTTGCTGCTACAAATCATGCATACTAAAGCTATATGTGCAAAAACGTCTCTACAGTCCACTGCATCGTAGGAACGTAGTAGAGCAGTTACGGGCTGACACTAATATACTGTAGCCGTGGTTGGCTTGGCTCCAATTTGGATATGAAGCAATCGGGGAAAACAGGTGATAATTTTGGGTGAGTTAATATTTTCTTTGTTTTATCCGGGTTTTGATGTTATTATTGCTTGTTCAACCCTAGTAAATTCTCTAGGTGTATTAATATTCCATGTAAGTGATAAAAGCTTCGAGGTTTTCAAACATCGGGTGCTTCCTTTCCCAAAGTTGAAAAATACACCCATTGTAACGTCGAGCAGGATGTATGGGGGACTCATGCAGACACTTCACCATAATTGACGGCGTTTTTTTCAAATTCGCAACAAAAATACCTTGAGCGTTGAAAATATCAGGTTGATGCAAAAGTTCTCGGACTTTCCACATCTTTAAATAAAAAAACATTCATTTCAAAAACAAACAAGGCTCCACCAACAAAATAATTTCCATCACGTTCAAGCATCCTTGACCACCGATTGGGCAGATCATGAATTCCCGACGCGTAGAACTCTGGCTGTTCCAAGTCGAAGTATTCTGAGGCCATTCTGGCTTCGTCATCGTTGGTGAACTGTTTTCCATACAGGAAGTGCTGCAACGAGCGGAACAGATGGTAGTCGGAAGGGGCAAGATCAGGGCTATATGGAGGGTGAGGAATAATTTCCCAGCCCAGGTCCAGCAGTTTCTGATAAATACTGTTCTCCTTCTTCACGACAATCCTCGGCCACACGTATCTCTGATAACCCGACAGAAACTGCTGGACCTGGGCTAGGAAGTTCTTCCTCACCCTCCATATAGCCCAGGTCTTGCGCCTTACGGGTACCATCTGTTCCGCTCGATGCAGCACTTCCTAGATGGAAAACAGTTCACCAACGATGACGAAGTCAAAATGGTCATAGAAGAATACTTCGAAACAGCCAGAGTTCTACGCGTCGGAATTTCATGATCTACCCAATCGGTGGCGAAGGATCCTTGAATGTGATCGGAATTATTTTGTTGAGTGAGCCTTGTTTGTTTCTGGAATAAATGTTTTTTATTCCAAGCCATGAAAAGTCCGGAAATTTTCTGCATCAACCTAATAGTAAGTTTTCACCTCACTCCCAGAACATGAATGCGCCTAGACCCTTTACTAAAGTTATGCATGCAGAATTACCATATCAACGCGAAAGAAACAGAAACATTTGCTCACATAAAGTCATCGGCTATTTGTCCACATGATTAATGACCAACTTGAAGCGGAGCCACCCACGGCTACAGTATGTATATTATTGAACGTTCGCGGCTGCACCACTGCTTTTTCGAGGCGGTGGACTACTCTCCTTTTCGGAGAGGAATTCAGGTCCGCGCCATTCGGAAAACCGCTGTTGCAGCATGCAGCTAAGCGATTGTCGTGCAGTGAATGTCGTGGTCTTTTGCGTTTCTTATTTGTCGTACCAGCGGTTGTTGGCACCTGCGGACCAGAATTTCACTCCGAGGAGAGGAGTATTCGTTTAAAGTGATATAAGTGTTCTTAAAGGCAGCATACACGCTCGTAAACCTGTTTGAGATAACTACGGAAATAGAATGATATGGCTCAGAGCAGAGCGCCTACGCATTTCGAAGCGTCAAAAACGACCCACAATGACGCTACACAGGTGAGAAGTTGACCCCGCCCCTGTATCTGCCCGCCCCCTGTCTTTGTCGTCCTCTTCCAAAACAGGGGTGCTGAACCATTTTGACCGTGGGCGATGTTTGTGAGTGGTACAAAAAGTACAATAAGTAAATCATATACATAGACAACACTGAGAATTGCCCAGCTTCCCTATTTTGGAGGAGGACGGCAAATACAGGGCGGGGCCAACTTCTCACTCGTGTAGCGTCATTAGAGGTCGTTTTTGACGCTTCGAAATGCGTAGGCGCTGTGTTCTGAGCCATACGATTCTATTTCCGTGCTTATCTCAATCACATTTGCGAGCGTGTATGCTGCCTTCGAAGAGCAGCTCTTTCAAGCTGTGCACTGAGATAATATGTAGTCATTTTGGTCAGATCTATTCCACGTTTCGCTCCGTCTGGCACCAATCTTGAGCACTGCCTGCCATCAATTTCCTTCGGAACAAATTTTATCCCTAATGTAGCATGTTTCACGAAAAATGTTGCTTTGAGCAAATTAATACAATGGAATGAGCAACAATCAGACCGTAAATTGGCAATCGTTTGGTTGTGGTCGTTTTATTTTCTAGTTGCCCATATTTGTTTGCCTCACCATTTGTGTATTTGCGAAGCATCTGCTCTTCCTTTTGTATATAAGGGAAATTCACTTGTTCTACGTTTCCTTGTTTCCCGTGCTTGGTGGCTTCTAATAAGTATAAATATTATTACTGTTCCTACGTAAAACACACTCCTGCATGATTCATCGCGGACTTTCTCCCCATATGCATCTTCTGCAGTACGAGTCACACCTATAGTCTTTCCCATTATTCACGTCAACAAAAGCAAATCGCGCTTGGGCTTTTGAAGCATACTATGATTTCATTAGTACGGATTCGGCATTCGTGCATGTGGCATCCATGATGATGATGTGTGATGGTCCGCTTCTCCTATTTTCTATTTCTTGCTTATGTACAGTCAGCGCGCAAATGTTCGTCGGATCGGTGTATGCCTGAGCAGTTTTTGTCTGTGCGCGGTTGTATATATGCATCGTGCAATCTCTGTTCAGCAGAAAATACCGATCCGACAAACCATTGCGCGTCGACCATGATTGTCGTGGTCATGTCCATGGACCAGAAACATGGGGAGATCGGAGTGATGAAAATCGTTTTAGGAGGTAAAACCCAAAGCTGCTCCGAGGCGTTCACTTTCCCAGGAGGTGAGTAATTCGTTCTCACTGTGTGTACGTTTCGAACTTGAAAACATTTGGCGCATAACCAGCCTTTGCGTGAGCGAGTCCTGTCTGCGGAAGTTGGTTTCCACTCTTAAAATTTTTATCTGTACAGGGTCACCCCATATTTCCACCTTGTATACATAGAAGAATATATCACTTTGTAAGTGTCTTATAATAGTGATACAATTAAATTCTGAGATTTTTTTGTAGCTTCAAAGCTTCATTCTGAGAATATGTAGAAAAAAAAGGATTTCATTGCACTGCTGTGCGTCGCTGGAGACAACTGCTTCTCATCTTCTAGTCGGCAAACGGATTCCGCCTTGAGACAATTTCTTCTCCTTCGAGTGTATCGTCTGAGTTGGAAAAAGTAAGCCGGGTGCTCAGACAATCTGGCGTTTCTAACGCGCACTGAACCGTCCCATTTCGACCTGTGCGGGGCAAACGGCAGAGTTCCCGCATGACCATTCCGGTCTGCGTTCAGCGCCTGCCAAACCTCGGATTCCGCCATTTGGCTGGCGATGACGTCACTGCTGCAAAGAGGCTCGGTGTTGCGTTCGCACACGATTTGACTGGGCATGAACTCGTGTGATCTGCCGAATCACGTTATCGATGACTCCACAATTGACCCGGCCCATATCAGCAGCAGAGCAGGTATTTAAGGGGTCTCATCCCAGAGAGAGCGCAGTCGGCCTTTCGGGGTCGCTCCTGGAAAGTGGCTACGAGTCACTCTCTGGACGATTTTCGACCGCTGAGGGGTCTCCCCCACGGTCCTCAGCGAGCGAAGCTCTCTCGCGGTCGACCGTGGCGTGGATGATGTCCCTGTCGCGGACCGCGGTGGGGGTGACCCCCTCACGCGGGCCGCGACATGGACCGTGTCCTTGTTGGGGGAGACCCGCTCCTATTGAAAAAATGGGACGCCGCCCCTAGCGCCGCGTCCTTCTATAATAAGACGACGACCTCCTTTGCCGTTGTAAATCTAATCTAGCATGGTCGAAACCTGCAAACGGCAGTGAATCGCCGGATATCGCGGGGCAAACGGCGGATATGGGGCACCCGCTTTGCTCATTTTTTCGTTTCTAACGGCAGCGGTTCAGATTATGACCCGCGTTTGCTGCGCGTTAGAAACCCCACAGTGTCTGAGTGGGCGACTGCATCTCGCGAGTAGAACAGATCGAGTGATTCATTTTAGCCTCGCCGACGACTATTTAGCTTTCCTTCTTATATTTTGTAACCGATTGGATTGTATACTGGCCCAAGAATTTTGAAAAATGAAAAAAGGGACTAGGGAAGCCCACTTATCCTTTGGTTCCGAGCGGAATTTACTGTGTTCTCTCGCACGTTTGTGCGGAGCGAGGGTAGAGGCAGCGAGAAAGTGTGGGGAGAAGGAGACGCAGCGTACGCGCGCAGACGCACGCGATGAACGGAAATAAATTTCACTTGGAAACAGAGGATGCCATTCTATTCGACCGCGCCGCGCGGCTATCCACCCGGCTTACTTTTAGCAGCCTAGGCCAAATGTATTCATGAATACTGAGAACTTTCGGCTCGTTCAAAAAGAGTTAAAGGCACAGTCCAACCTCAGAAGTAATTTTTGATATTATGGTCCGGTCGCCGCCTATAGTAAACCTGCCAAGCGCGAAATCTCAATTCGCTCAAATAAGCGAGGAAAAGCCAGGAAAAAGTCGGCCACGCCCCCTTGAAAGAAAAATGGGTAACGCCCACTGCAAGGTTTCCGATCTTAATAGGGAAGAGACGCGGGAATGATTATATTCAAAACCTATGTTCTTCGATTTGTTTTTGGTCTGGCTTTATATTGTGGCCTGCCTCAGAACGCTGGCTGCGAATAACGAGAAAATACAGGCTCGGGACAACTCGTCCGCTAACTTCTAGCCGTTCAAAATTGAGATTTTGAGGAGCCGTGACTCCGTTCGTAGTGAGTTCTGAGCGATTCTAGAGACACCATTGTGATCAGCTTGAAATTTTCTCCAGGATAGGCAGAAAAACGAAAAATCGATTCCGAGGTTAGACTGTGTCTTTAAAGGCAGCGTACATGCCCGCGGAAGTGGTTGAAATCATGGTAAGTCGCCACGCTTGAGGCCTCAAAGGAGGAATCTGAGCATCGGTGGTCTGGGAAGGGGAGGGCGGGGGGTGAAAGGTTGAAAATCGGAAAATTGGGCAGGCAACCCTTCTCCCCCCCCCCCCCCCACTCCCGCGGTCGTCATCGGTCTTTTATGAGCATCAGAGTGGCATAGTACATGAAAATTATGGAATTACGATTAGTATCATTATATGTTAAGATTGCAATGTAATAGAACTACCATATGCTAAAATACATTAGATAACAAAAAATCAAGGTATAGTAGAAGGGGAATGGTAAAGCACAAAAAGCTCAATCACTCTACCGCATCTAAAGTGTGCCCGAATGAGAAAAGCGGCCCACGCTTGCTTCGAAGGCGGCCGTCGCATGTGCCGCTCTCGGACGAGTGGTTGAATCAAACGACGGCCGTCCCCTCTCCCCCCGTCTACAGAGCTGATTGATCGGCGCAGTGCTTGCTGCCAGCCGGTGCCGGCCCTGTTCGTAGTCGATGGCGGTGGGGACTTTTCGCATGCTCGTCCGAGAGCGGCGAACGCGACGGCCGCCCACCAAGCACGCCGGCCGCATGAGCCGCCATTCTAATTCGGACGCACCTTATGTACTTCCTCTCAATCGTGAAAATAGTATTTTACGGCTTCAGCAACGGTCAAATCGAACAGCAGTTGCATTTCTATGGAAAAATCACAAAAACCGACTGACACAAAAGGCGGAATTATTAGAAAGCACAAAAAAGAAACCAGGTTATACTCAATGGAGTAAGCGGAGAGAGTAAAATAATTTGATGAGCAATGAATGCCATGCTTTGTCAACGCACTACTTGGCGACGACTGTAACAAACTGCAGAAAATAGAATTTTGATAATGAAGTCGAAGTGAGTGCAAAGGTGGTGGAGGTGCAAAAACGTTTTTTTCCCATCCGTAGAAATGATTTTTGGAACATACAGTACGGAGCAAATGTTTTGCAAGGAAAGCGTTTTGCGGTGTTTTTTTTGCGCTCGGAAAGCGCCGCAACGTCATAACGTGCTTCGAAGTGGTCCAGTTTCAATTCTGAGGTCATTTCTGGATGGGTTCCCTTTAGTCCTATACGATAATGTTAGAAAATTACAGATTCGACATCGGAAGTTTATCGAAAATTGCATACTCATTCAAAAAAAATTGTAGGTGTGAGGAAATCACAAAATGTATCTCCCTCAACCCTAGCTCCATACAGTTAGGTTTGAGAGAATCGCTAGTTTTGCCGTTCCCTCACACATACCAATTTTTTTCAGAATTAGCCCTTACCTATGTGTTTTGAGTGGCCTCTGCGATATATCGCAACCTGGTATGCCGAAATACCTGAGCAAAATTGTATAAAATGATTACGGCTTTTCGCCCCTACGCTGCCTTTAAAAGCACAGTCCAACCTCCGAATAGTTCTGGAGTTTTTCTGTCTGGCTTTGAGAGATTCTCAAGCCGATCACACTGATGTCTCCAGATTCACCCGTAACTCACTACGGACCAAGTTGCGGTCTTTAAAAGATTCTGAATTCGAACAGTGAGAACTTTATGGACAAGCTGTCTCGGCCCTTTTTTCTTGGGGTTCGCAGCTATCGCTCTGAAACAGGCAATTTCATGGAGCTAGACCAACACCAAACAGAAGAACGTAGCTTTCGAATGAAGTGTTGGGTTGGCAACAAAATACAGTGCGGATTTCACTCATGGATGACTTTAGTTGAATTTTTGATTTGTTGCCGTAATCGAAATGTCAAACGCATCTTCTTATTTGACAGTTGGTACTTCAGCTGTCGATTAGTTGAGAATTTTTAAACGGTTGTGTACCTTTTTTGGCGTCTGTTGATAAAAGGAAAATCAAAACGAACATTTTCGTCATATTTTGCTTTTTTATTTCCGGAAAGTAAAAAACGCATCGCAAGCTCACAAAAAGTTATGTGGTGTTTATGGTGTCGAAGCTTTCAAAGAACGGCTGTGTCAAATTTGTTTGCCAAATTTTCGTTCTGGTGATTTTTCACTGAAATATGAAAAACGCTCTGGTTGTCGAGTTGAATTTGATGACGACCAAATCAAAGCAATAATCGATTCGGATCGTCACAGTACAACACGTGAGATTGCAGAGACGCTTCATGTATCACATACATGCATTGAGAATCGCTTGACACAATTTCGCTATGTACGCAAACCCGATATATGATTTTCTCATAAACTGAAAGAAAGGCATTTAACACAACATATTTACACCTGCGATTTGTTAAAGAAACTAGATGAAAATGGTCGTTTTCTAAAACTATTGATAACTGGTGATCAAAAATGGATTCTTTACAAAAATGTCAATTGGAAAAGATCGTGAATCAAGCCAGGTGAACCATCTCAAACAACACCAAAAGCTGAAATTTATCAAAAGGAGGTTATGTTATCAGTTTCGTGGGATTACAAGGACATTGTCTACTTTGAATCCTTGCTACCCAACCAAACGATCAATTCAAATGTCTACATTGAACAACTAACAAAATTGAACAATGCAGTTGAAAAAAGCGGCCCGAATCGACAAATCGACTAGGTGTTGTATTCATCATGACAATGCAAGGCCACACAAATCTTTAGTCACTCGGCAAAAATTATTGGAGTTTGGTTGGGATGTTTTTTTGCCACATCCACCATATAGCCCTGACCTCGCATCATCTGATTACTCTTTATTTAAATCTTTGCAGAACTCCTTGAGTTGTAAAAATTTCAATAATGATGGTGATCACAAATCGTACCTGGTTCCGTTTTTTTGCTGATAAAAATCAGAAGTTTAATGAATGTGCAAATATGATGCTGCCTAAAAGATGGCAAAAGGTCATTGCTCAAAATGGGCAATGCATTACAGAATAAAGTTATTTCGTTCCATGAAAAAATTGTATTTTATTTTGTAGAAAATCTGCAATTACTTAGTTGCCAACCCAATACATAAGGTTTCCGTTTTCGATTTAGTCTGACGCATGGACCAGGCGGCTGGCCGTGCCGGGTTGCCGGCCTCATTGGAGAATTGGCTTTAGATCCGCACGAGGTGATCTACCGCTGCAGCCCCGTCCATTCATCAGACTCAATTTATTAAGTGAACTCTATATATTTCTTCAGAAGAATCGCTCGCGGTAAAAATGACATTGGGACTTTCTATTAAAATTGAAGTTCATGAGCTCATCTATGTAGAAATGTTGAATAAAAAAACTGCAAAAAACAAGAGAAACCCATAAAGGCTTGCTTGTTTGGATTGAAGAAGCCCTCATTCCCACCCCTCCCCCAAACACCCGGACACATTCTGGGGCAGCATGCACCCAACGTGGGCATGGATTCTAATAAGACTTTGCGTTCACTATTAAAGTTTGGCGCGAACTCGGTGCCATTTGTTATAACATAGGTGCACCGAGTTTGCGCTAACCTCCAATGGAGAACGCAAAGTCTCATTAGGATACATGCCGTTGTTACGCAATTGCTACGAAGGGGTTGGGACAAGGTTTGGGGAGTCGGCGCGTTCGATGGTTGCTCTTCGAGTGCTGGAGATAATCTTTGATTGGTGTCTCAGCGGGGTTTCGGCTGCCCCACTCTCCTAGATTGGGTTGGCGAAGAAACGATTTTTCAGTGCTACCCTAACGCCTTTTTAGCCCTTGCGCTGCTATCAACAAATGTGCCGACGCCCCAAACCCTCGCACGACTCCTCGCGTTCGTGCATGCCGCCCCTGTTGTAGCACGAAAAGTTCCATTAGAATGATGTTCTTGCGTTTTCCTTCTAACAGGTCAGAATTACGAGCTTCTATTGACATGATACTGACCCCTTATTCACCTTCGTACACCTTTTCTGTATTCATAGAGTACTTTCTGAATCAAGCCTATTTCCTACGTTATTTGACGAGCTTAATTGCGAACGCCTGACTCCATGAGCAATTTGTGTATATCATCTTTATCAAACTTGCACAATGAACCCAAAAGAAAAGCATTGATGAAGAAGTGAAGAATTCAGCTGCATGTAATCCAGGGATCCAATGGTCCATTGTTCATTGAATTCGGACCGTTCAAGCGTTTGGCATGAACTAGAATTCTTTCTGAGTAGTACTGCGGTTTACAGGCATTCTTTGTTTCATCTCAGACGTTGGCCGTTGTTTACAGGACACGGATGAGATGTCACCTCACGCTATGCTCCCTGTAGACATCCAAAAAGGGCAGGGATTGCCCCTCGAGAACTGAACGTCGCTCCCCTCCATGGTGCCGTAGACATCCTATCCGCGGAAACGCTGTTGCTGTAGACATCCCATTGGAGAAAGGTCTGCATCCCCGATTCCGCGTTTACATCCTATCAACATCCCGTAGAGCTGGAATTACCATCCCAGTGAAGCATCAGCCGCCTTATGACGTCATCCCTTGCACGGCGGTATGCCTTCTTTCAAAATTTGATAATGAGGCTTGATTTTACTGGTTTCTTTTCTACTTCGACTGCAATAGAGAAAATGGAGCCTCTTGACCAAATTTCCCCAAAAAAATACACCGATCCAATAATGACGTCATTATGCGGACAATACTCCTTTGTTTAGTGGTAGTCGCCATACAAAACTTGTTGGCGAAGCGGTGCTATCGCAGCTAGGGGGGCACATGACATGACCATCGCTCTTGGCTACGCCCATATTTCCGTGCCGCCGCGGAATTTCGGCAACAACCCCGGAGTTTCCCTCCCCCTCCTAAAATCAGGAGATCCGTTGCGACACGGAAAAACGGACGTGGCTAAGTGCGATGGCCCGCAGCAGCACCCCCCCCCCCCCATCGCTGCGACGACAGCACCAAGGAAGCCATTTTAGCGTAGTCAAAAATGAGAAGAATGGAGCACCTTGCGAAGATGCCTCTGCTTCTAGTAATGAAAACCTTGAGTTACTTAGGCCTGATCGTAGATCATAGAAAGTTACAGACACAACATGGTAGGTGGAATTCATGAATTAAATTTTCTCTCCCCATCCCATATTTTGTCTAGGGTGGTTACCTGGCCGGGGTGGGGGGGGGGCTGAGCCCGATATGGGGTTCGTATCGGATTTTGGGCGACTACAGAAGTTGACTGTACGTTTGAAGGCACATTCCAACCTCAGAATCGGTTCTCTGTTTTTTTTTCTCTATCTTGAAAACGGTCCCGCGATGATTCCAATGATGTCTCTGGAATCATTCAAGACACCCTGGGAACGGAGTTATGGCCCCTCAAAAATTGAGCTGCGGAAGCATGGTGAACGAGTTGTCCGAGGCTTGTAACGCTGACCTGAATGAAGAGAGAGACTGAGAATGAAGGCAAGAACGGAGCTTTTAATCGGAAAGCATCGCTCATTTCGCCACTGTTGAGCTCGGAAGATCGCCAAAGGGGCGTGCTAAAGTGGCTTCCCTAGGTGGGCGCCCCAGGGTGGCTTCCTCCTATATCTCGCTTATTCGGAGGAATTGAGAGCTAGCACTTGGCAAGTGGTACACGGGGTGGGTCTACATACTTAACAATTATATGGAAATCTCAGATTTCGTCCCTGACCTTGGACTGTGTCTTTAATGTCCTATTTCTACCGATGGAAAAAGGCAAACAAAATGTCGACGTCAAACCACTTTGACTCTCAATCCCATGATTTGAATAACTTTTTTCCACGTCACATATCAATATGAAGCGCGCACAGCCCTAGATTCGAAAGGTTTTTTTCACTTATAGTCTAGGAGTGAGATGCTCGAATGTCTCTGAGATTGACTCCGACTGCAGAATCATGGATTGGAGTACGAATTCCAAATTACGGAGAACAGAGCGCGAAGAGCCAGGATACGTAGCAGGGATCCTCTATTCAATTCAAAATTCACTCCATTCCTTCGCGCGCTTGTGCGGAACGAGGAGAAAGAGCAGAATGTGAAGAAGAGAGACACTCCATTCCTCCGCGCCCTTATGCGGAACGAGGAGAAAGAACAGAATGTTGAGGAGAGAGAAACACGGCACACAAGCGCAGACGCGCGCGATGAACGGAAATGAAAATTGTTTCGAAATAGAGGATATACAGTCTACGGCAGCAGATATACCCAATACGCAACCGCACCGCCATGGTGAGTGAGTTGCTCGAATGTCTCTGAGATTGACCCCGAGTGCAGAAGTTGCGCAATCTCAGAGACATTCGAGAAATTTTATCACCATGGTGGTGCGGTTACGTATTTTCTCTATGAAAACTGTAGAATTGTCTGGATCGCTTCAATGTTTGCGGACATCCCGCCACAATCGACTTCTAAATTTAGTTTTTTTATTCGACTTTATTTAGACGGAAGAAGCATTAGAAATCTTGAAAACGGAAAGTTTTTCGCCAAAACACCCCATCCATACACTTAGAGTCCTTACTGAAGATGCAATCAGGAGTAACACAAAAAAGAAAAAAGTCAAGAAACCATAACGAAAAATATCAGGTGTTCTTTGTCGATTGATGGCAAACCTGGAACCAAGCCAGCCATGGTTACAGTACGCTAATTGGAAAAAAGGAACCGCACCATCGACCGCCAACCGCACCACCGCCTTTCTCCGCTGCCATATAATGTGTACCGTTAAGCCTGCGATGACAGCCGAGCGGCACTGAGTTGAAGCGGGCACGGCGCGATCGCCGGCTTGTATCAGATTGCTCCAGCCACTGAAGTGATTCTGTTAGCCTGCTACCTATATTCCTAACATATTTCGACTTCTTCACTCTCGAATCCACAAACATATGGGCATTAGGCTGGCGGAACCACTTGAATAACAGGGGGGCCATCTGATAAACGCTGCGTGGCCGCGCCGCGTCCGCTTCATTTCAGCGCCGCCCGGCTTAGTCATCGCAGACTTGACGGTACGGTGCCGGGCTGGCAATCAGAAATGTGTGGAAAGAAAACAATTCGTCTGGAAACGAAAGAAGTGAAATGATTGCGCCAAAACGGAGCAAAAGGACTAAAATTGAAAAAGACAGAAATTATAGAGCGTTTAGCAATGCGTTTCCTGCTAACGAAATACCACAAAATGTGTGTGCGAAAAAAAAAGACCGGAAGGCAAAAAACCAGAAGGCGCAACTTTCCTCACATCCCTGGTATCGTCAATCTCTGGATTTGGGAAAGCCGCATTGCAAATGAGAGCGCGCGTGTCGTGCGTGTGGGGTGGCTCCGTTGCAGGTTGAAAAAAATCGATGCCGCTCGCCGCTAATTTTCCTTTGTTCAACATTCTGCACTTTCTTCTTCCTCATTTTCTTTATCTCCTGCCATTCCCCCCTTTCTTAATATGTTCATCTGGGAACTTTTCTATTGTTGCTCGCGTGTGAATCTTGGAAATAGAAGGCGATATGGTCCAAAACATACTCTAAAGAGAGAAATGTGCAGCAACGCCAATATGTAAATACAAAATTGCTCTACGAACGATTGCTATAAGGAAAAAAAGAGAATTGAGGTAAAGAACAAAAAAAAGATATGAGAAAAGCGAATTGGTGGAATATTGCACATGGGGGAATCAGCGATGAACGACATCGATCGTTTTTTTATCCGTGTCGATTCAGAAACAACGTTCTGTAGAACAGCCCATCGACCTGCACCGCCGTAGACATACCGATTTGTCGTCCTGTAGACAACAACTCGGTCTGCATCGATTTGTGGTACTCGGCGGGATTGCTGGTCGATGGGCTGTTTAAAGGCAGCGTTCACGATGATCATCCTCGTTGACTTTCCACAGTGAAATGATAGGCGAGAAGGATTCTAGGCTCCCAGTGTCGAAGGAACGGTAGAAAACGAGTCAGGAGCTGCAAAATGACGGCTGCAAACAAGCGTTTTGGTGCCCCAGATCCGCCTCTCGATAGGAACAAATGAAGACTCAGATTATAGGAATGATCAAGTGAAGGAAGTGCTGATAAGAGAGCTGTTTGCTTCATTGCACTGATAGGTATCATCCATCTAGCGGTCAATTCCTCCTTTCTCAAAAATCAACGTAAACAAGAGAGGGCCTATTTTTGCTCAGAAACGCGTCTTTCGTGTCCTTTTTAAAGGCAGCATACACGCTCGTAAACGTGGTTGGATAACAATGTGGATCGAGCCGTATGGCTTACAAAATAATGCCTACGCATTTTGAAGTGTGAAAAACGACGCACAATGCCGCTACATAAGTTAGAAGTTAGCACCGCCCTGTATTTTCACGCCCCCTGTATTTGCTCTTTCGCTTCAGAGCAGGGTTGCTGGATCATCTTCGCCGTCAGTGACGTGTGGGGTTTACTTGTTAGGCAACCTACCAACAGTCCCGACGGTGAATATGACCTAGCAACCTTGCATTGCAGGAAAAGGGCAAATACAGGGGGCGTGAAAATACAGGGCGGGGCCAACTTCTAACTCATGTAGCGGCATTATGCGTCATTTTTGACACTTCAAAATGCGTAGGTGTTGTAATCTAGGCCATACCATTCTATTTCCGTAGTTATCTCAATCACGTTTGCGAGCGTGTATGCTGCCTTTAAGCATACCTAGGGCATCAGACCTTTCGTAAACCGTGGAGAAATCGGAAGTGAAATTTATCGTGAACACTGCCTTTAACACCTCGTCGTCCCCTGCTCTACAGCACACCGGGACGGCTTCGCGTAGAGGTGCTTGTTCGCCAGCGATGACTTGTTCTGGGCGGATCGACGTCCTGTAGACAACGGCGAACGTCTGGGCTTTTGTTTCTTTGGCTACCTTTTCATATCTGATACATATGTGTGTCTTAAAGGCACAGTTCAAGCTCAAGGGTAATTTTTGATATTATACTCCGGTTGCCAGGTATAGCAACCCTACCGAGCGCGAAATCTCAATTCGCTCACAAAAGCGAGGAAAAGTCGACCACGTCCCCTTGAAAGAAAAAATGGGTGACGCCCACCGACAAGCTTCTGATCTCGATAGGGAAGAGAAGCGCGATCGATTTTATTAAGAATATATGTTCTTCTATTTGTTTTCGGTCTGGCTTTATATTGTGACCTGCTTAAAGGCATCGTACGCGCAAAAAACCGTATCTCATTTTTTCATGTTTTTGCGCAGGCAATTCTCTGACATACAGAATAAGAGTGGAGAGGCTCCACAAAACCATCGACTTTTGCGAAAAAACTCATCTTGAAATGTCTCGAATTATTCCAAATTATTCCGAATTATTCGAGAAATGTCTCGAATTACTTACCACCCCTCCGTCGATTTCGGTGTGTCTGGTGCAATACGTCTGAAGTTTTTTTCGCAAACGTCGGATATGTTTTTTGCTTCAAACTTATTAGGTGGGTAAACTCCTGTTGCCTCTTGTTCACAGAAACTTATTCTGAAAAATAAAGTATCCATTGGGCAAGTTTGGATGTCAGAATTTCCCGAATTAAAAATTTCAAATGCTGAATCATCCGCGCATGTGGTGGCGCTTCTGTTCCTTGTGCTAGATGGTTGGTGAAAATTGGTGGCGGATCGTCATTTTGAACCACTCCAACTTGAGAACCTCATGTTTTTGACGCGCAAAACTTCACCAACGTGGTCCGCCGGGCTCAATCATGAAATTGAGCCTGAAAAATGGATATTGGTTTTCAGCGCGAACGATGCCTTTAAAGACACAATCCAAACTCAGAATCGATTTTTCGTTTTTCTGCCCATCTTGGAGGGAATTTCACGCTGATCACATTCGTGCATTCAGGTTCGCTCAGAACTCGCTACGAACTGAGTTACGGCTCCTCAAAAGTTTCGATTTTGATTGGCTATAAGTTCTCGGACGAGTAGTTTCGATCCCGTATTTTATCGTTATTCGCAGCCATCGTTCTGTAGCAGGCCACAATATAAAGCTAGACTAAAAACAAATTGACAAGTCACCTCTTAAGATTGGCCTCGAAAGGCCAACTACCTGTCTACACGAGACGAACCGCCTTTTACACCCGCAGGATTGGTTGTTCTTTAAGTGATAACGTGGCTCGTACGTTATCACTCAAAGAACAACCAACCCCGCGTCTCTCTATCTCTGGCGATGGCACCGCTGTCGCCCTGAGAGCGACCGGAGAGCGGCCGACGCTGATTTTCCTACCGGACAGGGACCGCGGGGCCAGTTCGCCCTTCAGCCGCTGCCCGGGCGATGACGTCATAATAGGGAGGAGCTGGTCCCGCTCCGAGCGATTGTTTTTCTGAGTGTGTAACTACGCGCGTTGGCCACCACCCCATGAATACAAACCTGGATGATTGCGAAACTTTATGATTGTCAACGTAATCACCACAAAGGCTAAACAAACCCTTGGGCAGCCCTCAACGCCAGGATCATGAATATCACTCTAGTTCCGCTCAAAGTTGACTTTGAAGTCAGTTATACAAAAAAGACGAAAAAGACGCGAAAATCAAACCTCGATCGCTTCCTGACCAAATCCTACGAGCGGTATTGTACCAATGAACGAATAAATTCGAATAAGACTTTTCAATATTCCTGAACAATTGATTAAATTTGAACATCTGTTCTCGGTTGAATTCGTGTGAATATCCGAAAACTTATCCAAATATTCGGTGAACATTGGATTTTTCAAACTTGTGCCTTCCGTTATAATCGAAAAAAGAAGCAGCATCCCACGCGAAATGTGTTTTTGACACCAAGGTCGACATGGTAAGAGCAAAAGTAAAGAATGTTGTTTACCCTTCAGTGAGATGACAAATATGAACTTTTAAAGAGCTTTGATGGAGCTTTAACATGCTATTTTAGTTGACACCTACGCAAGTCAAAAAGGTAGCTACGGCATGCTTTGTGAATCCCTCAAAACTTGTGACCTAAAATGTTCATATCCAACGCAACGAAACTTTTGACACGCAAAAACGCGATTCCTAATACCATGTTTCTTTAATTACATAAAAGTACACCTGTACTTGAAGTATACCTCTAATGGAAGTACACCATGAAGAGAGGGCTAAGTATAATAAGCACACCCTCTTCTTGAGGTGCATCTCTATTAGTAGTACACTTAGAAAAGAATAGTAATATCAGTGAATGTGCATGCGATGGCTAATCGGATTTGAATAGCCGTTTTTTCATCGTTGTTGACCGCGAAAATCATAGATTTGTTACCGAATTTTCTACTATGAGAACTCCAAAAAACAAGACTGAAAAATAGAATTACAACCTCTGTTTGAAGTGCCACTCTATTAGAAATAGGGTCATGCTCGTGGGGTGATGACCGCAGGCCCTGCAGTGCATATTCTGATGCCATGAAACGGTGGGGGACCGGATTTTTGGATAGAAACTAAAAAAGAAAAGAGAAATGAAACAGGCTACTGTGCGAGGTGTTGTACAACCCAACTTTGGTCCGACCCCCTCCTAAATCGGGCGGTTTGCTCAGCCCCCCTCCCCTCCCCTTGCGAGAAAATCCGCATGCCGTTCCTCATGTGTGTCTGTCCACAGGGGAAAACGTACCCAAAATTTCATAAACGCAGCTTGAAGCCGAAAAGAGCTACATAAGGTGGGCGGAGCCTGTGTTTATGCCCTGAGGGCTTGAAGCTGGGTCCATGACATTTTGGGTGCGGTTTCACACCCGGACAGCCAATTACCTAATGTGGTTTTCTTGCCCGAAACTGCACATATGTGCCCCCAGGGCATAAAAACGGGCTCCGCCGACCCTATGTAGCGCTGTTCGGCTTGAAACTGCGTCCATGAAATTTTGGGTGTGTTCTCACATGCGGACAGTCATATTCTAAGTGTAGTTTCTGTGCCTAAAACTGCATCTATGTGTTCTCAGGGCGTAAAAAATCCTATGCTTCAGCCGATATCGCATCTTGGAAACTGCGTACCAAGTCAATTTTGAGGAGTAAATCGCAAGAGATATAATAGTGAACATACACTCAGGCAACAGTTCGATTCGACCGATGACCGAACCGCTTTTTTCTGCCACGTCGAGGCGAACGAGAGACGTTTCGGCAAAGCTCCGCCTTCCCCTTTTCCACGAGAGAAACGAAAGACGTTGGGGTTGGCGCCGTACTAGTCAATCAGCTCGATTGGACCGACAGCGAAACGGAGCATTGTGAAATTCGGGAAGGGTTGCCAACACGTTTTGAACAGATGCAGCTGTCACTGGCTTCTCTGTCTCCTGTGCTCAAATCGTTAAAAAAATCGTTCACTATTTTGTTTCTCTACCGCTAGTCAGTCGGCCTCAACAGATCGGCCAATCTTTACCTCTTTTTGACTTTCGGCTGAAAATAAAAAAAGATTGGATTCGTTCGGTGAATATAAACCCGCCCAGGGCAATTTTATTTCAAGATCTTCTTGAAACATGTTTGTCAATCTCTGTTGCTCCTTGATGTAAAAAATCACGAAATGAGCGGAAAGTAATCGAACACCAGGGTGCAGGTCTACGGGTTGTGAAGCATGGCAATTTCGCTCGGACTCCCCACACGGGGTGTGCACATACTGTTTACCGCCTTACCGATTTATCGGGAGTTTTCGGTACATTTTGATTCACCCATTTACCGACTTGATCTCGAAATTTATCGAATTTTTCACCGATCAAACCTGAGCAACTTTTTTCGCTAAATCGAACCATTTCTCGCCTTAATTAATCAATCGAGCGGCGGCAAAGGATCGATACTCCTTCGTTGCATACTGCCGCGCCTTTCAGCGGCGGAACTCTATTTGGCCCCTGAATGAATTCTTAGCATTTCACGTCACTGATTTCCGTGTACTTCTTTCGGGTATTCATGAACTTTTCATGTTTCCTTTTGGTGTTCTAGCGTTTGACTTTTCAGAAATAGGTCTTGATGCCTTCATAAGTGCGAAGTCATCATAGATAATAATAAACGGCCAAGATTTGACCGTTGACCGTTGACCGGAGAATGTGCGGGATCCAGTTAGGAGTGCGCTGAGCGCCTGGAGAAGTGTGCTGGACCCCACTGGGAGTGTGCCACGCTCCGTGAAAAGTGTGCGGGACCCTACTGGAAAGGCGCCACGCGCCGTGGCAAGTGTGCGGGACCCGACAAGAATTACGCCACGCGCAGTGGAAAGTGTGCGGGACCCGACTGGAAGTACCCCACGGGGATGTGGAAAGTGTGCGTGACCCGATCGGAAGTGCGCCACGCGCCTTGGAAAATGTGCGGCACCCGTCTGGAAGGTACTCCACGCGCCGTGGAAAGTGTGCGAGAACCCACTGGAAGTGCGCCACGCGCCGTGGCAAGTGTGCGGGACCCGACAAGAAGTGAGCCACGCGCCGTGGAAAGTGTGCGGGACCCGACTGGAAGTGCGCCACGCGGTGTGGAAAGTGTGCGTGACCCGACCGGAAGTGCGCCACGCGCCTTGGAAAGTGTGCGGAACCCGACCGGAAGTGCGCCACGCGGTGTGGAGAGTGTGCGGGACCCGACTGGAAGTGCGCCACGCGCCGTGGAAAGTGTGCGGAACCTGACTAGAAAAAAGCTATGCGCCGGGGAAAGTGTGCGGGAGTCAACTGGGAGTGCGCCACGCGCTAGGGGAAGTGTGTGGGCCCGACTGGGTTCCGAAGAGCGATAATAATTAACATCTCATTTCGCAATGATTGGATTATTAAGAAGACGAGATAGAACTGACAAAGCTCTTTTAGCCTCTAGCTTCAGGGGAATTTTATCAAACAATTATGTCGAGGCTCTTCAGTGAAGAATCGTTGATGAGAAAAAAAATATGAAAGGGCCAGATGCGGAGTGGAGTTATTAAAGTGTTCACGAGGAATAGGAAAAAATGAAGTCAGTCGTTAAAGGCAGTGTTCACGATAATCTTCGATTTTGAGATTAATCGCTAAATCAATTGTTTGGCCCCCGAGTAGAACCGAAATGACGAAGAAAGCGAGAAAAAGGCACCAGAAAGGCACGAAATCCTCAAGTATCAGCCCGCCTTTTAAGTACCAATGGAACTGTTCGTTGTGACAATGAAATCTTTTGTGGACCCGTCTTTTGCAATTCTCCATTCTGTGTTGCTCCGTTCTTTCCTTCGGGCCCTAAATAATACTGCTTTGCCCAAAACATTCTTCCATTTTCGATTAGTCCCATTTTTTACCGATGACAACCACCGTGAACATGTTCATCCAACCAGACAACTAGTCCAGGCCATAGAATAATGTCACTGAAGTAAGACGAAATAGTGCATTTCTCGCCATTACTTCGTGATTTTGGTAACAATTGGTTGCCAACGCATTCTTTTGAGTGGAAAACTTGGATACAAGAATCATCGTGAACACTGCCTTTAAAGGCACAGTACACCCTCAGATATGAATTTTGTGATTTTCATTTAATTGTGCTGTACAACCCTCCTGTATAACACGTGCCAAATGGGAGATCTCAATTCCTTCATATAAGCGAGATATAAGCGACCACCACAAGCCCGACCCCCTTCGCTCACCACCACAGGCCCGACCCCCTACCAGATTTTCGAACTCGATAGCGGCTCGATGGATGGATAAATTCCAGCAACCCGTCGTTCTTCAGTCCACTGCCGGGCTGTCTCCTTATCCTGGCTCGCTCTCGCGCAACGATTGCGGATGAGGAAAAATACAGGCCTGAGACAACTCGTCCATCAATTTTTCGCCCTCAAAATCAAGGCATCTTCGAAGAGCCATAACTCTCTTCAGAGGGGGTCCTGGACGATTTCAGAGACACCACTGTAATCAGCGTATGACTCTCTCCTAGATGGGCATGGAACCTCAAAATAAATTTTCCGGGTGTCCTATGCCTTTAAGGAGAACGTATAAGGTTTATCACGACGCAGCCTGCATAAAGGTCCAAATGCAAAAGCTTATCTCGCTCACATTAGTTCGGGAGCAGCAAGTGGGTCATGGTGAAATATAAGTGATAAGGTGATTTTAGCGTGATAAGTAGGATGAACTCTATTTCGATCGACTCATATGAGGGAGATAAGCCGCATGCCTTGATGAATCTCATCTCGCCCAGACGAGTTCGGGAGGAGCAAGCAGCCGGGCGATCGCAATATAATAGTGATACGGGGATTTTGGTATGATAAGTGCAATAAGCTCTACTTCGACCGGACCACAATGAGAGAGAAAAGTTATTCGTTATGATCTGTGACAGCAGTCTCGGAACTCCTAATAGCGTTACATTCAAAAAATGTGTTGTGAAGTATTCTTGTGAAGTGATTTGACGCCTAAATGAATATTATCTAGCAAACTAACTCATATCTTTTCTAATTTTTATTACTAACTCTCGTTCTATTATGAGGGGTGACTAGGGTATAGAATTGCACAGGATCTCTACAGAATAGCAGCCATAACCTTCTCAATGTTTTTGTGATCATCTGACAAGGGAAACTCCTATGAAACTTTCGTTGTGATAAATACATTTGACCATGTTTTCGGTAATGAATTGACGAGATATCCATTATTCCATTGTGAAGTTTTAACTCTTGTAATTTTTCTATGAAATATTCTGCTTTGGAGCAAACATTTGCTATCCTCAAGACTTCCGTGTAGATTGTTGAAGCCTTGATGATGACAGAAATTGCTGAATCAGATTGTGGAAACTACTTAACAGAAAAATAAAAATCGACTGTTCTGTTGTATAGATTAATCGAAATAACATCATTTTCTATTTTATATTAATATTCGAGTAACTGATTTTATAAGTACTTTTATGAGTTCTTTTGATTTCTAATACTTTATAGTTAACTAAAGTTAGAATATTCTCAATACCATCGTCAGTTTTGTTATGGATCATAATTATGTCATCCGTGTACCTAAATGGTTCGAATAAAACTGCGGTCAAGCAGTAGGGTTTTAGAGTACCTAAATTCGATGATCAATACAACGAGGTCTGCTAAAATGGGGCTAAAGTTACCTCCTTGGAGAACTCAATGTTTCTGTTTGAAAAGGACATTTATCAAAAGGCAATAGCTATTTTTCAGAAGATAATCTATACCATAGATTAAATTCTGTTTGGTATAGTATCTATAGCTGTTTAGCTTATGGTTATCAGCATAAAACGACTTGAAACCATAACTTGCTATGAATTTCTTATTGGCGTTTTTGAAGCAAAGGCTGGCCAAGTAACTCATGCAACTAATTATGGTGGCATGAAGTATGTTAGTGAACATATTTGTGAAATCAGCCGAATGTAATTGTATGCCTTCATGTCTAATAAAAGGCAGTGTCTACGATGAATTTCGTCCTTGATGTTCCGTCGGAAATCCGAAGGCCGTGGTCTCATTGGAGCACTAAGGGTAAAAGAACGAACAAAAACTAGCTCGAAAGACTTTCGATCGGCACCGAGATCCGCTCGCGCTAGCCCTTTCCGCACGCGCTCGAGTTCTCCGAGGAAGAGTTTTGTCCGCTTCTTTATTAGCATTGGAGCGCGAGCGCGGCTGAGTTTCAGCATTGAATCTGCCCACGCTGTCTACTTCAGGCTCATACCCGCGCAACTCATCCACAATTGAAATGCGGCTTTCGAGAAGAAGAGCTTAATTTGGATGTTCCGCAGCGTTTTTCATGATTCTTTCTTCACTGATAAACAGTCAGGCTCTAAACCTTCGTTTTCTGGTGAGAACTCGAAAACGATTTTTATCGTGGACGCTGCTATTCAGACTATGAATAACCCGGGCGAAATCGAATCTTCCCAGCCGCTTTGCGGCTGTAGCGATAATATACCATACATGATCCTAACACCACCTCTAGTCTTTGAAATCGGAAACAGTGTTGAAGTCTCAAGTCGACAATGTTCACATATCGGAGTCACTGGTAGACAACGATGAACAGTTGAATCAAATGACGTATGGGTTAACGTAAATTAGAAAAAATATTGCAGCGATCTTTTTCTTACCTTTGGGCACCCGATTAGGATTAAAGGCAGCATACACGCTCGTAAACGTAATTGAGATAACTACGGAATTAGAATGGTATGACACGGAAAACAACGCCCACGCATTTTGTAGCGACAAAAACGACTCACAATGACGCTACACGAGTGAGAAGTTGGCTCCGCCCCTGTATCTGCCCGCCCACCGTATTTGCGTTCTCCTCTAAAACAGGGGTGCTGGGCCAACTCCACCGTCGTCAATGTGTATGGTTTACCTATTGTACCTATTCCACCACCCACAAACGTCGCCGGCCGTGGGAATGGCCCAGAACCCCTGTTCTGGAGGAGGACACAAATGCAGGGGGCGGGCAGATACAGGGGCGGGACCAACTTCTCACTCGTGTAGCGTCATTGTGGGTCGTTTTTGACGCTTCAAAATGCGTGGACGTTGCGTTCGGTGCCATACCATTCTAATTCCGTAGTTATCTCAATTACGTTTACGAGCGTGTACGCTGCCTTTAATATTACAAGTTTTCGAAGGAAATTTTGATACTGCTTTTATCCTCACCCGAATATGGATGTTTGCAGATAATCTCTACCCAACTCAACCGTGCCTCTCAAGTTGCTGGCTCCGGTGAACGTGCTCTTACCGGCTACACTGTGTCGAGTGTTCCATTAGAGTGGAATCTGGGAGATGGGAGTCGCAGTCGGTGAGAAGTTTTGTGAGTTAAAGGTTTAGATGTGTTCAATAACTAATCCGTATCATGTCCGCTTGCGATGTAAGAATTATGAAACAAATATAGTAGGTGTAGTAATGATAGAGACAGATGATTCTAATATTCAAATGACCCCACTAGTGTGCGAAGCGTTACTCGATTTTGGCTAGTCTTTTTTCGATTTTCCAAACCGACCCACGTGGTTCACGTCAGCAGCGGAGCGGTTTAAAGGCAGTGTTCACGATGAAAAATGTGTTTCAGTTCCCACTAGGAATGGGTAGTGGAGGGGCACACTGTAACGTCAACGTCGAAAAGAAGCATGGAAACGAGCCAGAAAGAGTCCGAAAAGAGCCCGAATTTGCCACTTTGAGCGCAAGGCGAACCCTGAAAGCGCAATGCCCGCCCTCTGACGTGAACAAATGAAAACTCGAGATCGTGAGACAAACAATGGTTTCTGATCAATAGTCCCGTTCTTTCCTTCATTCTCAACTTTTCCTTTACTTAGGTCAGCTCGTATACATTGGCTGCAAAAGACGGAATGTACAAGCCTCGGACAACTCGTCCACCATGCCCCCCTAGCTCAATTTTTGAGGGACCATAACTCCGTTCCCAGAAGGTCTTGTATGATTCCAGAGACGCCATTGAAATCAGTATAGGACCGTTCTCAAGATAGGCAGAAAAACAGAAAAAAGATTTCCATCGTGATTACTGCCTTTGACCTGATTAAATTCTCGTAACTGTCTCTGTCTGTTCCTTCATTGCTATGCCCTCCGCAGCCCATGTGGATCACGTGGACCGGCTCGAAGATTCGGTGAAAAGCTGTACTAAAAACTCGCCTAAACACGTAACTAGCAAACAATGTGAAAACAGAAGGATTTTTGTTCACGGAGTTAGTTTTTGACAAGTCGCGAATTCGGAACAGATTGAAAATATTACTTTGCACCCGTCATAAATATCCAGTAAGCGTTGAACGCACATCAAAGCAAGGCGTGGGCGATCAAACCCCGTAGGCTGATATCATTCTCTTCCTATTCAGGAACGACGACAAGCTATACAGCACTTGCTTAGACTTCCACCGCCGGATTTGGATCTTTGAAGGGCCAATGGTTTTTTAACAGATTAGATGCTTATCTTGGAGTCGATCACACGCTGATCACAATGGTGTCCCTAAAATCGCTAAATGCTCCCTACAAACGAAATTATGACCCCTTGAAGGTGCCCGTATTTTTAGTGCGAAAATCGGTGGACGGGTTGTCTCCTTGTATTTTGTATGAGTCGCTGTCTCTGCACGAGTGCGAGCCAAGATAATGAGATGGACCGGTAGTGAACAAAAGAACAAAGACGCAGTTGAAATTCATCCTTCCATAAGGCCGCTAGTGAGTTCGTAAATCAGGAAGGGGTGTGGCTCTCGGTGGTCGCTCACTTCTCGCCTATTTGTAGGAATTGAGATCTCGTTCTTGACGCTGTTATACTGGAGAGCATAGATCCGTTAGGGTGGAGAGAGCGATCCGAGAGGTAAAGGTTGCCTTCTCACCCCAACTTGAAGAAGAAACATACTTTTTACCACCTCAAATTTTCGGTCTTCTCGTCTTTTTTGTGCCCCAAACTTCATGATGTAACCTGACCTCTGCCAAGGAATTGCAGGCTCTCCGCCGGTAATATTTTTATCTTTAGAGAAATATATTCAGCAAGAAAGTTTTTTCCCAAATTTCCGTAAAATTCTCCGACGAAAATTATTTTGAGGATCTACTGCGCTTGAGAACTCCGAACCAAGTTTGGCTTGCAACGTGCCAGTTTTCCCCTTATAACTTCTTTCCTCTAGAAAACAACCCCTTGTTGATGGTTTTTTCAAATTTTCGTGAAAATCTGCATCGAATAGTGTTTTCAGGTTAGAAAAATACGTTCTCACTCTCTCAGCCGATTTTGGCTTATAAAGTGCATTTCTCTTTTCTTTCGTTCATACCTTTTTTTACGCTAACAAGGGAAGTATACAAAGCGTAGATCGGATCTGCTAAAACGACTAGTATCGTTAGTAGCTCTTCTAGCTCTGTAGTAAAAATGCGCAGTATCCCGCCCCGAGCTGCAGGTTCAAAAAAGTTATGAGCATTTTTCAAGCCTCGCCAAAAATCAAGGGTGCCCCTCAGGCAATTTTTTGAAGTTCCAAAAAACTCTATCGGATTTAGCTCAAAAGTTGTATGTAGGGGTAATCTAGGGTGGTGAACACGAATCTGGCCTCCATTTGTCGAAATTTTTGCTGTAGGTTACGGTAGGTAACATGTCATTTAGGAGTCAAAACCCACCTTAGTATTTGGAAAATTGACGAAAGGACGTTAAATTCGTATTCTCCACCCCGAATAACCCCCGTATACAAATTTTGAGTAAAATCTGAGATTTTGACCAAACTATCGTATACACACCGTAATCTACCGAAATCTGCAAAAAATCGATAAGCGGACTCCATATTCGTGTTTAGCACTCCAAATAACCCTCAGAGAATGATATCGAGACATATCTATCGTAGAAAACCAATAATCTTGAAAGTGGCGTTTTGCCCTTCAAAATTTTCCCCGGTTGGGATGCTTCGAATGAAATTAGTGGAAAACTTCGGAAAATCGACTAGTAAACCACAGATTCGTGATCAGCGCCCCAAAAAACATCCCTTGGAGAATCGTAAGTCAAATCTGAAACATTTTTCTAAAAACGATTCCAAAGCCCTACACTCGGTAGAACTTACGCCCAACCGAAAATCCGTACAAATCCAAGACGCTGCCAGTCTGGACAAAGTATGGAAAATGTGCCTTCACCCAAACTTTGTTCAGGGGGGTAGTTTTCGTCGCTGAACACATTTATGGGGTCCATTTCCGGATTTCCCGAAGAGTGATGCGCTTTTTGGAAAGTACGAAAATCACCAAAAAACGAGCGTTTTAAGGTTGTAATTTTTTGGAACCTGCGGCTCGGGGCTGGATACTGCGCAGTTTCACTATTGAGCCACAAGAGACACTAATGATACTATTCGTTCTGGTAGATCCGACCCACGCTTTGTATACTTCCCTGGACTTTTGGTAGAGGTTGTTCTAAGAATACCCATGAAATTCTGCGTCGACTAGTGATTTTAGGTTGAAAAATATTACCTTGATTCTTCTGCGTAACTCAGTTTATGAAACACCAGGTTTTCGCCTATAACTTTTTAATCGTTGGAAATAGAGTCTTAGGGAAGGTTGTTTTTGAAATCAGCGTAACATTCTGCGTCAAATGATATATTGGATTCTTAACTTTGCCTGCCTCATAAGTCAGCCAGGTTGGTGGAGCTGAGCTCTTTTTTGGCTCCAGTGAGACTCTGCGTCTCCTATTCACACCATAGAGGTGAGAGCATCCTATGGAGTTTACTATGGAACTCGGCTCCACCAAACTGGCTGGCTTACGCAGCAAGCAAAGTTAGGAACCCAATATATCATTCGACGCAGAATGTCAAGCTGATTTCATAAACAACTCTTCTCTGGAGCTCCATCTCTAACGGTTAAAGAGTTATAGGCGAAAACCTGGTGTTTCATAAAATCAGCTACGCAGAAGAAGCGAGATAGTTTCCAGCCTCAAAACACTGGTCGATGCAGAATTTCATGGAGACTCTGAAAAAAAAAACCTCCACCAAAAGTCCATCTCTTAGCATAAACAAGTTATGAACAAAAAACCTATTGTTTCGAACTCAAAAAAATCCACTTTATAAATCGAAATCGGCTGGACGAGTGAGAACGTGTTTCTCAAATCTGAAAACGCTGTTTGATGCAGAATTTCATTCACATTCCAAAAACAATCTTCGCCAAAGGTTTATCTCTAAGCATAAAAAAGTCATGGACGAAAAACCGGCAGTGATAGCCATCTTGAAAATGACTTGCATGAATGTCGTGTCACTTTCATTCCTTTTCAGGGCGTTTCACCGGTCGTCACAGTTTTTCTCAATGGTGAGGGTTCCCCTCTTCTCCTGCCCAGAGGTAAAGGTTGGTGGAGTACCTACCTGGCTCCACCCAACGAAGCTATGCTGGAGAGGCCTACTACACAATCAAATAAAAATCGCAAAATTCATGTCAGAGGGTGAACAGTGCCTTTAGGTGCGAATCCCGATGGAAAGGTCTCCCGCTCCACACAGAATTCAGATTCAGTGTGGAGCGGTAGACTGATAAAAAAACGAGGGAAATTTCAGAAGAACCCTTTTTCTGCTGCAGACCTACAACACAAGCCATGATTTCTGTCCCAAAATGCCTCAGCGGCGCATTCGGAGAGAACGTTTTCAAAACGTGAAAAAAACAGCTATGTTTGCTTTTCTATTTTCAAAAATGTAATCAGGTCTGAGAAAAACCACACTTCCTTACCTATTCATGACCTGTTTTCCTTCCAAAAAAATCGGAACCTTCCGAGAGTCGAGCGCACACAGGCACGCCTCTTGAAATGACTGCCTCGAGCGGACCCGGAGAGCAACGCTAGCGACGCTGTCTCTACGCTGACGGCGAATATCAGCGGTCTTTTTGGGCTTTTGCGCAGATCTTTTCAAACATTTTACCGAAGCCTTCTGGCAACCTATCATGCAATGTGCAACTTCGAGTCTATAGGTGAAAGGAGTCTGAAGCCCACCATGTTTTTGTTTAATTAAGAGTAAAGAATAGATGACATATACATTTAAGTTACATACGCGTGCTTGATTTAGCTGCTACTCCGAGTATGACGAAGTTTTCAGAACCAGGTATAAGCAGCTTTAATGTCGGACCCTCGTAGGTCACTGGAAAGCTTTGGTAACATGTTTATAAAGTTCTGAGCGCGGCTGTTGTCCGGGTTATTTTTAGAATCCTTCCCAACCGCTGGTTTTTCGTTATTCCTGCCTCTTCTCAAAAGGATGAAGTCTCTTGCGAGGACGCAGTAGTTGTCGCAGCCTGTGGGCAGGAAGGTTAATCCCGCCACAGACCGCAAGAAGGATACAATCCCGGCATTGCTCGCGGTGAGGAAGGCTTCCTCAATGCGGGACTTTGACCGCATTTCCTACGTCTGCTTGGATGGTATCCTTGTTGCAGTCTGTGGCGGGATTAACCTCCCTGACCACAGGTTGTGACAAGTACTGCGTCCTCACAAGAGGCTTCATTCTCTTGAGAAGAGGCAGGAATAATGAAAAACCAGCGGTTGGGAAGAAATTCAAAAATCGCCCGGACAACAGCCGCGCTCAGAACTTTATTAACATGTTACCAAAGCCTTCCAGTGACCTACGAGGGTCCAACATTAAAACAGCTTATACCTGGTTCTGAAAACTCCGTCATACTCGGAGTAGCAGCAAAATCAAACACGCGTATGTAACTTATATGTATATATCATCTATTCGTTATTCTTATATAAACAAAAATGGTAGGCTTAAGACTTTTTCCACTTATAAACTCGAAGTTTCACATTGTATGTTAGGTTCGTAATCGAGTGATACTGTCTCGGGAAAAAAGGAGTTTAGAGAGACATTTTGCACTTATTATCTGCCTCTCTCGGATGTCTATATACATTCAATCGTCTGGTCAACTTTAAGTTTTAGATATAGTGCAAAGGAACGATTTATCACGGAAAAAAAGTATAAAAAATTTAATGCTGTAAAAAATCTCAAGTACTGTACGCTGAACACTACTTATTGATTTTTGAAAAACTTTCTGTTTTCTGGCCATTTTTCGAAGATTTTTTTTCTGTTTTCTGTCGAACTGGATTTTCTGTTTTCTGTTTCCAAAAAAAAAATTCGCACATCCCTGATTTGAAGTCACCCATCAGGTGTGGCCTCGAAGGGTCCACTGAAGGTCTGTATGAGACGAGGCGCTTTTTATAGCGGTCGATCAAGTGACCCGCACGTCATCACGTAAATATCCTCCATAAAACGTTATAATTCACACTATTTGAGGCGCGAGGGGCGCGCGCGACGCCTGTGCCTCCGCCTGCCCCCCCCCCCCCCGCTCTCTCACTGTCTCTAACCTCCGCTCCGCACCAGCACGCGGAGGAACCATGTAAATTTCGCCGTTTTATAGACTGTAACAACCAGTCCTGCGCCTCTCATTCTCTCGTGATGGCACTGCAGTCGTCCCGAGAACAACCAGAATAGGGTCGCTGTTGCGTTTCGACCCTCGGTTGCTGTCCGGACGGTGACATCACAATTGGGAGAAGTCCGTTTCATTCCGAGCGAAGGTTTGTGTGAGCCAACAACTCCCAAACGACTTCACTCTTCCAGGTGAGCAAGCAGACCATAGCTAAGCGGCGACCTGATTTTTTTCCAAACTCAAATAGATTTTCTGGAATTAAATGACTTCTTGCCTTACATTTCACTTTGCGAGCTGTGATTGACCATTTATCTGAGTATATAGCGCACTCCGTAACTCACGTGGCCTGCACTTAGTTGCGGTTATTCCTACTTGGGCAGTCGAGAGTGGGTCACCCCTGACGCCGGCAAAACAAGGACTGAGAGCCTCTCACAGATTGAGGGGTTTTTTTCCGGCGTGAGTCTGAGGGCACATCGAAAATGCCTTTATGGTTTTGGCGCTTGAAAGGGTAGTTCATGTTTCTATCTTGCATAGCGCTCAGGCTCTTGAAGACGACGGTGACGTCGAAACGTCAGACCGATATATAAATTTCCATTGTAACAAGCTCGAAATGCAGAAGTATCAGAAGCACCATAATTCAAATGCCGATTCTCCAAGAAGAGAGTAGTTGGAAACTATTAAAGGTGGGGTTCGCGATAAAAGCGGATGTTGTGATATCCTAAAGATTAGGTATATCTGATCATCCCAGAACATGAAAATCAATGGAAAGACGAAGAAAAAACGCGCAGGACTAAGTTAGAACGGATACTTGCTGGGTGTCCGCCCGCCAACGATAAGCGAGATTTTCGTGGACGCTTGTTTTGCTGTCTTTTATTTATACTCTTAAAGTTGTTAGTAGTCTCTAGAAGTGGTTCGGAAGAGCAAGATGAAAACAAAACAAAGAAAGCTAGCATCTATGAAAATCTCGCTGATCGGTGACGGACGGTCACCCATCAATTAGCCGTTCTCACTCGATTCTTTTTGTGCTTTATAACTGCTACTCTTCACTTATTTTTTTAAAATTTGCAATGACCAGATTTACCTATTCATAGGGAGAACTCAGCAGTCGCTCTTATCGCAAAACGCGTCTTCGAGGGCACCTAACAACCCCCAGAAACAATTTTGCTCCAACTAAAGAAAATTCGTGGAAATCCCGAAAATTGTATGCCGGAGTTTGCGCAACAGCGAAAACGCCTCTTAAATCCGCCGGACGGCATTTATTAGCAGCTAGAAGCTTGGAATGAAAATATCATTGCAAGTAATAATAATAATAGGTTTATCGGTATCATGAAGTTAAAATAATACAGGAAATCAAGTTGAATGAGACGCACCCATGTTATGTAGGGATGTTATCATGACCTTAAAGGCACAGTCCAAGCTCAGGGACGAAATCTGAGAAGACCACATAATTATGAAGTGGACCCACTCCTTATAACACCTACCAAGTGCGAGCTCTCGATTCCCCCGAATAAGCGAGATATAGGGGGAAGCCACCCTGGGGCGCCCACATACGGAAGCCACTTTGGCACGCCCCTTTTAGGATGTTTCGAGCTCAGCAGTGGCGACATGAGCGATGGTTTTCGATCAATAGCCCCGTTCATCCCTTCTTTTCCAGTCTCTCTACCGACTCAGGTCCGCTCGCAGACATCGGTTGCAAACGACAGAAGTTACAAGCCTCGGACAACTCGTCCACCATACTTCCGCAGCTCAAATTTTTAGAGGCCATAACTCCGTTTCCAAAAGGTCTTGTACGATATCAGAGACATCATTGGAATCAGCGTCGGACCGTTTTCAAGATAGGCTAAAAAGCAGAAACACGATTTT
This sequence comes from Aplectana chamaeleonis, assembly GCA_029168955.1. Lineage (NCBI taxonomy): Eukaryota > Metazoa > Nematoda > Chromadorea > Rhabditida > Cosmocercidae > Aplectana > Aplectana chamaeleonis. The sequence continues at coordinate 839,346 of JAPDOI010000173.1, forward strand.
GAGGTTAGACTGTGCCTTTAAAGGCACTGTTCGCGATAAACTTCATCCTCGAATTTTTCATGGCAAACGCTTCTCGTGGCTCTCAGAAGCAGAACAGCGTCGAAAAAACGGGACGAAAAGCTACCCAGGAGCCGCAAAACGGCTTAGAAAAGTGGGCAGACCCCGCCGCTGTGGGCAAGTCCCGCCCCTTTCCGCCCCTCGACGTGAACAAAGGAATACTCGAAATCGTGAGTTGAGCGATGGTTTCCGATCAAAAGCCCCGTTCTTCCCTCATCTCTCTTTACTCAGGTCAGCTCGCATACATTGGCTGCAAAAGACGGAAGTTACAAGCCTCGGACAACTCGTCCACCATTTCCCCTAGCTCAATTTTCGAGAGACCATATCTCTATTCCCAGAAGGTCTTGTACGATTCCAGAAGCATCATTGGAATCACAATGGGACCGGTTTCAAGATAGGCAAAAAACAGAAAAGCGATTTTTATCGCGAACAGTGCCTTCAAAGTTGGTACAAAGAATAGAGATTGAGACGAACGGTTCAGGCGGTTTAAATCAAGTGAAATTATTATATGAACGATAAAACACGGTGGGCGGAGTGGGAGGGTATGGTGGCGAAGGTCAATGGGAGGCCAACACTGCAAACCGAGTGAGGTAAAAAACGGTGCCGGGTACCAACTTCGTAGGCCCGCCAACACCACAAAGGCCCACGTGACGGCATCTTGGGTGTTAATAAACGAGGAGAGAAGTGGAAAAGTAATACTTAGAAATATTAGTATAATTATAGGTACAACCATTAACAAGAAACCATTAACATGAAACAGAAGGGTAGATAGATGAAGGATGAGAAAAAACAATGCAATACCATACTGTGAGGTGATTAGTCGAAGTCAATACCAGAAACGCCTAAGCAAACTGTTATAGTAGAGATACAATACCACTCGTAGGATCTGGTCAGAAAGCGAGCGAGGTCGGATTTTCGCGTCTTTTTCGTCTTTTCTGTATAACTCGCTCCAAACCCGACTTTGAGCGGAACTGGGCAGATATTCATGATCCTGGCGCCGAGGGCTACCCATTGGTTCAGCATTTGTAGGGTTTTGTTGAGAACTTAGAAAGTTTCGCTGTAAGCCCGATTTGTGATTGCGGTATCATGAGGGAGTGGGGCGCTACCGTCTCCGTCTGCATTTCCATATCTCTACCGTATCTAGAGAGCTAATTGATTGTGAAATTTAAATGGTTCTCCATGAAATCCCGACAATGGTTATAGCTTTGAATAGCCCTCAACGCCAGGATCATGAATATCTTCCTAGTTTCACTAAAGGTTGACTTTAAAGCGAGTTATGCAGAAAAGACGAAAAAGACGTAAAAACCCGACCTCGCTCGCTTTCTGACCGAATCCTACGGGCGGTATTGTAACTGCAGTACCTAAGTGAAATCGTAGAAAGTGATAGTAAAAGGATAACATTTACAGTTGATAGTAATGGTAAAATGATAAAGAGCAAGAATCGAATCTCAAAAGAAGCAAAGTTAGAAGAGAGTGGGAGCGCAAAACTCAAATTTAAAATCAACCCATCCTCTTGAGATAGACTTCGAGTCCATTTCTGAAACTTTCCAGCGTTGATGAAAGAACTATTTCAGATGGAAGATCGTTCCGAACTTTCTCCAAACGCACCAAAAAGGACTCAAGGAACTGCTGTGTATGAGCTATTCCAGTGTAAATTCTGAAATGATGACCTCTAGTTTTTTCGTTGAACTTTGAAAAAGATATGATCTTGGTTTTGTCGATGTATACACAGCCCATAGTGATCTTGAAAAGGAAATTTCGATCATAAATGACTCGCCTCAGCTGCAGTGAATTGGAAGGCGGGACAATCGCTCTCGATAGTTGAGACGAAACAGACCGTCCCTAGCAAATATCTGCTTTGTGAACCTGTTCTGAACGTTTTCGATTTTGTCGATATACTGCTTTTGTGAAGGTGACCATAATGGAGTGCAATATTCTAGAATCGGCCTAAAGTAACTTTCAAAAAGTCTGAAAAGTACTCGTGCCTCGCTTGATTTGAAAGCACAGAATATTTGATTCGATTTGGCGTAAATTATTGATTTGATCTTCTCGATCTACTTCTCAAAATAAAGGCGTTCGGAGTACTGAATCCCAAGGTCTCGAACAGAATTGGTAACTATAAGCTGGTGACTACCCAAATGAAAAATGCAATTTCGCGGGTGCCTGCGGCCAGTATACATCACCGAAGTTTTATCACGTGATATATCCAGCTTTCATTTGGTGGACCAGGATAGCAACGCGTTCAATGCTTGCTGAAGAGCAGGGGCGTTAATGATTGAGAACAGTTTGGAATCATCAGCATAGATTGAGCATTGGACATTCGGGTGGAGGCAATCAGGCATGCCATTAATATAGAGTAAAAACATCAATGGCCCGATACAAGTACCTTGGGGGACACCGCTAGGAAAGGGGTAGCTGTTAGAATAGGCGCCATTAACCAAAACCTTCTAAGTACGATTGTTCAGGAATGACTGCAAGAACTCCAACAGGCAACCTTTTAGACCATATGCTCGCAACTCCGAGTAGAGAAGATCAAGAGGGATAGAGTCAAAAGCCTTTGTGTAGTCTACGTAGCATGCGCTTACGTATCCGTCTGAGACAAGTATTTTTTTGCCAAGCAGGATTGGTTGACATCAAGGCCGTTCTTGTGTACTTCTTAGGCAGGAAGCCGTGCTGAGAGTCAGTGAAAAGAGAGTTGGTTTGTAGATAGGAGTAGAGTTGTTCGCAAACAATTCTTTCCAAAACTTTGCTAGTTGGAGAAGTGAGACATATAGGCCTGTAATTCTTAAAATCTGTTCTGCTGCCTTTCTTGAAAACTGGTTTGACAAAACCTAGGTGCCATAATGAAGGCTCCTCTCCGTGAAGAAGGCACCAGTTAAACAAAAGTGTCGGTACAGGAGTCAGACCTAATGCTGCTTTTTTTAGGAATATGTAAGGAATTTCGTCGAGCGATGTTGAATTTCGAAGCGGTAATTCAAGCAATGTTCTGTAAACTAGCTCACTATTAATATCCAAGTAGTCAAGTTTATCTATTGTGGAAGAAAAAGGATTGATGATGTTATCGTTTGTTTGGTTTTTGTAAACAGTTTGGAAGCATGACGTGAAGGCTTCAGCCTTCTCCACCTCAGACTCACAAGGTACATACTCCGTTAGCGTTAAGTAAGATACCGATTGAATTTATACGACTGATTTTATTGTTGACAAAATTATAAAAAGCTTTTGGATTAGAAGAGTTAGCGATTTTCTCTTCTTGTTTGAGGTTTACGAGTGCCAGTTCCCGCTTGAGTTTCCTGAAAAAACGCAAGTACTTGTGTCTTTCAATAGAAAAGCGCGCATTGTACAGTCTATTAACCTCAAGTGCCAAATTGCGAATTCTAGCTGGATATTTAGTGACTGAATTTTTTGAGACCGAATAGGAACAAATTTATTGATGAGGTCATTGCAATGCTCCAGATAAATGCTGTAGCACTCATCTGCAGTCTTGCACTGATCAATGAGCTGACGCCAGTCAGTTCTGAGGAGATTTTAACATATTGCATCGTAATTGGCTTCTGGAAAGAGCTGATAAAATAAGTCAGAAGGTGGGTTGGTTGTATGTACAGCAAGATTGAAGGAAACAACATTGTGGTCTGAGGTAGAGAACGGCGGAAGGACTCTCACGTCTTCTCCAACAGTTTCACTGTTAGTTATAATAAGATCCAGTATACTAGAGCCATGCGTATGTAGGGGTGGTGACGAGCTGGGTGAGGGCACGCTCAGTGCAGAAATCGAGAAAGTTGCGAGCAGAGCCGGAAGCTGTATTCGTATTATGTCTATTCCAATCAATAGAGGGGAGGTCTAAGTCACCTAAATTTACATTGTTCGTATTTCTCGGGATTGTGTCCGGAATGTGAGCAAGTGCATCTCGAAAGGGGGCTGCAGAACAACTAGGACTTCGATAAAACAAGGTTATATCAATAGCTCGAGGAGTAGAATTTAAACATAAAATCAAACATTGACAATAGGGTGAGAAATTTCTCGAAGAAATGAGATGATAAGGAAAACTGTGATTAACAAGGGTCAACATACCGCCACCTATTACACTGCCTTCCCTGTCACATCTGCAAATGTCATATTTGGAACTTGGGGTCAGAGTTGAGTCATGAATGTTATCAGGCCTACACCACGTTTCGGTGATGAAAACAACTAAGGGATAAAAAGAGAGAATATGATGTAAATCGGGAACTTGGTCACAGAGAGACCGAGCGTTAAAGAGCAGAGCCTCACGGAATGAGAATTTTTGATTTCTGGATTGATCGGTTGTCAAATCGCTTGAAATTTCCTCGTCTAAACGCTCAAAAAGCAAATCAGAACCGTGGGAATGGTCTGCTATCTAGGGCTGTGATGAAGAGCATGGGTCATTTTGCTGCGATCAAATTTCCCGAGTTCTCCTGCTGGGGCCCTGCGAGCTACCCAACTCGTCATCACCGGTTGATTGGCTCAGCGCCGCGCCTGCCATAAGGCAGTGTCCATTCGTCGCGATAGCGGGCGCTCCCCTTGTTGTTCTCCTCTCGACGCTCCTCAACGCTGCCCGCAAATTAACACAGGAAAACAACCCCCATCTCGTGTTGATTCTATTGAAAACGTTTGATCGGGTGATCAATTGCTCGAGTCGGCGCAACAGCTGATGATTCCCACGGTTTTCGACTTCCGTGGTGGGATTATGAAAAACAAGGGCAATAGTTTCGCTACAGGTTTAGTGCCACCTGCATTAGTGATGAAGCAGTAAGCTTGAAACTTGCTGCTTGCTTCGTGGTGCTGGCGTAAGCGCGCGAGAGCGAGCGGGCGATAGCGCGCGAGAAGGCGCGCCTGTGAGCGGCTAGCGAATCGCGTACCCACGATGACCATCGATTTTGCGTAATCGCACGCTCTCGCCACGTATGGACGGAGCCTGAGACGTTTGGGTAGATCACGTGGAGTACTGAGTTTGACAATGTCAAAATCACGTACCACAAAGACCAATTTACCTTCCCTTGCGTTACGGTCACCAGCCTCTTTACGCAGCGCTCTGTCCAGATTTAACTCCTCCACAGTGTAATCTCTACGTGCGAAGGAGTGGACAAATTGCTTTGTAAGACTTTAGCGTCTGCTTCGCATGTGGGCAAGGAGAGAATCGCGCGAATTCTGACTGGGCAAGAAAATTTTTATGATTCGGCCACGACTGCCAGGCTTACGAGAATCGTCCACAAGTTGCCCATGAGAATTGATTTGGCCGTTCGCAAACTCACGTATCAATTCTTCATCCCCGGAGGTGTTGACAACCTCTTTCAAGATCTCGCGGTCAAATCGGCAAGTCAACTCCTCATTCGACTGCTCATCGATTCCGACCCATGTTATCCTCCTCGCCTTCTCATCAATGTTTTCAGTATCAGCCTTCAAGCCTAGTTTTCACTGCATCGCTGCTGTTTTTCATCGCTGGGATTTTGCACCCGCTGCTGCAGCGATTTAGAAGCGGCAGCGTTTCTGTTCATAGTGCACAGGGCCACGGATTATAGAACAAATTCAATCAATCAGTGAAATTAATGGCTGGTATTCATCAATGACGCGTTTCGACCCGAAAACACTGATCCTGTCATGTGAAAGGGTCAACGTTCACTAGACGAAACGTGTCATTCACTGGCAATCGCTCCATCGCTGCCATTTTGGCCGCGATGGAGCAATGTTCAGCGACCATTGAGATTCGCTCTTCAAGCAGCGATGCAGTAAAACATAGGATTTTGTCGCCGCGACCCAGCGGTGTAGGACGTTTGCCACGAAGCGATCACAATTGGAACAGCTTTCCATTCCGCGCGATGAAAAAGGAACAGTTGTTCCTCGCATGGCCGCAGCGACCACCTGCAGGCAAAACTAGGCTTTAACCTTAATCATTGCCGAGTAAAGAAGGCTTTTATAGGATGACGGTGAACAATATACTGCACTTGTTTTCGCCTCTAAATCCGACAAACGTGCTAGGATTGTTTCTTTCGTGCTCTGAATGCTTTGAACTTTTGAGAGAAGACGCTCAAGCGCATTATCGACAGTACTTTGCATTGTGCAGGAAGACGAATCAAACCTTTCTATCAACTTACTGACCCACAAAGGCATTGCCTCTGCATCAGAATCAGGTTCACAAGACTTCTTTGATGTCGACTTGGCCGTTTGAGCTGTTAGTGTTGTGAGATGATGTTAATAGAAGTATATGAGGTGGAGGAGTGGCCAGAAAATCGCTGCCGCGCGCGGTCGAAGCAGACAGAGAACAATCTAAAAAAATACATAAATCAATTGGTATATATTTCGTTTAAAGGCAGTGGTCGCCGTAAAGTATACTTGTTATCTTTTCCGCTCTAAACCCTTTTCTGGGTTCGAAGTAGTAGGACATATAAGAAAGAATCGCTAAAGAACCGCTGTTTCGGGCCAAATTTGAAGCCTGAACTTTCTTGTCTTCTGATGGTGGACGAGCCCACTCCACATCATCGACATCGATTATCTGTAGTATGAAAAACATCAGCTGGCTCAAAATTGAATTTCAATCAATGAACATTACTCATCTAGTCAAAAACATTGACTGAAGTGCTTGCTTTCATTGTTCAACTGTTTTTATTAGGTAAATTTGCATTCGTTTCTTTCTCTGAATGTCGATGATTTTTGACTGTCCGGCATGAGACTGTGATCTTTTTCGGCGGCGCTGTGCACGTGTGCGCGAACTGGCATCTTTGGGTCATAGAAACTCTAATTCTCACCCGTTTTTCACCGCGCTACCTTAATGGTTTTTCAGCTGTTTTCAATCTGAGCTGATTTTTGTAGATTGATCGATAACGTTTTTTTTTATCGTGACCACTGCCTTTAGAACGGCCGGGTCGACCAGTTGCTCTTTCCTTGATAGACTTACAAGGGAAGTGTTTAGAGTGGTAAACGCATCAGCTAAAACGACTAGTATCGTTAGTATCTCTAGTGTCTCAATAGTGAAACTGCGCAGTATTCAGCCCCGAGCTGCACTTTCCAAGAAGTTACAAGCTTAAAAAGGTCGTTTTTTGTGCTTTTGTACCCTCCAAAAAGGGCATTGGTCTTTCGAAAAATCGGGAACGAACATCATAAATGTGTTCAGCGCCCAAACTACCCCCCTGAGCAAAATTTGGGTGAAGGCGCATTTTCCATACTTTGTCCGGACTGATAGCGTTTTGGACTTGTACGGATTTTCGGTGGGGCGCATATTTATACCGACTAGAGAGCTCTGGAAGCGTTTTGGAAAAATGTTCCAGATTTCCCCTAAAATTCTTCCAGAAGGGTTTTTGGGGGCGCTGATTACGAATATGTAGTTTATTAGTAGATTTCCCAAAGTTTTCGGCTAATTTCGTTCAAAGCTTCCCAACCGGGGAAAATTCCGGGGAAAAACGCCACTTTCGAGATTTCCGAAGTGCTACGGTAGATATTGCTCAAATTGTCCCTCTGGGGGTTATTTGAAGTGCTGAACACGAATCTGAAGTTCGTTTCTCGATTTTTTGCAAATTACGGTAGATAACGGTGGGTATACGGTGGTTTGATCAAAATATCAGATTTTACTCAAAAATTGTATACGGGGGTTATTCGGGGTGGAGAATTCAAATTTAACGTCCGTTTGTCGATTCCAGAATACTAAGGTGACTTTTGCTTCCTGAATGACATGTTGCCTACCGTAACCTACGGTAAACCTCGAAACTTCGACAAATGGACTCCAGTTTCGTGTTCACCACCCTAGATTACCCCTACATACAAGTCTTGGGCTAAATCCGAGAAAATGTTTTGAAACTCGTCTTTTCCCGAGGCTCAAAAATGCTCATCACTTGTTCGAACCTGCAGCTCGGGGCGGGATACTGTGCATTTTTACTACTGAGCTAGAAGAGATACTAACGATACTAGTCGTTTTCGCAGATGCATTTACCACTCTAAACACTTCCCTTGTTAGATAGGTTGTGTCTCTTTCAAATGATTTTTTTCTCGTGTTTAGATAGTTCGATATTCGGACCTTGAAAAAGGAGGTCAATCGAACCTATTCAATGTCTTTTCCTCTAGAGCATAACTTCATACTTACAGTCACTCGCGTGTTGTCGAAGTCGCTGATACATTCGCTGGTTCTAAACATTCAGAGGAAGACAAAGGTGATCAAATGCTGAAAGCGCAACGTTTAAAAATCCAATTGGATACTTACCTATGCAGCTGAGGGGACGAATGATCTTGAATGACATTGCAGGCGTTGCATTGCGATACGGTGGAAGAGTCACGGTGGAGGAGATACTTGATTCTATATTCAAGCAGTCATCCAGTGCGAGCGCTCAACTTGATGACTCCAGGTAGTTGTGAATTGAAAGCTCAAATAATGTGGACCTATTTCAATGTTCCCTTCAGCCTTCCCCTCCACGACGACGAGCAGCATAAAAACGGAACTGGTCCAGGAATCTATTCCAGGAACTACATGCTGATGGAGCAAGCAATAAAACTTCCCTGTAAAGCTGAGTCACTCCTCAAGGTATTCAGCTGACCTTTACAAAACCCCCTTACATTAATATCTTATCATTTGACGACTTCTACCATGCCTCATTCTCAACTATTCTGAGCACAATGGAGGTTCGGTATACTCTCCACACAGCGTCGTCCTGAAAATTACATAATTGTACAGAATAAAATATACTTTTAGAAGCGATTTGTATAAACAGCGCTGAATAGAGAAATATACATTCAGAATATTTGTGGATACAAATTTTATGTTTATATAGGCCCAGATTTCCCACTCCGTCATTAAACGGAGAACTCGAAACCCGTTATGATTTCATTGCCAGAGAGTGAGTTCTTGGCGCCTACTTCTTAGGGCCGAAATTCAAGCAGGAATAAAAATTACGTCGTGGCGATATACTTTTCTTCTCCAGAAATCCATAAATTTATTCCTAACTCAATTCAGATTCTTATGATAAGAACCTACCCTCCTCTAAAGACAGTTAATGATTTTGAAGTTCTTTTGATATTATAAACAAATAGGTGTCACAAGCTCACAGTTTTCGTGGTCGAGTTTCAAGAAAATACATATATTTGACTTACAAGGAAATGACCAGGTCGGGTCGCCAGAACTACCCATGAAGCCATGTTTTTCTGATCGACAACCTCCTGGATAATCTTGAAAGCCCCAACTTAGCTGCCCGAGTAGTAGTGAAAAAGTTATGAACCAAAAAGTGAGAAGCCCTGTAGACATGTTACCATTAAGCTACCGTAACGTGTCACATTTTTAAGAAAAACCACGAACACATCTCAGATTCGTGTTCTACGTTCAAACTACCCCCTGGGCAAAGTTTGTTCTGAAAGTTCTTCCTTGACCTCTGCACCCCCAAAATATGAGTTGGGCAACCCCAATTGGGCTCCCGCGAGCAAAAAAATTTCTTTGCCTGGGAATTTTTCCGGGGTGCAGAACACAAATATGAGGTTTGTTCAAGGTTTCTGGGCGATTACGCTAGATCGCGGTAAGTATAATGTAATTTTGCTACCGTATGTACATAGCTCGTAGATTTCCATCTAGAGAATACTGTGGATCATTGTCAGGGGTATTCATATATATGGTTTGCGTTTTCGCTTTAGTCTGACGCATGGACCAGGCGGCTGGCCGTGCGGGGTTGGCGGCCTTACTGTAGAATGGGGTTTCGATTCGAACGGGGGTGATCTATCTTCGCAGCCCGTCACTTCATCAGACTAAAATGATTATGCGAATTCTACGTTTATTTGCAAGTCTTCTGATGGGAAACAACAGCAAGCACTTCGAAAGGAATAGGCGGCGAGAAAAATCAACGCCAATTATAATTTTCGTGGAGGTGGGCCAAACAGTAATTCCTGTTACACTAGCAGTAAAACAGGAATCTAACAAAATTACAACATCCAGCTTTCTCGCATTTGCCGGTTTCACAAAGTCTTGCGATCGGGCTGTCGAATTGACGGGCATGGTCATCGACGTACCCTGACGTAATATCGACAATCGTGTGAAAACAGTGGTAATTAGATAAGCAACAAAGCAAAAGGCTCAAGTTGCCAGAGAATAAAACATGTTTTCTAGTAAGTTGGCCCACATAGCTCAAGCCACAAGCACTTATACAGACTGATTTTCTATTAGAAATTTTGTTTCCGTGTTTTGCTCTTCAGTATGCTTGTTCTTCTTCCCTATAACGACTGGTGTGCAGAACTCAGACAAACCATCGCTCGTAGCGTGACCGGCTGCTCCCAATTATGACTTAAAGGCACAGTACACCCTCAGATATGAATTCTGAGATTTTCATGTATTTTTGTAGAAGACCCCTCCTGTATAACACGTGCCAAATGCCAGATCTCATTTCCTCCAAATAAGCGAGATATAAGCGACCACCACAGGCCCGACCCCCTTCGCTCACCACCACAGGCCCGACCCCCTCACAGATTTCCGAACTCGATAGCGGCTTGATGGATGGATGAATTCCAACAAGTCATCGTTCTTCAGTCCATTGCCGGTCTATCTCCTCATCCTGTTTCGCTCTCGTGCGGCGATTGCGAATGAAGAGAAATACAGGCCTAAGACAACTCGTTCACCAATTTTTCACCCTCAGAATCTAGGCATCTTTGAAGAGCCATAACCCTGTTCGAAGGGGGTCCTGGACGATTTCAGAGATACCACTGTAATCAGCGTGTGACTCTCTCCAAGATAGGCATAAAATCTGAAAATTAATTTTCTGGGTGTTCTGTGCCTTTAATCGCCCGAAGAGCGGCTGTGGGGCCAACTGGCACCGCGGTCCCTGTTCGGTTTTAATAGCAACCTCGGCCGCTTTCCGTTCGCTCTCAGGGCGAAAGCAAGGCCATGGCCGGAGATAGAGAGTTGCAGGAGTGGTCGTTCTACGAGTGATAACGTGCGGGTAAAGTTAGTACGCAAAGAACAGCCAATCCTGTGGGTATAAAAGGCGACTCGTCTCCTGTAGACGGGCGGTTGGCCTTCCGAGGCAACTCTTGAGAGATGACTTCGAGTCACTCTCAGGAGGACAATTTTTCGCGGTCGAGGGGATTCTCCACGGTTCGCGGTGAGGAAAGCTTCATCGCTGCGGACCACGCTGGGATGGTCTCCTTGTTTTGGCCTGTGGCAGGATTAACTTCCCTGCCCACAGACTGTAACAAGTACCCTATCCTCTTAAGAGGCTTCACACTTGAGAAGAGGCGGAAATAAGGAGAAATTAGCAGTTGGAAAAAATCGCGAAATTTTCCCGGACAGCGAGCGCGGTGCCGAATACGACCGAACATCGCCCCGAGCGGAACTGCGGTCGCCCGAAGAGCAACTGCTGTCGCCCGAGTAGATTTCTAATTTTCGATCGAAGCGAAGAGACAGCGTCGTTCGAGTCGCTCTCCGGTCCCGCTCCGAGCGACGGTTTGTCTGAGATGCTGTCATCAAAATGCCGTTGTTTGACTCGAAAACATCGTGGCAAAAACTCCGCCAGCAACTCTAGAACCCGGGACCCCCCCCCCCCCGGTTGGTAGATCCCCGCCTTGGCACAATGGTACCGTTCAAGGAATAGGCGATATAGGACCCACAATTTTCGTCGTTTTGACTTCGTTTCAGAAAATGACCGATAAATATTCTCCCCCGACTAGTCGAGCAAATAGTTGGATGTTCTTACGACTGCCTGGAAGGCAGTCTATCAGAAGAACATGGATGTATGGACAGTTCTGACAGCTCCGTGTGGTCATTCCCTTGTTAGTACCCTAAAACCGCCATGGAATTCCGTATCCATCAAACCGTGCCTGCAAAATTCAAAATTGAGTGTATGTTTGATATATGACGCCCAATTCCTTATTGGATGCGCGACACATTCGACCTTACAACGGTAGCGGCTTGAATGTGTTTGGACCAGGGCTGTGCGGAAATGTTTTTCAAGATTCTCGGAAACGGAAGAAAAATGGCTAAAAATCGCCGGAAACGGAAATCCGGAAACGGAAGTGAACTAAAAATTATAGTACACTTCAATGATTGGTTCCGTCGCACCTCATGGCTTGCAGATGTACTTCGACAGCTTGCGATCTCCGTATATTTGCTCACCATCCAGTGGGGCTGCGCTCTAAAACAGCTAGCGAATCGAGGACTGATGGATTTTAAGCATGAAAGTAAGACGTGCTGCTGCGGGTTCTTCTACTGAACTCTGCTCAAGCAAATCCTCCTCTAGTGAGTTGCTTAACTCTTCGATGTCCAGTTCTTCCATTCGCCGGATTATTTCAGTGCGATCGATGTTCTACGACGGCTGCGGGTATATATGTCACCCACTCTTGTAGAGAAAGCAGTTGTTCGTCTGAGGCCGATCCCAGAAGGTGATCTCGAGTACACAACTATGTGAATATCAATTTTCGACGCTGGGAAGATCGTCCCTACCGCACATCACGTAGAAAGCTTTCTTGTTGTGAACCGTGGCGAGATTGATGTCTTTGTTGCGTACCTTGGTTGGCGTCGTCGCTCCGCGCCATTACGAGGATTGCACCCAGCGTCGGTAGAAGAGGTGGTGGTGGCTCAAACACTCTCCATTTGCATAACGTGCTGCTGCTAGCAACACGTGCTACTGATGATAAGGGATCGCACTCGAAGGCGGACATGGAGTTCAACCCCTCTTCGACAGCAACGGGTGCTGCTAACTGCACCACATGCTGCCCATAAGAAGTCGAAACCCAGTAACAGTTGGCAGCACATGCTGCTGACAACGAGGAGTTTAACCCGACTTGGGACTCGCCGTGCAAATTCTTATGCGTTGAAGTGCAACCCCGCAAGGGCATGAGCAGCTAGAGAGATAAAGAGAAAAGGTTTCTGCCTCTTTCGTTTCTCCATCAGCGTAGTCGATTGTCTCAAAGTATTTTGCTGATGCATGAGCGAGTAAAGAACAGCCGATAGATAGTTCAGCGGTTCGAGGTAAATATTGTGATAAAAAGTGGGAAAGCAAACCAATGGTTTTCAACTAAGATGAGCCTGTTGGTTCGATTACAAGATGACATCACTTGCTCACTCGAACATCAGTTTCCAGAGTATACCTTCTGTAGTCGCTAAGGTCAAGTCTAAGTTGGGATGGTCCAGTGCTTTGGTGAGGGATCGCAAGCTCTGAGTCGTTTGGAATTAGGGGTACGCCGACCATAGCTATCAGGATTCGACTTAAGCTGTGATAATCGCAAAGAGACCGCAGCTTTGAACGCTGAAGAGGCGTGAAGTTTTACCTTGTACAATACCGCTCGTAGGATTTGGTCAGAAAGCGAGCGAGGTCGGGTTTTTACGTCTTTTTCGTCTTGTCTGCATAACTCGCTTTAAAGTCAACCTTTAGCGAAACTAGGAAGATATTCATGATCCTGGCGTTGAGGGCTATTTAAAGCTATAACCATTGTCGGGATTTCATGGAGAACCATTTAAATTTTACAATCAATTAGCTCTCTAGATACGGTAGAGATATGGAAATGCAGACGGAGACGGTAGCGCCCCCCTCCCTCATGATACCGTAATCACAAATCGGGCTTGCAGCGAAACTTTCTAAGTTCTCAACAAAACCACTACAAATGCTGAACCAATGGGTAGCCCTCGGCGTCAGGATCATGAATATCTGCCCAGTTCCGCTCAAAGTCGAGTTTGGAGCGAGTTATACAGAAAAGACGAAAAAGACGCGAAAATCCGACCTCGCTCGCTCTCTGACCAGATCCTACGAGCGGTATTGTAGCAATATTCTCTTTCGTTTTCGAGACCGGAAACCCGGATATGGAAACGGATTAGAACAGCCCAAAAACCACCGGAAATACGGAAACGGACTCTTAAACGGAACAGTTCCGCACAGCCCTGGTTTGGACCTTTAAAATGACTTTCTGAGGTCAGCGGGCTTCCGAATTTGCGTTTTCATCTTCCCAGATTAATCTGGCCAAAGTTTACCGACTCGGAGCTATGTAAGATTTGGTTGGCATTGTTCGAGAAGCGAACCCGTTCGTGTGCAGCGAAAGCAGCGCCCCCTGCACTACACGCGCCACGCGCGCTAGGGGAATAGACGGTGAAGAAAAAAAAGGCTGGCTCTCAAAAATTTTTCTTTTCTTGATTCAGAATAAAGTAAGAAGAAGTCTTCGTATAGACATCAAATTAAATCAAAAACTACTACATAAGGTGTGTCTGAATGAGAATGGCTACCCTTGCGGCCGGCGTGCTTGGCAGGCGGCAGTCGCGTTCGCCCCTCTCAGACGAGCATGCGAAACGTCTCCACCGCCATCGACTACGAACGGGGCCGGCACCGGCTGGCAGCAAGCACTGCGCCGATCAATCAGCTCTGTAGACGGGGGGAGAGGGGATGGCCGTCGTTGGAATCCAACACTCGTCCGAGAGCGGCACATGCGACTGCCGCCTCCTAAGCACGCCGGCCGTGTGGGCTACCATTCTTATTCGGGCACACCTTACCTACTTGCAAATAGTAATAATCAACGATCGGAACGCATCCACTCTCATTGCACCGCTTATTCGGTTACATGCAGCGCGTTTCATGATGATAGGTCTGCCCTAAAATTTCCTGAATCCATGTGACACACCAGTTTCTAGGCACTGCCGCTGCTGCTAGTCGATCAAGCATACTGTAAAACTCTTGTCCACATATTCAGATTGGCTGAAAAGTTTACCCATGGTTTTTTAAATAATTTAATCAAAAATGCCTCGTTTCACAATGATATGTCCACTTATCAAAGCGAGCTCGTATTGGAACGATATCGAATTATCATGACCCGGATTCATTTGATAATAAACTAATAATAAAAATAATATAGGTATATAGCTTCGGGGGGGGGGCAAAGGACTCCTGTATAAATCATATCAATCGATCAGACTGATAACGTGGTCAGATAGGTTTTGACAAGAACTTATTACTTATCAATTAGATAGAGATCTGTTTCAACGTTACGAGCCGAATGGACCCCACAAGCTGTATACCAGCACTCATAAACTTCCAGTAATTTAGGCATGGTAATAATTAGAATGCCTTGTCGTACCATGCTTTACGGCCACAAGAAAGGCGAGCCACCGCTTGTGCTCTGACATATTGCAGCAATCGAAGAATGGCCAGAAAATAATGAGCCAATTTCGCATTGTGGTGAGAAGGTTAGTGAGTAATTTCGAAGCCTATCAAGAGAGGAAGCGTTTTTTTTTGAATGATGGGAGCTGTTGAATCGAGATGGGAACGGAGTCTGGCGACTTTTATCGAACACTGTCACGAGCAGCAGCGGGATGGGCAGCGACACCTAGATTCCAGCGTCTGTAACGGTTCTTTGGAGTCCTGTCAAGCATTAAGAAAACATTATCAGACGTTGACGTTGACCAAGATTTACGCAAAGACCTGTAGACAGTCGGCATAGAACCGCTCGTGGCCATCTCGCCATAATTTTTTTCTTCTCATGTGTTTACCTATTTATTTATTTGTTTGTTTGTTACTACAAAAATAATAATTTATATATTTCATATGCTTTATATATAATATCTGGTAATTTGATCCAAGGTACACCCATGAATTGATGAACGTTCTTCACTTCATGGAGGACCTCAGTCTTTTATGGTGGTCTTCTCTTACAAGAAGAAGATCAATCTTTAAAAAAAAAGAAGCTACCTGGAAGGTTTGGAGCCCTCCATAATTTGAAAAACAAATGACAACTGAGGCTTATGGCTACGCTCGATGAAAGTGCACAGATTCCATTCCTTTCTCGGCTCAATAGCCTCTTCCACCATCCAAAACGCTTCCTCTCACCGTAAGCTTTGAGAATACTCGGCAACTTGATCGCCGAAATGCACAACTGGCTCACCTTTCTTTTCCGCTGCTCCATCATTTCTGAGCGCAGGCGATGGCTCGCTTTTTTTCGTTGTCGGAAAGCATGGTACAGCAAGGCATTTAGGAGAATACTATGTCAGGTTCACTCATAGTTGACTATCTAATGGATCACAGTCATAAATATCCTGTATCATTCCTATAAGGGCTGGCTTTGATAATTCGACCTATCTATTTGAAAAGAAGTATTTTTTCAAAAATTATCTGGAAAAGGGACCATGGGCAATCCCTTCAGCCAATCTAAATAAGTGCACACAGGTTTCTAGGTATGCTTAATCGAACGGGAGCTGTGGTAGTGCCTGAAAACTGGGGGTCACATAGATTTAGTCAAATTTAGGGTGAACATGTCATTATGAAAAGCACTATATTAGCGCTTTATTACTCTGCTCTCATTATCGTGATAATATAGTGAAAAATTTCGGAAAGAGTGAAACAGAATTTTTAGTGATTCTTATAGTCTGAACTACTGTTTGTGAGATGCTCTTCCTGCCACAAAACACGGGAACTTGCCACGGCTCGAATGCAATACGTCAGCTGCAAACACTGCTATTCATACTACTGTTCAAGGACCTGCAGGTGCTATTTTTGTGTGCAGTTACACATGTATGTGCAAGTAGCTGTTATCCTAAAATTTTAGCGAATCGGTGTGAACATTGCAAAGGTGCTCTATTCTCTGATTCATTCCCGGTTTCTGGAAGAATTTTTGGGTGATTAGAAGTTGAGGTAATTCCTCACCCCGAGCGATGACCATTAGCAGATTGCTGAATAGTCCTTGTAGAATAACAATACGGTTTTTTTGCGATTTAAAAGGGTCAAGAGGCTTCAACTGTTTCATGGGACTACAATTAGGCTATGTGGTGGAGATGCGCACATCATCCTTGCGATAACATTCCCCTCGATACCTCAGGTACTCAGACATATAGAGGACTGCAGGCGCGGGCCAAGAAACAGCGAGCCAGAAGAGTTGACGCGCCTCATTGGATCGTTGCGCGCGGCTCGCTGGTTTGGCGCAGAACGCTGGCAGCCGAGCACGTTTTCTGGGCCATCCGCGCCCGTGGAATCGTCGAGGCCCGGGCGATTCTGCAACTTCCCGCGCAAATCTTCTCAACTTCCCCCGCTCGCTCAGGCACTTGCCCGCGCCAATTGTTTCACAGATCCGCGCACGTTTTCTCATTGGAGCGCGTTTGCAGTAGATGATACAATTCGTCGATTTTCCCCTACCATTTGCTATTTTTAACACAATTGATAGACGGAAAAGTATAGCTCGTGCATAAATATTTATTACTAACTATATTGATTACAAATTTATCTAACATGATTAATACCCTCCGACATGATGCTCTCAATTTCAATAGAAGCAGCAAGAAAAGTATAATATTGGTGATAATAATACACCCCGAAAGCTAGGAATAATAAACCCTAAAATTGAATTGAATGTGAGCAGCATCAGAACCTGTCAGCATAGCGAAATCGTTGTGAATTGCCAGAGATTCAAACCAACAATAAGGGTTCAACATTAGACAAACAAGCATAAACAAAGTTCGAAAAGCAGCTACTCAACACTATACATTCTACTAACAACTCTCCAGAGTTGGCCATCCACATTTATCATAAAGGGGTTCCCTCGCAAGGCTAGCATTTCCCGTTCCAACCTGAACGGCAAGACTAGCTATTGACTGGCAGGATGATGTATCCCGGAAAGCAGCTAGAGAAAAAAATCAAGTCCCAAACTGACCTGCAGAATAAAGTGTCGATGAGCTTTTCTCCACGCTTTTTTCGTGAGAAGGCCACAGCAGATAGAATAGAATTGAAAAAATATTAGCTTTAGTCCGCGGGAGATCTTCGATTCTCAAGTACAGTGGTGTCATCTGGCTCCTAAAAAGCGGATCATTAATGACAGGTCACAAGGCATTTAATTCGTTTCGATAACATTTACCTAGACAGTCTTTTCGGCACGAAACCATCGATCGAGAGCGAAACCAGCACACGTATTCTATGATTTCGGAACTCTTCGTAAGTCTCCAATTTACTGATTAAACCATGGAAATGTGCTGTCTCAATTCTGTCATTGCCTTTACTTCTCTGAAGTAGTCCTCTTAAATCCAGGCATGATGAATTATTGTAATGCATTGCTGAACATACAGCCTATCTTGAAAAAAGTAAGTCGGGTGGGTGATCGCGCGGCGCGGTTGGAGCGGATCGTAAGTGCTCAGGCAATTCACATCCTACAGGACTGTTTCATTTAGCTTATGAGTTACTTTACACCGACACGCATCGCGGTAGGGACACCGACGCGCGTCGTGGCCAGCACACCCACACGCGCCGCGGCTGGTTGTCCAGCTTCCGCTGGAGTCACCTCCGGATATGCAGGACCTCCAGATGCTGGGCAGGGCCAAAGTATTGCGAATTCGGGTAACTGAACCAGCTGCTCTCTCATCATTCGCAGCATGCCTGAAAAATGTGTCGTATACTAATAAAACTCACCTGTGATCTACCTTCATCGCGCGGTGCGGTCGCCCACCCGACTTACTTTTTCCAAGCTAGACTGTATTTACTGATACTGAGAACCAACCCAAAATCTCCCTCCCCATTCAAAAATCAGAAGAATATGCGGCGCGGAATAATGGGCGTGGCAAAGTGCGATGGCCCTCCGAAAACAAACTTTTGGCGACTTTCTCAGACCCCCCTCCCAGAAGCGTTAATGGGTCAAATTTTCGGCCATTATTATAGTGAAGGCTCTCCAAATGTTGAATATAAGATACATATATAGGTTTGGACGTGTATCCAGAAATTGTGAATGATTTCGGGTATGAAGCTAAGGTATGTGGTGGAAGAGAAAAGGGGAGAAGATGAAGTGATTGACAGAGACCCAGAATACGAGATGTATTGAAGAAATAAACTTGTTTTCAAATTAATATGAGTTCGTAAGTTTATTTCGCAAGTCCAAGAAGAACGGATCACTTCACATTTGATTTTTTCGGGAATGCATTTCAATTTGATACGAACATACACATACAAATGCAAATTATACTCTATATGCACAAACAACACTGATCTGACGATCTCTCATGCGAATCCGGGAAAACAAGCCGATTCACCAACCAAAAGATACAGCGAAAACGGTCAAATTTGCGGTTAGGGTAAGGCACGACTAGCCAGAAAATTTTAGCCTAAAACCAAAAAAAAACATGACATGTGACAAAAGTTGACCTTCCTATTCCCGGCTTCACGACGCGACGCGAGATAATACAGAAAGAACCGGCAAGAAACTAAAACGAACAAAAAAAAGAAAGGCAAGGTTCGAAAAAAAAATCTAGAAATTGGCGTCGAGTAGTTTGCTTGCCTGCCACACTCGCACCTCTCTATTTCACGGCATAACCGAGCAGCGAGCCGCGCATCATTTTCTGGTCATTTGCTGTTCCTTTGCGGCCGTGTTTGTTGCTCGCGGCTCTCTCTATACAGTTGTTGCGAAATTTTTGGCCGCGGCTGACTTACATTTAATACTCAGCCTCGAAATTTCGTCCGCGGCTTGCCAAAACAGCCGACTTGGGCCGCGCCTGCAGTCCTCTATATGTCTGAGTAGTCTGGAAATAGCCCGAGAAAAACTACTTCGTCCGTTTTGGCGCTTTCAACGGTGTTAACGTTGTGATACAGGCCGTATGGTTCAAATAACGACATTGGATTTCTGATATGTCCTTCACACGATTTCAGGCTGAAGGACTGGCCAAAACACAGCTTCGGCTGTTCGTTTGCGAGGATTAATACGCTTTGCAAGGACGTCATAATGAAGGTACAAATTGCTGCTACTCTATCATTCGCTCGCTTGTTGTGCAGTGACATCAAAACAAGAGACATTGGAGGCATTACTACTCGCCTGAAACCACTCACTGTTTTTCAGGTTTCAGCCATTTATTGGGCCTGACTGAACTCTTGTTCAGTTCTGGTCTCGTTGTCTAGTCGGTGCACTGCAAACGGTTACAAGAACCCATCGCGGCAACAGATCTTGTACTCAATCGCGACGGGTTTGAACAGTTGGCAGTTCAAAGGCAGTGTTCACGATGAATATCGCACTTGAGTTCGACCAAAAAATGGGATTTTTTGGTCGTGAGGTAACTAATAGTGAAGAAACAGGGAAGAAAAACGACCAGAATAAGTCAAATTAACGGTTTCTAAATTCAGGGCGTGGACGAGAATCGTGGGCCCTCCTGATTCCGGCAAGCGCGCGCTAATCCCGAAATATGCGCGAATCGATAATGCTAACTGCGGCAGAGTTGCTTGGCAATTAGCCATCGAAACGTGTGCGGCGCCACAAGCTCTTCCGATTGGGGGGCGGACCGGGATAGGCAGGCGCACCGGGGGAGCTTTCAAAGCCGTTTGTATTTAATTCTGGCCAGTTTTCGTTGCTTTCTTCGACCCTATCCTCTACAGCACCTGCCAACTTAGTCTTTCTCACCGAGACCTCGAGAACGAGATTTATCGTGAACACTGCCTTTAAGCCGCGGTCGCTCAGCGACTGAAGCGGTCTGCAGAGTTGCAGCGACCGGAGAGCGTCAACCTTGACGCGGTGACAAAAATGTTTTCGAACATTATCGTTGCGATGTCAATTGCCGATCGCTGGCAGTGATGCAGGGCGCTCGAAACACTGCGATGCCCACTCGTCGCCCTTAACGCCGCGTCGGTCGCTCCCGTCTCCGAATGTAATCGATATTGCATCACCCAGCGCTGTTCGTCGCTGCGATCAAAGCCGCGACTAGAACTTTGCAGGCTCTTGAGGTAGTTCATGGGCGGCCGAGGCGACCTGTCAGGTTTTCTTGAAGGCAGCTTACACATTCAATAATGATATCATTTTCATGGAATGAATCAAAGGTCCGAAGACGTTAGTATTGAGAAATGACCAAAAAAATCAGGGAAAGTCCGATTGTAATCAAGGTATAAAGGTTTTTTTCTGTATTGGTCCGGATGTGGATGAGTTACACCGCATTGGCCGAAATAGCGAAGCTAGCGACAATTCGGTTGGGATAACAACGCTAATGCACTCATACGGCCTTTACTAGAACGCTTACTCCTTCAAAAAAAAAGAGCCATAATGACCGTAATCGAGCATTGAGCATCTGTGTTGAGAGGCGGAACTGGTATTGGTGGGCGGAGGAAGGATGGTTTTGCGACTCAGTGCGGCTCAATTACGGTCATTTCAACTCATTTTTGATGCTTGCAACGGCGTGAGGTAAGGATCATTACATGCCGTGGCCATTCCAAATAAAATATGCGTTTCTAGTATCAGTTTTCGACGTAGACTTCGATTTTTTACTTTGGAGCTGCGAATCGTGTCTTTCTCTGAACGGAGTTATCAGCTTTTTTATTTAGAATTCTATAGAAAAATGGCATTGTACCTGCTGTAATCTACAGAAAACTTCCGAAAAATCAAAAACGGATTTCATATTTGTCATTAGCACCCCAAATAACCCCCCTGGACGGAATCAGAGCAAGATTTTTTTCGGTCTTCGGACCCCAGAAGTAGGTTGAGTTACCACCTGCGTGAGGCTACGAAGGTGAAATTTTTTTTTGCCCAAACTTCGTATTGGTGGGTTATTTGGAGCGCTAAACACGAATATGATGTTTTTTATACTCATGTTGATTATTGTATGTTACGATAGACGTTTGATGCTGGATTGGGTGCACACCTGAATCGGATATACAGAAGTCCCGTCGAAACTGCTCCTCCTGGTCGACTCATGGGGCTCATTCAGAGATTATACTGCTAATGAGAACGCCTTGCCCCAGGGAAAACATTTCAGAGTGACGAATATCCCACCGGGAACAACTTCACAAATTCAACCTCTTGACGTGTATTTTTTCTTGCCATTTAAGTCTATGTACGAGCGCATAACTTCTCACATCATGGCACACGATTTGGACTACTCCGTATATTCACGTGATACAATCATTCGATTGTTATCCACTGTTTCCCTCCTCAATTGGTAGGTCTGTGTGATTTTGACGGTTGTTCAAAAGTTCACTTTATTCGTTATTCTCATTGTGAGAAAATGCTTTGTTTTGAACATTCTGTTCACAATAACCACATGTGCTCGTTGCTATAAAATTGTTGCAAGTCCAATGATTTTCACAGTAAAAGACCAGCCATGGGAACCAGACTTTCACGACTGAAACGCTTCATTTTCTTACCAAAAAGCTCTCGCAAGATAAATCTACTAACTCTCTACACTTTACGTAATGAAAACGAGTATTTTACAAGCGTGCAAAATCAACAGGCGCGTCATGGATTTGAACCCGCGACCTGACCCCTCGCTGCAACCGGCACTCCCACTGCGCCAAGAGGTCACGTTTCTATGGGCGCTGACTTCGCATATGTCGGCGCGCAGCCTCATTCATTGTAGCAACCTGTTTCGACATTATAACTTACTATGAGTTGATTCCTGGTGTAGAAGTCACATCGGTGTATCTTAGGATGCGACGAAGACTCATGGATCACACATTATGATGCATCTACGAAGGGAGCGCTAAAAAGTCTGTAACTCCTTCCAGAGAAACGATTCGCGGCTGCAATGTAAAAATTCGAATTCTACGTCGGAAATTGGTCCTACTAACGCATATCTCAGATAGAATGACAACGGAACGCAATTATCCTTCCCTTGTTAGCCCAGTAATTGCCCGCCCCAACTGTATTTCGCCTTTTCCAACCAGGGGCACCTTGAATCACCGACGTCGAAGAAGGAAACTATCAGCCAGAGCAATGACGCTGTCAAGTGGGAGTCGACGCTAGACATCACCCTTTCCGATTGCGAGTTCATATTTCCGAAAACTGGCCATTTGCACCACTCATGAGTCTGTTTAAATGCCACTGAATTAGTTCGGGTTCAGAAAAGCGGTTACCGACCTTTTTTCCCGACTCTTCTCAACGCAGATGTTGTTTAGTGTTTGGAACCTCCCGTAATCTGTAAAGAACACGGTAACAAACTCTATCGTGTATGCTGCCTATAGCCGCTTCGACCAGTCGCGTGGCTTCCATGATGACCGCGATTCGTCTAGTCCAAGCGATTAGCCTGCAATCCTTACTCACAAATGAGTATGTGATGAAAAATTGTACAACCTTCTCAGGCAATAGGAGGCCCTGAGCCCACCTCGAATGCACCCGGAGCCGCGTTCATGTTGCGCTCCGGGTGACAATTTTCGGGCCACATATGCTGCGATGCAGACCACCTATGTTGAACTCCGGGTGCTACCGACGAAAATGGTTCACACAGCGCCCTGAGCGTTACTGTCGGCTGATGACGTGGTAGTACGTCATCCATTGTAGCCAGCTGTGCCCCCGGCGCTTTTTATAAACCGATGTTAGCAACATTGTTGCAAAAAGACCATACCTCGAAGTATTCGCTAATCGACTTTTGCACCCATTCTAGCTGATCGAGAAATTTTAAGTAAGAATCCAACGACTTCCACACATTCACCCAATTACCTCACCCTACCGAACTTCCCTAACTTGATTTGACCCTTGATTAAATATTTTCTAAGCAAGTCTTGGTTATGTAGCACCTAAGCTTGATACACTTTTCTCTACTTTGGAATTTGATTCCGTCACATTTTCCCTCCCCAATTCATATCTTCTCTCAGAGAAATTGCCGCTGTGGCTCCGCGAAAGCGCCTACAGGCACCGAAGCGGCGCTGTTCCGGAGCAGCAGCGGCACTACCGCGGAGCCGTTGCGGTGACGCGACAGTGCCGCTGCGGCTCCGCGATAGTGCCACCGCGGCTCCGCGAGAATATTTCATAGCATGTAATTAATTATCATTTGTAATACAACTAAGGGAGCCTAAGAACAAAAATACGCTTCTGCGGTTGCTACGTCCTCCGCCTGATAAAGACCGAGGTTACCACCGCCTTAGCGCCCAAGTGAATACGGAGCGTACCTCAATCTTAGGTGATTGAACCGGCGACTATTTCGATTTACCACTTAAGATAGTACACTGTACTCCACGCGGGCTCGCTGCTGCATCCTCGTGGAGCCGGAGCGGTTCTCACGCGGAGCCACTGCGGCGCTATAGCGGCGGAGTCGAGGGTCAAGACACTGCAACAAATTCGTCTGATCACGGAGCCGCTGCGGTACTATCGCGGAGCTATCGCAGCGCAGTCGAGGGTCGCGGTACTTTCCCGGCACTGACGCGGCAAATTTTCGCAGAGTTGATCGTCTGACTTCCGCTGATTGTCCTCAACTATTTGATATACTTCCCTGAAATTATCAAGTATTTACAACCACCCCCCCCCTAATCCCTAATACCAGCCCCTAATAATAAAAAACAAATCGAGTGAATGAATGAGCAATTTCGGGCGGAAAAATACACGAATAGAATTTGGGCGAATCAATGAGTAAGCAAAGTGCCCATAAACCCTCTTTGAATTTCCCGAATCAATGAATTCTCCCGAAGGACTTGCTAATTTCCCAGAGTGAATGATCAGATTTGAATAAAGATTTCAGGGAACTTCCCAATGACTGAATCCGAGCGACTCTCTTTTGTATTTTTGAAATAATTAAATAAGTTGGAGAACTTTCGAGAAAACAGGGATTTTCGAGAAATGCATCCGGGAAGTTGTGTAAATATTCTAAGTTTCTAATATTGTTCAAATATTCCGCAAACACAGTCTATGACAGCGAAAAAAGGCCTTGTGGCGGGGGCGTACCTATACTAGAGCCAAGGCTGGCTCGGATCCAAGGATCGATACTGAACAGCTGATATTTTTTCGTCGTAACGTTTTTCGTGTTTCTTCCATTTTTTTCGTGTCATTCTTGCATGTATCTAAAGTAAGTAAATAGGTTCAGGTTCCCTTTCCAGATTCTCGGAGAGAACGGTCGTAGAACACATTACTACCAAACTTTTGGTCTACATACACACGTGCTCTCAGAAAATCGTGGTACGTCGGCACAATACATTCCATGGCAAACATCGGAGATAACCACTTGTTGTGAGCAGCAGCATATGCTGCCAACGCTTTCTGGTGTTCAACCCATCTTTATCAGCAGCCCGTTCTGCCAGCGGAGGAAGAATTTGAACTATCGTTCCCTTCAGCGCCGTTGGGTATAATCCTTGCCACGGCCCGCAGCAAGGAGGCCGCAGTTTGCAACAAAAACATCATCTTTGCTTCGATCCACAACGAGGAGGCTAACCTCACGATGGGCTACAGGAACGATGTCCTGAGCGTCCAAAACTAACGTACAGAAAGTGACGCAAGGTCGCCTTCTCGGGCCGGCCTCAAACGGCCAACTGCATCCTCAGTGAGACTGGCCGCCTTATATGCCCACCACCGTCGTACAAGAGGATGCTGCAATGTCCATTCGTATCAGACAAATCAATGGAGATTAGTGTCAGCAGACACTAGGAAAAGGGGGTTGCCGAACTCTCGCGTGCCAGTATAAACAAAGTGGTCAAGCAGCAGGTTATACTGCTAATTGACAGCAGCTCCTGCTATTAGCAGTAGATACAGCCAGGGTGCTGCTGACCTTTTTGTACGCGGGTTCATCCCCTAATCTGCCGACGTACTACCTCGCGACTGTCTCTCTGGAATACGCTGAGTACCACTCTCGCATCAAGGCAGGATCACCGGCCGGGCTACGAGAGTGGTGTTGGAAAAAGGGGCGGAGTTCTCGCGGCATATCCGGCCCTGAGTGTCTTATATGCTGCCGATATGGATTTGTGGTTAGCAGCAATGTAGCAGCATGTTTCCTCGAGTTCCATCTCCTCTTTTGCGGCGTATGCTGCTTTGAGGGCAGCATATGCTGCGGCAGTGGATCCTTGGCCATCGGGCGCACCACAGCATATGCCGCGGATTCTCGCAGCATAGGCTGCTGTAATGGATTCTTGCCTTTCAGACGCGAGACGGCATATGCTGCGGACCAGGGATGTGCGGAATTTTTTGTTTTCTGTTTTCCGCCCATTTTTTCCTGTTTTCTGTTTTCTGTAAAAATTGGCAAAATTGGACAGAAAACAGAAAAAAACGTGTACCGCGATTTGCAGCAGGACTGTTTTTTTGGATTTTCTGAAGCTAAGCCGATAGGGTGAGGGTGTACTCCACCCAGGCTCTCTGCAGTTGTACAACGCTAAACGCTTTTATCTCGCTGTAGTGGTTATATGTACATTAGGGCACGTGTGGCGTGGTGGGAGGAAACGGTGCTGTTCGCTGCATGTGGGTAGATGAAGGCACTCATTGGAAAGTCGGCTGGCCCCCGCAACCCGCTAAAAAAGCACGAAACCCATTCCTCTCAAGAAATGTGCTGAGTCAGTGCCGGCAAAGTACCGCGATCCTTGATTGTGCCGCGATAGTTCCGCGATAGTGCCGCAGCTGCTCCGTGATCAGACGATTCTGCTGTCGTGCCTTGAGCCTCGACATCGCCGCGATAGTACCGCAGCAGCTACGCGTTAAGTCCGCGCGGGCTCCGCGAGGGCGGCAGCAGCGAACCCGCGTGGAGTACGATGCACTGTCATGTGTGGTGAAACTAAATTGTCCCCTGCTCAATATACCTAAGTTTGAGGTACATTCCGTGTTCCCTTGTGCGCAAAAGCGGCGGTAACCTCTGTCCTTATCAGACAAAGGACTAAACGACCCCAGGTGCGAATTTTCGTTCTTACAATTACACCCACTTTAGTTGTCTTATAATTCTTAAATAACATAATATCACTCCCGAAGCCGCTGCGACGTTATCGCAGAACCGAAGCGTTACTGTCGGGCCCCCGCTACGGCTTCGCGGTAGTGCCGCCGCGGCTTCGCGATAGTGCCGCTTCGGTGCCTGTACGTGCCAAAGCAGAACTATCGCGGAGTCGCAGCGGCGATTTCGCTCAGAGTCAAGCCTCTATGAATACGACGTCGAATGCGCTGCGCATCCCAATAGGGTTTTAGGAAGCCGATTACTTATCTTTATTTTATAGTGGATACCCTTACCCAGAGATTTATCGTTGACGAATCCCTCAGATGTGACGCAAAGCTATCAATTGAAAGGGAAACTGACTTCTTAAAGGCAGTGTTCACGATGAATATCGCACTCGAGTTCGACCCAAAAATGGGATTGTTTGGTCGTGAGGTAACTAAAAGTGAAGAAACTGGGTTGAAAAAACGTCCAGAGTAAGCCAAAATAACGGTTTCTAAATTCAGGGCGTGGACGAGAATCATGCGCTCTGATGATTTCGGCAAGCGCGCGCTAATTGCGAAATCTGCGCGAATCGATAATGCTAACTGCGGCAGAGTTGCTTGGCGATTTGCCATCGAAACGTGTGCGGCGCTACAAGCTCGTCCACTTGGGGGCGGACCGGTATAGGTAGGCGCACCGGAAGAGCTTTTAAAGCCGTTTGTATTTATTTCGGGCCAGTTTTTGTTGCTTTCTTCGACCCGTCCTCTCCAGCATCTGCCAACTTAGTGTTTCACACCGAGACCTCGAGAACGAGATTTATCGTGAACACTGCTTTTAACGCCCACTATTCATTACCGCTCCCCAGCGAACCCGCTTTTGAGGAGCGGGATAATGTCGGCCCCAACTGTGCCATGCACGCAAAACTTTATATACGTGTTTTAATTAACTGCAAGGCAGATGGCACAGAATTCAGCTAAGATGAAGCGCCAAGAAATTGATGGCGAGCCTATGAGGCATATGATAATTCTGCCACAGAGGTACGAGAGGCTCTCAACGGTGGAGCGAACGGCGCGTATTTATACTCTAACGGCACAGGCGCGCGGTACGGGCGTGACTTTCAGCTCTGAGAAGTAGTACAAAGTTCAAACCAGCAGTTATCTCACAATCAGTGTCAGAATATGTACACTCAGTAGTGGAAAGCTAGCTCCGACTTTAATCCGTACTTCTTGCACGGACATCTGTATTGAGCTTCTGATAGAGTAATCGAGCTATTGCCTTTGAAAAGGAAGGTTCGATCAACATTTGTCAACTCATATCACTCATAATCTGCAATTCTTAGACGTGCGTCTATACGTTTTGCTCTGGCCAACTGTAAGGTTTTTAAAATTCAATAAAAGAAGCATAGATCTTTCAAAAATGTATAAAAAAAGTTCAATGTTTTGAAAAAATTCGTGTGTACGCTGAACACGCTTTATTGATTTTAGAAACTTTTCTGTTTTCTGCCCATTTTCGTAGATTTTTTTCTGTGTTCTGTTTTCTTTCTAACTAGATTTTCTGTTTTATGTTTCCAAAAATATTTTTCCGCACATCCCTGCTGCGGACCCTCGCAGCATATGCTGCCGCAATGAACAATGAATTCTTAGCATCTAGGGGCCGGACGCATCAAAGCTCCAGGTTGGGGCAGGGGCAGGGCAGTCGGCGTCTTTGAAGATCTCTGCAGATCACAGAATCATTCGTGCCTCTACAGTGTCCTTAGCTTCCCCAACCGCCTCAGCTAGGATGTTGGGCGCCTGGGGAAGCGGAAGACACTGCAGGGACACGACTGATTTTGTGATCTACGGAGATGTTCAGAGGCGTCGACTGCCCAGCCCCCGCCCCAACCCGGAGCGTTGATGAATCCACCTCCTGGCGAGGCTCTCAGCAAAATCTGTAGCCCTTAGGTTCTGCTCACGTGTAGTTGGTGCCGTGCTGCGGCTATAACACAAAAAAGAACGCTCAAGAAAGCTTATGTAAGGTTTGTTAGTTCATTGCCAACACAAAAAATATTGCACTGTCACTTCATACACTTACTTGCTTGGGCTTGACTGTGGAATGAAACTAACAGAAAAAAACAAATACATGGTAACAAAGGATCCTATCTCCAGTCATAAAGCAGAGACGAAGACAAAAAATGAATAACTGCCATCAACAAAAAAAAACAGTCTTCTAAACACCATTGCTCCTGCGGTTCATTGCTCTGCGGCCTTCTTCGGAAATCGGTATTGAAGAACACTTCCATGCTAAAATTCTTCGAAAAAAATGTATTGTAAGTCCACAGGGACAGGAGCAAGCCCTTCTTCTCGCAGAACGTACTGCCGAATATCCGCCCTAAAATCGAGATTCTCAGGGGAATACGCACAAAAAATTATGCACTACTTCGAGTCCTAGAGCACATTATTGTACGCCATAAGGATATTTTAACACGATAAGTCCGTTAAGCCTTACTTCTACCTGTTGCTCGTGCCGCAAGGGCTTTACTGATCAGGGTGCAGCGCGAGGTGTGGATATCCACAAGGTAGAGTATTACCTGCGCAGGGGTGGAGGGGGTCTGAGCTCCGCCGTAACACTGATTGGATCACTGTGAGTGGGGGTATAAAGCGCTTACATCCATTTTTTCACTAAAATTTGGATTGTGCACTGTCGTGCGCAGAAAAGTTGTGCACTCAGAAAACTTACTAGACCCAATACTGCCGACCCAGTCGATTACCAAAACACTAGTTAGTTTAAAAAAATAGGGAACTATTTCGATAAGCATTATCCAGGAAGGAAACATCTGGATTGCCTCGTTTAGTCGTCAGAAACCACCCAGAAAGCCATCGCATCTGCAGGGTTTTAGCAGCGCGCCAGGCCAGCCGCCGCCGCGTCGCGACGTCATTGCGACGGCCGCACGCGGCAATTCAAATGACCGCCACCGATCGAATATGAACGATTGAGCAACAACAACTAAATAGGAACAGTACCCTCTTCAAAACGTCGTGATTCACATCATTCAAGGCGCGAGCGGCGCACGCGATGCCTCGACCTCCGTCTGCCGTACGCTCTCTCACTGTCTCTAACCTCCAATCCGCACCAGCACGCGTAGAAACTAAGTGAATTTTTTATAGCGTTTTATAGCCGTTTCATAGCCTATACATCCTCTGGTTCCGAGCCAGATTTACTCTGCTCCCTCGCGCGCTTGTGCGGAGCGAGGGTAGTGACAGCGAGAAATTGTGGGGAGAAGGAGACGCAGCGTACGCTCGCAGACGCACGCAGCGAACGAAAATAAATCACACTTGGAAACAGAGGATAGTTAAGTTTATGGCTTGTTTCCTCAAGAAAAAAACTTTTGAATTCAAATCGCAGCTGGCGCGGCGGTTTGAATTTAAATGTTGTTCCTTGAGGAAGCAGGACACTGACCTAACCATACTTTTATGGAACGGCTAATATCGTACATCGTAACCACAAATATTGAACCTAGATCTGCCACAATTGTCGTAAATCTAATATTCGTCAGCGTGACTACAGAACGAACCTGTGTTGCGACCACAGCCGCTCCAATGCCAAATGTGCCTCCCTGTATAGCAATATTTTTTGAAGTTTCCACAGCATATTTAGTCTTTTCTACTCCTGAAAAAAAATTGGCTAGACTACTAGGCTAGGATTTAGGACCCCCCCTTGCTGCGGTAGCACCCCGAATCGCTCTCGGGCTAAAGTGAGCCAAATAAGAGATGAAACTTACCTTTACGTGAAGTCCTTGTAAGAATACGAAAGACGGAATCAATAGTAGGCTTGGATCGGGCCGCGCAGTCTAATTTCCGCGCCTCATTCGAATTCAAACGCTGCCTGTCTCTCGCCGCCGCTTCCATGCGTGCGTTCGCGCTTCAGGAACCTCGCAGGATATGCTGCTGTGTGCGCGGGATATGCTGGCATTTACAGCACCTACGCAGCGTATTCTGCCTGGTATGCTTGCTTTTCTCGATTTAGAGAGGGCGTTTTATCGAGTTCCGCATGCAGTAATCTGGTTTGCATAACGGCGGCACGGTGTCTAAGAGGAGCTCATAGGCTGAGTCAAGGTTCTCTACACTGATCCAAGAAGTCGGGTCCAACCTGCTGCTGGAGCTTCGGCCGAATTTTCCATCTCCGTTGGCGTGCACCAAGGGTCTGCTTTGTCTCTCCCTCTACTGATCATCGTGATGGATACTATCACAAGAGACCTGCACAGACTAGCGCCATGGACGCTTTTGTATGCGGATGGTGTGATGCTCGCAGCTGATGATAAATTGGATCTCGAGCGACAGGTGCAAAACTGGAGTGACCGATTGTCTAAGCTTGGACTTCGCCTCAACGTTAAGAAGACTGAGTATCTGACTACGGATAAAAGTGAGCGTGCCTCCATCAAGATTGATTTTATCGAGCTCCCTCGCGCTGACGTCTTCAAGCACCTTGGTTCAATGATTACATCTGACTGAAGTCAACACTAGAGTCAGCGCTGAGTGGTTAAATGGCGGTCAGCGACATAAGTGCTATGCGACAGGAAGATTTCCGATCGCCTAAAGTCGAAAATTTACCGAACTGTGGTCCGGCCTGTTGCGCTGTGTGCAGCTGAGTGCTGGCGTGCTACCAAGGAAGCAGAGCGTAGCTCGATGTAATGGAGACGAAAATGCTACGTTGGACAGCGGGTGTCACCCGCTTGGACCACGTCACGAACATCAGGGAACGTTTTGGTGTTACTCCGATTGCCGAGAAGCTGCGTGAATCTCGATTGCGATGGTGTGGGCACGTTCATCGAGCTGGAAGTGATACCGTATGCAAGACTGGGCTTAACCTTGATGTGCCTGGAAGGAGACCCAAAGGACGGCCGAGGCAGCGGTGGCTTGACACACTGCACACCGATTTGAGAATAGCCAGCGTGCACCCTCATCAGGCTCATGACAGGGAAAATGGCGCCAGCGCATAAGAAAAGCGCACTCCGCATTGGAGCAGGACAAACGCTGAAGAAGAAAAAGAAGGTGCTGTTTGCGCTTCATATGGTCGACCAAGCATGACCGAGTGGGCGTACCCGCAGTATATGCTGCCATGACCCTGCAAATCGAAAAAGAGGCGGAACCTACGAGAGTGGTATTCAGCGAGTTTCAGAGTCTGAGCTAGGAAACCTCTACAAGGTATGTAGAGGCGATTGGCGTTGATACATACTTGCTTGAGTTTGGAATATAACAAGGTTTCAAAGTCCGCTTTGAAAGAGTTTGCAGTCCGCTTTCAAAAGTCGATCAGCATTCTTATGAAGTGATGATTGCGCACTCCGATCATTTTAAATTCAAAATAATTGGAATATGTTGTGCTAGAATAATTGATTTCCCAAAATTACTCGAAAGTCTGACTTGGAAAGATCCGAATTCCAAACCATAATCGGAGGCCTATTTCTGATTTATTTTGAATAAAATTCAGAAGTCTGTTTTAGATTTATTCAGATTTCGAATACTATTCGAAACCGCTTTTTTTGAGCTTTCGATTATCCAATAGTGTCCTAAAATCAAAATTTCCGAGTTTTGGATTATTCGAATTCCGAAAAATCACTCAAATACTTTTCTTTTAATTTAATTCGGTCCGAGGTATGAACCTACAGCCTTTACTAGGCAAATACGCAGAAAGAACACGGAAAAATCAAATAAACAGAAAAAAAGCATAACCCAGAAAAAATTGATCACGTGTTTCCTCTAAACTGCTCTACTGCCCTATTCTTGTGAACAAGTCCCAGATTTTTTGCCAAGGCCGAGATTCTGCAAAGAGAGTTATACTCAGAAACCATCTTTTTCGAATCAAAACTACAATATAGCCACACATTAATCTGCCTACCACAGGAATGATACGTAGGTAATTCTCAAAAAATAAGAAAACTCATTATCCAAACCATAGAAATGATCCAACAAACAGCCAATCACAGGGAATTACGGGTAGATGTGTTGACATCGATCAAGTCCGAAATGCTGGAGCTTGAGGATTGGGCGTCGTCTTTGAGTTTAGTAATGTCAGTCAACGCATGTGGCCCGTAGAGCATCCTGAACGCACTGCACGTTGCAATCACAACCGGATCGTAGCGCAAGTTCGTTCGAATATCAACTGCTCTGCGTTTCGGTTGCAGTGGGCGGTGAGGGGCGGAGCCGGTTGCGCTCCGGGCCTGCTGTTGTCTGAGTTCAGGGTAAGATATTGGGCTAGCATCATTTTGAACAATTCAAGGACTTCCTATGTCAAATGAAAAACTTTTCAAACGAATTGAGAGAGCTGAAGCCAAATATGGCTCCTTAACCAAATTTCGTTTTTGCGCGACATTTCTAGCCGTTCTGAGGGCAAATCCGTTTGTCTTCTCATCCAATATTCGATTTTCATGGCCGATTTAACCAGTTCAGTTCTGGAATTAGCCACTCATTAGCCAAAATGAACACATCTATAGGCAAGTCATTTTCCTTTAGAGTTGAATTTAAAGATCTCAACGGTTGGCAAGTGGGTCGTAATAATTTCGCCTTCAAAGGCAGCGTTCACGATGATCATCCTCGTTGACTTTGCACACTGAAATGATAGGCGAGGAGGATCCTAGGCTCCCAGTGTCGAAAGAACGGTAGAAAACGAGCCAGGAGCGGCAAAATAGCGGCGGCAAACAAGCGTTTTGGTGCCCCAGACACGCCTGACGCCCCATATCTGCCCCTCGGAAGGAACAAATGAAGACTCAGATTGCAGGAGTGATCAAGTGAGGGAAGTGCTGATAAGTGAGCTGTTTGATTCCTTGCACTGATAGGTATCATCCTTCTAACGGTCATTTCCTCCACTCTCAAAAATCAACGTAAACAAGAGAGGGCCTTACTTCGCTCAAAAACGCGTCTTTCGTGTCCTTTTTAAGCATGCCTTGCTATAAAGGGCACGAGACCTTCCGTAAACCGTGAAGATATCGGAAGTGGAATTTATCGTGAACACTGCCTTTAACATTACAATTTCGTGGGAGGGGGTCAGCACTGATTCAGCTTTTTGGACCGCACGGTAACATACTGCGTTCTTTATCGCTCAGCTGAATATAAACCTTATTCACAGTTTTGAATTTCCTTTTTCGCAAAAGAAAAATTAATGGGTGATTTCTGTGAATTAGGGACCAACAATATCTGGAAATCCTCACTATTTTCTGTGAAAAGTTTTATGATATCAGACTTCCATTTCAGGTATCAAATTTAAATGACCACCCCAACAAAACCCGTTGTGTCAGGTCATAAACCTGCTGCACACTTCTCAGAAGCAAGTCTGACATATAAAAATAAACACCGAAATAGACGGAGGGGTGGGAAGTAATTTATGCGGGAGTTTTGAAAACGAGTTTTTTTTTTGAAATTTGATGGTTCTGTGGAGTCTTTGCATTATCATCCTGTACCTCAATGTAGTAAACGTGAGAAATTCAATTGACTATCACTTTTCAGTGTCAATTCTTTTGATAACAGGTCGTTTACCACTCTCGAAAGAAGAAATAGTTTGTTGGGCGGGCTGCCGCACACGATTCTGACCTATTTCCGATCCGTTTATCACCTTTCTTTATTCACTTCTAACCTGAAAAGAGGTAACCCTGCCTTTAGATCAGAAGCTCACAAGATCTGATCGTTACTCGCTACCCGGGAGCGACTCTCTAGTCTCTAGTGAGACGGCCTCGAGTTGTGAGCTCTAGCTCATTATGCCCGCGCCACAATACATCGACGAGCTCTCCTAGCGTTCGTCACCGGGCAAAGAGCAGCTCGCCGCTAGCTTCCACATTTCTTTACTCACGATACGTCCGGTACTCTTCTTCTGATAATCGCTCATTTTGTTTATCTGGCTATGGACCTTGTAGAAGATCTCGTTAGTGGTGGAAATTCAGAGGAAGCAGCGCTTGTGCTGTCCACCCGTTGTACACAGTGCCCGCGAGATCAGTCCGCTGGGCAGTGGGTGGCGGGCAGGGCTTCAAATGATTACGGGTGGCTAGCACTGACTTTCATAGCATAGTATTGAGCGATGAGTATAGGAGGTTGATTACATTCATTTTTACACAATTTGGCACCTCTTTCGTCGATCAGGCCGGACAATGCGCGAACAACTGTAACATGGCTATAGCGTAGTCTCACTTTCCATCTTCACAGGTCAGAGAGGATCCTGAAGCACAGGCTTGCATGTCGAGAGTGGCGCGTAATGGTTATGCAACGAATGACCGTGGAAGCGTCAACATAAGGCTAACATCGCCTCAAATTGCTCAGGTTTGTCATTCCTCAACTGGCTCACTGCAATTCTTGCTGTTTTCTCGACAAAGTTCAACCCTGTTCCCCTAGATATCGTTCTTTTTGCAGGCATACATTACTAACGGATGGAGCTCGTTGTCTATGATTCCTCAACAACAGCTCCTGCATTACTACACCGTAGCCGATCTAATAAAGGAAGACAAGGAACCATCTCTGATCGCACTTTGCCGCCGATATGATCCAAGGTTTCCAATTTTCTGTCTTGCGGCTTCCTTTTGGAAAGGATTGCAATTCGAAACTAACTGTTTATATCCACCTCTACCCCAGAAGACAAAAATTTTGTTCAAATTTTATTTCGGGGAGATGTCACTAGCAGCTTGTTCAGTCTTTCAAGTCTTTCACTCGAATTTTGAGTAGGGTGTTGTGAGGAAGGTCACGTCGAAATCCAATCGTAATAAGGGAACTTCGATCTGGGGTGGTAGTAAACTTGCCAAACTACGATGTTAACCAAGGACTTTCACATCAATGTTAACTATGAGGTTATCAGTATTGACTGAAATCGGCGTATTAATATCTAGAGCCAAAGTAAGGTAATATTAAAAATCTTGGGGTCAAAGTTCGAAGTTACTTGCTCTTGAACTACCATCATACCCCCTAGAAAATCACGATCGTGAACATTGATGTTCGCTCACTAATCGGCGCCTTCCACAGGTCAGCGATGAGACACTGGGCATGTTGAAGAGTGCGCTAGACGGCGATGGCGGGTTAGGCTTAAAAGTCCTCGATAGGACTTTTTAGCCTAACCCGCCAACTCCGGGTTTCTCACCTATCATCACTGGAGCCGTGAGTTCCCCCAACGGCTGGCGCACCATTCGTCATGCGCAGTGATAACGCGATCAATAGCCAATTATTGCCTCCCTCTTTCAGCTGACTGCTTACCTCTAAATCATTTTTTTGCTGAGCGTTTTGCGTGCTCGATTTTCTTGTGTTTTTCGATTTTACGAGGACTACGAATTGAGGTTATTGTGACCGAGAAATCTGTCAGTGGATTAACTAGACCAGAGCGCGCAGAAATTTGAATTTGAAATCTCTAACTGCAAATTTCAGATCTATTTTGTTTTTTTCCATCGCATGAATTCATAGAAAATTTACTGTTCACTTTTGTTATGATCATGTATTTTTGTTTTCTCATGTTTTCTTTTTTTGTTTTCTTTTCTATGCAAAATTCAAGGTAGAGAGAAAACTTATGCCTTGCCATTTTAATCTCCGCAGTATCGATTAAAATTGAAACCGAAACCATTTAATTGTCCAATAGTTCGATTACTTGAATGTTTTATTCATTCGGAAATTTTAATTTTATGTTTTTTCGATTATTCGGTTCATTTTGTTATTTCAGTAATTCGTTTTTCTAATATTCGATACATTCGGGATTCTTGAGTGATCGATTCATTCGATATTTTAATTATTCGTTTTCTCGAATACGTGGCCAATTCAAGGGCACATTTGAGCGTCCAGAATTCGGATTTTAAAGCATTTATTGAACTCTCGTTTAAATTCAGCGGAGGACAGGTTTTCGACTTCACTTATATTTTTCCGGAGAAAACTTGTGAGGCATTATTCGAAATTGTTCAAGCACACAGAATTTTCGAAAAGGCAATTGAATGGGTTCAATCATTCAAAAGTTTTCGCAGTAGATTAATCGATTTCTTTCTTCATTCGAGGTGGTATTTGAATCATTCATTTGCAACATATCGTGGAATGCTCTGTATCTAGTAGGTAATATATATATATATATATATATATATATATATATATATATATATATATATATATATATATATATATATATATATATATATATATATATATATATATATATATATATATATATATATATATATATATATATATATATATATATATATATATATATATATATATATATATATATATATATATATATATATATATATATATATATATATATATATATATATATATATATATATATATATATATATATGAAATGATAGGGATACCCCTGAAAACCACAGTCTTTATGTTTAAATTGCGCGCGGCGTTCGGTAATGCTCATAAATGAATTCAGCAAGGTAAGTAACCTATGTTCACTTGTTTCTATAACAATAGCATAATAATGTAATATTTTATTTTAATTATCACATTATTCGTCGTTCGGAAATGATAGGGACACTATTAAAAAACAAAAATTATCAAACAAGGAATGAACAAATATACAAATACATGAAATCTAATATGATATCGGTTGGAAATCAATTCAAAAATTCTATTCGGCATAGAAGTGATCAAATTGGATATCACATTTTTATCCAAATTTCTCCAGGCTTCGAGTACAGCGGCCTTTAGCTCGTATACGGTCCCATACTGCTTGTTATTCGCGTAAATCTGGCGCACAATTATGCCCCAGATATTCTCTATCGGGTTGCAGTCAGGACTACACGCGGGCCATTCCATCACGCGAACTCGGTTTTGTTGAAGTCACGCCTTTGTGGATCTGGAGACATGGACCGCAGCGTTATCTTGCTGGAAAATGTAGCGTTGACGCCTGTTTCCAGTGAAGAACGGCAGAAGATGCGCACGCAATGTTTCTTGATACTCCTCCGAATCCATCCGACACGAAGTGAAGGCGATTTCCAAAACACCTTTGCTGCAGAATGCTCCCCAACACATCAGCGAACCGCCTCCGAAATTTCTTCGACTAAATATCATCGGATCCTTGCTAAGATCTCTCCAGTAGCATCGAGCACCGTCAGGTCCATCAAGGTTAAACTTCTTTTCGTCGGAGAAAATTACCTGGAACATGTCGCCTTTATCTTTTTAAATTTTATCGGGTTTTTAGAGAATCCCATACCTCTGACCAGTCTGTTGCCATGTTGTTCCTTGCAAACCGGAGTCGAGCTACTTCCTGGGCTTCTGAGAGTGATGGAGCCTTCTTCATCACTTGGCGGACGATGTTTTCGTCTGCATTTACGACGTTCCAAACAGTAGTCTTCGACACATTGAGCGGCAACTGAGCCCTCACTTGGTTGAGAGACAGACTACTGTTTGAGCAGAGTCGGCTTATCCTCCGTGCATCCCTGCCGCTGACCTTTCTTGGGCGTCCAGGACTCTTCGCCAAGCCGTAGGAGTCTGGATCTCGTAGGAACTGGCCGATGCAGTTGGGGGAACGTCCGAGCTGGGAGGCAATTAGACGTTGGCTCAGCCCGGCAGCGTTGAGGGCACGTATTTGGGCTTGTTCGGAAAAAGTAAGCGATGTACCATGGCCCATGATTGGAATAAAGATGTTGGGCGTCCTCGTGTTGCGTTCATATAGTGAACTTGTAACGGGAAATTTTGTTCGAAGTGAAAAATTCCATTTTTTGCAAGGTGTCCCTATCATTTCCGAACGGTGAAATTTTCTAAATGTAAAGGAAAAATCTTATGAAATTAGGCACGGTTTCAAGGAAGTCGCGAACAGAGGTTTTTTATCACGCTGAATTCATTGATGAACAGTATTCATCACCATTCCCAGAAATTTTTCGAAAATCTCATTTTTTAGAGGTCTATCATTTCCGAACGCACTATATATATATATATATATATATATATATATATATATATATATATATATATATATATATATATATATATTTATTTATTTATTTATTTATTTATTTATTTATTTATTTATTTATTTAGGAGCGTGGTCAAGCCACGTTAATACTACATTCAACATTAATTGAAGTACAGACAAGAACAAATTACTTAAAACACAATATTCTGAAAAAGAGTTTCATGAAAGATTTACATTAAGTCGAAGGTCAAGAAGGTTTTTGAATCCATTCGTAGTCATGGTAAGGACGTTTTCCTTTACTAATGGACGGAAAATTTTGATCGTTCTATTTGAGAAAAATTCAGATCTGATCTGACTTTTAGCCACAGGCTCAGCTATCCTTAAGCCTCCAAATCTCGTTCTCGATTGTTCAGTATGGAAAAATTCCGAGGGATTGAGGTCTACTCTGCCTGTTAGGATTTTGAACATCATTATCAAATCAAATCTTGTTCTCCGGCTTTTAAGGGTAGGAAGTCCGAGTTGCTGGGATCTACTGGCACCATCTGGGATCATAGTGTAACTTAAAGAGAAGCATCTCATCAGCAGCTTCCGCGTGAAATTGTTCTGAACTTTTTCCAGTTGTTTAATGTGTTTCTGTTTGTACGGATTAAAAACTGTTGTCCCGTTGTCAACAACAGGCCGAATATAGGTCTTATAGGCTTTGATGAGTACATTCTTGTTTTTTGTCTTGAGTATCCGGAAGAGATTGTACGTACGAGCCATAGCCTTTTTTACTATCATTTCATAATGAGACTCAAAATCTAATTTATCATTTATCAAAAAACCTAGATCTCTAACTTCTTTCACTATTTTTAGACTCGTTCCGCCAACATAGTAAAAGCTTTCCAATGAACTGTTTCCA
The DNA here is from genome assembly GCA_029168955.1 of Aplectana chamaeleonis. NCBI lineage: Eukaryota > Metazoa > Nematoda > Chromadorea > Rhabditida > Cosmocercidae > Aplectana > Aplectana chamaeleonis. The sequence goes on from JAPDOI010000173.1 coordinate 878,645, forward strand.
ATCTTAAGTACATAAGTTTTTTTAATAGCTAGTGGCAAATCCCTCATCTGACCATTTGTTGATGAAATCTATTGCTACTTGCAACTTGTTTACATCTTCTGAGGACTCAATGGTTCTATAAATTTTTATGTCATCGGCATACATCTTACACGTAACATCAAATCAGGCCACCCTCTCAGGAATTTCAAATGTGTATATTAGAAATAAAATAGGGGACAGTACGCCACCCTGTGGCACGCCACTGTAAGCATTGTACACAGGCGAATATGAGTTGCCTACTCAGAACCATATATATATATATATATATATATATATATATATATATATATATATATATATATATATATATATATATATATATATATATATATATATATATATATATATATATATATATATATATATATATATATACTACTACAACTCATATACTACTATACTATATATACTATATATATACTCTACTACTATATATACCATATATAACTCAAGACTATATATATATATATATATATATATATATATATATATATATATATATATATATATATATATATATATATATATATATATATATATATATATATATATATATATATATATATATATATATATATATATATATATATATATATATATAATATATATATATATATATATATATATATATATTGCTGCGACTCAAGCGTTTGCGATCGTCTTTTTGAATATATATATACGGAATTTATCAGCATGTGATTCCAAAAAATTATTGGCGAATTACTTTCCGCAAACTCGTGAATAAATATATTTTTCAACAAAGTTTTTGAAAAAAAAACCCGAATTGAGAACTTTCAAATTTGCCTAGTCAATTATTAATTCCTAAAACCGGTTCTCCATGGGGTTGGATTAAATATTAGGAAATTTCTCACACTTATCCGAGAAAATGTTCAAAACAACAAAGAATAACTGAAAAAGAAAAGTAATGGAATTTCAAGCTGTGTTCATGAAGAGTTGCAAGTAAATATTTTAGGGTCACCACAAAAGTGAGTGGTTGAGAAAAATCTAGTAGACGTGAAATTTTGAAAGAACGACTTTCATATCAACCGTCCAGCAAGTTTTAGCCTAGCTGTTCCAGTGACAGATTCCTCCGGCCAGTTTCACCTGAAATCACGATTCTCGTTAAATTGAAAACATCGACGAGAAAATCAGGATCGCTTAATACTTATCGAAACTGGATGAAAAATAAGCAACAGAGTTAAAACATTCAGCTGAATTAATCAATCAACGAAAGTAAGGCGAGAAGACGAGAAGGAGTGACTCTACAGAGAACAAGCATATGAGGCTGTCCACGTAAGATGGATTTAGATCAGAACACAGAAAAAATTGCCGTTTTCAAAATTCATATCGCTAGAGCACCCCAAACAACTTAGGTGTGCGCTTCTATGATTTTCAGAAAACTTTTTTTTTATGTTATGAAATCCCAAAGTTGGGATTTTTTGAACATTCCTCAGTCTAGATCCTCCATGAAAACAAATTCCTGTGATGAAAAAATCTTATTCGGGGTTATCGACTATGGGGAATCGATTGGCGCTATCGAAATTTTCAAAATTGCGCTCAGTTAAAAAATAATTTTCTTAACTTCTCTGGGCCCAGTGCAGATAGAGTCTATGCTTGAAAGGTGCGCCGTGGTCGTTTCGGTTTATAAAAAATATGAAATCGAAAATAGAAAGACACAAACAGCCTCATTTTTTTGATCGAATGACGCTCACCGGCGAAAAACCCTCAAGAGAGAGGCCGCTCATGCATTCCACCCCGCACAAAATGGCTACAGTAGTAATAACTGATTACGAGTAATCGATGTATATTGAATTTGAAAAAAGGATATTTCATCTATTTAACATCACAGAATTGTGCTTTTGTTGCACGAAAACCTCTTTTTTAATACACCTACTAAGAACAAGGTTAGGGAGGTAGTGTAAAAAGTGTTTAGTAACTTGGGGGATGAACATGGAATACAGTTAGAAGAGAAACGGAACAGAAACGCTTTATCATAGACATTCGACACTACGTAGCTTGTGAATGAATGAGAAATTTGAATATCGTATTCTTAGGCCGGAATCATACTTCCCGCGACGAGCGACGCGATGCAATGTTTACCACCAATATCGACCGAAAATCGATATGCCCGATATGCATTGCCGCTGGTCGCGGGAAGTATGATTCCGGCCTAACAGTACCTCCATTGAATGAATACATCGGATAATCACTTCTGAAAAATTTCAAAATATTTTTCCAAAGTTTTTTTTTTAGATTTTTACAAAATATTGTTTCATTCGGAAAATTCAGTGATTCGGTTTTCGAAAACTGAAATATTCGTTTCAGTATTCGTATAAATTTTCCAAATATTCATTCAAACCGATTAGAGAACAGTATTCAATATATTAATTTATTCATTCGAAATTGTTAAAAACGCTGTGTTCCGAAAAAAAAATCATTACGTAAATTGAGAAAAAGGCCATATTCGAAAAATTTACTCAGTCGGGAACTTTCAGAAATGATTATCCGAAGTATTTACTCATCTGGGGTACTGTAAGAATTCGATAATCAAATTTCTCATTCATTCAAAAACTACATAGTGTACAATGTCTATGATAGAGCGTTTCTGTTCCGTTTCTCTTCGAACTGTATTCCATGTTCATCCCACAAGTTACTTGACACACTTTACGCTACCTCAGTGTGCAATGACCTCCCTAATCTTGTTTTTAGTAAGTAGGTATAGTAATAAAGAGTTTTTATTTTTTTTCAAAAGCACTTTTTTATGATGTGAAAGTGACAAATAGCTTTTTTTTTCAAACTCTATCTCAATTGATTACCCGCAGTCAGTTACTACTGTAGCCATTTTGCGCGCGTTGGAATGCATGGGCGACCTCTTTCTCGAGGGTTTTTCGCCTACGAGCGTCATTCGATCGAAAAAATTAGGTTGTTTGTGTCTTTGGATTTTCGATTTCATATTTTTTGTAAACCAAATCGACCATGGCACATCTTTTGAGCATAGCCTCTATCTGCAGGATCTGAGCTCAAAGAAATTAATAGATTACTTTTTACTTAGCGCAATTTTGAAAATTTCGATAACGCCAATTGATTCCTCGTAGTCGATAATCTAAAATAGAATATTTTTTCTCACAGGAATTTGTTTCCATTGAGGATCTAGACAAAGGAAGGTTCAAAAAATGCCCAACTTTTGAATTTTATAACATTTTTTAACAAAGTTTTCTGAAAATTCTGGAAGCGTACACCGCCGGAGTTTTATGGGGGGGCTCTAGCGGTATGATTTATAAAAACGGCAAAAAAATGTTGTGTTCCGATCTAACTCGATTCTTACGTGGACAGCCTTATATACTGAACACGAGAGGACTGCAAGTTAGATGGAAACTATTATTTCTGCTCTAATCATTATCGCAGCTACAGTCTCTACTAAGAAAGTGTTAATTGTTGACGTATAAGGAGCAGTGTTCAAGAAACTACATAGACGAGCCTCTCCAAAGGCACTCAGTCCGTGAATGCGTGGCGTAATGCGATGTCGCGCTGCTCTTTTCGGTCCGATCACAGGTTCAGATCCGCACTCATCGACTTTTACACATGCATGTGCATAAGTTCGTAATGAGAATTAGTTCTCGTACGTTGAGATCATAGCAGCTTGGTGCAGAGCGGTGTGTCGCTGTTGATGACCCGGCGCTCGCGGGTTCGTTTACCAGTGGCAGCCATTTTCGCGAACGATTGTGTGGCAGTTCCCAGTTGGTTCGAGGGTAACTTCAATGTCTCACACTTTAATTCTTCCTAGTTATCGTGACATGATCACGGTTCCTAACTCTCAGTTTCGGCTAGTTTACTACCACCCCTCTGACATTCCGCTACTCTTCTCGCTCATCCGTCGCGATTTCAGCAAGAAAATCTTCAGATTCTGTTCCGGCTTTTATTACGGTTTGACGCATGTATCTGCGCGCGTATGCTGCGTCTCCGTCGCTCCCATCCTTTCTCGCTTTCTGTCCCCCCCCACAAGTGCGCGATGAAACAGAGTATCATTGAGAGTAAATGAATCCGAAGTAGAGGATTTCGTAAAGAGCTGTGCATTTCGATCTCCACCAGCAATCCTTTTCTGTCAAAATATTGTTAACATATTCCGCAATTATAGACACTCGCAACTGGTCGTCGGCCAAAATACACAGCTCTCTAAAAACCTCCGAGAAATTACATTCTTCTATCACTGGCTAGTTCTGACGAATCATGTCTCCTCCTTTTGTTTCTCCTTTTGTTTCTTAGTTTGTGCAAGAGAAGGATATAATTGTATTATAGGGAGAAATTCATCCTGTCAGTGAGTATTATTGCTGACATCGAGCACTGCCCACAAACACCTCCTCCGGAGATTGCCGAATGGAGCCAAACGCAACCGAAGCAAGTCTTTCATCCACCTACAAATGTTTCCCAACACTTATCTCCTAGTTTCTATGGTCCGCTGGTATTGGTGCCAACTGATGTGTGATAGCTTACCGCCATTATCCTTATTTCTGTCAATGACTGTTTATTGGTTTGTGTGAACAGTTTCGTGATTATTATCAAGTGTCATTACTATAGTGCCGTTGAATCAAGAATCTTCTAAAGAATTATTTGTGCCTTGAGAGAATAAAGCAGAGTTGGTATCTGATGAAACCTGTGGAGCGAGGAGCTCTGTAAAATATGTTCTTGTTGCATAACGGCAGTAGCCTATATTCCCGGCTTTAGTCAGGGAAATCTCCAATGCCACACCAACCCGAGTAATACCGCTCAAACCCTTTGCATTATCAATTTCCCGGAACTCTTCTATGCTGATTATCCCAGGTTTATTGACTCCGTCGAGCTGCCGTGGAATAGTAGATTATCTGAAATATACGACCAATAAATGAATATACAAACAAGCAGAGATTAAATGCAACAGATGAGTCTTCGATTAAACCACTACATACATCTACTCACGATACGGTGGAAATACGAGTGCTTTGGGTTTCAGCAGGTGAGACAGAAAGTGGCTGATTGGAGGAAGAGGATGAAATGTTCTAAGACATTTGAGTACGCGGAATGAGGTTAGTAGACTAAAGTAAGGTGCCAGCTTGGAAGTGAGGATGAATCGAAGTAAAGGAATCTCTGAAGTAGACTTTTCATGATGGAAGGGAAGCTCACCGCCTTGCAGAGCAAAGCTCAAGTTGATAGATAAGAGGCGGACGACGACTGCTTACGATGGACGTTTATGAGGGGCCCCCGTCAAAGTTGGTGGATGGACTGAGTCTCACCCGGTCGATACTCACCGAGATAGTGACAGAGTCCGTCTGCGACCGTCTGCTTGCGTCCGAAATCCATCCAGTTGATACGCGCACACACGGGCAAGACCAACGCACCCGAGTTCGGGGTTTCCACCCCGCACTCAGTCGGCTTTTCGACCAAGTCTGACGGGGCCTGACAGCTACTCTCAAAGCGGCTGTTGCGGTAGCTGTCTCGCTTTGAAAACCCATTTTTCGGTGTGATACAACCGATTGAATCACACCTAAAATTGGGTCTACAAAGACTGTTTTTCACCGGGTTAAAGAATGAAATTGATTACTTCAGTCCGTGGCTAGATGTTCCGCACGTTGTGGAAGCGCGAAACTCTCTAATTAAGATTTCGATGAATACTTTCAAATATTCCACAGTTAACTCATGTCGAGTCGAGTCATCGAGTCTTGGTACCGATTGAAATAGTCGACACCGAGTCCGAGTCATTCGACTACCCGATTATTCGAAATTTTGAAAAATCGAGTTTGTCGAAAACTCGATTATTCGAAATGTTGGAAAATCGAGTTACTTGGAAACTCGATTATTCAAAAATTTGAAAAATCGAGTTAGTCGAAAACGATTATTCGATGGACCCTAATAGCCGAATAAACTCGATAGTGGACTGTTTCGAGTTAAATAAATTGGTCGTCAGTCATGTGGCCTGATAAACTCCGGTGAAATTGGGGAACAACCCCCAACGCAAACTCATTCCATTCCCAACGACAGCTGGGGTCGATTTTCTAAAATGAGCGGGGCTGGTCCCCCCTAGAGCCTAGTTTTGACTGCATCGCTGCTGTTTTTCATCGCAGCGATTTCACACCAGCTGCTGCAGCGATGTAGCAGCGGCACCGATTCTGTTCATAGTGCATAGCCTCATGGATGATTGAAGAAATTCAATCAATCGGTTAAATTTATGGCTGGTAGTTAACAATAACACGTTTCGACCCGTAAACACTGATCTTGTCATGTGAAAGGGTCAACGTTCACAAGAAGAAACAAGTCATTCGCTGGCAGTCACTACTTCGCTGCCATTTTGGCCGCGATGGAGCGACGGTCAGCGACCATTGAGAATCGCTCTTCAAACAGCGATGACATAGGATTTCGTCGCCGCGACCCAGCGATGTAGGACGTTTGCCACGAAGCGATCACAATTGGAGCGACTTTCCATTACGCGCGATGAAAAAGGAACAGCTGTCCCTCGCATGGTCGCAGCGACCACCTGCAGTCAAAACTAGGCTTTAGATGGACACCGGAAGAGACAGTGTTGAGTTATGCGGGGGTTTAGTTGGCTGTAAGAGGAGGGGCAAAAAGGAATCTTACAGAGCATTGGTTGGCTCTGTGAGGCCGATAGTAGAGTACAAGCTAGTATTTTTCTCTAAAAGCATCTTTGGTGTTTCCGGGTCCGCAGAGGGGACTTCAGGGACATCTCCTAAAGGCAGCGTCTATTACGAGAATGTTGGCGATTCTCTTGCAGAGAGCTAACGGTGCATTGTTCTGGAAGTGCCCCAACGCGGCACCCCTGAATTCCGGAGACCACACCTTTTCCGGAGATCATGCCCACAGAGTATTCGTTTCTGAAAAAGCATCAATACGTAAACAGCTGGTTAGCGGAAGAAATGGCTTCGGTAAGTCGATCGATAAGATCACGTTATCACATAGAAGGACTTTGTTCCTTCATACCCGTCAATCTTCACATTATCAAAAGTGGGACGTCACTCAAGAAATCATGCTTTGGCTGTGAAAAGCGCCTTCTCGCCTCGTTTTCCAGTTCCTTATGATGCTGCTGTCACAGTAGGCTCTAGACCTATCATGATCTGTAAGAAACTGAACACCCATGATTAACCATGAGCACTGCCTTTAACTTCCCCCAACCCGAAGGAGATCGCCTGAAAAAAACTGCTAGAGGACAAAATGGTCCTCTAGCATCTGGTGGATCTCCTGGAAAGTGATTAGTGACTCTAGGCCACCTCCCAAGTCCGACTCAAAAGAGCCTACCGAGGCACACAGGAGCCTTATCTACCGGCAACACTGTTGATACCTTGGCCTAAACATGTAGATAATCCTGGGGTGGTAGTAATTGAGGTCGAGAACGCAATTTTACAGGCGTTAAATTCGCGTTGAACGCGAGTTTAACCACACCGAATTCGAGGTATGACTGCTGAGATTTAAGAGAGAATTCGCTCTATCTAATTTCACACTAACATACCTCAACGTTAGGCATTTGATACAACGCCAGCGAAAACGCCTCGAACAAGCGACGATTGTAGTCCTTTTTACTGAAATTAGCGATTTTCAAACGTTTTCAGGGCTGTTTTTCTCAAAACTTTTGACCTCGCGGTGAACTCGCGTTCGACCTCCCCTCGCAGAGAGCACGAAAATAAAGCTGAAATGCATCGATTTTCCAATTAAGTCTTATATTTTCTCGGAGACGAGATGGTTTTAACTGCCCTTGGCATCAAACACTACATGAGGGGCAAAATTTCCCTAATTGATGAAAAAGTAAATGCCTGTCCAATCACAGAATAGCTATTCGACTATTCGAATATTCGAATAAAAACTCAATCAATTGGCTGTGGCATGTTAATGAATAGACTAAACCCCACTTTTTCATCAAATATGAGAACCTTTCGCTTTCCCTAATAAGTGTTAACAAGCGCTGTTGAAACCATTCCGATAAAGAAGAGAAAACTAGATTTATTCGGAAAAATCGATATTATTCGTTTGATATACTTTAGAGAGGAGCTCGCGCCTAGCGAAAAACTCCTTCCGAGGAGTTTTTTCTCGCGGCTAGAAGGATACGGTAGAAACAGCTTTGACCATCTATACTGAGGGGCTAGTGAAGGTTCAATGAATGCAGAGGGTGAAGGAAGTTCAATAGCATTTCAACTATTTTGATTCAGGACGGCAGCCTATCTCTAAAACTGAAAGGTGATTAAAGGGATAATCTCATAACGGCTTCCGCCAGGGAAACGGGCGGTGAGAGATCAAAAACAAAACAGGGATCATTGTTGAAACACGTTGGCCTTCTTCTATGGTGGCACTAATCAATCCCTCCCACTCATATATTAATTTTTCGGTGAGCGCCGGCACTTCTCTCTTTTTTCCTTATTTCCTCCTGAAATTCTTCCGCTCTGCTATTTTCAGGTTATTTTCTCCTTCATAATTCATTGTATATCACAGGCTATGATTGGTGTGTAGAAAATCAATTGCTTGCTTGCCTTTCAAAAGGGTTTCGATAACTTTTCAGTGCCAAAAAGTGAAAACTTCCAGAGCGACTGTTTTTGAAGTGATTTGGTTGTTTAGTAATAATTATTCTGTATTAGTCGGGGCGTATCGAGCAAGTTTTGTAAAAAACCAATGCGAACTTGTTTTCTAAGCCATTTATTTTTGTTCTCCTTTTACCGCAAAATTTGAAAATTGTTCATTCATTGCCAGATCAGTGTCATAGTTGGCCCCTTATTTTTGTTGAGGGTCCGCGATGCGCTTGCTTCGGTGCATTGATGGAGCCACTCGAAGTGTTTCAATTCTTACCTTGCAATATTTGCACGAAATCTCTTCCTTGCATGATGCACACGTGAGTGTATAACAGTGTTTTCCTTATATTTTCAACATCGACTGGGGGCTGGTGAAGAGTTTCAATTTGAGATGAGGGCAAACAATTCATATACTCAATTACACCAATGACCTAAATCATACCACAGCCCCAGTCTCGGACGGAAGACTTCAGCTGCACGTTTTCAGAAAAAACACACACAAAATCTTTCCAGAAACTAAAATTCCTGTAAGTTTTTGATTATCCATTTCGGTTGAATGTGGGATACCCCTTCAATTTATTCATTACTCGACGATTTTCGGAAGGTACGATACCCGCGCTAAATTTTGTAAAAAAAAAAAAAACGGGGAGAATTTGCCAAACTTGGCAAAAAAAGCGTTCGATGCTTGTAATTTTTCGAACACAGACGTTTTTAGATTCAAAAAATGCCCTTATTTACAGCTCAATTCTCTACCTAATAGTGTGATTTGTGGACCGAATTCCCCCTAAAATCGCTTTGTTATCGAGTGAAATTACTTTTGCGGTCGTTTCTCGAAAACGTTGCGCGTGGCAAAGTGCGTCGAAAATTTGATTAGCAATTGTACGAGTAATAGAAGAGCAACCTCTATGTTTTCTTAGTGAATTATATGAAGGTGGTGCAGTCGCAAGATTTGTGCAGTTTGAATTTTCGAAATCCTTCACTAAACATGTTTGGGAACTTCCTGAAAAGTCGGACTTAATTTGTGACGACCACAAAAGTTTAAATAAAGGAATTCGAAAATCACACCTGTTCAAATCTCAAGATTACCCCACCTTCATTTGATTCACGAAGTAATAATAGAGATTGCTCTTCTATTACCCGTGCCATTACTAATCAATGTTTGGCCGCACTTCGCCACGCGCGAAGTTTTTGAAAAACGGCATCAAAAATAATTTCATTGGATAACAGATCGATTCTGGAAAACTTCTGTCCGAAAAGTAAGGTAGGAAATAGAGATGTGAATATGATAGCGTTTTCAGAATCTCAAATCGTCTTTGTTCAAAAGAGTTACAAGCATCGAAGTTTTTTTTGCCAAGTTTGGCAGATGCCCCCGTTTTTGCAAAACCTAGCGCGGGTATTGTATTTGTCGCACCTAGTGTTACGTTCCCCAGAACGCCTTTTGATTACTCCATCCAAGGATTTTCGAATACTTGTTTGCTCGAAATTCCGTTTCGAGAGGACATTCGTTCAAGTAACGTTCAACAAAAGTTTCTGCAAACGCGACATTCTGTAAGATCATACACATCTGGTGATTTAAGCTAATAATTGACCTAGCATGAGTTTTCGAGAATTGTTCTGAAAATTTACAAAACTCATAAAAAAAACACGAGAACTTGGATTGCCAAGCGGAGGGAAGTTTAAAAATTTCGTTCTGATCATGTTTCAAACAAGAGAAATTTCAAGAAGTTTGCTTTCAACGCTTCTCTTCAATACCGAATTCGGTGACTACTGCCGAAATGCGATTTTCGACCATTTTCGGTATGCAGTGAAATGTATTTGAACGATATTAACCTACCATAAATACTGAAAAACAGCTTAAGTGCTAAACCTCCTGTTTTGAAGCTTCTCAACTTACTGTCTGCTCTATCCTTTGCTACCATTTAAGTCTGGAATCTACTGTATTTTTGTCAATCGGCAAGCGTTCAATTCATCTTCTCACGGGGGGGGGGAGGCAGCTCGCGTTAAACTGGCGACTCTGTGGCATCTACAGTTCACCTCCGCACTGCCGTTCAGTCCGCAAAGTGCACGCTGATGACGAAAGCGTGTTGCGGCGCGTTTGCGAGTATCCTCAGACAGGGTGTGGGATCACCCGGGCGGTGACATCACCCGGGCCGTGACATCACCCGGGCACCAAAGGCGAAAACCGCCCGGGTGATCCCACATCCCTGTCTAAGGATACTTGCAACCGCACCGCAGCATGCTTTCGAAATCAGCGTGCACTTTGCGGACTGAACGGCAGTGCGGAGGTGAACTGTATGTCGCGGTATGCTGCCGGCTAGAAGGTGGCGGTTTTCTCGCGTTGAATACCCAGTTTACTACCACCCCTGATATTTGAGGTCGCTGCCCCGTGTTTACTAGGACAAAATCTGCGAAGGAGGGGCAATGCCGCTACCTAGTTCTCACAAAATGAGGGGCTAGAGGATTTGTCACAGCTTCCATCTAAGCATGCGTTTAGTTCCTCGGGGCGTGGCCGAGTCTGTCGGGTTGGGGTCCCCTGCGTTCACCAAAAATAGTGAACCGAAACTGAGCCCCAGATTACTCTCTCCAACAATGGAATTTTGTTTTAGTCTTTGAAAATTACCAATCGACTTTGAAAAATAATGTTGGTAACCGTCCTACTGTTTAGGATATATTTGACGTATTTCATTGCTAGATATACTTTCAATCTAAGACCTGAAGCAGTGAAAGTGGTTCGGTTAAAACAGTCGAGATATGGTGTTTCAGAAACTCAATTGTTGAAATTTGGAAAACTTGAGTTGGTCTAGAACTTTGCCATTCGATTATTCAAAAAATCGAGTCAATTCGACCACTCGATTATTAGAAATTTTGAAAAATCGAGTTAGTCAAAATTCGGTTATCCGGAATTTTTAAAAATCGACTAATTCGAAAGCTCGATTATTCGAAAAAAATTTCTAGCCGCCTAAGTATATTTCACAGCTATCGATTTTTTCATGGACCCCGTCCTATGTAGCGCTGTTCGGCTCAAAGCTGCGTCCATGCAATTTTGGGTGCGTTTCCACATCCGGGAAGCCAATAACTAAATGGGGTTTGCATGCCCGAAACTGCACCTATGTGCCCTCAGGGCGTAAAAACAGGCTCCGCCCACCCTATATAACGCTCTTAGGCTTGAAGCTACTTCCATGACATTTTGGTTACGTTTTCACATGCAGATAGTCGTATTCTAGTTGTAGTTTCTGAGCCTGAAACTGCACCTATGTGCCCTCAGGGCGCAGAAAATCTTATCCTTCAGCCGATATCGCATCTTGGAAACTGCCTAACGAGTCAATTTCGTGTAGTAAATTGCAAGAGATATTACAGTGAACAATGCTCTTCTCAAACAGTCAACTATCCATCGTTTCCCAGGGGCGGCATGCATGAATGCAGCGAACGGTGTCAGGGAGCCGCTCCGCGTGTCACGCGCGCAGCGTCGAACAACGGGGCGGCCCCGAATTTCGTGGCGTGTATTGATGTGCCTGATTTTTGGGGCCGCCCGTTGCTCGACGCTGCGCGCATAGCACGCGGAGCGGCTCCCTGACACCGTTCGCTGCGTTCATGCATGCCGCCCCAGAATTGCGAAATTTTTGAGCTATGGAGGGATCGAGCCTGTGAATACTAAACCTCCTAAAAATGCTTCTTATGTTAGATTGCGAAATTCTAGAACACCTGTCGCGACGTGCGGGTCCGCCAAGCTCCTTGCATCGGCGGTGTGGGTGACAGACCCGCCCGTCACGGTCTGGGGGACACATGCGACAGGACTCTGCACGCTATGCTCGCTTTATACCTACACTGCCACTGCGGGTACAGTACGTACACACAAAGGCCCAAGCCCTGTTTGAGCTGACACATATATAACCACACAATACTCATCAGTGTTTACACGTCCCAAATACACCCCTTGTCGACCTCGGTGCCCTGGTTCATGACCCAAAGTGAACACAACATAAAATACACATGGGCTGTCGACTGCACTGAATAAGGCCGTAGCCTCCGGATATTACCGCCACGTTGTCTGTACCTTGCAATACAACAGAACACCAAGTTGTAGGATGCCTTTAACCTCTCTTATTAACAACGTGCCTACGGGTCAAGTGCGGATTCTCCTCCCAGTTACTAGGGGTCGGCCTAAGTGGTGCCTCCGGACCGCTGCGTATCCTCCGCGTCACTTCGGTGGGACGAGTGTCATGGCACCGAGTCTGCGGGGCAGAGGCAACGGCCCCCTGCGCCATTGCCCTCCCTTTGGGCGTCTGCTTTTTAGACAGTACGGAAAATGGCCCACCGATGACTTGGGCTCTTAGCCGGACGATGACAGCGGCCGTACTGCTTGTCCAGCGAGCTACGGCTCGCTGGGCTGATGACGACCCATTGGGAGCAGGAGAGCTCGGACTCGACTGCGTTGATGTTGACGAGCAGCCGGCAGGCGCGCACCACGACGAGAAGAAACACGGTAATCGATGGGCGGGGCTCTGGTCGCCTGCGCCCTCGGCGTCTCTGCCTGCTCTAGAATGTTCCTAACCGTACTGGCACGCCTCCAGGCCCGGTGTCTATGCACTCTGCCGCCCCTGCGTTGGGGATGACGTCAGCAAGGAATAAGTCGGACGAAAGTCACGACACTGGGGGCCCAGAAAAGGACTGAACCTGCGCGCGCCTCAAGGTATACGAAGACACCACGGGGAAGCAGCAGTACAAACACTACCTAGGGGGTACCGACGATCGTATGGGCCTAACAGCGCTCGGTGTTGATGATGACTGTGACGGCTTGTCCAGTGCGCTGTGATACCAATGGAAGGAGAGGATATCCGGGGGGTCGATGTTGTTAGCGATGACCTATACATGGCTTGGGGCCCTAAGACCTACGAGTCACCTATGAGAGTAAACGCTCTCCGATTTTTCAACAAAAATTTATAAACAGAATATTTACACGATATCACTGTGCTCTTATCGGTCTAAAACAAAGTACGTGATTGACGGGTGCCGAAGATGAAAAAAGCACAGTTCTTATTTGACGATTACCACGATACACCACAACACCACCACCTCACCACCAACAAAAAGTAGTGGGCCTAGGCTACTGGGCAGTGCGTGAGTGCACGAGGTCATAGACTAGTACTTTGCGCGAGGGGGAGGAAGAACCTCGCCAGTGACACGAGACCCAAGTGGGGGACAAGGCACTAGCCCGAAGGCTGTAACTGAACCCTGGGTCAAGCTAAGAGAAAAAATAAAAAGAAAGCGGCCTCCCTGCGCCTATCCCAAAAGACCTGTCAATGCGCGTAAAACAGTTGGCAGCACGTGTTTCTAAAAAACACGGCTCTGCGACTGAAAGACCAGACAATGCGTAGTACACGTACTGCTTCCATCGTATGCTTAATTATCGGAAGTGCGAAGATCAATAAAAACCCGTGAGTGCGATATAAGGCTGCATACGTGAATATATAGGAGGTGGGCTTGAGGCCCTGCCCTAACTATAACAACTGTTTTTTGAAAAATCCTCTGCGAATCGATCTTTGTGTCTTTTCAAAAAAAGGCAATTACAAAAAGGTGAAAGATGCGAAGGTTACTAACACGAAAATCGATTCATGCGAGGGTGAGAAATAAAAAGTGCGAATGTGTTAGAACTAAATAACCATTTTAACAAATAAACCTACCTTTGAGACCTAAGTCTCGCCATAGCGAGCTTGTGTCTCACTTCTACCGCAATCCTACGTCCTTCATCCAGCAAGTCGCCATGTGTCCAGTTCTCCAGCTCGGTGATCGCGTTGGGATGGTTGTTGTAGACACAGAAGGCGGTATGGTGGCGATCAGAACGGCAAGCTTTGCACTTGCGTACGGATTCACATGCGCTTTCGCCGTGCTTACCACCACAGACGAAACAACCACCTCTGCGTGCGTGGACCATAACACGTTCGACCAGACGCGGATAGTTTTGACAGCCTGTCGAGAAGTGTCTGTCGTGACAGAAAAAGCAGCGTATGTGCGATCCCTCCGGGTTTTCCTTGACCGCGGCCGCTTGCCAGCCGGCGGGACGATCAGGAAAAATGAGCTGAAGCCCAGGCTGGGGGGGGGGGGGCACGACAGGAGCTGCCTGCGGTACAGGTTGAAACGGTTGCGCTGGAGAGTTAGAACGTGCGAAAAGTTTGCGGGCCGGAGTCAAGAAGACCGGGCCTGAAGTAGACGGACGGCGGTCCTGAGACTCGACAGAACGTACTGGAGAAGCATTGCGCTTGCCTGAAAAGTGTGCGGTTGGTTTGCTCTTGGTTTTGAACGTTGTAGCCGATGCAGCGTTGATAGAATGCGGCTGCTGAGCGACGACAGTGCGAAAATGTTCACGAACCGCTTCCTGTAACACCGGGATGTTGTTTGATGCGGCGGTGATGAGGTCTGTGGTTGTGATCAATGCGTTTTGAGTGTCGCCGATGGTAAGCTCGTGCGCTTCCAACGCTCGTTCGACTCTCGGCTGTTGATCCGTAACGAGAGACATTACGAGGTTGAGCAAAACCGTATTTCGCTTTTCGTAGAGATTGTCAAGGTGACTGCGTATGGTTGTAAGCAACTTAAAGGCTTGAGTGCCCTGCGGAGTGCTTTCCATATTCTGCAGGTCCTTGAGATACGATTGCACGTTTCTGCACAGAGTGCATGTGTCCCTTAGAGACGGCAGTAGCTACGCGAAGGTAACAGGCGGTGGATTGTGAGCGATATTGGCCTGAAAAGCAGGTCCCAGCGATGCGGTGCTAGCGGAAGAGATGGCATGTGTGCTAGCGATGGTTGGCTGGAGAGTTGCGTTTGCCGCTGGAAGCTCAGCTGCGAGCTGCTGAAGCAGCGGTGTCTGTACCTGCGGAGCATTTTGCAGAAGCGGTTGCAACTGCTGCGCGATCGCAAAAGGATGCGACGTCTCCGTTGCAGCCGATGGCGGTGGCTGCGAGTTGGACATGTATTGATCGTTGTTCATCGTGAACGCTGTGTGCTGGTTCAGGGCACGGTACACAAGTTTTCTGAAAAGAAAGAAGTGCGATAACGTGTTAAACCAACGGAAGAATGAGCGTGAGTTACGATGAATGCGCGAAACGTGCAAGCAAGTATGTTGATAATGATTGGAGAGGTGAGTGCACCAATGAGGTGCGGATGTTTTAAGCTGCTAGATGATAGGATACTATTGTTTGTTGTATTAAATAAAGATTGTGAAAAGTTGTTTGTTGAATGTGTTGACAAAATGTTTAAAGTTTTTGGGATTTTTAGAAAGATTTGCGCAGGGGTTACCCCGTATTTGAGGATTTGCCTGCGCTGAAAACGAAAAAATAATTAACAAAATATGCGAAATGATTCATGAGGGGGAGAGAGAATTTTTTTTCGAAAATCTTAACAAGTTTTGGGATTTTTGAGAAATTTGGGCAGAGGTTCCCCTGCATTAAAGGGATTCTCTGCGCTGAAAAACGAAAAAATAAAAATTAAGAATTATACTACGATGGAAAGTTTGGGGTGAAGGGTGATTGTTAAGGAAAGTCAGGTTTGCGTGCGGCTGGGGGGTCGTGTGTGTGCGGTAGATCACAGTGGGCGCGTGAGGGTCAGGTATTGACTAAAAACTGGATGTATAAAAGTAGGAGTGTAACTCCAGCGAAAATGCGAGGAGTACACCTGAAAAATGCAAAATGCGGGCAATTAAGCTGATGGGGTCATCCACTGTGGAAGATGCGGGGTGGGGAGCCAAATCACATGTGAGAAAGAAATCAGAAAATGTGATTTTGGCAGGAACGACGAACACGAGTCAAAATATGAAGGAAAAGCGGGTAAACGCAAAACAGCAAAATATGCGCGGCACACACACACACACAACTTAGATAAAAAATTTGAAGCGGGGTACCTGACTACCGCAGAGAAGAGGGTGTGGCGTTCAGTGCGAGATCAATCCGGTGAATTTCCAACAAATGACCAGCGAGTCCAAATCGACCGCGAACGACGTCGACCATTTCGAAATGATGTTACTGGCGCTCGTGCGGCGTGGCCGCGCGCGGATGAGATTAGACCGCGACGCGTCTGCCACGTTGTGGTTAGAGCGCGTTAACTTACCAGTCGATGTGGAAGAATATGAAAAACGCTGCAGCTTGCGGATTTTGACCAGAATAAATCTTAGAAAGCAGATACAATGCGTTTTTAGCGACAACAAGGAATCATGGAACGTACCTGACTCTCGTTAATCTCGAGATTCGGACTGTAACTGACCATGATGATGCGGTCTTGGCGATCTCCCTTCGTCCGGAGAGGGATAACGAGCCTGAGCGGATTGATAATCATGGCGACTGTCCTGGCGAGATTGAGAGCTGCTTCTGTGCGATCGATCACGATCGTGACTGTCCCTGCGTGAACGGTTCATGCCGAGGAGTACATGGTGATTTCCTCCGCATTGCCGACAATCAGGATATGAGCACCTGGAAGTATAATGACCGAATCGCAAATATTTCCAGCACAGTTTTAGCGCGCGAGCCAAATTGCGGCGGGCTGGAACCGGTATGTTCACCTTGCACCTAGAGGTGCTATGACTCGATGAGTCGCGAAAACAGCATCTTTGCGAGCCAGAATTGGATCCTGGCGATTTTGTGCGTGGCGGAGACGAACAGGAACGATCCGGACTTCGCTCGCGAGAGTGCGTATTAACCGAGTAACTGTCTCTTAAAGGCAGTGTTCGCGATAATCTTCGATTTTGAGATTAAGCGCTGTATTGGTTGTTTGGCTCCCGGATAGAACTGCAATTACGAAGAAATCGAAAAAAAACGCACCAGAGGGGCAAGAAATTCTTCGCTCTCACCCCGCCTCTTTACTCTCACAAGAACTGTTTGTTGTGACAACGAAATCGTTTGAGGGCCCGTCTTTTGCAATTCTCTATTCTGTGTTGCTCCGTTCTTTCCTTCGGACCCCAAGTAATACTGTTTTGCCTGAAATATTCTTCCATTTTTGGTCAGCCCCGTTTTTCACCGGTGACAACCACCGTGAACATGTTCATACAACCGGACAACTGGTCCAGGCCAGTGAACAATATCTCTGAAATAAGACGATTTAGTGCGTTTCTCGCCGTTTCTTCGAGATTTTGGTAACATTTGGTGGCCAACGCATTGTTTTGAGTGGAAAACTCGGAAACGAAAATCATCGTGAACACTGCCTTTAAGGTGGTCGAATCCTCGTATTTCTCCTTGGACGCGATGATCTTGTCCAACTGCTGCATAATCTGATACAGATCGAAATCCTTCCCAGTTTGAAACTCGACGTCGTGGAGTTTCTGCTGCACATCCGTTGGAAACTTCGATTTGACGAGGTCAAGGACCGGAATAACCGTTCCAAGACTCTCGTACTAACGCAGTCCTTGGATAATACCTGAAAATGCGAACCAAGTGTTGCGCATACTGTCGCCACTTCCCCGAGCAGGTGGTAACTGCTGCAGCTGCTTGTGAAGCATGGCGCGATGCCTGTGAGGGCGATCGTACGGTTTCTTGAGCGTCTGCACAAGATGATGGTAGCTACACTCACCTGGACAAAGGTCGTGCAACACAATCTGCGCGTCACCTTTTAAGAGACTTTGGAGGTAGAGAAATTTGATTTCCGGTGTCATTGCGGCATTGTCATGAACTGTGAGTTCAAGGGCAGTCCAGAACCGGCGGAATTGATTGATGTCCCCGTGGAAGGGCTCCAGCGTCAGTTCCCCCAGCTGAATGGCTGATTCAACCGGCGCAGCAGGCACGGGCCTGCTCGGAATCCCGTCCCCTGGGATAATATTTTGGCCAAAAGGTGCCGGTGGTGGATTTTGCGATTGGACTGACGGTCTGACGACCGGAATCAATGCGCTCGTGTGGATTGCGTTTGCGGTCTGCTCCGGAGTCGAGCTACTGGCATCGTCACGAGTAGGAGAGGACACGATGAGAGTTGCGATAGGTTCTAACTGCATCTCCGTGTTCGTCTTGCTGCTGTCGAGCATAGCTAGCAGATCTTCTGCGTCGTTTAAGATCGCTTCGACGTTGTTTTCCTCCATATAGGTAATGTATTGATCTTGAGCATCACCCGAAGTAGGATTATCGCCTAGAAAACTGCGGAAAGCTTGCTGACGCTCCAAAATGGATTGCAGACATGTTCCTATTTCTGACATATGCGACCGAAGGGCTCCGAGACGTGCGTCAAGGAGCTGGCGCGTGTCAATAGTACACTGAGAAGCAACCAAAGGCTGTAGGAGATCTTGACCTACCTTTCCTCTAGCGACCTGGAGCGCTGTGAGCGCTTTGGTGAGGTTAGCTTTACACGCACCGACTGTTGACATTGTAGGCAACTTTGCAATTGGTCAAACTGCGAATTCCCAAGTCTGAAAAATACTGTTGCGTACACATCCATGCCGAGGGTAGCCCTTGGCCGAGAGCTCCCGACGGCGACCTACGCGGCAACAAACAAGGGTGGCCTATTAAGCAACTAGACAGACAAATGCGAAAATTATGAGATGTTACGAGGAACATGAGTGTAGGTGTGTGATGGAGGGGGTTGACGGTGTGATGTTGTGGCGCATATTGAGATGGAAGGTATGTGAACAGAGAGATTAATATAGACCGAGTGTTAACAAGACTGGAGTTATTACAGGATCATGAAGCACTTGCGGACCGAGTGATGCGGCCGATTTCCATGCGAAGCTGCGAGTAGGGCCTATGGATCCCCCGGCACCCCGATACGGCCGCGCCGGTCGGAGGACACCTACTGACAATCAACACACAGTCCTCGAGGGGTTTCTACTCCCGTTCCCTATGTCATGACAGTGACCGCCGCCGCAATGTCGCGACCATGTCCCCCTGCCGGGCTGCTGCCACCACAGGCAACAGGGGTTAACGACGACGGCACTAGGGTGGTAAGTGCTCTACTCCCAGTCGAACCTCCTTCGTAGACCACTCCATGACGGCTGGTTCACAGATCAGCCTGAAACAAACGGTCAAACAGGTAAACACACAAAAATAATGGGACATTCTCGCATTTGCGCGAAGCGTGCAGGGTTCGATCACTAAAGCCAGCCCTGGGTTTCCCCACGACCAACCCCAGCTAGATGCACCATGTCGCGACGTGCGGGTCCGCCAAGCTCCTTGCATCGGCGGTGTGCGTGACAGACCCGCCCGTCACGGTCTGGGGGACACATGCAACAGGACTCTGCACGCTATGCTCGCTTCATACCTACACTGCCACTGCGGGTACAGTATGTACACACAAAGGCCAAAGCCCTGTTTGAGCTGACACATATGTAACCACACAATACTCATCAGTGTTTACACGTCCCAAATACACCCCTTGTCGACCTCGGCGCCCTGGTTCATGACCCAAAGCGAACACAATATAAAATACACATGGGCTGTCGACTGCACTGAATAAGGCCGTAGCCTGCGGATTTTACCGCCACGTTGTCTGTACCTTGCAACACAACAGAACACCAAGTTGTAGGATGCGTTTAACCTCTCTTATTTACAAAGTGCTTACGGGTCAAGTGCGGATTCTCCTCCCAGTTACTAGGGGTCGGCCTAAGTGGTGCCTCCGGACCGCTGCGTATCCTCCGCTTTACTTCGGTGACACGAGTGTCACGGCACCGAGACTGCGGGGCAGAGGCAACGGCCCCCTGCGCCATTGCCCTCCCTTCGGGCGTCTGTTTCTTAGGCGGTACGGAAAATAGCCCACCTTGGGCTCTTGGCCGGACGATGACTGCGGCCGTACTGCTTGGCCAGCGAGCTAAGGCTCGCTGGGCTGATGACGACCCATTGGGAGCAAGAGAGCTCGGACTCGACTGCGTTGATGTTGACGAGCAGCCGGCAGGCGCGCACCACGACGAGAAGAAACACGGGAATCGATGGGCGGGGCTCTAGTCGCCTGCGCCCTCTGCGTCTCTGCCTGCTCTAGAATGTTCCTAACCGTACTGGCACGCCGCCAGGCCCCGGTGTCTATGCACTCTGCCGCCCCTGCGTTGGGGATGACGTCAGCAAGGAATAAGTCGGATGAAAGTCACGACAACACCTGTCTCATTTCGTTGACAGGATAGTCCGTTTGTAATGGCCCTTATGACAGCGGATACTCAACACCGCTCCTGTTTACATATCCGGGAACACTCTGGTGACACTCTTTATCTGGCCGCGACACAGCTTTATGTCGGAAGCATTAGCGTAGCCATGCTACTGCCGTATATTGTCTTGCATTCTTTCGCCACCAATGAGTCGTCACCTTTTCTGGTGATAGCCTTATTTTAATCGGTCTTACTTTTACATCTCCATCTCATATCTTGCCTGTTTCTTTTTCGATCTACTGTCTCATTTTGCTCTCTCAGTATGATCTTCGGTGTTATTTTAACCACTTACTGTGATCACATTTTCGCCGTCTCAGTTTACCGTTATATTATATATTAACGGTATGGCTTTCGAACTCCTCTCAACCCCTGATAGGAGGCCATCTTAATTTTTGATTGGTCAAAGGTTCGACCCCCCAAACAGACGTCGACGTGTCCGACCCCCCCCCCTCTGCGATACATCACACCTCACGGCGAACCCTGTCGGGATGTTTGTCAGAGTAGCACCATTAGCAGGAATAGCGTAAATTGAATTAGGTACACCATGATGGCAGGGTATTTGTTGCTAATCTTGGCCAGGACTCTGGGTTTGACACCACGAGAGCGCAAAATGTGCATGAAGTTTGTTGGCAGAATGGGCGTAGTGGCATGCTCAGTGGTCTGCTTCTGTTTGATCACATATGAGGGATTTTACAGTCAGAGAGTAAATGTGGGTTGTTGTTACAGCTAGGAATTAAACATTTAAAAATTTGGTGTGGGATAATGTATGACAATGAAATAATCATTTCATAGACCAGAATTTGGTCAATTCTATCCCTTGTTGTTTCTGAGCGCTTATTTCAGCGCACAGGCTTGCTAACATCGCAGTGAAAAGCCACTGATGCCAACGCGCGTACTATCGAACTCTGGTTTCTCCGCTGGGTGTTGTAGTGGTGTTGGCGTTGTATCTTTTGTTTTCTTTGGCAAGTCTAAGCCGAGACGGACGGAGCCGAGTGACTTCTCTTGGCGTTCTGATGAGGATAGCTCTGCGCCGCAGTTGGGAGGTTTATATACACCTTTGATAAGTTGAACAACATTCTTATTACTGTAATCGTCACGGGACTGTGGGAGAGTGTAATAAGCTTGCTCTGCGCTGTTCATTTGGAATGTGTCGTTTGTCACTGGTTTTCAATCCTCCGTTTGCATTCCTTTTGCAAACATCTGGGAAAGTTTCTCGGGTCTCGATGCCCTTTGATTCTGCAAAGTCTGAACGTTAAATAGAAACTGGTTTCTGCAAAGTTTTTCTTCTTTGTTTCGGGAATCCTATAGTGCTAAGAGCAGGCTTTCTTACAGGTACCAGGATTTCGAAGAGTTCTTTTTGGCAAACTTTGGGACTGCCACCGGGACTTCTAGAGTTACCTCCTCGCTGAGTTCATTCGTTATCATACACGAGAGATTTCTTTTTACATTCTGCCGGAGGTCGATAGTTGGATATAGTGTTTTCAGCTACACCGGAGGATTTATATCAAATCAGTTCTGTTGAGCTCGAGTGGAGGGAGAAGAAATTCATCCTTTTTGGCCAGAAAATAGTACATTCGGAGGTATGGCACACGAGTTTGTTATGGAAGTGTCAATGCTATTGAACTATTTTATTTTGTAAGTAACTTATCAGACCTCTCATTTGTTAAGACGTAATCTTAATCATTCCGTTGCCTAAAATTAGAGATTTTGCAAATGGTAGATTTTTCCAGGAAAGTACAACGTAAAAACTTGCAGATTTTGTATAGTAAACGAACGAAGAGGAAGAAGAGAAAACGAAACATTAAAGTTGTCGGCGTCATCTGAAGAGAAACTCTTGTATTTGGCCGATGCACCATAACTGGACTGCAGCCAGGTCCAATGAATTTGGTGGTTCATATTTACGACTTCTTGACCTTCATACTCAACCTTGCGTATATAATGCGAGCACAATATTACACATAATTTATTTCCCAACTTAATAATGTTCGATTGCATAGAAGAGAGAAGGAGGAGCTTATTGTTTTTTCTCTGTATGAATTTATTGTTTCCTTGTCCCGTGTCTTTTCCTATTTGTACCATTTCTTCCTTGTTCTGTCCGCAGGTGGGTCCGCTGGGGTTGCGCTTCTGAAGGTCCATTTGTCTCTCCGCCCAGTCGTCTCCCTGGCTTCCCTTTTATACGACCAGATGCCGCATAGGAATGTTACACTGTGCTACATTCAGTTACACTGTTGTAATAGATCATTACAATGGGAACTGCCGATGCATGGGAACGGACGATGCATGGGAAACGACGGGATATGACTTATCAAGAACTCACGAGAGTTCATGACAGTTTTATCCGGCAGATATGTTAATACCGGATAAGGATAAGGCACCCTATAAAAGAGTGCCGTTACCATTGTATGGTTCACTTTTGAAATAAACTTGCTCCACTCGAGTCGCCCAGCAGTCTACGGTATCCAGTACATGGCAACCACAGCCAACTAAGGACCTGCGGCAACATCAAGAAGGCGTCAAGAAGCCTCAGCGTCATATCTTTACACTTCCATATACGACGCATCTCGTCATATCTCCTGCTTATATACGACGTATCGACGTATCACGTTCCACGACATATCTCACCTATATACTGTATATATATATATATATATATATATATATATATATATATATATATATATATATATATATATATATATATATATATATATATATATATATATATATATATATATATATATATAGCATAATCGAGGATATTCGTTTCCAGTTACATCTGAAGTGAGTTCTCCAGCAATTCGCGTTTCATCAATCGGAACCAGATTTTGACAACAGGAGTGACGGATTCAGCACAGATTCGAAAACAAATTGGAAAAGCTGCGAATCAGGTCGTGAAAAACATTGCATCCGTCAAAGAAGTCTACGAAGACTACGGATTCGACCTCGATGGAAGAACCCAAATGAACGAACTTCTTGACGAAGACCTGGGGTGGTAGTAAACCAGCCAAACTATGATGTTAACCAAGACTTTTAACATCGATGTTAATTATGAGGTTCTAAGTCAGGTAAAAAACAGTGTTTCAATATTCAAGGCCGAAATAAGCTTCTGTTAAAATCCTAGAACCAAACTTCGATGTTATTACCCGTTAACTATCATGTTACCCCCCTCGAAACCTTCAATCGCGAACATTAATGTTCGCTGATTATTCGGCGCTCTCCACAGGTCAGTAGTCAGACACTGTGCCTATTGAGGAGTGCACTAGACAAAGATGGTGGGTTAGGGTGAAAAGTCCTCGAGAGGACTTTTCAGCGTAAACCGCCAACTCGGAGTTCTTCACCCATCATCATTGCAACCGCAGTTGAGCCAAGAACAATCTAAATACACGCTAATTCCCGAACTGCTGGCGTACCAGTCGCCATGTGCAGTGATAACGCGATCGATGCAGCAATATTTTCCTTCGTTGATTGATCAGAGAAGGACAGTGCAGCTGATTGTTCCATCTCTGATTGCTCTTTCTTTGTCCAGGTTTCTTGTACTGTGTTTCCGATTTCTCTTGTCGATGTTTTTGGTCCAGAAGAACATCAAAAATAGTTATAACTGGCCGAGAGACCTGTCAAAGGAATACTCGGACAGGAGATAGGCTTGACCGCGCGCAAGTTTTCGCCCTTAGTACCGACCGCGTGCAAGAACCGTTTCGACCGCTCGCAAAAAAACAGAATAGGGCTGACCGCGCGCAGAGCACGCGGTCAGTACGATCTTCAAAAGTTGCAAACGTTCCGACCGCTTTTGCCCTTTTCACGGCTCTCACCTCTTTCCGTTCGGACCGCGCGCAACTTTGAAAAGCGGGCAGGAACCGCGCAACTTTAGAACCGACCGCGCGCAGACGTGAAGGAAAATGTGTGGTGTGTAGCGGCGAGGACACATGCAACTTCGCGCCTGAATCTTCGATAATTTCTGCTGCAGTTTCCGTGTCATCTCGCTTTTCCAATGATTTTCTTTATTTTTCTTTCTTTCCACTGCCCGGTTCTGTGTTCCCCTTGTGTCTCCTGTGTGTACATCCCTTTTTATGATTACCTGCGTTGTTTACGCTAGGTTATTAGCAAGAATAACAATATTACTTAAAGGCACAGTCCAACCTCAGAGGTTAATTTTGATATTATGGTCCGGTCGCCGCCTATAGTAATCCTGCCAAGCGCGAAATCTCAATTCGCTCGAATAAGCGAGAAAAAGCTAGGAAAAAGTCGGCCACGCCCCCTTGAAAGAAAAAATGGGTTACGCCCACCGGCAGGTTTCCGACCTCAATAGGGAAGAGACGTGCGAATGATTTTATTCAAAACCTATGTTCTTCGATTTGTTTTCGGGCTGGCTTTATATTGTGGCCTGCTACAGAACGATGGCTGCGAATAACGAAAAAATACAAGCTCGAGACAACTCGTCCGAGAACTTCTAGCCGTTCAAAATCGGAATTTTGGGGGAGCCGTAACTCCGTTCATAGTAAGTTCTGAGCAATTTTGGAGACACCGTTGTGATCAGCGTGAAATTTTCTCCAAGCTAGGCAGAAAAACGAAAAATCGATTCTGAGGTTGGACTGTGTCTTTAAAGGCAGTGTTCACGATGATTCTCGTTTCCTAGTTTTCCACTCAAAACAATGCGTTGGCACCCAAGTGTTACCAAAATCACGAAGAAACGACGAGAAACGCACTAATTCGTTTAATTTCAGTGACATTATTCTATGGCCTGGACTGGTTGTCTGGTTGGATGAACACGTTCACGGTGGTTGTCACCGGTGAAAAATGGGACTAATCGAAAATGGAAGAATATCTTGGGCAAGACAGTATTAGTTAGGGCCCGAAGGAAAGAACGGACCAACACAGAATGAAGAATAGCAAAAGACGGGTCCACAAAAGATTTCATTGTGACAACGAACAGTTCCATTGATACTTAAGAGGCGGGCTGATACTTGAGGATTTCGTGCCCTTCTGGTGCGTTTTTCTCGGTTTCTTTGTCATTTCAGTTCTACTCGGGGCCCAAACAATCGATTTAGCGAATAATCTCAAAATCGAAGATTATCGTGAACACTGCCTTCAATGAAAACGGGTGTTGACCGTCGGTTGATGAAGGCATGTGGAAAATGTTGTGGAAGGTGTTTAGGGATTCAGTTGGGTGGGTAGCTTTGAGGGAAACAAGTAGGAAGCTTCAAAGGCGTGAAAGGAAAGGGATGGAAGTGGGCGGGGCTTCGACAGGAGTGCGCACAGCGGCAAAAAAAGTGCTTTGAAATTCGAAAAAGTATGGGGAATTAGGCTGGAGGTGAGTGAAGGCTTGGGAGGCAAGTTTTCAATGTTCCGGAAAGTGGGCGGGGCTTCGGTAGGAATGCGCACAACGGCAAGAAAATGCTTTGAAATTTGAGAAAGCATGGGGAATTAGGCTGGAGGTGTGCGAAGGCTTCGGAGGCAAGTTTTCAAAGTTCCGGAAAGTGGGCGGGGCTTCGGCAGGAACGCGCACAACGGCAAGAAAATGCTTTGAAATTTGAAAAAGCATGGGGAATTAGGCTGGAGGTGCGTGAAGGCTTCGGAGGCACGTTTTCAATGTTCCGGAAAGTGGGCGGGGCTTCGGCAGGAACGCGCACAACGGCAAGAAAATGCTTTGAAATTGAAAAAGCATGGGGAATTAGGCTGGAGGTGTGTGAAGGCTTCGTGGGCAAGTTTCCAATGTACCGAAAGGGGGCGGGGCTTCTGGGGAGTGCGCACTAGGGCAAAGAGTGCGTAGAAGTTTGAAATAAGGTGCGCATTGTCGGTGGATGTGCGCAAGGGCTACTAAGGAGTGTTTTCAATGTTTTGAAAAAAAAGGAGGAGCTTAGCCAGGAGTACGCACAACAGCAAAAAAGTGCTTTGGGATTTGAGAAAAAAATTGGAGTTATGTGGTAGGTGTGGAAAAGCCGATAGAAGTGAAATTGCGGAGCCGATAGAATCCTGCAGCCTGCACTAGAACGCTCACCTAATTGTAAGCATCAAAAACCAGCCACACTGACTGTATTCGAAGAATCAATCTGGACGAGTTCGTATTTGGAGGCGGGGTTGTCGAAGCTCGTGGGAGGGGATAACAAAAATTTTTGACTTGCACTACTCAAATTTAGTAGTTTAGACTTGTTTTTGACGCTTTCAACGGCGCGAACATTCTACTAGGGGCCATACGACCCCAGTGGTTATCCCAACAACGTTTTTGAGCGTGTCTTCTGCCTTTAAGTTGAGAAGAAGCTTTTGCATTTTAATGTATGCATAAAATGTGCATAGTGTGTACTTTTGACATGGAATTCACAAAATAGCTTTTTCATTGATAAGCTTCTCTCATACTTGTTGCTACAGTTTAAACACAGCCAACTGATAAATCTGCTTTTGCAACATAGGCTCACGACATTTGCGACTTAAATAGGTTCCATTTTTCAGAAATTTCTGAGAGGTTTCGCATGGGAAGGCTCGAAGCGACGACGCGGAAAACCAGATGGAACAGATCGAAGACTACAAAGCGAGGTATGCCTTTTGTGTTACGGTCTAACAGTTGAATCCAGTGAGATTATTGTTCTAGGAAATGCTGAACCACAGTACGATGATCCCCGTTGAGTTTCTGCGCACTACATTTGGAGAGGCCGTCGTAGCAGAGCTAGGTCTGTAACACTTTCCGGGACTAACTTTAAATTTTCCTCGACTAGATTTTTTTTTCAGAACTTTGTTGTGACAGTTAAAGGTATTGGGCGGGACTAAAATATTCAGCATTAAAAATTCATTGACTTGACTTTGATATAAGGTCCGTTTCCATAGAGAAGCAAGCTCATGTCATTCTGCCTGTTGTGCAATAGAGAGCACATGGAGGTACAGTTAGTCCGGTTAGAACTAATCTTAACTCAAAAATTTATTCCTTGCTCTGAATAATTGCGATAAAATGCTGTTTAATAGTGCTTATTCGTTCAATTTTGCCGCTAATACTTGAGCATTAGTCCCTTATTTTCGAATCGATCAATAATCTGAATACAGCCGCTCAACGGATCATAATAACATATTCATCAAATTTTCAGAGTTCATAAACCCTTCTTTTTGATCCAAATCAGTATGCAGGTGTTTATATTAACAATGAGATCATTGGACTTTTCCTAAAATCACTTGATTTACTCGAGAACAAATCAGTTTTTTTTCTGATTCTATATTCGAGCGTCGTTACCTGCATTCCGTCCAAGGTTCATGTAGTTGATTAGTTCAATTTTTCGTATGGGCCGAATGTCTGAAAAAACACACATTTTTGTAACTGCCTGTTGAAGGCCATCCCTTTCAGAACTACAATACCGCTGCTATCCAAGGGTGAAAAGTGGGCGAAATGGGCAAAGTGGGCAACTAAAGCGTCTTTCAAGCACAACTCGCCTCAAAGTGATCTGTTTTTAATTTCGAAAGGAACCAAAATGTTCTCCGCGCCACAATCTATCTACAATACCGCTCGTAGGATTTGGTTAGAATGCGAGCGAGGTCGGGTTTTCGCGTCTTTTTCGTCTTCTTTGTATAACTAGCTTTAAACTCAGCGTTGAGCGAAACTAGGGTGATATTCATGATCCTGGCGTTGAGGGTTTTTCAGTGGTATAGCCACTGTCCGGGTTTCGTTGAGAACTATAGAAGCTTCGCGAAAAGCTAGGTTTGCCATTACCGTACCGTGGCTGATGGGACGCTACCGTCTCTGCCTGTGTTTCCCTGCACCTACCGTATATGAAGAGATGTTTGATTGCGAAACCTTCATGGTATTTAAAGAAACAGCGACAGTGGCTACACCACTAGATAGCTCTCGATGCCTGGATCATGAATATCTCTCTTGTTTCGCTCACAGTTGACTTTGAAGCGAGTTATACAAAAAAAAGACGAAAAAGACGCAAAGATCCGAGCTCGCTCGCTTTCTGAGCAAATCCTACGAGCGGTAGTGTAACTGTATGGGGAGAAATTGGAATTTACTCACGAAAAAGTTTTTTTTAAGGTGGGTTTAGTTATGAATTAGATAATATTATCACAAGATAATGAGCTCATTCGATCAAAAGCAACCAAACGCGATCTCTAGCATGATCAAAATAAAAATGTTTTTTTATCTTGGAGAATAATGACCCTCCTAAATTTCCCAAATTATTTTCGCACGATTGACTAGAGCATAACATGCTGTTCCTATAACATTCACAAATTGTTCAATATGTAGAGAGTGTCTTCCAATTTGGCTAATTAAAGTGTCATTTCAATAACAATGTTCCGTCCATTCCGAGATCGGTTACTCCAGCCTTTTGAAGTGAAGAGTCATCATTTTGTGGAATGTATTGGCTGAGAAAAATGGCAAGAATGGGAGAGCTACAATACCCGCGCTATGTTTTGTAAAAACGGGGAGCATCTGGCAAACTTGGCAAAAAACGTCCAATGCATGTAACTTTTTGAAGGAAGACTTTTTTGACTACTGAAAACGCTGTCATACTCACCCATGAAATTGCTACCTAATTATGTGACTTGTGGGCCGACTATCCCTAAAATCGCTTTGTTTTTGAAGGATATTATTTTTGCGATCGTTTATAAAAACCTTGTGCGCTGCGAAGTGCGGCGAAATATTGAGCAGTATTTGCAAGAGTAATGGGAGAGCGATCTGTATGCTTTCTTCATAAATTAGGTGCAGTTGAGAGTCTCGAGGTTTTTGTTGGTTGAATTGTCGAAATCCTTCATTAAACACGTTTGAGAACTACATGAAAAGTCGGAGTTTTGTTGCGAGAACCCCGGACTCTTAATAGAAAGTTTCCGAAAATTGAACCCAAACAAACCTTGAGAAACTCTCATTTACACCTAATTTATGAAGAAAGCACAAAGATTGCTCTTCCATTACTTTTACAAAAACAGCTCAAAGTTTCGCCGCATTTCGCCGCGCGCGAAGCTTTTGAAAAACAGTTGAAAAAACTATTTCCTTCAAAAACAAAGCGAATTTAGGGATCTTCGGCCTAGAAGTCGCATAATTAAGTAGCTTCTTTCATCTGCGAATATGATAGCGTTGTCAGAATTCGAAAAAATCATTATTCAAAAAAGTTACATGCATCCGACGTTTTTTTTTGCCAAGTTTGCCAGATGCTCCACGTTTTTACAAAACTTAGCGCGGGTATTGTAGATGCCTACTTAGTTTTACATGGGGAGATATTTGTAAGTTCTACTAGCCTTATAACATGCCCTACTACCATTATCTCGTTTAAAGGCACTGTTTGCGATAAACTTCATCCTCGAATTTTCCATGACAAACGCTTCTCGTGGCTCTCAGAAGCAGAATAGCGTCGAAAAAACGGGACGAAAAGCTACCCAGGATCCGCATAACGGCTTAGAAAAGTGGGCGAACCCCGCCATTGTGGGCAAGCCCCTTCCTCTTCCCGCCCCTCGACGTGAACAAAGGAACACTCGAAATCGTCAGTTGAGCGATGGTTTCCGATCAAAAGCCCCGTTCTTCCCTTCATTTTCAACTTCTCTCTTTACTCAGGTCAGCTCGCACACATTGGCTGCAAAAGACGGAAGTTACAAGCCTTGGACAACTCGTCCACCATTTTCCCTAGCTCAATTTTTGAGGGACCATAACTCCATTCCCAGAAGGTCTTGTACGATTCCAGAAGCATCATTGGAATCAGAATGGGACCGGTTTCAAGATAGGCAAGAAAACAGAAAAGCAATTTTTATCGCGAACAGTGCCTTTAATGATAGTGATTTCGCTTCTCTGCTGTAGGGAACCTCGAATGCGCAGTCAGTCTTATAGATAGCTATATTTTTTAAACGCGCTGTGGGTATCTGTGTCCTTGGAAAACATTGATCAGTTACCACTTGGGTTCTCAGTTTTGGTGACTTCACTTTTGTGCGCTGTAAAAGTTTTATTTTTAGGGTTCACAATTTTTGAAAGATGATTTGAAATAGTTGGAAACCGTGTTGTTCGAAACAAAATTTTTATGTAACAGCGTGGAAGCACAATAAATGAATGCGGATTAGATTTTTACAGTAATAACATTCAAAATATGAATCACATGACTGGATAGGACACAAAAAGGGAATTCGCAGCTCAAGTAAATACGTTTTCAGTTACTAAAATTTATTTTCACTTGTTTTTTCGAATATTTGAGTTTATAATCACACCCACGTGCACTATATTCGGATTCTGAAATCCAAATCGCTCATACTTCCAATTCGTTTTTTTAATCAAGTATTTGAAGTCATTTTTTCAAAGCTTGTGAACTCGAACATGTAATGTATTTCGTTGCATATTTTTATGTATAACCGTTAGCCATTATTGTGAACAAACACAATTTGTTTCACAATTATCGTTTCATTACTAATTGATGTACCATCAAGTGATTAATTTGGTAATAAATTTGTGTTTCATCATTTTCGTGTTATGTTGTTATGCAATACGCTAGAATCGAGTCCCCCAATCATGATATCCAGTACTGGCTATTTCATACTATAACAGCCAGTAGTGGGCACCATGACTGTAGGATCTCCTGTTGGTGTATTGCGCTGTTCTAAGCCTCTCCCATCGGAAGGGTGCCGTGATATCATACTTGCCCGCGGTCCGAACGCAAAACGCCGTGATGCAGATTTGCGTTCGGAACGCGCTCACTTTCGTACTCACCGCGGCTGAATACCGGTCGGAACGCTCGCAATGATGCGGTCAGAACGTCGCCGATCCCGCGGTCGGTCCTATTGTTGCGAGCGGTCAGCCCTATTTTCTGTCCGAGTAGCTGCTTCAGAATGCGCTAATATGGGGATTTTGAATTTATTATTTTAGAATTTTGTGTTTGCTTTGTTTTTTTCTTTCGTCTCTGTTTATGTTTAGATTACTAATCACTTTTGTCGTGACCGTGTACCTTCCTTTTTCTCACGTAATCTTGAGAAGAAAACAAAGCACTCATTGCCATTATCACCTTCGTAATCGATACATTACCACTTTCAAAAAAGCATCCTGGAACTATGTTTTTTTAAGAAAAACATGGAAGAATAACATCCCGCGGTTAAGATCTATACGAATAACGCGTTCGTTATAAACACAGCCGAAAATGAAATTATTTCTCACTCTTGCTGATATATTCGATTAATTATGTAGTTTAGAGGTTATGTTCAGAATTCGAAAATTCGGCCAACCTCGGGGCATGGAATTAGAATACTCAGCAGTCGTGAAATCAGCCGTACAAAATAAGTGAACTTATTGCCTTGGGAATCTTTCCGAAATTTCTCTCTAATTATTGAAAGAAGTCTCCTAATATTCATCTGAATCCAGTCGAGGACAGTTTTTTCCGGGAGAATCGAATACCAGCTTTTTCGTTCTTAACTGCGAGGTTCTATTCTTCCAGTGTATTTTTCCTAATTTTTTTTCAGACAACTTTCGGATTTGGTAAAATGTGGATTTTGCAAAGGTGAAAACGACAACTTGTGTGTTTTATTTCTCCTTTTTGTTTAAGTTGCCTAAAAAAACAAATGCTTCAGAGTCAATACAAAAGTGAATAGTCGAGTCCCTATGAAAATAGAAGGAGAAACTATGCAGACCTGAAATTCCGAAAAGAAAACTTTGAAATTAAGCTTTCAAGAATTCTCGGTCATTTACTCGTCTGATGGAATATTCGGCCGATTTACCTTCAATTCGTAATTTTAGTTAAATCCAAAAACATTATCAAGAAAAATGGGGAACACAGAACATCAAACTAGATAAAGAGAGAACAAATAGAGGAAAACAATTACCTGAACGGATCGGTCAATGAAAGCACGAATATCATATCTGACAAAAAATGTGACTTTCATTATGTACGGAACATAACTGGACTGAGGAAGGAAGAGTGCACGCTAATTAAAAAGTTATTTAAACTCTCGTCGCTGCAAGAGCTAATATTTATCTTGAAAGTTGCGACGGGTGGTTTATATGATCGACGGGTAAAGAACACAGGGGTGCGTTCCAAGAAGATTTCCACGGGAGGAAAAATGAATCTGATAAGAGCCGACCAATGATAGATTGAGAGATCGCATAAAATGAGCCTATCTTTCAGATTATCATTCGTTATATCTTATCAGACCCATTTTCCTCACATGGAAATCTTCTTGGAACGCACCCCAGGAAAGCCTATCAGGGAATACCGCTCGTAGGATTTGGTCAGAAGGCGCGCGAGGTCGGGTTTGAGCGTCTTTTTCGTCTTTTTCTTATAACTTGCTTCAAAATCAACTCTGAGCGAAACTATGGTGATATTCGTGATCCTGGTGTCAAGGGCTACCAAATGGTGTAGCCCTTGTTCGGGTTTCGTTTTGAACAAACGAAGTTTGACAGGCAGGGTATACTGTATATTACCATTTGATGGAAGAGGGGGGCTCGGCGTCCTGTGTCTGCTTCCTCGTGGCTCCCACCACACCGTCTGCAACGCACTGGTCGTCTGTGGCCTCGCCGACACGCGTGCTGCCTTTCCCTGCACACGTTCGGCCTTGCACACTCCCCTATTCATGGTTTCTCTCCCACCAATGTCAGCAGCGCTGATTTTCGCCGGTCCCTCAACCAGCAACTCAATCGTCGTGGGTGCGTTCACTACCCAATGCGCCCGGCACTAATCGACGTATGTTACGTAAACATAGCTCGCCTCCGTCGGTGGCGCGCGCTCGCGTCGCGGCTTCGCATTGGAGCGCTCTTTATCACAACACAGTGCAGTGCCATACCCATACACTATTCAAGCTAGGTGACTTGCGATATTTAGTGTATGTGAGGAGTACAAAGGCCTCTGTACAGCGTTGATAACTATTGATAACTGCAGTATGCAGGATATGTCGCTCAAAAACGCGATTCTCGCGAAAAATACTAACCTGAGTTCACAATTACTCAGCGACCCTGCAGAGAGTCAGTCGTGCAGTAACTGTATCGTACGAGCTAGAAACTTTGAGCAGGAGCTGTAAAATTCGTGCAGGACCCACTTCTTTTCGGCTTCCACGTCTTTAAATCTACATTTTGTCCTTATAGGGTTGAATAGATATTGGGCTAGATAAATGTAAACAATACACACATTCTACGATAACTTCAAGGCACAGCCCAACCTCAAAATCGTTTTCCGTTCTTCTTGCTTAGCTTTGTGAGGATTTCGGGCTGATCACAATGGTGTCTCCAGAATCGCTAAGAACCCACCACGGACACAGCCATTATCCATCGTGACCACTGCCTTCCGCTGTGTAGAAAGCGGGATCAGTTCACATATTCGCTGTTTCAGCAGGGAATCATAGACCTGCTTTTAAAGGCAGGGTCCGGGCAGAATTTCGATTCTGAGATTTTCCGCTGAATCTGTGCTCATGATACAGGTAGTCCGAAGAAACATGCGAAAACTGCATTAAAACCGGTCTTCTTCAAGTTATTCCAGCCACTTCCGTTAGCCGATGATCCAGAAAAGTGTGGCCATCGTCCATATTTTAGCGGTTGTCCACGCATTCTTCAAAAGTGCTGTGTAATTATCGTTCATTCCAGCCATGATTATCATGCTGTGAATACCGTAATCCCTGACTTTCAGGCTGTTTTCTCCAGAAATACGGACCTAGAGTTTGTGAAAATTTTGCACGGTGTCGAGCTAGACCAGCCCAATCTATCTAACCCGAATTTCGGTGGTGTCAAAATCTGGCCGGACCTTGCCTTTAAGATGCAATGATCATGCACAATGCTAAAATCTGCGGCTCTACGCTGACTCACGCCATGGATCACATACCATTTCCTAGCAGATGGTGAAATTTCTCCGAAAAAAGCATAATCTAATAGGCATCGATGCTGTACCCTTGAAGCATGCGAGGTGGATTGGTCATCTTTATTTTCTCTTTTATATTTTGACTGCCAAATATCTCGATGTTGTCATTTATTGTGTTATTTAGCATTTGAAGTACAATACCGCCGCTATCCAAGGGAAAAAATGGGCGAAATGGGCAAAGTGGGCAACTAAGGCCCTAGTTATACACCAGCGGAATGAAAACGTCTCGCGATGACATTGCCGCCGCTTGCTGCGTGAATCTGGGATTCGTCTGCAATGTTGCGTCTTCGGCGTCTTTGACGCAATACTGCGGACAAAAATTTCCAGGCGTTTTTAATGGTATTTTATCGGTTTCTTCGCTTCTGACACTTTTCATTTGCAGAAAAGCACTAATAATCAATTCCTCTCGTCATTACAGTGCTCGTTATGTCGTTTTGGTAATGTTTTAACAACTTTAAATCTGAAAAATAATCAGCTGGTGGGAATTGGCAAATTTCCAACAGGGCAGGTCCCGTAAGGATGCAGTATACGGTGCCGCGGCGTGTATAACTGCTCTGTGCGGCCTTCCGGCGCGTTTTTCTGCGACTACTGTTCCTTTTGGCATGCCTGAGCGCAGTTAGGGCGCATATAAGTGATAGTTGTCTTGCTATTTCCGCAGCGTCCCGCCGGTGTATAACTAGGGCCTAAAGCGTCTTTCGTCCACAACTCGCCTCAAAGTGCTCCGTTTTCAAATTCAAAAACGCCGAAATGTACAGCATGTCGTGGCCTAGTCGATAGTGTAAAAATATTTTGCGAAATTTGAGAGCAACTTTATTTTTCAAGGTAGAATACCTCTGAGAGTTTTGGCCGCGAAATATCCGGGAAATAGCCCACCAGGCTCCGCAGCGGCTCCTGGTGGGCTATTTCGCGGCGATTCCTCGGCTAAAACTCTCAGAGACATTTTCATTTTGACCATGCTAGAGATCGTGTACGGTTGTCATTGCCTGAATGCGCTCGTTATCTTGTGATAACATTATCAAATCCATAACTAACTCCATCTTAAAAAAAGCGTTTTCATTAGTGAATTCCAATTTTGTCTCACATAGTTAGATTGATTGTGGCACGGTGAACATTTTGGTCCTTTCGAAATTGGAAACGGAGCACTTTGAGGCGTGTTGTGGTCGAAAGACGCTTTAGTTGCCTACTTTGCCCATTTTTCCCTTGTATAGGGGCGGTATTATAGTTTATATGGGTTCATAACAATTCGATGTCGCTTAGGCATTTTTCATTCTACTGCTTTATAATGCAGAAAAAAGATGAATACAGCAAGTGAAACAACTGCAGTCAGCTGCTTTTCGATTTGTGAGAATATTTAAACTGAAGAGCGCATTCATGATCTCATAGAGGACCAGTTCGAGAGAATGAATCCGAAGAAAATTTAAATGAGGTTTTCCTCAATAAAAATCTATAATTAAGCACAGAATCTCCAAATAAAAACAAAAATGCTCGAGCGACATAAAACTGTTATAAACTTACAAGACATAATTCTAATTATCGAAGCCTAGATAGATGGAACATCAGATGATTAAACAGTTAAAATATAACATCAGTTTCAACAGAAAACGAGTCTTCTCCTCACATTTTTTGAGAATAGGGGTGGGGGATGCTGGATTTGCGTGGGAACTTGACCAATACGGCACAATGCTATGTATCGTATTGTTACCACAATCACAGCTGATAATTTTGTGAGGGGGACGTCGAACTGTTCCTTCGCCGCGCGCGGCACCATCCATGCCGCTTACCCGCGAGATATCCCAACGGTTCGCATCAAATGGGGTGATGGTGGGAGAACCGCGAAAATCTCGACGCGGAGAGGCAGCACGCGAGTCGGCGAGGCCACAGACGGCCAGCGCGTTGCAGACGGTGTGGTGGGAGCCACGAGGACGCAGACACAGGACGCCGAGCCCCCCTCTTCCATCAAATGGTAATATACAGTATACCCTGCCTGGCAAACTTTGTTAGTTCAAAACGAAACCCCAACAAGGGCTTTACCATTTGGTAGCCCTTGACACCAGGACCACGAATATCACCATAGTTTCGCTCAGAGTTGATTTTGAAGCAAGTTATAAGAAAAAGACGAAAAAGACGCTAAAACCCGACCTCGCGCGCCTTCTGACCAAATCCTACGAGCGGTATTGTATGCATGAAGGTTTCTAATAGGGTAAGGCTATCCTATCAGTCGCTATCACCACAAAAGTTGGTAACAATGAGCAGTTACGTGATTAGAGAGACTTATACGTTGGCCTGTCCCCATTTCAAACGTCAACGTATACGGCCCCAGTAGTCAATCACTCCGTGGCTGCACAGTGTAGAGCAATGGCGCGCTGCTGCTATCGGCACGGTCAGTGGTTCGATTCCGCGTGCGATCACTTCTTGAAATGCATGTGCAATACTTCAAGATGTCAGTCATCTCGCGTACATTCTGATCAATGCAGCATGGTGCAAAGAGATGTATCGCTGATGATGAGGCAGAGCTTGCGAGATCGCTTCCAATGGGGGTGTAAGTTTGGCAAACCAATATGTATGCGGCAGTTTCCAGTAAGATTGAGGGTAACAACGATGTCTCGTGCATCAATTCCTCCTCGTAACTCTGACACGATCATGGTTTTGAACTCTCAGTTCTGTCTAGTTTACTACCGCCCCTGCCCATAATCTTGAG
This sequence comes from Aplectana chamaeleonis, assembly GCA_029168955.1. NCBI lineage: Eukaryota > Metazoa > Nematoda > Chromadorea > Rhabditida > Cosmocercidae > Aplectana > Aplectana chamaeleonis. The sequence continues at coordinate 915,800 of JAPDOI010000173.1, forward strand.
CGACCTCCACCTGGCGCGGACCAGACTTCAAACCCATTATCAGAAGCTCACCGAACTCACCCAAGAGTGGCAAGCCCTAACGCGCTTAGACAGCAATGAGGAGGCCGTTTTCACCACTTTCATCGACAAATATGGAGACTACAACACCCATCTACACGAAGCAGTAGCGATCCTAGAAAACACCAACATTACAATACCGCTCGTAAGATTTGGTTAGAAAGCGAGCGAGGTCGGGGCTTTGCGTCTTTTTCGTCTTTTTTGTATAACTCGCTTTAAAGTCAACCTTGAGCGAAACTAGGAAGATATTCATGATCCTGGCGTTGAGGGCTATCCAAAGGTATAACCACTGTCGGAATTTCATGGAGAACCATGGAAATTTCACAATCAACTAGCACTCTTGATACGGTAGAGATATGGAAACGCAGACGGAGACGGTAGCGCCCCATCCCTCATGATACCGTAATCACAAATCTGGCTTACAGCGAATTTTTCTAAGTTCTCATTAAAACCACCACAAATGCTGAACCACTGGGTAGCCCTCGGCGCCAGGATCATGAATATCTGCCCAGTTCCGCTCAAAGTCGAGTTTGGAGCGAGTTATACAAGAAATACGAAAAAGACGCGAAAATCCGACCACGCTCGCTTTCTGACCAAATCCTACGAGCGGTATCTCAGAAACTCGCGGCGTTCAACGGGTGGCCGACAAGCAATCACCTCACAGCGTGCTTCCCCAAGATCGCTAAGAATAGGCGGGACTGCTCCCCTAGAGTTGTCCTGTCACCCCCCTCAAGTTTCCCGTCATCCCCTTAGAGCTGTCCATCGACCACTCGACGACCGGTAGTGGGACACTAGTAGACCGCTAGTTGGATACCTGTCGACCGGCAGTTAGATACCTTTCAGCCGTTCTTGGGATCCCTGTCGACTGGTAGTTGGACACCTGTAGACCTCGAAAATAAATGCCGCTGGCTCTTCAAAACTGCCGCGTTGCGGCGAAATTCTTTCAAATGCTGGTAAAACACTTACAGTAAGGAAATTTTATCCTAATCATTGATCAACAACTTAACAATTTAGAATGATGGTAAGAGAAGATCTCCTGACCTAAAATAACGACTATCAATGAATAAATCAGAGATAATAAGACAACGTTTCGGCGGGTGATAAAGGATATTACCGAATAGTTTCCAAAAACGAAATAACAAGGCTCGAGACCTAACTTGCACACTGTACCGGCAGAAATATGACACTGCTTCCTCAAAGCCTCAGTTTTCAACTCGTTGTGCTAAAATAAAATAGGACATCGAAAACTTTTTATAGGTCATTTCATTATCGACTAACTTAATTCATCAGCACTGCTACATGCTTATTTACATATAGGCACGTGCACACCCACGCCGCTACCACTTTCCGCTGGGCTCAGTGCACTCACGATTGGGTCTCGCACATGTTTCTTGGCGCTTGGCCCACCCCAGTTGGGTCCCACACACTTTCTCAGGCGCTCAGCGCACACACAGTTGGGTCCCGCATATTTTTCCTGGCGTTTGGCGCACTCCGAGTTGGGTCCTACACACTTTACCAGGCGCTCAGCGCACACACGGTTATATTCCGCACATTTTTCTCGGCGCTTGGCCCACCTCAGTTGGGTCCCACACACTTTCTCAGGCGCTCAGCGCACACACAGTTATGTCCCTCACACTCTCCTCGGCGCTTGGCGCACTCAAAATCGGGTCTCGCACAATTTTCTTGGCGCCTGGCGCACTCCCAGTTGAGTCCCACACACTCTTCGATTCCCGTTTTCCGAGTTCCGCAGTTTTTTAGCCCCGGAATTCCGATTTCCGAAGTTTTAATTTTGTTTTGAATTCCGAGTTCCGAACTCAAAAATTTTTATTTCACTCATCCCTGGTGCGCAGTGTGGACACGAGGTCCTAAGAGCAAAACAGCCGTGGGGGCCCAGTGTGGACACGCGGTCTCTTGAGTGTTAAACCACAGACAGGTATCACGCCATTATTTTGGAATTACATTCCGAAAATAATAACCTAGATCGTATCGGCGTTTTCGTTTGCGCGCGAACGCTATTACCAGGGGTGATCTTATGGTTATGAAAAGCTTTGTATTAATACTAAGATGTGGGCGTATTTGTTTGAAGGCAAAGTTTACGATAAGACGGACTAGTGGCTCTCGTCAAGAGAACGCATTTTGCTGATTTTAGGAGTATAGTTGAAAACTACACCATAATACATCTATTAAAAACCTTAATTGTAAGAAGAACATATCCTCTCACATCTTATTCTGCACTGGATTGAATGGACCGTGGTCGACGGAAAAACAGGGGTGGTAGTAAACCGGGAGAAAGCGGGACGAAGGGGTGAGTTTAAGGTGCCACTTAAGTGGCACCTAAAGTTTTTGACACATTTTCGTAGAATTGTTAATTAGGGTGCCAGAAGCCCGAAAATCGAAAAATTACACGAGAGCTCGACATTACGTCGACCTCATGAGGACATTTCGCAGCCATTTCCGGGTGGTCTTCTCGTTCACATGAGGGACACAAGAGCGTCATCTCGTTCTCTGTGCGAGAGGACGGAGAAATAGTGTGTTGTAGAGGAGGGAGAGACGGCGAGGTCGCCATCTCCGAAAATCTACTCCCGAGTAGATTTTGGTCGCCCTCAGAGCCAGTGGCTGATGATTGGAGCAAAGTTCACGCGCCAGCCGTGGACACCCGTTTTCCTCTGGGTTTTTCTCTCGTCTTCTATCTCGTCAATCTTCTATCTCTCGTCTTTGGCATTATTTCCTCCATCAAATCCTCCTCCGTTGGAGTATTTTTTCTCATTTCATTGATTGTTCTTTCTTGTTTAGGCCTTCATGAGTGAACTCTTACTCATTCGATATTTTCTAATTTTTGTGCCGTTTTGTTCCTTAACACGCAATGACACCCTCTTTTTCAGCACTCGGTATGGTAAATATAGCGAACATCGTCAATATGCACCAGAAGTTCCCTTCACAGTGGAAAGGTTGGCCTTATACTAGTTGCTCTCCACATTCGCGTGTTTTCTTTTTTATCGTGTCTTGTTTTTTTTTGAGCTATTGTTGTGGTACTTTGCTTGACTAGAGCAGAACTGAAAATCGTGAACCGTTATTGTTGATACTATACTTTGGAAAGACTGTGAAAATTCCCAATTTTTCGAATAAATGCGAAAATCCTTTTTTTTCGAATTTAAAATTTTTGAAAATATTCGAAAATCAAAATTTTCGAATAAACTCGAAAATGGTATTTTTCGATATCTGGATTTTCGAATATATGAATAAACTCGTAAATGGTATTTTTCGAATTTCGGACTCTCAAATATATCCGAAAAACTGAATTTTCGAATTCCAAATAATTTTCGACTATATTCGAAAACCAATTTGAAAATACTTTTTTTCAAATTATCTTTTCGAATTTTCGGAAAAAAATCATATTTTTCGGATAAATTTTCTCGAATGTTCAAATGATGAATGTCACATCACGTGACTTTGGTGAATCGCGCCACAAAATTGGCGCTCGCTCGAAAGCTTCAGGAGCTAAGTTTCAAAGGATTCAAAATGAATTAGTGGTCGAAGAATCTATGAAAAAGGCCCGAGTTGGCTGCTAAGGCGCTATTCGTACTCCTCAACGCCAGCGCGTGATGCACGGGCGTGGCGCTGAAGCATGAATACTTTCTGCGCGCATCACGCTGTTTGCGGAGACCGGATGCTCTGGCGGCGACGCTATGGCGGAGCCGAATAAAGTGGGCCTCAACTTATCCAAACTAGCAAATTTTGTGCACGCGTTCGCCATCATGGCAGCAAAGTGCAATACTGGAATGAATTATCATGAAACGGAATGGAATTCATGATGGACTACTAATGATGAAAAAGTCGTTAAGGTCCGTCGCCGCTATGGCGGAACGGGCGCCACGTGCCGGCTTGACGTCAGGATACTCATACTCCAACGCCACGCTCGCGCGTCACGGGCTGACATTGAGGAGTATGAATAGCACCTAAAAGATAAAGATTCATATTTCGCTAAACAGCATACTGGTCATGTTAGAGGAGCATGTTTACAGGTCTGCGAAGCCACGACGATGAATGGGGGATCAGCAGCACCATGTCTTTGAAGAACACCTCTGTTAATTAATGTTGAATGTTATCTTTGACTAAAAATAAATCGGTTTCAATTTTAAATTCCCTCTGTCCTCAAAAATTTCCTTCCATTGTAGCTGTCGCTTGAATTTTGTGAGGCTATCAGAGCAATAATTCTAACGATTTTTTCGACAGCTGAGGTAGGCATCATTAAATAAGGGGCGGCGCGGCGGCCAGCCTGAGGTAAGTAGTGGTTAAGGAACAGACAAATTCTGATTTTGCGGGTGCGAGGATTTCTCGCAAGTGTGAGACTCTCAAGCAGTGTTGGCGGCAACCTTTTTGCGGATCTCTGCTTTATGCTAAAGACCTAAGGTCCATGCATAGTCGGGCTACAAAGCTGCGCCGCCACAGTGGCTGGTAGAGGGCAACTACACAGCCTCGCGCCTGTCATCCATTACCCAACATTTCGGCATTATTTTTGCCGCCCGACTATGCGTAACTCTGTAGAGAATGTGCACTGCATAAGTGGTCCCGCAGTAAAGCAGCTATTACAGATTGGACGAACTGTTCCGCGTTTACTCTACCGGTGAAGTTTTGTGAATATTCGTTGTAATCGAGATGTTGAACGCCGGTATAGGGGCTCCTTCTATACAGCGAGGAAGGAGTTGTCTTGCCTTCTGCTGCTTTAATTCCACTCGGGACCACTCCGCTTGAAATGAGTAGCGTCACGAGTCAAACGGCATAAACCGGACAACTCTTCCTTCTCTGTGCGTGTGGAGAGCTCCTTCCCCTTGAACACCTGAGAAGGGACTGCTTCTCAAAGGTTTTTATAAAGCGCAAACAATAGTGGGGGCCATAAGCATATGACGACTGGTCACCTAATAAAAACTGTATGAAGAAGAATCATTATAATATTAATAAATCCGATATCAATAAAATGATTATTTTGACATGAGTGGTAATAGTAGTAACAATATCGACAATGCTAGCAAAAATTAGAATAATATCGCCTATAATAATACTATTAATCATTTTAATAATGATAAAAATATTGTATTCACTGATTTTTGTTACTGTTATCAATGTAATAATGTATTATTATTATTGTTATTATTATTATTATTATTAATATTATTATTATTATTATTATTATTATTATTATTATTACTATTATTATTATTATTATTATTATTATTATTATTATTATTATTATTATTATTATTAATATTATTATTATTATTAATATTATTATTATTATTACTTTATTATTATTATTATTATTATTATTATTATTATTATTATTATTATTATTAGTAGTAGTAGTAGTAGTAGTAGTAGTAGTAGTAGTAGTAGTAGTAGTATTAGTATTATTATTATTATTAGTATTATTATTGATATTATTATAGGAGTAGCATTAACAATAAAATGTTAGTAGTAATGGTAAGATTAGTAGTGGTGCTGATAATGCTATGTCTGAAAGTTTTTTTCGGAACAACGTCACTGCTCCATGGCGATTAAAATACAATCTATTTAATGCTACTCATCATTGCAAGCGAGCACTCAGTAATTCCTGACACCCCCGCTACGCTCTAATAATTTTCAAGTTCACCTTCGATTCCTGAAAGACGATAAAATGCATTCAATTTGTGCACTCGACAGCGCTTCTGCTGGTCACGGTAGACTTAGCTCGCGAAACCTGTGCACACAGTCGATTTCTTCCACTCGGCAATGCAACTGGCCTCATGATCGCCTACATAGATGGCATTTCACATAGCACAAAAGGTAGTCGACGAAATAGAGTAGTGGCATTGCTCCCCGTTCTGAGAGAAGCGGGGAGTGGATCGATCTCGTGCGTTAGCTAGGTTTTGAATGGGGAGCGAAACTCAGCTCACCGTCTTCTGTCCATTATGTCACCCTCTGAAAACTGAAGCTGCACTCAAGTGCCACTTCGACATTTATGTTAATTGGCAATTTCAAGAGGTTTACTACCACCCCAGGTCATCAAAGCTGTAGTATTAGTTACAACCTTGTGCAGCGGTAACGTATATGGCTGAATTCTCATACCAAAAAAAGGCTTCTGAAGATATTATTAGGAAAATTTGTTCTTTGAAATTATATAAGCCTCAAGGAAGACGAGATCTTAGAAGAGCGTTCGTATGAAGCCATCAGGGAAGCGTAGTCGCCTTTGAAACTGTATCCGGAATCGTCCTTCCTGCAAAACTCAGAAATTATTACAATGCCAGTCTGGACTGAAAGAAATGTATATGGCTAACAAGGCTCAGCCAATTGCTCTTTTAGCGGCGATGTCTACTAGGCTAGCTTGTCCTGTCGCTTCCCGGTGCCTGCTTTTGTATATACTATACATTCCATCCGACGCAGTCGGTTTCGGATATCCGCGTCGGATAATCCGATCGGATAATTATCCGAAATCGGATCCGACGTCAAAATGGCGATTTCGGATTGATCCGAAATCCGATCAGACGAAAAAAACTCGATATCCGAATTATCCGATATCCGGAAAAGAGCAAATCGAAGGATCCGATCAGAAAACGGATAATCAGATAAAAAAACGGATAATCGATCGGATAAATATCGGATAATTTCGGATGAAAAACGGATAGAATTGCACCCACCGTAACAGCCAGCTCCGAACGCGGTCGCGTGGAGGTGGCGCGAATTCGCAGTAGAGCGCGCTATTGGCGGTCGCAGAATCGCTGATTAAGCATGTGTCAGGAATGGATTTTGACACTTCACTACATGCATTTTAAACAAATACAAATATTTTATGATGAAGGGGTCATAAAATCACAAAAGAACTGCATAACATGTGACAGGGGGCATTTCGTGAAGTGGAGATGCCTTATTTCATTTCGCGAGTCCTTGGATGCGCGAAAAACTTGCAATTTGCGGTATTAATTCAATATGTTCAATCTCATGATACATTATTGCCATCAAAAGCTATCCACACTAAGTGTAGAAGGGAAGTGTAAGCGTTTCCACATATTATATACTTCTGCGAAATAATTAAAAGTGCTCCTGATAATGGCACACAAATGATTTTGAGCTCTCAGGAAGACAAACAGGTGTTGTATTTGCGATTTTCATGGACAGGTTTCGGAGGAATGTCCTTTGTTCAGACGCTTTATTACAACGCGAATTTGTGTTCATAACTCGGGTGACGTTCTGCAGTTGTACTCAGACACGCTGACGGTTGTTCAGCGGGGTAAAAAGGCTTGCCGGTGCGACGGCGGGAGCAAAAACGGGGAGGAGTCGAATTGTTGGTTGTACCGCAGATGGAGAGAAATTCAATACACTGAGACGGTTATTTGGCGGTGGAAAACGGATTGACGGTGCAACGGCGGGGACGCGCTCTACCGTGAAATATGTGGCACGTTTTTCAACTCAGACAAAAGACGGGTACGACGCCATCAACAACTTTAGACAAAAGTAATAACAATGATAGGGGTTTTTTAGGCTCCTCATCTGACAGTGTGCCTCAGTCGGCTCTTCGGAGCCGGACCTGGAAGGTGACCTCGATTTACTTTCCAGAAGATCCATCGGATGCCGGAGGATATTTTTTGTCGCCGATGGGAGGGGGCTCCCCACGGCTCGGGGGGGGGGGAGGGGGGTTGATACCCAACTGAGGGGCCTTCCCCCATGGTCCGCAGTATAATGCACCCCATCGTGGACATGTAATCTGGTTCAGTTATACCGCGGTGTGAGATCGCTTGAATGGCGGTGTGAGATCGGTTGCCCCGCAGGAGCTTCAGTGGGCCAACCGACTTTCACCCGCCGAATAACCACCCACTTGTCTGTGCGGTTATACGGAGGAAGAGTATCGGTTATACGCTGGATGGCCAGCGAGGGACAACCGACATTCTCCCGCGAAATAACCGCCCTCATGTCTGAGTACATGATTAATCTCCATAGCAAGATCGTTTCTAGGGATGAGACCTACCCGCTAATTTGGTTTTTTGACCCAAGATGTTCTGGAGATGCATTGCATTTGCAGATGTGGTCTTGGGGCCGGAGAAAAGTTGCAGGCAATTCTGAAAAGCCCAATCAAGTGAGCGAAAAATCACAGGCTATGTTGATATCTGAAAACAAGCCTGCGGTACTTTCAGATAACTTCTCAGCGAATTGTCGATCTGCACTGCTTTTATTCTCTACGTTTTGGCTCATTCAGTCTCGCGCAGAAGAAGACTAATAAGCAGCTTCAGTACTCGGTTTCCCACCCATCTAAAGGTTTTCCTCAGCCGACATGTATATTTTCACACTCACACCATCTTAGTCATAACTTGGACACTAATCCCATGCGAAAAAAAAACAAGTCAAACAACACAATTACGCCTGCTTTGAATGGGATTAGGTGATATTTGGAGTACCCGCCATCATGAGCCAAGGGTTCAGTCCGCTCAGCCCCAATGAAATGTGTTCAAAATGGCAACTCGCTCCCTTTTTTCGACAAAAATGGTTATAACAGACACTGATACCCACACACAAATGATAGTTTCAAAAATAGCCACATCAGTCCTTCCGTGGCCGCGACTCGCCAGAAATTCTTCGATGGGGATAGCGCGCACCACTGCGAATTCGCGCGACAGCGACGCAGCCGCGTTCGGAGCTGGCTGTTACGGCGGGTGGCCAATAAGTTCTTATACCTCGTCGTTCATAAGGCGGTCCGTGACAATGGCAGCGTTTGCTGCTTTGATCACCTCTGTTTGTGTGGTTTCTTAGGCTCCGTCCATACGTGGCGAGAGCGTGCGATTACGCAAAATCGATGGTCATCGTGGGCACACGATTCGCTGAGCGCTCACAGGCGCTCCTTCTCGCGCGCCGTCGCCCGCTCGCTCTCGCTGGCTTACGCCAGCACCACGAAGCAAGTATCAAGTTTCAAGCTTACTGCATCCTCACTAAAGCAGGTGGCATTACACCTGTAGCAAAACTACTGCCCTTGTTTTCCATAATCCCACCACGGAAGTCGAAATTATCTGCCGTTGCGCCGCCTCGAGCGGTTGATCGCCTGATCTAACGCTTTCAATCAAATCAACACGAGAAGGGGGGTGTTTGCCTGTGTTCGTTTGCGGGCACGACCTGCTCCGGCGTTGAGGATCGTCGAGAGGCGCACAACAGAGGGAACGCCCGCTCTCGTCACGTATGGACGCTGCCTCATGACGTCGTTTAATTTGTCGCTTTTTTGCAATCATTTGACCAAACTGCACTTCCAATGCAATTTTTACGTTCTGCTTGTTATTTTACCTGTAGTTTTGTGTTAAAATTAATTGAAGTTGGGTCCTTCAGTTATGTTGAAGATAACAGAGGAAGTGTGCAAAAAAGAACTAGCCTTGCGTTGGTATCGCACTTGTCCCTACCCATTTTCCGTGTCGTAATCAAACGACTTGAATTCAGGAAGGTAGGGAAACCCTCGGTTGGTGAGCTCGTGATGCGGCGGAACGGGAAAATGGGCGTGGCTATGTTCGATTGCACAGTGCCCCCCCCCCTGCTGCGACAGCGCTAATTCTGCAAAGATCGTAGAATTTTCAAGCTCAATTTTTACCCAGAAGGGGAAGTTCGTAACGAATTCGGATTTTTTCCAAGGTTTCGTTTAAGAAGGTAAGGGGTCGTAGCCCTACCGAGATTGGTCGCAACGCCCCGCTAAACCATGATTCTGTGGCAGGGCTTCTTTTTGGTCAGTTATGAGTTCTCACCGGTTGCAAGGGAGGGCGACTTTCCTCACCCGTGCGTGCCGCGTCGCTGTTTTCGAGCGTCGCGCTCGACGAGATGAAAGGCGACGCGACATCCCTGCTTTAGGGTGAAACCGAGTAAATTGACATGTAAATGGGCATAATTTGCTTTTCTGCGTTCATTTCTCTTAACAGATGTTAGCTTTTTACTTCTTTAAAGCGCTGAAGACTACTCTAAACGGTGGGGAGTTTTTCAGAGTTCGCCGCGAGCGCGACACTAACCGGACCGCGACGCGTACGCACGTGGCTACAGAATGTATTTGCTTGAATACACGGGGTTGAATCCTCGGTACTACTGCGAAAATTTCTTATCCGTTTTTTCATCCGAATTATCCGGTGAATCCGATTTCATCCGATCGGATATCCGATCCGATCAGAAATTCTGGTTCGGATAGGATTCGTTTTCCAAAATTCTCGTTAGGGACAGTATCCGATTTATCCGATGAGTCGGTTTTGCCAAATCGGCAATATCCGAAAATCCGATCCGACGCGATTTTGGCCATCGGATGGAATGTATACTAGCCGCTAAGGTCTCACAAGCGACCTTTGCGTAGAGCCATGTCTAGAGGGCTCTCGCGTCAGCTCCAGACGCCGTCAGTCGGAATTATCCCACTGTCCTGGACTGACCTAAGAGTAGTTCTGGAAACGCCCTGACTCCCCCCTCAATGCCCCTTTGTGCTTCAGAAAGCGTTCACGGTTGAGCTCAAAAAACAAACGAAATCACGGGTGATAGAAATACAGGAAAACATATTAAAACAGTGCAGTAAAAGGTCTTCTTCTTCTTCTTTGCAGCCACTGAGAGGAGTTTCGTAACAAGTTGAGAAACTGGGCGACCAGCACTGGATTCGTCAACAAGTCTATTGTACTGAGCGTTGTTGGCTTCTTCGGACGATCAAATAGGTGTTTAGTGTCGTGGCCTTGGTTTCCACAGTCCGGGCACACGTCAGGCTGGCTATTGTCGATCCTGTGCAGGTAAGACATAAGCAATGGAGAATGTCCGCAGCGCAACGAAGCGAGGATACACCTGGCGCGCCTACCGAGCTCGGACTCGGTATCACATACCCTGGGCGGCACATCACCAAGGATAGGGTTGACGGCCGCTTTGGCGAGATGATCCCTCACAAACCGGGTGTGCTCCGCGCGTAAGAGACGAAGCCGCTCTTGATTCGAGTCGGTCCATCTCTGTACATTCACTTTTTCGGAGCATCGGCAAACGGCACTCTGATCGATCTCTCTCTCACGGGATTTAATAGCCTTCTCGACGGATGATTAGGTTGCTTAAGGACATTAATAAACATCTGCTGAGCCTGGAGCTGATAATGCTCTTTCACTGGCAAGATACGGGCCTCGGCGTGAAGGTGCTCAAGCGGTGAGCTTTTTGCACATCCAGTGGCTATTCGTAGTGCAGCATTCTGAATTCGCTGCATCTTAGTCCAGGAACTGTCCGACACGATGTGCTGCCAGACAGGTGCAGCATACTCCAATGCAGGCTGCAGAATAGCTCGATATATCGTCAAGATTGTCTCTCTGCTGCCACCCCAGGACGTTCCTCCTAGAGCTCTCAACACATTAAGCTTTGCCTCGATAATTGCCTGCTTCAGTTCAGCATTTTTGTGAAACTTCAGCGATGGGTCCAAAACGAGGCCCAGCAGTTTAGGAAATCGCGCTGTAGGCAAGAGGTCACCATCCCACCTGACAACAGGTTGGGCGCTGTGTTCCTTTGGGTCAGATGTGAATACCGAAACAGAAGACTTTGCCGCGGAAACTGTGAGCATCATACTATCGAGAAAGCTTTTGAGCTCGACGAGATAGTCGCTGATCTTGTTTGCGGCTACCTGTATGTCACAATTACGGCACATGATGGTGATATCGTCGGCATACGCAACAATTTTTATATCTTCAGGAGGCTTAGGTAGGTCTTCAATATACAGGCTGAAGAGGGCAGGTGACAAAACTCCATCCTGCGGCACACCAGCTGCTACAGGTATACTATCGGAGACGTGATTCTGGAATAGCACTTTGGCCCGACGACCTTTCGTAAACGCTGCTATCCAACGCTTTTGCCACGGTTGTAGCGAGGACTTCAATAGTTTCCCGGACAAGAGTCCTAGATTAACAGAATCAAATGCTTTAGTTAGGTCGAGGGCAACGGCCACTGTTCTAAGAAGTTTCTGGTATTGAACCCATCGACCGCATAGCTCACAATCTCCAGAAGGGCAGTGGTGGTGGAGTGAAGCTTTCTAAACCCATGTTGATGTTGCTGTGCCTCATTCTGCTCTGCCAGATCCCTTACGATTAGCGTTTCGGCTACTTTCGCGATCGGTGATAACAGGCTAATAGGGCGATAGCCCTTCGCCGTGCTTTGCGATTTGCCTGGCTTAGGCAGGGGTATCACACTGGCGGTCTTCCATGCTTGGAGTAGAGTGCAGGTTCGGAAAGAAGTGTTTATGATATCTGCGATCATCGGTAGAAGTTCCGTGGGAAGTTTCTTCAGGATGGCTGCTGAGATACCATCAGGTTCGAGAGCCTTCGAGTTCTGCATTTCCTTGATAGCCTTCTCCACTTGAGCAGGAGTAAAGGCCTCAGTAGCGTTCATCAGCGGCAGACGGATTAGTTCTCTTAACGACCCTGTTTTGTACGCCTCGCTTGGTACGTGTGATGAAAAATTTTTTGCCAAGAGCATATGCGGCAGCCTTTCCAGATTTGAAGTCGCTGTTATCGAACTCCATGGTAGAGTTCGAGGAGGGGGCGCACTTGCCAGATATCTTCCTCAATACTTTCCACGCCGTTGTTCCGTCGGCTTTAAAATTCAACCTTTCAATGATCTTCTCCCAACTGTCTTTCTTGTGCTTGTACAGATCCTTTTTTCTCTCTTCATCCAGCTTGGCCACCTCAGGGTCCAAATGAGTCTCAGCTCTCTTTTCATCTCTTGTTCTGATCTTCTGTAGAATCTCCCTGGTGACATTAGGGTAGAAACTTTTTACACGTTCTTTAGGTGTGGCTGCTTTTGGCAGCCTTCCGGATGGCGTCAGATATGTGACGCTCATCTTTCTGGATTCACATATATTCCATGGATATTCAGATGCCTGGCGGAGCATAGAAACTCTCTCAACAGGACCCAGTCAGCAAGGCCTAAATTGAGATAAGGCGGTGACGAATACCAGTATAAGGGGCAAGAGAGTTTGAGAGATCTTAATGGAGAAAGACGGGAATGCGGTCATGGAAAAGGGTTGTGGAAGTGAAACTATGTGCAAGCATTAGATTTGGACGAAGCTTGAGGGAGATGTCCGGGCTAGAAGGTCGGCCGTAGGAAGGGAGACGAGTAGGCTGATCATCGTTTGAGGATAACTTGATCACACTCCTCAGCCCATTCTTCGACGTCTTCCCAGCGTCGGACTCAAGCGCGCAACAGAACGATGTGAGCAATACAAGTCACCTGCAAAGACAGCTGATGGGAGAGAGAGAGCAGTCATGCAACTGCTTAAGAAGAGGTATGGGGTTGTGGGGTTGGGGACAAGAAGTGGAGAGGAGGGATGTAAATATTAAATAGAGATAATGGGTTTTTAAGAGGGGGAGGCGAGCAGGAACGTGATCCAGAGTACCGTCCTTAGGAACATTTGGAATTAAATGAGAGAGTAAGTTAGAAAGCACAAACGTAGAAACTCCGCCTCCATAAGAGCTGTCCTTAGGATGGGCTGGGCGGTGTCAGCCTGGGATGTTTGGTTGGGGATAAGTGGTAGAGTTAGAGAGTTTGGTTTCTCGAACCATGATAACATCCGGATGGGTGAGTACGTGCAGAAGAGGGAGGAGTTCAGGCACATTTGGCACGAAGGCCGTTAAGATTTATGTCTTTGCAAGCCAGAGGGGGCGGTTGGTGAATAAGGAATCGCAGAGTCGCTGGGGGTGGAGTGCAGACCTGGCTGGGAGGGTTGGAGTTTTATGCCAGGTAACATCCTTGCTGCAGGGTCGCACATGGATACGTCTAGCTGGACCTGGATTCCTCTCGACGCCAACCCTTTGTGTAACAAAATCATGGGGAGAGAGCTGGGCGGCCGACCAGCACCTCTCCCATATACGATCTGGTTATCCTCAATGATAGCCAACCCACTCGTCTCCCTGCCAACGGCCGACCTTTCTAGCCCAGAGGCCCTGCCATATATATCTACATATATATATATATATATATATATATATATATATAGATATAGATATATATAGATATATATATATATATATATATATATATATATATATATATATATATATATATATATATTGTGTCTTCCAATCTTTCTAATAACTTTGCACGTGGTCCCACATCCACAACTCTCTCAGTATCACATTCCCGTATTTGTCTATATTGATCTCTCTGACTATCTTGCCCCTTTCTCTGGTTTTCGTCATCGTACTTATCTTAATTTTAGGCCTAGCAGACTGGACCCTGTTCAGAGATGTTGCACTCCGCCATGCGGTCGACTACCCATGGAATGGTGATGTACCATCAGAAAGAACGTCATTTAACAAATTGCGATCCTGCAAGGCCATGAAAGCAGCAATTCCATGGGTCGAGTGAAGAACATTTTATCCCAATACCAGCAGGGAGATACTGCAGAAGATAAGGGACCAGATATGAGAAGAGAGCCTTTGATCATCTAGACCCGGATATAGGCTGTGCTGGATAATGAGAACGGAGGAGGGACCTGGACAAGAAGAAGAAGGAGCGCTGGGAGAAGTTCACTGAAAAAGCTGAGATTACAAGGCTGACGGAGTTACGACATGGAAGGTGTTGAAGAAAATTTCCGGCAAGTCCGCTTTCCCTCGATGAGCTTCGCTATTGAGTTCGAGGAGAACGATCTTTAAAATCAGGAAGCGGCTGCTTATGCGCTCAGCAAGAATTTCTTCATCACACGTGCCAAGCGAGGCGCGCAAAACAGAAGTCACGGTTAGAGAGTTGAGCCGGTTGCCGCTCGCGAACGCTTCTGGGAGGCCTCTACTCTCACCCAGAAGTAGAGAAGGCTATCAAAAAGAAATGCGGAATTCGAAGGCTATCGGACCTGACGGTGTCTCCCCAGCCATCCTGAAGAAGCTTCCCGTGGAACTTCCACCGATGCTTGCAGATATCACTTAACACTTCTTTCCGGACCACCATTTCTACCCCCAAGCTTGGAAGACAGCTAATGTGATACCGTTGCCAAAAACCAGGCAAGTCCCAAAGAAAGTACAGCAAAAGGCTTTCGACCAATTGGTCTTTCATCTCCCGTCGCCAAATTAGCTGAAAAGTTGATCGTGAGGGACCTGGCTGATCAAAATGAGCGACAACTTGGCAGCATCAGCATAGGTTCAGAAGCATCCGCTCTACTACTACTGCTCTATTGGAGATCAGTGA
Organism: Aplectana chamaeleonis; assembly: GCA_029168955.1. Classification (NCBI taxonomy): domain Eukaryota; kingdom Metazoa; phylum Nematoda; class Chromadorea; order Rhabditida; family Cosmocercidae; genus Aplectana; species Aplectana chamaeleonis. Next base: position 931,025 of record JAPDOI010000173.1, read on the forward strand.
GCTTTGCGGTCGACGGATTCAACATGAGAAAGCCCCTAGAACGGTGGCCGTCGCCCTCGACCTGACCAAAGCGTTTGCCTCTGTTAACTTGGGACTGCTGTCCGAGCACACTGTTGAAATCCTCGCTGCCATCCTGGCAGAAGCGATAGATTGCAGAGCGTATACTAAAGGCCGCCGGGCTGGGTTCAGTTCAGAGTCACGTGTCAGATAGCATTCCAATAGCCTTGGCCGGTGTTCACGCAGGGCGGAGTGTTGTCTCCGCCCTATTCAGCCTGTAACTTGAGAAGTCTACCCGAGCCACCACAAGATATAAAGATTTGTTTTGTACGCTGACAACTTATCACCATCATGTGCCAGGACCGTGACCTGCAAGTAGTCGCTAACAAGATCAGCGCCTATCTCGTCGAGTTAGAAGCTTTTCCTCGATAATGCCAGTGCTCCCTAGTCTCTGCTGCAGAGTCTTCTGTATCCAGTGTTCGCAGCAAGCACCAAGGGAACACAATTGCCCACCCAGATGTCAGATGGGATGGTAGCGGTTTCGCCAGCGGTAAGATTCCCCAAGCTGCTTGGTGTCAACATTGCTCGATCCGTCGCTGAAGTTCCACAAAAGCATGGAACAGAAACAAGCATTCGTCAAAGCTAGGAAACTGGCTATCTTGAGAGCTGTCGGAGAGGGAACACCATGGGGGAAGCGACCGAGAGACTATACTGAGAACCTACAGAGCAACACTTCAGCCGGCTCTGGAATATGCGGCACCAGTGTGGCAGCACCTGGTGTCAGACAGCTCCTGGGCCAAGCTGCAGCGTGTACAGAATGCTGCGCTTAGAATTGCTACCGGTTGTGCAAGGAGCTCCCCGATGGTATCTTCACGCGGAGGGCTGAATAACGCCAGTCAAGAAGCATTGTGAACTCCAAGGCACTGCAGATGTACATTGTGTTCTGAGACAGCCGAATCATCCGGCAAAGAGACTTGTAAAGCTTCCTATTAGAGAGAGGTCGATTAGGACGCCGTTGCTGCCGAGATGTCGTACGTTCGTGCCCGTGGCAGTGTGGAGAGAAAGAAGACCACCTCCGTGCAAACCGACGTCAATCCCTCCGCGGAGAGGGTTTTTGTCATGGGGAGAGGTACTGGCTGGCCGCAGCTCTCCTGAAGATCCTACTAGCGCCTATCTGTCTCCAACGGCCTTCGCACTTAAGCTTTCTAGATTATCTCTCTTTGCCCGTACTCATCACCCGCATGTTACCATGGTTCAGGAAGCCAAACTATCTCCCTCTGCTACCTCTCGACATCCAAACATCCCGGGCTATACTGCATATCCTAATCCTGGAGCAATCTCAGGGAGTGAGTCTCTACTTTTGTTCTGTCCTCTCTTCCCTCTCACATAATTCCAAACTCTCCAGTGGACTGGCACTCTCCAGTACATCCCCATCCATCTACCTCTAAAAACTCCACTTTCTCTTTTCAAATATCTCTCATTCCCCTCCACCATCCTGCCCACCAACCTACAACCTTGTCCCTCTACTCAAACGGCTGTATGACTGCTCTCTATCTCCCTCAATTGTCTTTGCAGGGTGTGACTTCAAATGCTCCACACGTTCTGCTCGTCAGCAGACTCTGATGCTAGAGGAAACGACGATCGAAGAAATGGGCGGAGGAGTGCGATCACGGTTATCCTAAACGATGACCAGCCCACTCGTCTCCCCTGCCTTCGGCCGATCTTCCAACCCAGACATCTCCCTTGTCTCTTCTAATCTCTCTAATGCCTGCTCTTGGTCTACATCCACAACTCTTTCCAGTGATCACATTCCAGTCTATGTCAATATCGATACCTCTAACTCTCTTGCTCCCTATGCAGGTGTTTCGTCATCGTTCTTATACAATTGGGACCTTGCAGACTGGAGCCTGTTCAGGAGGTTGCACTCCATAAACGGCCGAATATCCGTGGAATGTCAATGTACACACCAGAAGGAGCGCCACCTCTCTGATGCCCATCCGGAAGGCGATGAAGACTGCGATCTGGAAGGTCGATATCAAGACCTTCTTTCCCAATGTCACCAAGGAGACACTGCGGAAGATACTTTGGGACAAGAGACATAAAGAGAGCTGCTAATCATCTTGACCCAGTTGTTGCCTAGCTGGATAGTAAGATCAGGATGGACCTTGATGAGCACAAGAAAGAATCTTGGGAAAAGTTCACTGAGAAGATGAACTTCAGGAGTGATGCTGCAGCAACGTGGAAGAGCTTCGAAAGGATCTCCGGAAAGTACACCTCCGCCAACAATTCCACGATTGAATTCGAAGGCGGAGTCTTCAAGTCAGGAAAGGGCCGCAAATGCTCTTGGGAAGCATTTTTTCATAGCTAGAACAAAGAGAGAAGCAGAATATAACAACTGTTCGGGAACTCTGTAAATTGCTGCCCTCATGGCTGAAGATGAGCTGCAGTCACGCCCGCTGGAGTCGAAAGGTAATCAAGAAATGAGTAACTCTCAGAGCACAGTAGGGGCCAGATGGTTTGAGCCCAACGGTTCTAAAAATTACCAAATGAACTACTACCCCTGCTCGCCAGACGTCATTAGCACATCGTTTCGCACATGTACATTACCTCAAGATTGGGAAAATAGCTTTTGCATCATCCCATTGCCGAAGCCGGGTAAATCACCATCCACGGCAAAAGTTACGGGCCAATCAGATCTTCTCTCACCTATTGCCAAAGTTGCAGGAAAAATTGGCTGTGGAGGAACTTATAGACGCTGACAGCAAACAAAAACATCAGCATGGTTTCCGTAAGCTACATTCCACCACTACTGGCCTTGTGTTTTTACGGACGGCTTCGTGCCGCGAAACCTCAACGAACCGTAGGTGTGGCCCTCGACCTGCTGAAGGCTTTTGACCCCACTGTAAGCTTACGGGCATTTTGCCGGAGAGGCCTGTTAAGGTCTACCATTTCCCGCCCTGGCAGAAGCGGTGGATAACGGCATTCGCCAAAGGACGTCGAGTGATGTGCTTTATTTCAAGGGGCGTCTCCAATAGCATCCCAATTGCCGCCGATGCCTCAAGGAGTTCTATCGCCTGCTCTTTTCAGTCTATTATGTTGAAGATCTACCCGTTCCATCCCCAAGACATCAAGATCGTTGCATATGCGGATAAATATTACTATACTATGCCGGGATCGCGACATGAATGTAGCTGCCAGTAAGATCAATGACTACTTGATCGAGTTGAAATGTTTTCTAGATAGCAAGATGCTTACGGTCTCTGCCGCTAGTAATCAATCTTAACCGTCTTTTCCACTGATAATGCAGAGCACAGTTACTTATCCTATGGTGAAATGGGACGAAGCTGGTACAGGCCACCCGATTCCCCAAATTTCTTGGACTCGTGTTGGATCCTTCGTTGCAAGGGTTTCGCCAACAGAACACTGGAGCAGAAACTAAGCTGCAGTAAACACGGGCACTTAACGTCCTACATTACTCTCAACGGAACGTCCTAGGGGTGCACTAAAGAAACAATCCTGACCACGTACAAGGCCATCGTAGAGCCCGCCCTGGAGTATGCTGCACCAGTCTGGCAGCATATCGTGTCGGAGACATCCCGGTCCAAGCTGCAGCGCATCCAAAATGGAGCATCGCGAATCACTAACCAGAGCTGTTTCTAAAAGCTCTCCAGTACAAACACCTACACGCCAGAAAGCTCGCATCCTGCCAGTTAACGACCATTACCAACTCCACGCACAACAGCTGTACATAAACATTCTGAAGCAGCTTCAAATCATCAAATCGCAGAAAGAGTAATAGACCCGTGAGAGAGAGAAGTATAAGAAAGCCGTTTGCTGATGCTCCCACAAAAATCAATATACAGAGATGGACCAACACTTTTTGCTCAGAGAACGCCTCCGTCTCTTACGTGCTGAAACATACCCAATTCGTCAAGGATCACTTATGTAAGGACGCCGTAGAAAGCTCCATTCACGGAGTCGTGCCGCCTGAGGTCAGCGAAACCGAGATGGAACTCGGTAGGCGTGCCAGGAGCTTGCCGCACTTTCGTTGCACTACTGGGCACTCCCCATGCTTATGTCTTATTTACGCCAAGATCGATAGCAGCAGACCTGACGAGTGCCCGGATTGTGAAAATAAAGGGCATACTACTGCGCACCTTTTCAACTTTACCCGATGGGACCGACATCGTTAGCAACGGTAGATCTGTGGACGAAGATCCGAACGCTTGTGGCTCAGTTCTACTCAATCTATGACAGGACCCTCTCTGTGGCTGCAGAAGAAGAAGAAGAAGAAGGAGAAGAAGAAAGGACGCCGTTCATAGATGCTCCTCGTAAAGTTGATGTACAGAAATGGGCCGAGATCCATCGTGGAAAGGCACGTCTTCTGCGTGAGGAGCACTGCGGTTTGTTCGAGGATATCTGGAGGAAGGCGGCTGTAGAACCCTATCTTAAGAGCAGTGCCGCCTCCCGGATTTGCGGGTCCGAGTCTCAACTCGGCAAGCGAGCCAGATGTGCTAACACAGGCGAACCAGATGTGTTCATGCAAAATGCCCGGACTGTAGTGCTCCAGGATTTGACTTGGCGCACTTGTTCATCTGCCCGAAGAGTCCTGCCTCGCCATAATAACAATAGACCCTTGGATAGATCCTGTAAGAAGGCCGCTTGGGTCCTCAACCTGGGACAAAAATCACTTTGAGGCTGCAGAAGAAGAAGAAGGAAGGATGAGTCATTGATGCCTCACCAAGCTAAAGGCCCGCTTTCACGATTGCCCGACCGACGTCGGACGAGTCGTTATCGAATGTGGAATACCTATCTACTCTATCCTATCCTTTCTTATCTATCTTAACTCTCGTCAAATTCGGTAATGGGTCCCGGCCCACGTCGGCCGGCAGCAGAGCTATGAAAGGCGCTTTAGACCTGAACGGGAGAAGTGCACCCACCTTTGGCATCCAAAGCATTGAACGCTTATTCCATTCCAGGTGACCTTCTCGCTGCAGGTGGCACATTAATACTTCTGCACTGGGCCAGGATTCATCCGACTATGGCCCTTTGTAGTAGAATCTTCAGGAGAGCTGGGGCCAGCCAGCAGCTCTCCCGTACGAAAACCCTCTCGGTGGAGGGAGTGAAGTCAGGTTTTGCACGAAGGTGACTGTTGTTTCCTCCACACTGCCACATTACGAACGTACAACATCTCGGCAGCAACCGGAATTTGGCACGCAGAGAAGCAAAGGACACTAGTTATACGCTGCGTGATGGGGGGGCAATGAAGAGGCTGAGAGGTAGGCCCTACCTTGGAGGGAACTTGGGACTCCAAATTAGTAAATATTATACAATACAAAGAAATTCACTTACCTCTAAACGAGGAAATAGATTTTGCAAAGGCTCGAAGCCGGCACTGAACGTAATCCACTAAGGAAAAAGACCCTCCCATCATTGAAGCTAGCGTTGACAGGACGTTTGATATGCTCATCTGTGAGAAAGAATGGTTATGATCAATGGAACATTCACAGAAGCATCACTTCACCACAGTAATAAATTGAAGGATTTGAATAAAAAAACAGGGTTCCAGGCGGTTGCTGCCTTGGAGGACAATAGGGGAGAGACGTATTTTTTCAAAATAGTTAATTGGTCCCTGAAAGGGAAAATAGAACTTCAGAGCAAAAAGTGAAAAACGCTCCCCGAAAGAGAATGGTAAGAGGTGTAGTGACGCTAGCAAAAAAAGAAAAAGCGGAATAAAAATTACACAGAAAAAATAGGCTTTTCTGAAAAATTTTAGTATTAGAAATGTCGAAAAAGTTCACAAATGCGGACTTAAAAATTTCATACTTTTTCGGAAACTGGTTGCCAAGGAGAGAAGGGGAGGGTAGCTCAGTAGAGGTCTGGAGCCAACGGTCTGCTTAGAACCTGATCAAAAAAAATCTTATATCTATAGATTCAGACAAATATGCCCTTGGCTCATAACCAGGTGGAAGCAAGACTTTTTTTAAATAATAGCCCAATTCAGATGACATTGTCTGTTATATATTAGAAAAGGAAAAAAGCTGGAATAAGTATCCCAAAAATATTTTTGTTGGGTAGTATCTAGTTCACTGGAAGTTCCACTTCCGCAGACGCAGTAGAAGCGGCTAACTGGAGATCAATACACGTGTGAAACTCAATAAAACACGCCCATAGCTCCGGAGAGGTTTGGCGCAACTGCCCGATGGACCTGAGTGTAGACTGGTCAACATTATCAGAACAGCTTCGAAAGTCAAAATAGATTACCTCCTACTTCTTTTCTTTGCATTCATGCACTCCAGTCATTCTGGTTGGCGAGGGTAATGTCGTTACGTTCCAGATGAACCATAATGTGTATTTTCACTAACATCGGCATGGATCTCGATAGAGACTTTGCGTTCCCCATTGGAGGTTGGCGCAAACTCGATCCTTCAGCCTAAATCGTTTTAAGAAACACTGGTTTCTCGCCTATAACTCTTTAACCGTGTAAGATAAGGTTTTGGTCAAAGTTGTTTTTGAAATCTACGTAAAATTCTGCGTCGAATGATATATCGGGTTCCTAACTTTGCTCGCTCCATAAGCCAGCCAGGTCGGTGGAGCTGAGCCCCGTCGTAAGCTCCAGGAGAACTCTGCGTGCTGCCGAGATGTCGTACGTTCGTGCTGTGGCAGTGTGGAGGAAAGAAGATCGCCTCCGTGCAAACCGACGTCATCCCCTCCACAAAGAGGGTTTTTGTCATGGGAGAGGTGCTGGCTGGCCGCAGCTCTCCTTCGGATTCTCCTGCAAAGAGCCGGCGTGGAGAGGAATCCTGGACCCGCTCAGAAGTACCTATGCGCCACGTGCGGCAAGGATGTTACCAGGAGACATACCAGCGTCCAGTGCTTCGGATGCCAAAGGTGGGTGCATCTCTCCTGTTCGGGTCTCAGCTCTGTGAGGCATCATAATTCTGCTTTTCGCTGTGTTTTATGCTCTTCACCGACCAACTCTGATTCCTCTCCCTCAAATCGCCCCCTTTCCATTGTGCATAACAATCTAAACGGCCTTCGTGCCAAGCTTTCTGAACTCTCTCTCTCTCTCTTCGCACGTACTTACCATCCAGACGTGATCATGGTTCAAGAAACCAAGCCCTCTCCATCCCCTACCTATCCTCATTCCAATATCCCAGGCTATACTTCTTACCATGCTCCAAGGTCATCTCTCGGCGGAGGAGTTTCTATATTCGTTCTATCCTCACTTCCTCACACCTCATTCCCAGCACCCCCACGGACGGTACTCTCGAGTACCTCCCAATCCATCTCCCCCTAAAAACACCCCTTTCTCTTTTCAACATATACATTCCACCTTCAAGTTGATGCCCTTCATCTTACAATCCTATCCCACTTCTCAAGCAGCTGAGCGACTGCTCCCTTTCATCCTCGGTCGTTTTCGCGGGTGATTTCAACGCTCACAACTTTTGCTCGTCTCCCGGTCCTGATGTTAGAGGAAATGACGTCGAAGAATGGGCAGATGAGTGCGACCTGGTCATTTTAAACGATGATCAGCCTACTCGTCCCCCTGCCAACGGCCGATCTTCTAGCCCAGACATATCTCTTGTCTCGTCCAACCTTTCTAGCTGCTGCACATGGCCTACCTCGACTACTCTGCCAAGTGACCATGTCCCCGTCTTTATCCGTATCGATCTCTCCAACTCTCTCGCTCCCTATTCTGGTGTTCGTCAACGTTCTTATCTTAATTTAGGCCGAGCAGACTGGCGCCTGTTCAGTCAAGTTGCGCTTCGCCTGTCGGCAGATTACCCGTGGAATGGAAGCGTGCACCAGAAAGAGTGCCATCTATCTGACGCAATCCGCAAGGCCATGAATGCGGCTATTCCTATCGGTCGTGTCAAGACGTTCTATCCAAATGTCAACAGAGACATCCTCGACAAAATTAGAACGAGAGATGCGAGGAGAGCGGTTAATCATCTGGAACCATCTGGTTGCTGAGCTTGACAGTGAGATCAAAAAGGATTTGGACAGACTCAAGAAAGAAGAGTGGGAGAAGTTCACCGAGCAGTTGGAAGCTTTCGGGTAAAAGCTCACCCGCCACCGTCTCCATAATCGAATTTGACAACGGCGTATTCAAATCAGGAAAGGAAGCCGCTTACACGCAAGGGAAAAGTTTTTTCATCATCAGTGCTAAACGAGGTCCGCAGAATAGAGTGACTGTGAGAGAGCTGTGCCGCCTCCCGCCTATGAGCACGGCCTAAGCGTTTACTACGACGCAATTTGAGAAGCTTATAAAGGCGATGCGAAACTCTAGAGCTACTGGTCCTGATGGGATATGTCCTGCTGTCTTGAAAAAGATACCCACTGACCTACTACCGCTTCTCACTGATGTGATAAATACCTCGTTCAAGTCGTGTACTATCCCGCAGAATTGGAAGACGGCAAATGTCGTTCCGCTGCCCAAGCCTGGCAAACCCCAAGCTTCGGTCAAGGGATATCGGCCCATTAGCTTGTTGTCTTCTTTTGCTAAAGTAGCTGAAAAGCTGATCGTCAAAGACCTGGCCGAACACAACGAGAGACAGGTGTTTCAGCATGGATTCAGAAGACTGCATTCCACCACGACAGCTTTGTAAGAAATTACTAGCTATGCAATTGATGGTCTCAACGCCTATAAGCCGCAGAGAACTGTTGCAGTTGCCTTGGATCTCACCAAGGCCTTCGACACAGTGAATCTTGGCATCTTATCAAACAACTTACTGGAGTCATCAATCCCGCCATGGCAAAAGCGCTGGATAGCTGCATTCACTAAGGGAAGACGGGCTAGAGTGATGTTCCAGAATCATGTCTCAAACAGCATTCCGATTGCAGCTGGAGTCCCACAGGGCGGCGTGTTGTCGCCTGCTCTCTTCAGTCTGTACCTCGAAGATATGCCCGCCCCTCCCCAAGATATCAAGGTGGTCGCTTACGCTGATGATATGACTGTCTTGTGTCGTGATCGGGACATAAATGTGGCCGCCGCTAAGATTAACGGGTACTTGACCACACTGAAAAGCTTCATCGACCGCAAAATGCTGAAGATTTCTGCGTCAAAGTCATCGGTATCCGTTCTCACAACAGACCCAGCTGAACAGCGCACATCCGTATGTCGTATGGAATGGAGATCGTTTGCCTGCCGCCCGCTTCCCAAAACTTCTCGGACTCGTGCTCGATCCATCGCTCAAGTTCCATAAGAACACGGAACAGAAGCAGGCTATCGTTAAAGCGAAGCTCAACGTGCTTAGAGCCCTGGGCGGTACATCATGGGGTAGTAGCAAAGAAACCATTATTACGACGTATAAAGCGATTCTCCAGCCTGCACTAGAATACGGCGCACCAGTTTGGCAGCATCTAGTTTCGGAATCCTCTTGGACTAAGATGCAACGCATACAGAATGCGGCTCTTCGAATCGCCACCGGATGTGCAAGAAGTTCCCCGGTCGATCACTTGCATGCTGAGACCCGCTTATGATCAGTAAGGGAGCACTGTGAGCTCCAGACCCAACAATTTTTCATCACCAATCAAACAACCAAATCACCCCTCTTGGAGAGTGCTAAACCCCGTCAGAGAAAGAAAGATCAGAAAGCCATTCGCCGATGCTCCCAGCAAAGTCAATCTGCAAAGATGGCACGACTCACAGCAAGAAAGACTCCGTCTATTGCGCGAGGAGCATACTCAGTTCGTACGGTGCCATCTGGAAAAGGCGGTCATTAATCCCATATTGGGGGTAGTGCCGCCCCAAGTCTGTACATCCGAGGCTCAACTCGGAAGAAGGGCCAGGTGCACCCTGGCATCGCTGCGCTGTGGTCATTCTACCATGCTTATGTCCTACGCCAGCAAAATAGACAGCAGCAAATCAGATTTCTGCCCGGACTGCGGCTGCCTCGGCCATGACACTGCACATCTCTTCAAATGTCCGGAGAGACCCACCACGCTGACCGTAATGGACCTATGGACGAATCCGTTACTGGTCGCCCAGTTCCTCGACCTATGACAAAACCCGCAATGTGGCTGCAAAGAAGAAGAAGAAGAACTCTGCGTCTCCTACTTACAGCATAGAGGCGAGAGCACCCTATGGAGATAACTATGGAGCTCGGCTCCACCGACCTGGCTGGCTTATGGAGCGAGCAAATCCAGGAAACCGATATGTCATTCGGCGCAGAATTTTACGTAGATTTTAAAAACAACCTTCACCAGAACCCTGTCTTAAAAGGTTGAAGAGTTATAAGCGAAAAACCGGTGTTTCGTAAAATGAATTAGGATGAAGGATCGAGAGAAAGTTTTTCCAAACTGGAGACACCACTCGACGCAGAATTCCATCAAGATTTCGAAAACAACCTTCACCAAATGTCTATCTCCAAGCACAAAAAAGTTATGGACGAAAATCCGGTAACTTCGAGCGAAAAAGTACACTTTATAAACTGAAATCGGCTGGTAGAAGGAGAACGTATTTTTTTCAAATCGGAAACGCTATTCGATGCAGAATTTTATGGGAATTCCGACAACAACCTTCACCAAAGGGCTATCTTCTAGGTTAAAAAAGTTATGGCCGAAAAACCGGCAGTGACACCCACCCAATCTTGAAAATGATTTGCATGAGTGGGTCACTTTCATCCTTTTTTCGGCGCGTTTCACCGGTTGTCACCGGTTTTCCCAATGGTGGAGGTTCCCCAGTTCACCTGCCCAGGGCTGAAGGTTGGTGGAGTACATGGCTCCACCCAACGAAGCTATGCCCTATACCCTACAATCCTTGGGCCGGAATCATACTTCCAGCGACGAGCGACGCGACGCAATGTTTACCATCCATATTGACCAAAAATTGATAGGTGCACTGTCGCTGGTCGCGGGAAGTATGATTCCGGACTTAGTGCGCGAATCAACAAGCGACGAAGACGGCGAAAGCTCACAAATAAATTGGGCAGAAGAGCTCTCATAAAACACAGAAGAGGAAAAAACTTTAATAGATGGGACTAATACTTGAGACTTTGGGATAGCCGCATTTGCAAATTTGATAATGAGCAAACTATGCCTCCACTCAGAAGTTGTGGAGCTCGAATGCCAACGGTTGAATTCTTATCCACGTTGCTGAAAGCTTCAAGCGATTCCCTAATCCCGACCATTTCGTGCATCCATCTTTCTTTAGAATGACCTTCGAGCGATTCTTGTCTGAAATCGAAATCGTGAGGTTGAATCATTTGAAAACTTTTCTGAGTAACTTCGAGTGCGACCTAAGATCTGCCCGAATGAGACAGTCCACTCACACGCTCGGCGTGGTTGGGCAGCAGCCGTCGCATAGGTATTTTTCGCACGAGCTTTCTCACGGCCGCCAACAGATGACTGGGATGCTGTTCATTTTTCGCCCAATAAACCTGCTAATCGTTTTACAGCTCCAAAAAGATCCTCCGCGACAGCTGCTTGACACATGTGCTGACCGCGTGGGTGGACACTCTCATTCGGACAAACCTTGAAGGCAGAGCCCGTAGTGAACCCCCCTCCGCGCACAGATGATATGACGGTTGATGCGCTGAGGTGTCTCAGCGGCCCCGTGCAATCAGCAGATACTGTGATGAGCGACCAATGTAAGGCGAAAAGTGGTCATTCAATGAGAAAGGCTTGTGGTTACAAAGAGTGAACGTGGCGACAACGTGGGGGCCAGCGTTGTGTAGGGTTGAACGACGGGGACTTGGGTGCGCATGGCCAAGATTCGATTCCCATTGAGTCGAAAGTTTTTGCCATTACGTTTTGATGGGAGCACTTTACGAAGGACTATAAGACTGTGCAATTAACATGTTAGGTGGAGCAGCGCGATGAACAGAAGCTAGCGAACGACAACTCTAAGGTACGATCCTTACCAGGTGAAAGCTTTTACACCTAGTTTGTCATGATATCGTTTTATAGCCGAGTGCGGAACGATTCAAGTATGGTTTTGGATGGATTTCGCGCCCGTGGCCAATGGATTTTCTGTTTAGAATTTGAAGAGGAATTCGTTTGTGGGCGAAAAAAGTTTTGCTCAGTAGGGAAGTATGTTTTGTGGCACCATATAGCAAACAAGCCGCGACTTACAGTCCTGCTAAGCGGAATTCAACAGTCATAAAACATTTATTACTTTATCTATTGAGTACGATAGGTAAGGCAAGCGTGTTGAACACATAAAGCATTTATTGATGTCACGATTTGAGATTCGACAACATATCTGATGTGGGATGTTCTATGAACTCGCATTTCGTCTTAATGTTCACTTCTACACCCACCACATAAGTGTTCCCTTCCTATATCCAGCTTTACCTTCCTGCAGCACCAAGAATAGTTCTTCGCACAAAAACATGTTTTCATAATTATTTCTGTGGCTTTGGTAGCCGTGGGTAAGATTGGATCCGTTTTGGAAGAGGGATTTTGGCTCTATCCTAGACGGGGAGGTCCACTCAAGATTTATTGAGAGAATGGAACGAAAATTCTGATCATTGATACTGCTATTAACCACTGCTTTTAAGAAAACTCTAGATAAATACTTCAAGGAGTAACTTGGGTTGTTTCTGGTATATTGGGATGAATAATGAATGATTTTCTGTCAATATAACCTTCTCGAAAATTCCGAATGAATCTATTTCAATTGGGCCTTTTTAAGGTTGCTGAATGAATAACTTTTTATGCGAATGAGGTTTAAGAAGAACGCGAATGTATGAACATATCCGAATAACCCCTACGAATATTTTTTTACTGATGTCTTCGCAGAAGCAGCCTCCATCCTACTCGAATGAATGTCGAATTTTTGAATGAATTGCGGACAAATCATAGGTACTGTTGGATGAGTTCGTTGGCGGCTAAATATTCGAAAGTCCATGCCTTGAATCGACCGAAAATTCGGAAAATCGAATGTTTCGACGCTTTTGCAGCAGCGTAAATCAATATTCTGTAATAAAATGAGGCTAGCAAGCAACATGAAACAGCTCAACGGATCACTTTTCTCATCGTTCATTCCTCAATCCAAAGAACAGCCGAAGTGACTGCTAACTAAAAAACAACACGAAACAAAAACGGGAAATTCTTTTTAGAGTCACATTCAATCCTACCCATGGCTTGAAATAAGTCAGAAATAATTTTTAAAACGATTTCGTTGCAAAACAACTTACCTTGGTAATGCAGGAAGGTATTACTAGCTGAAAACTGAGCAAAATTCAGCTCGATTCAGCTGTTTTGGGTTCACTGAACACCCGCCTCGCTCGTCAGAATTGATTTTGGTCGCAGGTTCCGGCTTACTGTTCGAAGATGTGGAACGCGAAGTTGGGGACTGCGACGACCGTCAGGCGAGACCCGGAAGTTGCAAGTGGGCAACTCACGGGGTTCAAATGACCGCCGCGCTGCGTATTCGCGCAACCTGTGCTATTTCTCCTTGCCCCAACAGCTGCCAGCAGGCGCGGAGGTGACCCTCTTAGACTCTGCGGGGAGGGGGCAAGCGCCGGACACTAGAGCCCGTTTTCGACTTGGGGGAGCGACAGCGCAGGCCTCCCCCGAGGGGGCTTCAGGGGAGGCCCCTGCTCTCCTCCGGCGCTTGCCCCCCAAGAGGAAGAGAGGGAAAAGATGGGAAGAAGTCGTAGAAGGTAGTTTACGACAATAAAGGCCAGAGAAGGCATAGTACGCCAAACGCAGGCATCGTCATTCACGTCAATAAGTAAATTAAAATTTTTCTCAAAAACTACTAAGTCTATCTTGTTATAAAATCAATCAGGGTATCTATAAATTGAGAGCAACGAGTTTACATTGGTTTCGTTCCTACACCTAGATCAGTGTAAACGACCTACAAGTTTTGTCCCCATTTGACGTGATTTCTCCTGTGATCTATCACGTGCTCAACCGGTATGAAAGGCGCCTCACCTCATAGAGAGCAGCAATCGGCACAACAGGGCCGGCCCTGGACGGGGACATCAACCCCCTGTCAGGAAGGGATATTTTTGGAGGAGAGCGGCGACGCTTTCCGGGGAGGGTGACGTCACTGCTCCGGGGTCGTGACGTCACTGCTCCGGGCCGTGACGCCACTGCTCCGGGGCCGTGACGTCACTGCTCCGGGGCCGTGACGTCACTGCTCCGGGGCCGTGACGTCACTGCTCTGGGGCCGTGACGTCACTGCTCCGGGGCCGTGACGTCACTGCTCCGGGGCAGTGACGGGGGGGGGGGCTTCAGGACAGTGACAGGGGGGGGGGGCTCCGATCAAGCCAAATTGCCACTTCGGCGGTAGCCCCCCCCGATTGGATGGGGGGCAAGCGCCGGTGCCCGGAGGGTTGCCCCCTGAAGAGCTGCGCTAGCCCCCTCCAGTGTATGAGCTCTTCTCACCGCAAGTGTGTCGAACCAGCCGTGTGACCAACATTTCCGTCCACAGGGAGAGCAGCCATCGCTAACAGTGTGACGGTTCGATTGATGCGGCCATGCCTCCCCGCACAAGTTGACCGCATGCAGTGAAGCTCATCTCAGCGCACGGTGGGTTTACTACGGGCCCAGCAAACACGCTCGCAAACGTGATTGAGTGAACGACGTCCATTAACTCAGACGACCAATTCAAAAACACCCACGCCGATGCAGGCGTCGAAAGCGAGACAAAGCGACCGTTTTCAAGCAATGAAGTTGTATGGGCAGGCGGGGTTCCACAGGCAAAGTGGACAGGATTCCACACGTCGCAGCTCAGAATTGCACGAGAGTGGGTGACTTTGGTTTGTTTCCGAGGTTTCAGACGACGTAAGCGTTCAGCACCTGGCCATGCGAGTGGGGTAACATCGATAGTCCAATCATATTTGCGCTCGTGTGCCTTTGCGTGCGCATTGTTCGTTTTCAATCAAATTGTGAAACAATCCGTAGTCACTTCGTTTCCATCAAATTTTTCGGGTTTTTTTTTTGTCAAATCTCATTACTAGCAGCTCCAAGCCTTGGATTTAGACGATGAAATCGATGTAATTCTTGAGCGTGTATGCTGCCTTCAACTAAAGTCCGACTGCATATAAAATCGTGACAGTAAGGCCAACTTGGATGATATCACGGTATTCGACATCGGAGTAATCGTAGTGGCACTTTCATACCTCAAAAACTGTTGCAAGTTCCAGAAACTGCAGTTTTGTATGATTTCGCGGATTTACGAGACGGTTCGTGGACCGGAAAAAAACTCACGTTATTGAATTTGCAGCTATTTCGTGTCCTTGACCATAGAGCCATTGGGTTTGGTCGTAGTTATTCCACTGATGAGAGATGAAGAATGTGCCCTTGATGCCGCAGCCATTCGGATTGCGATGCTAATACTTTTGACTTCAACAGTAAAATCGTGTGAGATTAGACACAAACGGTTTTATTCACCTTTCCATTGAAGACTGTCTTGTAGAGTTTCATGGCTCGATCCGTAACCGCCCCGTTAAAAGAAAGTATGACCATTTGAGGTACGTAAGTACTGCTCAGACTACCGGGTGGTACTGTGCCTGTTCTGTAAAAGATATCCTAATCACTTTACACATGGCACTCAATCGAAATTTCATGCTTCCGGTAACGGACACACCTTGAGCAAAAACAAGAAGGCAGCCTACAAGATCCATCCTGTGGGCAAGGCTGCAAAGTGTCATTCGTGTGCATGTTGATTCGAATCCGGTGATCTGAACCGTGTAACTAGCAAATTGTGGAGCCAGGCTCATTTTTGTAGAAAAGAAAGACTTAGGCAGAGGCACTGTCCATTGTAACTGCAAAATTTCAGAGTTTTCATTAGGATTCCATCACACCAAAGATGTAAGCATGTAGCGATCATTTGACCAACAACAAGTCTACAAGATGCGACAAATCAGGAAGAAAAAACCAGCCGGCGCCCTTCAACTGGTTTGCCACCAGCATTCTACCAATCTAGGGGTGGATTTGTTGAATAGATGACAGTTTGACCTAATCAATGGACGATGTCTCTGAAAAGAACAGATTGTTAAACCATGCTGTGAGTCTCGGCGCTTTCTGTTGTCAACACAGGGTTTCCCTCGTACAGTCGATCCACGTTCACAGGTGCAAAGACCATTCACACAGGACGAGCCAACAACACATCTTTCACCACTCAAACACGGCGATCCGGGAGAGACTGAACAACGACGGTTAGAGGATGCAGTAAAACTGCGCGGGGGGGGGGGAGTTACGTGAACACAATTGTTAGTGATAAAGTCACGTAGGAGTAGCCAAACGGATGCTCATTTCTGTACTTCATGCTCAATGAACTCTTCGTACACTATGAAAGTTTTTCTGATCAGACGTATGATTTCTCTAGTTGATTGGATAGAATGAATGTGAACGCGTAGTTCGCAATGAAATCTGCCTCTCCATGTGAGCGGCATTCTTCTCCTAAAAAGGAAATCCGATTTTAAATGACTGGGTTGGGTGAAAACACTGGGACATTTCCGAGCACAAGATCCAAATTTTGATTCAAAGTCGATGTGAAATTCCTCTCTCGCTCGGTCAACGTACTGACTATTCGCTTTTGGCGTTACAGAAATACGGAAACGATATACCTTTACTGGCATACCTGTGCTCTTCCGGTATCGACAAACGCCGTTTGCATCTTCTTTCATAGTGAATGGACATTCGCACCGCTGACTAGAAGTGCAAACTCGTGGAGGAGTGCAGTCCTTGTATGATTTGCAGGATAACGAAACTCCTAAAACTATACAGTTTGCCTCAAATCTACCCAACTATACAGTTTGCCTCAAATCCACGCGGACAAGATAGAGCCGTCGTGAAACGCACTGATACTTTGCATGCCCTACTGAAGGTTGGCGCAAACTCGGTGCACGTACCCTCGATGCCCGAGCAGCTCGCATGCTCAGACGTTGTGGGGTTTGTAACGCGCAGCAAACACGGGTCATAATCTGAACCGCTGCCGTTAGAAAAAAGAAATGGGCAAAGCGGGTGCCCCATATCCGCCGTTTGCCCCGCGACATCCGGCAATTCAATGCCGTTGGCAGGTTTCGACCATTCTCTGTTTAGCCCGCAATATCCGGCGATTCGCCGCCGTTTGTAGGTTTCGACCATTCTCTGTTTAGCCCCCGATATCCGGCGATTCACTGCCGTTTGCAGATTTCGACCGTGCTCGGTTAGATTTATATCGGTATGGGAGGTCGTCGTCCTATTCCACTGGTCCCACCACTTCGATAAGAGCGGGTATCCCCCAACAGGGACACGGTCCATGTCACCGCCCGCGGGTAGGCCCCCCCCCTGCGGTCCGCGAGAAGGACATCATCCCCGTCACGGTCGACAGCGAGGAAGCTTCCCTCGCTGAGGACCGTGGGGGAGACCCCCTCAGCGGTCAAAAATCGTCCAGAGAGTGACTCGTAGCCACTTTCCAGGAGCGGCCCCGAAATGCCGACTGCGCTCTCCCTAGGCTGAGGGGCCTTATATACGTGCTCTGCTGCTGATATGCGCCTGTTCAATTGTGGAGTGATCGATGCCGTGATTTGGCAGATCACACATGTTTATGCCCTCTTAAACCATGTACGAACACAACACCAATCCTCTCTGCAGCAGTGACGTCATGGCCATCCAAACAGCGGAATCTGCGGTTTGGCAGACGTTGAACGCAGACCGGAATAGCCGTGCCGGATCTCTGCAGTTTACCCCGCACAGGTCGAGATGGGACGGTTCAGTGCGCGTTGGAAACGCCAGAATGTCTGAGCTGGAGAAGCTTCACAGTACGGTGCCCGCCTTGCGGCTCGTTTTGAGGAGAGGTGAACGGGTGTTTGTTGCGGCCCCAGCCCGGGCATCTGGTAGTCGATGCGCTTATGGCCATCACAGGTGCCCGGGCTGGGACCGGAACACCACACGGCCGCCCGATCACCTCTTATCAAAACGAGCCACAACGCAGGCACTGGACTGTTGAGCTCCTCCCTGCGAGCTGCCCCGGCATCGAGGGCACAGTACCGAGCAAATTTTTTGCAAAGAAAGTGTTTTGCGACTCTTTTTTGCGCTCACAAGGCGCCGCAAGCCCATGACTTGCTTCAAAGTGGTCCAATTTCAATTAAGAAGTCATTTCTGGGTTGCTTTCATTTAGTCCTATACGATAGTACCACAAAATGATCGATTCAACACCAGAAGTTAATCCAAAAGTGCATATTTGCGACTTTAAATCCCTCATTATGAACTGATTAGACGGTCATGATAGCAGAAATCTGTTATGTTTTGACCTGTAGTCGATGTGAACCTTAGAAAGAAATACACATTTTCCAACAAAATACCGAAATTAAAAGGGCTTTCTACACATACCGTTACATTCGCCTAACCGTGTGGAACACGAAAACTCTCCGAGAAAACTCATTTCGTCAACTTAAAAGTGAGTAAAGGCGTTACGGCGCTTTGTGAGAGCAAAAAACGACGCAAAATGCTTTCTTTGCAAAAAAAAATATGCTCGGTACTGTACGTTATAACATGTGGCACCGACTTTGCGCCAAACTTCATTATGGAATGCAAAGTATCGGTATAATTCCTGCAGACTTCACTGTTCTTATCAGGATGAAAGTTCCCTCCTAAGTTGCGGACGACCACAGTTGCAGCACGCAGCACGAGGATAATTATGCTAGGACAAGGAGTAATAGTGCCAGGATCCGGTGGCCGCAGCACGATTATCATCGTGCTGCAATAGCGAAGCGGAATTTAATCCCGATAAGGACAGTGCTCAATACAGCATACAGCTTGCTCGAGTAAATAGTGCAGACCGTGTAAGGAGTCCACTGGCTGACTCCTGCGGGACTGACGTCATTGTAACGATGAGCCTGTTAGAAATAACCACCGACTCGCAACATTTAGGTAAGATATTGATCGTAACGTCGGCATGGATCCTAATGCGACTTTGCGTTCACTATTGGAGGTAGGCGCAAACTCGGTGCCAGGGATGAGCGGGATTCCGACTTCCGATTTCCGGATTCCGATTTCCGCAGTTTTTTTGGGGTAGGAATTCCGCTTTCCGATTTCCGAAAATTGGTTGCGGAAATCTGAACAAATTGCGGGAAGTACTCTTAATCTGCATCCACTGACAGAAGTTACCAAGTTGAGACTCGTCAACTCCTTTCATGACTTGTTAAAGGCAGTTTTCACGATGAAAACGTAGTCTAGTTTTCTGTGTTCCTGAACAGGCAAGTACACGAAGTAAAAACTATTAGGGAAAACCTTCCACAAAACTCTCAGATATCGAAGAAAAAACTGCTTAATGAAATTTCTGAAATATTTGATTACGCCTGTTTGGTGTGTTCCGGGGAACTGCGGGTTTGAACAATCCAGACGTCGGAAATGGTTTTGCGCATTAAAATTCTTGAGTAGTTTACTTTGTTTGATGTTTCTTGTAGCGAACACCCCCCGAGAATAATATGGCTTGATGCACTTGCTCGGATGGTACATAGAATCTTTTGGTATAAAAATCAGAATTTCGGCAACTGTTCCTCTGGTCTGCTGGTGCTGATCCACGGGATTTTCACCCTTCTGGCCGCTTTTCGTCGTACTTTCATCCTTGCTCTTCTTTGAGGGACCCAGAGCTTATGTTTTCGCTGGAAAACGGGCAACATTTTTATCGTGAATCATGCCTTCAAATCAGCTCAATGTGTATGGTATCCAGGAATGTGCGTATTTGAAATTTTATAATTAGTTAGACATTAGTCGTTCAAAAAACCAAAGCTCTTGTTAGCCGTTAATCCTTAGCCGCTATGAATCGAGACTTTGACAATAAGCTTTGCGAATGCCAAGAATAGCCTCCAAGGGTACGGCCAGGATCACACAGTTCACTCTGATTAAGCGTAGTTAGATGCCTCCGAGGGCGCGGCCTGAAACGCTGCCCCATTCCATGTAACGGTAAACTACGGGTTTTGGCTACGATAGCTAGAACCCGCATATTCTTGTGTCGAGGGTGCATATTCTGGACGTATTCTACGTAAAAAAGAAGGCTAAATTCGAAACATTGATCTCTCTGACGCTAAACCCGTATATTCTCGCTATAATTTTGTAGCGAGAATCTACGGATTTAGCGACAGCCTGTGTTGAGATGCAATCTCAAACCCGCGTTGGCTACGCGGAACGCACGGATGCTGTTCGAACAGTCCTGGCCCAGTCAACCCACGAATAACTTGACACTCTGTGGGTGGCCGTGGAGGGTGACCCCGTGTCGCTCTGTGGAAGACCTTGCTAGGGATAATTTTGGCCGCTGGGATCAGGGATGTGCGGCAATTGCCGTTTCTCGTTTGCCAGCCATTTCTGGGACTTTTTTGCCGTTTGTCGTTTGCCGAAATTTTTGTTGTTTTTTCCGACAAAACTCTGCAAAACACATTGTAAGGAAGCGCCGCCTTTGCTCGCGGCTATGTGGGCACTAGGGGTAATCCGACTATCCGTTGTTCGCTCAACCGTTATCCGGGGTTTTTAGTTATCTGGTGTGGTAGTAAATCTTCTGAAAACGCGAGTGAACTCGCAGGAAGTCGCGGTAAGTTCGCTGTAAACTGCAGCTAAACGCGAGCTTTATATTTGAAGATTTCCAGGAAAGGGACCGGACATCGCTAGAACTATTCACTCGCATGCCACGTTATGAGACACTAGATACGCATAGTGCAAAAAAAAACCCAAAAATGGTTCATTCTGTATTTTCTCGAAAAAATATTGATTAAGGAATTTTTTCTAAGGATTTATTATGAACTTTTTTCAGCTTTTCAGCAGTAAGTTCGCGCAAAACTACAACTTAAGGCACAGTACATCCTCAGATATGAATTTTGAGATTTTCATGTAATTCTGTGGAAGACCCCTCCTATCTAACAAGTGCCAAATACGAGATCTCGAATCAACCAAATAAGCGAGATATGTACATATAAGCGACCATCACAGGCCCGACCCCTCCAGCCACCACCACAGGCCCGGCCCCCTTCCTGATTTTCGATCTCAATAACGGGTAGATGGATGTATTATTTTTAACCAAGTAGTGGTTTTTCACTCTCTTTCCGATCTATCTCCTCATCCTGTTTGGCTCTCGTGCCGCGACTGCGAATCAAGAGAAATACAGAATTGAGACAACTCGTCCACCAAATTTTTGCCCTCAAAATACAGGCATTTCCAAGGAGCCATATCTTCGTTCGTAGGGGGTCTTGGACGATTCCAGGAATACCATTATTATCAGAGTGCGACCCTCTTGTTATCAGAGAGTGTAAGACAGGGATAAAACCTATTGAATGATTTTCTGGATGTCCTGTGCCTCTAACGCGAGCTGACAGAGAAATTGGAACTAGTGTGTGAATAAGGAGAAAGATGGATAGTTTTCGGGAAAGTCCTCCGGAGAACTTTTCCTAGAGCTGTCCATCTTTTTCTTCATTCAAAATCTATTTCCATTTTCTCTGTCAGCTCGCGTTATGTTGCAGTTTTGCGCGAACTTAACGCGAGATCACCAAACAGTTGTATTATGACTCATTTCATATGAGTTACTCGCAGTCGGTTCTAGTTTTGTCAGAGCGCGGATACCGATCGCGGAGCCGTAGCTGCACAACTGCGGAGCTGCAGAACCACTACCGCGGAGCCGCAGCGGCACTATGACGGAGCCGTAGCGGCACTACCGCGGCGTCGCCACGACAATGCCGCTGCAACTCCGCGATAGTGCCGCTTCGGTGCCTGTAGGAGCCGAAGCGGCAGCCGCGATTTCTTTGATTTCCATGAGGTCCCTCTGGGTCTTGTTTTTGTTCATCCGATGTCTTGAAATGCACTACTCCCTTGAATTAGAATCACTCGATTGTTGACATAAGAATTGGAAAGAAAGGAAAAAAGTAGAGCGGCACATGTGAATAACTTTCGGGCCGATCTGAGGGATGAGGTTTTTTGCCGTTTGCCGGCCGTTTTCGGGATTTTCTTGCCGATTGCCGTTTGACGAGATCTCAAAATCGTTTGCCGCACATCCCTGGCTGGGCTGCTGCATGCCGTGGGGAAGAAACGGCGATGCTGTCGATCGCAGCTGGGATCGCCTTTCTAGCACGGATCAAGACTGGGTGGGTCGATCGACCAAGTGCTGCAACGAGAATAAGCGTAGAATATACGGGCGCTGTAACTAAAATTTCACCAACTAAGGCTAAACTTTCAGTAAATTACGTAGATTCTCGTGTCGGAATCAGACTAGATGCCTCCGAAACCCTGGGCATCTCTGGTTTCCGTGTGAGGAATCTAACTACGCCTTGGCGGAGTAACGCAATGTCAATAGGACATGGTGCGGTTGCGGTCACACACTAAAACTACGGTGAAAACCCTAGCTTCTTGCCAAATTCCAATATCGCTCGAGAGCACAGCTGATTTTCTGGATGAGCCGCGGTTTTCCTGTTTTTTTTTCTTGTTTGTTTCGGCATTATTTTTGTTTCTGACGGTTTAAATAGAGCGAACAGGGGCTATTCCTAGAGTGTGAGGGTAATTAGCCATTTGTTCAGGCTTCAAAGTGTCTTTTTTTCAAAATTTCGTTTTGAAATCGAAAAAAACGGCAACGGCCCCTCGCACACTAAGAAAAGCCCCTATTAGTAATATTATATGAGTCAGAAACAAAAATGATGCAGAAACAAACAAGAAAAAAAAGAAAAACCGTGACTCACCCAGAAAATTAACTGTGCTGTCGATCGATAATGGAATCTGGCGGAGCCAAGTTTTCCACCGTAGTTTTAGTGTGTGACCGCAACCGCACCATGTCCTTTTAACATTGCGGTAAACTATAGAGCTGTTCTCTGCAAATAGCATTCTAGTATATAACTTCCAGAATATGTTTCTGAACAATCTTGTTTGAGTTCTTGAATACGACTGGTTAACAATGTGTAGAATGTTCACAGAATAGTCCTGTGGTTTGCACTTCAAAGTCCTTGTTTTGAATCGAGAACGGGTTGAGGGTTTTTTCTAACTGTGCAATTTCTCAGGGACCATCAGAATTAATGGAAGCTCTTTGCGACAAAACCTAAATTTCACTCTCTCGAAGAGGTAATGCTTTTGTTTAGCACCGAAGCGACTCCGCGCCCGCTGCGTGACGTTATCTTGGGGCTAAAATATTGATATCCTAGGTTTAAAAGCCGCTTTGTTAGAAATTGTAAAGACTGTAGGGTATGAATATTCTGCACGACAAACGTACATGTGTAAAGTTTGCACTTATTGGACTGATACTTTGCACCACCCATTGGAGGTTGGCGCAAACTCGGTGCATGAATGTTATAACACGTGGAACCGAATTTGGGCAGACCATCAGTTGTGAACGCGAAGTATCAGACGATTAGCGCCGACTGTGCATATCCCGAACAACTGCCAGCGATATATAGGCCAAAGTTGGCGTGATCCCCCCACTGGGTAGCGATAATAGTGAGTGATCATTTTTTTTGTTTCTGGAATGCTTACGGAAATCTTTCATTTCTTAAGTCGTTAGTCGTTCGACGTAACACTGAAAAAAAGCGCGGTAGTCCTTGAAGCTCGTAGTCTCCAGTCGCAATTACGCACATCCCTGATGGGATCCCCATGGGACCAGAACTTTGATTAGTGATAGTCTAGGGTCCAGGATGGAGAAGTACCTGGAGAATGATGATCTGAGATTGGCTATGCTTTTCAGCCTGAGGGTCAAGGACATATTCTTTGATGGCAGCAGCAAGTATACTTTGTTCCGTTTTCCGCTCCCGAATTCCGATTTCCGCAGTTTTTCGGCTTCGGATTTCCGATTTTCGAAATTTTCATTTTGTTCCGATTTCCGAAATTCAAAAGTTTTACTGCGCTCATCCCTGCTCGGTGCCATTCGCTATAACATATGTAGGTGCACCGAGTTTGCGTTTACCTGCAATGGGGTACGCAGTCTCATTAGGATCCATGCCGACGTTACGTATGTAGTTGGAGAACGAAAGAACCTGGAAAGCTCTGCAGAACTGCAAAAGAGGTGGTAATGTGTGTGCTCAACTCTCGGAAGATTTGAAGGCCTTCGCCTCGTATATCCATCAAAAGAGGGGAGTAGGAATCTGTAGTAATGCATCACGCTTAAAGGCACAGGACACCCAAAAAATTAATTTTGAGATTTCATGCTTATCTTGGAGGGAGGCACACTCTGATCACGGTGGTATCTCTAGAATCGTCCAAGACCCCCTTTGAACAGAGTTATGGCTCTTCAAAGGTGCCTAGATTCTGAGGGTGAAAAATTGGTGGACGAGTTGTCTCAGGCCTGTATTTCTCTTCAGTCGCAATCGTTGCGTGAGAGAAAGCTAGGATAAGGAGGCAGTCCGGTAATGGACTGAAGAACGACGACTTATTGGAATTCATCCATCCATCGAGCCGCTATCGGCTTCAAAAATCTGTTAGGGGGTCGGGCCTGTGGTGGTGGTGAGCGAAGGGGGACGGGCCTGTGGTGGTCGCTTATATCTCGCTTATTTGGAGGAAATGAGATCTGGCATTTGGCACGTGTTATACAGGAGGGGTCTCCTACACAATTACATGAAAATCTCAAAATTCATATCTGAGGGTGTACTGTGCCTTTAAAGACAGCGTTCACGAAGAAAAGTTGCTCGTTTTCTGGCTGAAACGTAAGATTCGGATCCCTTTGAGAAGATAAGGAACGGATGAGCGATCGAGAAACGGGTGAAAAACTCGTGGGCCCGCCAACCCATTGGGCCACACCGCCCACGTCCTATAACAGTTGCCATGAATACGTATTACCATAGGAAGAGACACCGAATTTTCGAATATTCCTCAACGCGAAAGCTTTTGACATTCCAGCATGTACATTGGCCCCTCTCATTTTTTAAAATTTTGTGGTACAGGAAATAGGAAACAAAGCCACTTACCCAAAAATTTTGAAGCGCGAAACCATTTCCCCGACGTGAGGTTCGATGCCTTGCCCGCAGTCTTCCTGCGTACAACGCATCGAACTTGACACACAAACAGGCATTATTATTTTTTAAGAGATTTCTTTGAATAGCTTTGCTCCTCTATTTCAGTGTTGTGTGAGGACTTTTCCCTAATAACCTCTTCTTAAAGGCAGTGTTCACGATAAATTTCAATTCCGATATCTCCACGGTTTACGGGAGGTCTGGTACCCTATATAGCAAGGCATGCTTGAAAAGGACACGAAAGACGCGTTTTTGAGCCAAAATAGGCCCTCCATTGTTTACGTTGATTTTTGAGCGTGGAGGAATTGACCGCTAGAAGGATGATACCTATCAGTGCAATGAAGCAAACAGCTCACTTATCAGCACTTCCTTCACTTGATCATTCCTGTAATCTGAATCTTCATTTGTTCCTTCCGAGGGGATGATCTGGAGAACCAGGCATGTCTGGGGCACCAAATGCTTGTTTGCAGCCGTTATTTTGCCGCTCCTGGCTCGTTTTCTACCGTTCTTCGGACACTGGGAGCCTAGGATCCTTCTCGCCTATCATTTCACTGAAGAAAGTCAACGAGGATGATCATCGTGAACGCTGCCTTTAATGCACTTACCTACCCAAAAACATCGAAACTTATAATACGTTTTTTTTATTGTGAACTCCGCCCTTAAGCCGGGATCATACTTCCCGTGACCAGCTACAGCTATGGTGGACATCAGCCATATCGAATTCCCCTCGATACTGATGGGAGACATTGCGTAACGTCGCTCGTCAATGGAAGTATGATCCCGGCCTTATTTCTGTGCTCCCTAAATCCTCCTCACTCAATATGACTTCTTCACATTTAAGTCACTTGCAGTCGGGTTTCTCAGCTTAGCGCGCACCTCTCTGCCTGAAAACACATTAACGGTTCCTAGATGGAAGTCTGTGGTGAGAGGGTAGCGGGGGTCCTTTCTGGCATATCCTGCAATTATGTAGAGATGAAAGCGAATGACGAGTTTTTTTCACTGCTGTCCCCCAGGATCGATAACTCTTTGTCATACATTTCCGGAAATGCGTGCATAGTTGGCGAGTGTTGGAAAAAGTATGAAATTTTCTGATGATTAGGAGTGGTGTACCAATCAGAAAGGAAGAAAACTCACGCTCAGGTTCTGTGCAAGCTCCAACACCTTTGTTTGTCGAGTTCTGAGAGCATACGCAAAAGCTGTTAACGCAGTGCGAATTGCCCTCACAGCCTTCAGGATTATTATTACAGGAAGCACCAGGAAGCACTGAAGTGCGGATCGTGAACAATCAAAGAGTTGAATCACCCTGAGCATGAGCTGAAGATTAAGGTCTCACTATATTTGCGATCAGAAGAAAAATTAGACACGCAATGTCCTGAAGCATTTGTAGATAAGCCATTGTCACATACACAAAAACTGTTAACACATGAAGCTCCATGGAAGCAGTGGCTGACACAGTGGGATCCAGGATACGACTATAAAACATCGATTGATTGAGTGACCAATACAGAACACTTATTGCATATTCTAACAAAGAGGCATGGACTGGGGCAAGGACCGCTGCCTCAACATTATGATCTGAAAATGTCAGTGGACACTCACAATTCTGACTAAAAATAGAACTTCGGAAAATATTATGAGAAAAAGGTAAGTAAACAGCTGTTTGAATGCCTCGTCATTCAGTACGTCGCTGTCGGCGCGTACCGCACTGATACTTTTCCCAATTGAAGATGGAATCTGATGGAGAATCACCTTTTTATGCAATAATCTATTTTTCATTCATTCGATAAATTCGTATGTACTCCACAACATGTGGATATGGCTTCGTTGCGGACGCGAGGCGCATTCAGGCAGGTGGCTTCCACGTGTTGTAGCCTATACTTCGACAAATTGATTTTTTGAATAATCGGATCTTGATATTGAAGTCTTCTCGAATCTTGGACAGATCGAAAATTCCGGAAAACCCGAGCTCGCGGAACAATGCGATATTTCAAGTCAAAATTTCAATTTTCATCGCAGACTCTTCATGATCGCCTTGGTATAGTTGTATTAGTCAGAGTGCACTCTTTTCGGGATGTTTTCACTCCATGATCACTGTGATTAACGTTTTTAAGAAAGTGTCAACGATAATAATCGTTTTCGAGTTTTCACGAGAAAACGAAGTTCTAGAGTCTGACTGTTTCATCAGCGAAGAAAGGATCATAAAAAACGCTGCGAAACATCCAAAACCTGCTCTTCTTTTTGAAAGCCACATTTCAAATGGATGAGTTGCGCGGGCATGGGCCTAAAGTAGACAGCGAGCGCAGATGCGGCCCAATGTTAAAACTAAGCAGCACTCGCGTTCCAATGCTTATGAAGATGCGTACCAAACTTTTTCTCGTAAAACTCGACCGCGAGCGTAAGGGGTCGAATAGAGTCCCACCGCTGAAAGGAGCGGCGGAGGTAGGAGCGGCGCGGCGTGCCGCGCCGCCCAAGATTTCTCGACGCCGCCGATCTCCAACTACTATGATCGGGCCGCGGCAAACTGGAGCGGCGGCGCACTTTTGCGTACTACGTACAAGGCTATGCACCTCACATCTAAATATCTAATTGACTGATTGTAATATTCAGATTCGCCAAGTTGAAGCTAGACGATTTCACAGCGGCTTGAGTCATGTTCAGTGTCTTGCATAAGAAAAGACTATATATGATTTCAAGATAGACCAATTGGCAAACAGAGCTATTTCAAAACCTGAGGATTCTCCCCCGAAAATGGATTTCGTGATCGATGTACACCTCTTCCGTTATCTTGTATTCATTTTTGTAGGATTATTATTGTAATATTTTACCTTGCGTATTCATTATACTTGGGGGCGAATCGAAAAGTTATTCGAAGAAATTTCCGAGCTAATGGAATATTCGATACATTTGAAAGCCACAATTTCTAATTTTTGAGAGATTCGATTTATTCGGGATTTCGGACTTTTAGTTTTCTCGGGTTATCGGTTTACTCAGGGTAATAAATCATTTTTTTTATCCAGTTGTCGATTCTACTGAAATTCTGCATTGATAAGTGTCTTGGATATTCGCTTCATTCGGGATTTCCAATTAATTGGTTTTCCGAATATTCGCTTTTTTAAGAAACTTAAATATTCAGTTTTCCTAGTATTCGGACAATTTTGGGTCACGCCATTCGAACACTCTCTGTCACTGATAAAAATTGGAGAATATTCGATAATCATTCTGGAATAACTCGAGGATTTTAATTTTTATCTGAATATGCGGACAAATCTTGCGATCATTCGAATCCAATAGAGGATAAATTTTTGAAAATTTTCATTAATTCGAAAAAAAAACGGAGAGCCCTCTTCAATTATTATTTTTGAATAATTTATTCAACATTTTAAAAAATGCATTACTCGACGAAATTCATTCAATCGGAAATTTGAAAATGTCTCATTCAAATACATTTATTCATTCGGTGATTTTACAATAGAGAGGGTTTATTCAAAAGCCTCCTTAGCCCAAGTTTTCCGCAGAAGTGATCATGCGAACTATTTATTTCTTCGGCGTATTATAAAAACATGGTGATCGGATCATTAATTCATTGGAAACCTAGCGTCTAATGTCCATGTCTTGCACTCACTATTACTTATCGTGGCAACTCTACCTTTTCGAAAATTAGTTATTCATAGAAGACCTGCTTTCAGCTGAGAATAAGCTCCTCAACTGGAAATATAGAAAAACGTGGTTCAAAAGTTACGTGGGAGTTTTCGAATTCAGAGGTTAGAAAAAAATGAGCGCTCGAATTGGTGTTGAAATCCTAAAAGCTCATCAAAAATCACGTTTCACCAGCCCAAAACCTTACGAATTGAAGTGACCTTGATGTACTTGCACAGTAAAAGAGATATTCACCTCATAAACATATATGCGAGACCAATTAATCATTGAAAGCAGGCTCGACCGTCTGCTGTCGCCGCACCGCTCGGGGTTGCAATGCGGCGCCGCCTGGCCACGCGGCAGCCGCCGGCGGCGGCCGCTGCCAGATTCTGCCCTAATCAGGTCTAATCGACCCGCCGCGCCGCCTCGCGGCACCGCGTGATCGATACGGCTGCACACAATGCTGCCGCTCCGCTGCGCGGCGAGACTCTATTCGGCCCCTAAAGGGCTAGCGCGAGCGGATTTCGGAGCCGATGAAAGGTGTTTTGGGCTCGTTTTTGTTCGTTCTTTCACCACTACTGCTCCAATGAGACCCCGGCCTTTCGATTTCCGGCGGAAAACTGTAGGCGAAATTCATCGCGGACACTGCCTCTAACTCATCGGCACGCCCAATAGAGGTTTTTTTTTCAAAATCATGGAATAAATGAAAATATTGATCAATTTGACAATTTGAACTAATTAAGGAAAACATCGATTTCAGAGTTTTGAACGAATACCACTGGAAACATAAATGTCGCTGCTATCATGCTACGACACGAGGTGTGTGATGTATAGTCGTGCCCTGGACGAAAAGACCGAATATCGAATAGATTGGAATATTGGAATAGATTCGAATACCCCCTTTTTTTGACGCCCGATTTTTGAATATATTCGAATGGCCTCTTTTTTAAGGTCCGATTTTTAAATATATTCGAATGACCCTTTTTTTTGAAGTACGAATTTCGAATGGATTCGAATAAATTTGATTCGAATATAATAAAATAATTTTTCGAGTAATTTCAAAGCGACAGACTGAAAACGGGCCAGGTGAGCTGTCAGTGAATCCTTTAGTTCGAAGTGAAACTTACTGCCACTGATCGTGTGTGTGTGTGTGCGTGTATGCTACGTCCCCTTCCCTCACACTTTCCCGCTGCCTACATCCTCGCTCCGCACAAACACATGAAGGAGTGAACTTGATTTGCCTCCGAAACAGAGGCTAACCAAATGAGAAAACCCATCCGACACCAATCGGATCAAAATCTCAAACAAATCGGAGTCCTGACGCTTTCCAAAACAAGTCCCAGACCATACTCACCATCCTTGAAAAAAAAATGGAAACATCAGTGGAAATTCGGCCAAAATCCGCCATGCCACCTACATACCCTCTACTTCCCCACAGCTCGCACTTAGTTCGGCTGCAGTTCGTACTGCGATCCGCGTGTGCGCTGGCGGTTCGAAGAACAGTTCGTGCCGTGGGTGGCCGTTTGTGGGGGGCAGCCAGGTGGCCATCAATCGATGCAACACGAATTTTCGTCGTCTCAATCATATGTTTTAGCTCGGCGACGAGCATTTTCGGCGCTCTTCCCATGTTGTTCCCGACTAATCTCCCGATTTCAATATTTTTTGCTGCTCTATCCGATCTCTGCTCTAGGTGTGGGTGAGTTTTTTTTACTACTTTCATTGTTTTTGGAGTAATTAATTTTTTCAAATATATTTTTATTCGTTCATTCGGTAATTTAATTTTGTCTTCATTCGTTCGTCATTCATTAACTTTTTATTTACTTAGGAACTAGTATTTTTATTTTCTTACACAATTATTTAACCTTTTGAATCTATAAATTGTTTATTTACTTACTCAATATTTGATTTATTTGCTGTCTTAGTCATTTGAGTGTATCCATTTGATTATTGCGTTTGTCACTACCTTATTCAGTTATTACTAATCAGCAACTTATATATTCAAAAAATAATTTGATAAATATTGTTTGAAAATTACTTACGGGCCCACATAGTTCAATTTTCGGGCTTTCAATAGTTACTGACTGGAAAGCGGAAAATAATCATAAATCATCATTAAGTAGTAATTAATAATTTTGATTTCAGGGTTGCTTCTTTTCATTCGACCAATTCCTTTTTATATTCTCTACCTTGAATTGGGAGCAATTTTTTTGAGCTTGATTGCGCCTAAGAACTGTATTATCTAAACTGACGTCATGTTCTTGCATTTGATTTTTCTCAGTGTATAAATAATGCATATCATTCTGCTTTCGCACACGTTCCCGAGTTTAGCAGCCGTTTTCACGATTACCTGAAATATGAACTCCCTGCAATGCTCACGAGCAACGACTGAATTTGTTACACCGCCAAGGTAGATAATGTAAAAAAGAATACCAAAAATCAGTCTAAATAGAGCAAGCGACCCTATTCAAAATTATCAAAAAAAATTTTGACAAATATCTAACAAAATATTTGGGCTATATGGGAAATTGTTTAGTATTCAATGAACAAGGAAACAAGGAACGAAGTAATCAAATTTATTTATTCAAATGACTGAGACAGCAAATAAATTAATGAGCAAATACATTGAATTCTCAATAATAAATAAAATAGTAAATGAATCAATAATAAACGAAATCTTGGATTAATTACTGAGAAACAAGTTGATAAACGAATAAAAATAAATCTGAAAAAAATAATTACTCCAAAAACAATGAAAGTAGTAAAAAAAGTTACCCAAACTTAGAGCAGAGATCGGATAGAGCAGCAAAAAATATTGAAATCGGGAGATTAGTCGAGAATAACATGGGAAGAGCGCCGAAAATGCTCGTCACCGAGCTAAAACATATGATTGAGACGACGAAAATTCGTGTTGCATCGATTGATGGCCACCTGGTTGCCCCCCACAAACGGCCACCCACAGCACGAACTGTTCTTCGAACCGCAGCGCACACGCGGATCGCAGTCCGAACTGCAGCGAAACTAAGTGCGAGCTGTGGGGAAGTACAGGGTATGTAATTCACGGTGTGCCGATTGAGACATTTGATAAAGTAAAAGACCTCGGGCTCGTAGTAGATAACAAACTCTCGTTTTATGAGCATAGTAGGCTCATTGCTACTAACAAGGGAACCACATTAAGTCATAATGACCATTCCCAATGAAATGTACTTTTCTAAAACCATTTTCGAACGAAAAGTCCGAATATGCCCATCGCAGCTGCCTAGACTTACTCTGAAAAAAAGTTATGAGCGTTTTTTAAAGCTTCGCGGCAAGGTAAGGGTACCTACCAGGGATGTGCGAAAAAATATTTTTGGAAACAGAAAACAGAAAACAGAAAAAAATCTTTAAAAATGGGCAGAAAACAGAAAATTTTCGAAAACCAATAAAGCGTGTTCAGCGTACAGTGAACGAAATTTTTCAAGACACTGAACTTTTTTTACACATTTTTCAAGTGATCTATGCTTCTTTCATTGAATTTTCAAAACCTTACAGTTGGCCAGAGCAAAAAGTATAGACGCTCGAGAATTGCAGATTATGAGTGCGATGAGATGACAAATGTTCATCGAACCTTCCTTTTCCCAGGCAATAAAAGTTCGATTACTTTATTAGAAGCTGCT
Source organism: Aplectana chamaeleonis (assembly GCA_029168955.1). Lineage (NCBI taxonomy): Eukaryota > Metazoa > Nematoda > Chromadorea > Rhabditida > Cosmocercidae > Aplectana > Aplectana chamaeleonis. Next base: position 963,165 of record JAPDOI010000173.1, read on the forward strand.
CAATACATATGTCTGTGCAAGGATTACGTATTGAAGTCGGAGCGAGCTTTCCGTTCCCGAGTGTACATATATTGACACTTATTGCGGGATAACTGCTGGTTTGAACACTGTACTGTGCTTATCTGGGTCAAATTCCGGTCCGCAATTGCGTCTCGACACGCTTTGCGGCCGCACGCGCTCGAGTCAATCGAGTTTCCAGCTCCAAAGCCGAGTCGATATGGCTTTTTTATGCAGTTTTCTTGAATTTTGTTTAGTTTCTAGTTTCAAAAACCCACCTAGAGTCAACAGATCGGCAGCTGCGGCGCTTGAAACTCTTCCGATTCGAAAGCACGCGGCCGCGAAGCGTGTCGAGACGCAATTGCGGACCGGAATTTGACCCAGATAAGCACCGTACTACTGCTCAGAGCTGAAAGCCACGCCCGTTTCGCGCGCCTGTGCCGTTAGAGTATGAATGATCAGACGCGCCGTCTGCTGCATTCGTTGAGAGCCTCTCTTACCTCTGTGGCAGAATTATCATCTGCCTCATAGGCTCGCCATCAATTTCTTGACGCTTCATCTTAACTGAGTTCTGTGCCATCTGCGTTGCAGTGAATTAAAACACGTATTTAGATTTTTGCGTGCATGGTATAGTTGGGGCCAACATTACCCCGCTCTACCAAAGCGGGTACGCTGGGGAGTGGATATTAGTTGAGGCTTGACTCTAAGAGAAATTGCCGCTGCGGCTCCGCGATAACGTCGCAGCGGCTTCGGGAGTGATATGGAGTTATTTAAGAATTATAAGCCAACTAAAGTGGGTGTAATTGTAAGAACAAAAATTCGCACCTGCGGTCGTTACGTCCCTTGTCTGATAAGGACAGAGGTTACCGCCGCCTTTGCGCACAAGGAAACACGGAATATACCTCGAACTTGGGTATATTGAGCCGGCGAAAATTTCGTTTTACCACACAGCACAGTGCATCGTACTCCACGCAGCTTCGCCGCTGCATCCTCGCGGAGCCGACGCGGTTATAACGCGGAGCCAATGCGGTACAAACGCGGCGGTGTCGATGCTCAAGGCAAGGCAGCAGAATCGTCTCATCACGGAGCCGCTGCGGCACTATCGCGGAACTATCGTGGCACAGTCGAGGATCGCGGTACTTTCCCAGCGCTGACGCGGCAAATTTTCTCAGAGGAATGGGTTTCGTGCTTATTTAGTGGCTTGCGGGGGCCAGCCGACTCCCCAATGAGTGCCTTCATGTCCCTACACGAATCTGTTAAAAATTAAAAGATCCCGGAGAGTTGGTTGGTTTGGTTCACCTCGGCGAGGATCGAACCCGACCGTGTACAGCGAACAGCACCGTTTCCTTCCACCACGCCACACGTGCCCTAATGGATAACCACTACAGCGCGACAAAAGTGTCTGGCGTGGTACAACTGCAGAGAGCCTGGGTGAAGTACACCCTAGCCCTATTTGCTTAGCTTCGAAAAATCCAAAAAACAGTCTTGCGGAAATCGCGGTACACATTTTTTTTTGTTTTCTGCCCAATTTTCGCCTATTTCTACAAAAAACAGAAAATTGAAAAAAATGGCCAAAAATGGGCAGAAAACAGAAAACAGGAAATTCCGCACATTCCTGGTACATAATACCCCCATGTATATTTCAAGATGTTTTTAAATTTTTCTTCGGATTTGGATAAAAACATGTATGTAGGGGTAATCTGAGGTAATGAACACGAATATGGGGTTTGTTTGTGGTAATTTTAAGGTTTACTGTAGGTTATGGTAGGTAACATGCCATTTAGGATGAAAAACCTACCTCAATATTTCAATTATCGACCAATGGACATTGAATTCGTATCCAGCATCCCAAATAACCCCCAAATACAAACTTTGAGGCAAATTTGAGACATTGACCAAACTACCGTATACCCACCGTAATCTACCGTAAGCTGTCAAAAATCGATAAACCGACCCCAGCCAGATTCGTGTTCAGCACTCCAAATAACCTTCAGAGAAATACTTTGAGCATAATCTATATCTGGAAATCGCCAAAAGTCGAGATTTCCCATCAAATTCTCCCCCGATTTGAATCTGTGAACGAATACACTCGAAAACTTCGGAAAATCGATAAATGAACCTCAGTTTGGTGATCAGCACCCCCAAATAACCTACCAGAGCGAATTTTTAGTCAAATCTGGAATATTTTTCTAAAACGTATCGAGAGCTCTCTAATTGGTATAAATAAACGCCCAACCGAAAATCCGTAGAAGTCCAAAACGCTGTCAGCCTGCGCAACAAAGTTTGGAAAATGTTCCTTAAAGGCATCGTTCGCGCTGGAAATCAATTTTCATTTTTCGGGGTCAATTTCATGATTGAGCCCGGTAGACCACACTGGTAAGTTTTGGCGCGTCGAAAACGTTGGGCAATGAGGTTGGAAGGCGTCAAAGATGAAGATCCGCCACCAATTCTCACCAGTCATCTAGCACTTTTTCCTAGAATGTTGGCGCGACCGTAAGACAACATGAAAAATAGTTACGGCACGAACTCCACATGCAGAAAAACTCCGAAAATGGCAGTGACGAGGCCTCCAGAAGAAGAAAAACCTCAAAAAGGATTTTGGCGCGAAATTCAAATTCGTATTTACAATGTGTTCCGATTGACTTTTCTTTACAAATGAAGATTTTTCATGGGCCCCTTCGACATTTTCGTTCACTAGAGGGGCCAATCTATACAAAAACATGAAAAAATAATATACGGTTCTCTGCGAGTATGATGCCTTTAAACCAAACTTTGCTTAGTAGGGTAGTTTTGGGCGCTGAACACGATTGTGAGGTCCGTTTCCGGATTTTCGTAAAAATAATGCGCTATTTGGAGGGTACAATAGGTACGAAAATCAGAGAAAAAATGCCTATACCTTTTTTCAGAGTGGGGCTAGGCAGCTGCGATGGGCATATTTGAACTTTTCGTCCGAAAATGGTTCTAGAAAAGTACGTTTCATTTGGAATAGCCACTATGACTTATTGTGGTTCCCTTATAAGGCGCAGCAGAGGCTATTTCTGTTATTTAGATCATGAAGGCAAGGTCCGGTCAAACTTTGACACTGCCGAAATTCGGGTTAGATAGAGTGGACTGGCCCAGCTGAACACCGTCTCGACGTTTCACTAACTTTAAGTCCTTACTTCTGGAGAAAACAGCCTTGAAGTTAGGGTTTACGGTAAGTGCAAAACTAGTCGGGGTCCCTCAGAACTCAAATGAGGAATGAATGATACCGCTTTCAGAAATTGGTCTAATTCCATGGAATTTCTAGGAAGCTACGAGTGATAAAGTTATCACACATCTGATAACGGAAGAAATTTTCATTTTCATGAATGAATCTTTTCATTTCTAAGGGTAGATCTTCAGTGCCCCCCCCAACTAGTTTTGCACCTTACGGTATTCGCAGCATGATAAGCACGACCAGAATGACCGATACCAACACGACAGATCTGAAGAATGCGTGGACGACGGGTAAATCATGGACGATGGGCACACTTTTCTGACACAGTGGTTGACGGAAATGGGTGGACTAACTTGCAGAATATCGTTTTACGCAGTCTTCGCACATCCCTTGGGACTACCTGTACCTTACGCTCCGATTCAGCGTGAAACCTCGAAACCGAAAATCTGCCGGACCCTGCCTTTAAGATCAAAATATCCACAGTTGCTGATCGGGGCTATAAAATTTACGTTCGCTCAATGTTGGAGTATGGTACCTGCGTTTTCGCGCTCTGCAAACGGCAGATTGTAGATATTTTGGAAAGGGTGCAAGATAGTTTCACGAGAAAAGTCTTTATTGGGGCACTTGGATTCCCGTATGCAAACATTCCTGGGAGCTATCTCAGAAATAAAAGACTCCAACGAGACACGCTCTCCGCAGGAGACGAAATGATATATTTTTGGTTTCTAAGCTGTTGAACGGTCAAGTGGGACTCAAACTATCTGAAGTCGTCTCCTTGACACGTTCTAACACTTCAGGACAGGCAGGGGTTCAAACTCCGTTCCCCTCGGCCTCGCACTCGCAGAAGGCGTAAATTTTCACAATTCGAGGGGGACTGGAGTATCTGTGCTTTAGCAAAAGGCTACTGGTGCCTAGTTCCTTCGCTATTTTTAGAAGGCAATATTAATGAAATTCTCGGGAAGGATGCTCAATGAAATTCTCGAGCCGCCACGCTACGATGAAGACGCCAATTTTACACTTGGTACGCAGGCGGCGAGGCGCAAAGTGATTTCGAAATCCTTTGAAGTGGTCATACCTGCCAATGAAATACACGGTCATCTAAACCACACCGTAAAATGCGACGAAGGGGCAAATTTATTCGAAACCATTCAAAATTACAACTATAAACATTCGAACAGTAGGCTTCGATTATTGAACAGATTCAAATACCCCTTTTTTAGAGATCCGATTATTGAGTAGATTCGAATACCTCTTTTTTGAGGTCCGATTTTGAAATAGTATTCGAATAGTGCGACTTAAGAAATTTCGGTAATGAATACGTATTACTAGAGGATTCACTGAAAGCTCATCTGGCCTGTTTTCAGTCTGTCGCTTTGAAATCATTTGAAAAATTATTCGATTATATTCGAATTCATCCGAAATTTGGACTTAAAAAAAAGGGTCATTCGAATATATTCAAAAATTGGACCTCAAAAAAGAGGCCATTCAAATATATTCAAAAATCGGACGTCAAAAAAGGGTCAGTCGATTCTATTCGATACTCGGTCTTTTCGTCCAGGGCACAACTACAGTGCGTTCGGAAATGATAGGGACACCTCTGAAAACCACAGTCTTTAAGTTTAAATTGCGTGCGGCGTTCGGTAATGCTAATAAATGAATTCAGCAAGGGAAATAACCTATGTTAACTTGTTTCTATAACAATAGCATAATAATGTAGTATTTTATTTTGAATTATCACATTATTCGTCGTTCGGAAATGATAGGGACACTATTAAAAAACAAAAATTATCAAACAAGGAATGGGTAAATACACACACATGAAATCTAACATGATATCGCCCAGAGTTGGAAATCAATTCAAAAATTCTATTCGGCATAGAAGTGATCAAATTGGATATCTTATTTTTACCCAAATTTCTCCAGGCTTCGATTACAGCGGCCTTTAGCTCGTATACGGTCCCATACTGCTTGTTATTCGCGTAAATCTGGCGCACAATTATGCCCCAGATATTCTCTATCGGGTTGCAGTCAGGACTACACGCGGGCCATTCCATCACGCGAACTCGGTTTTGTTGAAGCCACGCCTTTGTGGATCTGGAGACATGGACCGCAGCGTTATCTTGCTGGAAAATGTAGCGTTGACGCCTGTTTCCAGTGAAGAACGGCAGAAGATGCGCACGTAATGTTTCTTGATACTCCTCCGAATCCATCCGACACGAAGTGAAGGCGATTTCCAAAACACCTTCGCTGCAGAATGCTCCCCAACACATCAGCGAACCGCCTCCGAAATTTCTTCGACTAAATACCATCGGATCCTTGCGAAGATCTCTCCAGTAGCATCAAGCACCGTCAGGTGCATCAAGGTTAAACTTCTTTTCGTCGGAGAAAATTACCTGGAACATGTCGCCTTTATCTTTTTAAATTTTATCGGGTTTTTAGAGAATCCCATACCTCTGACCGGTCTGTTGTCATGTTGTTCCTTGCAAACCGGAGTCGAGCTACTTTGTGGGCTTCTGAGAGTGATGGAGCCTTCTTCATCACTTGGCGGACGATGTTTTCGTCTGCGCTTACGACGTTCCAAACAGTAGTCTTCGACACATTGAGCGGCAACTGAGCCCTCACTTGGTTGAGAGACAGACTACTGTTTGAGCAGAGTCGGCTTTTCCTCCGTGCATCCCTGCCGCTGACCTTTCTTGGGCGTCCAGGACTCTTCGCCAAGCCGTAGGAGTCTGGATCCCGTAGGAACTGGCTGATGCAGTTGGGGGAACGTCCGAGCTGGGAGGCAATTAGACGTTGGCTCAGCCCGGCAGCGTTGAGGGCACGTATTTGGGCTTGTTCGGAAACAGTAAGCGATGTACCACGGCCCATGATTGGAATAAAGATGTTGGGCGTCCTCGTGTTGCGTTCATATAGTAGACTTGTAACGGGAAATTTCGTTCGAAGTGAAAAATTCCATTTTTTGCAAGGTGTCCCTATCATTTCCGAACGGTGAAATTTTCTAAATGTAAAGGAAAAATCTTATGAAATTCGGCACGGTTTCAAGGAAGTTGCGAACAGAGGTTTTTTATCACGCTGAATTAATTGATGAACAGTATTCATCACCATTCCCAGAAATTTATTGAAAATCTCATTTTTTAGAGGTGTCCCTATCATTTTCGAACGCACTGCATACATCACACACCTCGTGTCGCCTGATAGCAGCGACATTCATGTTTCCAATGGTATTCGTTCAAAAACTCAGAAATCGATGTTTTCCTTAAATAGTTCAAATTGTTAAAGAAATCAATATTTTCATGGTAAATTCCTGGCACTACTCCGGCCTGAGTAGTGATGATTGAAAAATAACAATAAAATAATAATATTAATATTGTTATTATTATTATTATTATTATTATTATTATTATTATTATTATTATTATTATTATTATTATCATTATTATTATTATTACTATTATTATTATTATTATTATTATTATTATTATTATTATTATTATTATTATTATTATTATTATTATTATTATTATTATTATTATTATTATTATTATTATCATTATTATTATTATTATTATTATTATTATTATTATTATTATTATTATTATTATTATTATTATTATTATTATTATTATTATTATTATTATTATTATTATTAATCGTGGTCAAAAGATTAGCAAAGTGTTGAGATGGTGGTTTCCGCACAAATATTGACCTGGCCATTTAAACTGAATCACCGGATGCGGATTCGGCATCTTAAATAACCTCACCAGGCAGAAAACTAGAAACTTTCAGCTCGAGAAAAAATTTCCAAGATTTTCTCGGAGAAAAAACGTGCCATGATAGCACATGCCAAGAAATATACCAGTATAGGGAAATGCGGCAAAAGTAAATTTATCTCTAAATAGTGGGATCATTCACAAATAATGGCAATTTTCGGGTAATTATAAATAATCTCAATTTGAGCTTAACGCCACAGTCCAAGCTCAGGGGTAATTTTTGATATTATACTCCGGTCGCCGTGTATAGCAACCCTGCCAAGCGCGAAATCTCAATTCGCTCAAATAAGCGAGAAAAAGCCAGGAAAAAATCGATCCCGCCCCCTTGCAAGAAAAAAAGGGTAACGCCCAACGACAAGCTTCCGGTCCCAATAGGGAAGAGAAGCGTGATCAGTTTTGTTCCAAATCTATGTTCTACCATTTATTTTCGGTCTGGCTTTACTTTGTGACCTGATTCAAAACTATGACTGTGAATAACGAGAGAAGACAGGCTCGAGATGACTCGTCCGCGAACTTCTCGCCGTTCAAATTCAGAATTTTCGAGGAGCCATACTCCGTTCGTAGTGACTTCTGAGCGATTCTGGAGACACTTTTGTGATCAGCGTAAAATTTTCTTCAAGATAAGCAGGAAAACAAAATTTCGATTTTGAGGTTGGACTGTGCCTTTAAGACGTTTTTCTGGGGGTTTTTAGGGTGAGGGTGTTGATTACGAATCTAAGGCCCATTTCTCAATATCTGAAAAAATCCGTCTGATTTTATCCGTAAAATGAACTCACTACGCCTTGCCTGGAATTTCAATTTTCCATGTCCATGATTTTTAGGGTCTCTCACCCAAGTGAATGGGCGAAAAAGAAAAGTATCCGCCAGGAAATTTCGGACCCAGGGTGAGTTGGTTTATCGATAGATGATTTGAAAAAAACTACTCCAGCTCGAATATGGGGGTCTGAAGTTGAAAACTAGCGGAAATTGTGGTGCGCGCGAAGCGCGCACCAGATTGGGTTTTGAACTGGCCCCGCGCGCAACCGCTTTTTCGAAATCTAAGTTCAGAGGAAACGTAGGAATTAGCTCCAAATCGCATTGAAAAGAGCGCGAAAATGTGGCAGCGACACCCGAAAATGGTTTGGATTTGTTGCCTGATTTACTAGAAAAATTCAAAAAACCGCTCTATTTTGGTGTTAATCTCGTTTTTTTTTCAGTTGGCGTTCACGATCTTGTGGGTACACTTAAAATTGAGCTAGGAAGCTCATTTTTGGATGGGAGGCTGAAAATGGATGCAGGTCGCTCCTATTCCATTTTGAAGTTGATACGTTAACTTTGAAGGGTACCTCAAAATCCTGGGTTTGCATACTAAATTAGCCGTGGAGCACGAAAACTGCTCGGGCATGCTACGGCTGTGGAGACCATTGTAAGTGGGTGAATCTGCAGCCAATTAATACAGGTCGTTGCGGGTATGTACCAGGGCCAAGCGTACATTGGGATGATCCCAGTATGGGAAGACGGGGGCCGCAGTTTGGCAGACCGCGCTGGGGGGGGGGCGGAATTGGGTCGAGAAAAAATCATCAGCTCCGCTCAGAAGAATGTTCTGTTTACCACATTCCTTTTTAGACCTTCAGGATTTGGCTTCATTTCAATTTTCTATTTTTTTTTCATTTTAGTCCCCCAAAATGTGAACACACGAATAAAAATTTTTATTAAAAAAATTGTAGTTAAGTGAAATTGGACATGCAGTTTCGATGTGATTTTTTAAATACTGAAGTGATGCAATATGGATAAATAGCAACAAGAAGAAGAGCAAACAAAATCACATATCCCCAGACAAGAGTTTTTCTAATGTTTCTGTAGTCATTTTGTTTCCACTGCGAGTACAGTTAGCAAACGAAAAAATCGAATGATCTATCGTTGTGTGAATCATAAAGCCGATTCCGCTGGTGAACTTGCTATTCATAAAGTGGGCAATATGCTCACCTCTAAAAACCCTTTGAAATTTGTTTATGAAATGATTCGCTACGGCGACTCTTCGTGAAATTTTACGTATTTCACCTCACTGTCTGGCTCCTCGCAAAACCTCATTCTTATTGTTAGTGTGGTGCGGTGCTTCACACTCCCAGAATGAGATCCGAAGGTGTACCGGAGGTGGTCAAGATCGGAAAAGAGTCGTTTTCTTACCTACACAGAAATTATTTTCGAAACTTATGCAGCATTATGGGACCTGCTTCTTCGGCACCAAAAAAATGTTCTCAGGTAATCAGAGCTCAGAGGTGGTGAAGGTGAAAGAAAATATCGTTTTCTCACCTATACAGCAATGATTTTTGGAACATTTGCAACATTTTGGGACCTATTTTTTGGTACCAAGTATTTTTTTTTTCGATTTCTCTCTTCGGACTTGTAATAGTAAAAGTAAGACAGAATTATTTTTCGTAGATCCTGCCCATATAGGGTTTATTTCTTAGCTTTCTACTAGTACTACTCACAGCTCGAGTTTGAGACCCCTAGCACTTCAATGAGCCGAGAACTTGCCCATGTGATACCTAAATTCGTTCGATGGGATTTGGACCCCTGAAACCATTTCTATCGCATTGAGAAAAATTTTCGGTAAACCCTCGTGGAAGGGGCTGCTCGGCATTTTCTAGTACAACTTTTTGTGGAGAACAACTTGTCATCTGACATCAGCCGAGAAGGAGCGAATCAAGGTGTCATTTTTCGCGTCAAAAAAACCTAAAATCTTTTCAGGACTTAAAGCTGTCAGGTATGAGAAAAAACTTTTTTCATGGATCCTGTCCATATGAGATTTGTTTCGAAGTTTTTCACTAGTGCTACTCACAGCCCGAGTTTGAGACCCCTAGCTATTTATTGAACCGAGAATAAGTCATCACACAAGGAAAGGTTGATAAATTTTCATATATTTGAAAAAAATCGAAAAAAAAAGAAAATGAATGGGAAAGAAATTGGAACTTTTGTTCGCGGAGGGGGTGGGGAGCCGCAGGGACGAGCCATCCGCTGGGATGGGGGCCCCACTCTCCACCCACCGATCCCGTTGCCAGTCCTGACCCTGGTATGTACCAGGGATGTGCGTAATAGAAATTTTGTAATTCGTTAGTCGTTCAAGTGGCCAGAACCCTCGTCAGTCGTTAATCATTAGTCGTTAAAAATCTAGGCTTCGAAAACAAGCACAGTTGAGGGTGAAAACAGCTTTACAAATAAAAAAAGGAAGGCATGAAGAGATGTATGTTTTCTAAAACATTCAAGGCCATTAGAGACACAAATCATTCCTTGTTAGAGAACCTGAATCAATTTGCAAACATGGATATACATAATTAAAGATATGCACGTAAGTCTAATACTCGAGAAAGTGTGTTTATAGATTTTTGTCATTTTTTAGGTCAGCACCACTTTATAGAAACCCCATATCTCAAATTTATGACTGAAAATCGAAGGACGGCACCCTTTACAATCCAATCATCGGATACAGTTCCCGTCGTATGGCAGTTGTGGCTTGCACGCACCGCTCCATAATATCACCTTTGATAGTGCCCTCTGCAAAAATCACGCACATCCCTGGTATGTACTGAACTTGTCAGAATTCGTACTCATGACACGTCATCGATCGATAACCAATATTATCGATTTTCGCGCATATTGCACGAAATGCGGCGAGGAGTGGTGATCAGGGATGTGCGGCAATTGCCGTTCGCCGGTTGCCGATTGCCGTTTGCCGGCCGTTTTTGGACGATTTTTGTCGATTGTCGTTTGCCGTTTTTTCTCTCATTTTTCGGCAAAATTCGGCAAAAAGTGCGCCATATATAACAAACGCCGCGATTAGGACGCGCATGGTAAACTCGATAAGCCTTGCAGCGACCGGCTCGAAAGTAGGGAGACAGGCTATACGTACTTCAAAACTTCAAGTCAGTTGATGTTATCTACCGTGCGGTCATGTCAAAGCAATTGCTAGTATTGTAGTGTCATGCTCGTGTGTGTCCTCTTGTCTCGAAGAGTACCGCATTCACCACACTCTCCTTGCTGAGGCTTGATCAGTAAATGTAGGGTTCATCGGAACAAGAAATAACACGCTGAACGTTTTCAGGAGAGGGCACAAAGGGTTCAGAGCTCAATTTCTTTCAGACATTTTTCAAAGCGTCGTGTGGAGGACGTTGGACTTCACTGGCAGTTTGTGGGGTTATGCACTTCGCCATCTCCTATTATGCTCATAATTACGCTGAGAAACATGCTACCAAGTTGAAAGTTGGAGTTCTGAGTTAAAAGGGTGGGGAGGATGTACACGTCGTGGGGAACATTCGTTTCGGGTAAATTCGCTGCCTGACTATAAACTGGATTGATGGAGTCGACGGTGTTCGGAATAAGGGGTGGCGTACAGTTTGGGAATGAGGTGGTTTAAGCAAACCGCGGTTTTTTAGGAGTCGTATTGGTGAAAAGCTTGAAAAACTACTCCATTCAATGTACTTGAGTTATTAGCGCGCAGTTCAGAAGAAATTTAAAAGGTAGCAGGGGGAGAGATGCCGAATATTCAGCCGTTTCTCAGCAACGTTTTCAAGGCTGTTCGGAAACGTGCGTTTTAGTTGTATTTTTTCACGTGATTATCTTTGATCTAAATTCCGGTCAAACAGTAAACACACCGTGAGGCACGAAACGAGTGCGCCGCGAACTCTGAGAAAGTTTCCTAATCAGATAAAGGACCTGACAACCGTAGGTGCACATTTCTGTTCATTTCTGTCCAGGTGTAGTATGGCTCACGATTAATTTTATATGAGTTACTCTCAGTTGGTCCTATTTTTGTAAAGGCGCAGCCACCCATCGCGGAGCCGCAGCGGCACTTTCGCGGAGCCGCTCTGGTACCTTTTGCGGAGCCGGCATGGCTTTATCGCGGAGTCGCAGCGGCGATTTCCGTAAGAGAAGGGCTGCCACGCTCGTTAAAAATAATCAAGTCAAGTAGGGACACACTGACATCTTCCTTTTTTTTTAACTACTTTCGAATGCTCATCCCCTTAAATTGGATTGATACTCTGAATTTCGTGCGATAAATTTGAAACACGAAGCAATTGTATGACTGCTACATATTCCGAGAAGGGTTGATATGAGAGAACCTCAAAAAATTTCTATCCTTTCACCACCACATTCTCATTACCAATGTTCAATAGAATGCCCATTTCGGTGCTGCTTTTTATACCAGGTATTGTACCAAAGTAAGAAGTTAAATTTCTTGTGGTATTATTGAAGAACCTCGTGGTGTTATTGAACTAGAACCAAATGCCGAGGTTCAAGGACAGTCGGCCATACACTATGCAGAAACCATTTCTCATCTGGCTATCGAAACACGATTTGTGCATGAGAAAGAAGTATTTTTACTGCTACTTTTAGAACATTTGCATCGTTTTCGTACGGGCATTCTTTTATTTTGCCGTTTGTCGATTGCCGTTTGACGGCCATTTTCGGATAAAATTTGTCGATTTCCGTTTGCCGACTTTTCAAAATCGTTTGCCGCACATCCCTGGTGGTGATGGGATTGGGTCCCTTGGTTGGGGAATTCTGCTGATCAGTCATTATCGATATATACCAATCATTAATATCGATTTTTTTCGCTTGTTGCACAAAATGCCGCAATCATTTCTGATTGTTGATGGCTCTAAGTCACTTGCTCGGAGAAATCTTCTCATCTCTGTCTCATATTTGAAATTACTATCAGAACTACGGGATCTGAGTTTTCTACCGATTTTGATAGAATGGCTCGTCCAATTCTTATCTGATAAAACGCTTCAGGTGAGAGTCGGGGATTGTTATTCCGAGGTGAGAAACATAGCGAGAGGGGTCCCACAAGGGGTGTATTATCACCAATATTGTTTAGTATCTTTACAGCTGAGATTCCTATAATTTTTCATGACAGAAGTGGTACAGTGAAATTCTATGCGGACGACATAAAGCTCTACAAAGTCCTTTCTGATCCATTATATACCCAAGTGCTGCAGGAGGGGATTGACCTGATAGTTGACTGGGCGAGAGAATCGCAGCTAGCACTGGCTCCGCGAAAAATTGTATTTATGCGGCTTCATTTGAGTTCGGCGTCTACGGCCCATTAATATACTCTCTATATACCCTCTATAGAACGTCGCAAATCACATCATTAGAGGCGCGAGCGGCGCGTGCTATGCCTCAGCCTCCGCCTGCCCTACGCTCTCTCACCGTCTCTAACCTCCGCTCCACACCAGTATGCGTAGGAACCATGTGAATTTCGCACCTTTAATAGCCTGTACATGTGCTGGTGTCGCGCTGTAAGCGGCAGACTCGGTTCGAGACCTTGGTTTTCAATACGATAGGAAGTTGGATTTTTCTGAGCATGTCCAAATCAAATGCCAATCGGCCCACAGGCGGATTTTTCAGATTTATAAGGGTATCTCCACTAAGAACAACCAGGTTCTGCTCCGAGCATACAGGACTTATATACGACCCATTGTAAAATCTGGTACATCAGCATTCGCTCCGCACAAGAAAAAGGATAATGGCGCGCTCGAGAAGGTCCAGAATAGATTCACTCGCAAACTGCTGATACGCATCGGCGGTTTCCTGAATTCCAAGATACCCAGGGCCCACCTGAGGAACAAATATTTTCGGTTGCCAACGCTGGATTCTCGGCGCAGAGTAATTGACCTTTGCATGGTCCTTAAAGGCAGTGTTCACGATGAAAATTCCGTTTATGTCTTTTCGCCTATCTTGAGAACGGTCTCATTCTGATTCCAATGATGTCTCTGGAATCGTACAAGACCTTCTGGGAACGGAGTTATGGTCCCTCAAAAATTTACTTAAAGAAGCACGGTGGAAGAGTTGTCCGAGGCTTGTAACTGCCGTCTTTTGCAGCCAATGTATGCGAGCTGACCTGAGTAAAGAGAGAAGTTGAGACTGAAAGGAAGAACGGGGCTTCTGATAGGAAACCATCGCTCATCTCATGATCTCGGGTGTTCCACTGTTCACGTCGAGGGGCGGAAAGGGGCCGGACTTGCCCGAAGCGGCGGGGTTTGCCCACTTTTCTAAGCCGTTTTGCGGATCCTTCGTATCTTTTCGTCCCGTTTCTTCGACGCTGTTCTGCTTGTGAGAGCCACGAGAAGCGTTTGTCATGGAAAATTCGAGGATGAAGTTTATAGTGAACAGTGCCTTTAAACTCTTGGAAAACTGCAGCATTTCCAGGCTTGCACTCTATTTCAAACCAGTCACATCGAGAGTTAGTGGTGGAATAATGAAAATATTCCTCGGTCGCCCAATTACCAGTGTTAGGGTTCGGTCATATCCAAATAGGGCGGGTAGCGCATACCTGAAAATCGCAAATCACTAGAAGAGTCACCGGCGCTGCCTCCTTGGGCCAGTTTAGGCGACTGGCATCCCAAATAGCCCTTACAAGGGAAGTATATAAAGCGTAGGTCTGATCTGCCGAAAGACTAGTGTCGTTAGTATCTCCTTTGGCTCTATAGTAAAACTGCGCAGTATACCGCCCCGAGCTGCAGGTTCGAAGAAGTTACAAGCTTAAAAAGCTCATTTTTTGTGCTTTTTGTACCCTCCGAAAAGCGCATTAGTCTTCTTAAAATCCGGAAACGGTCCTGATAAATGTGTACAGCGCTCAAAACTACCCCCTAAGCAAATTTTGGGTGAACGCACATTCTCCGTTCTTTGTCCAGACTGATAGCGTTTTGGACTTGTACGGATTTTCGGTTGGGCGCTTATTTCTACCGAGTGGAGGGCTCTTGAAGCGTTTTAGAAAAAAGTTCCAGATTTGACTTAAAATTTTCCACGGGGGGGGGTGGTTGGAGGCGCTGATCACGATTCTGAGATTTATTAGTCGATTTTCAAAAGTTTTCGGCTCATTTCGTTTGAAGCTTTCCAACCGGGGAAAATTTCGAGGGAAAAACGCCACTTTCGAGATTTCCGGTTTTCTACGATAGATATGTATCAAAATCATTTGCTGAAGGCTATGTGGAGTGCTAAACACGAATCTGGAGTCCGTTCATCGATTTTTTGCAGATTACGGTAGGGGGGTTGCAGGCGCTGGTAGGGGGTTGGACCTACAGTGAACCTCAAAATTTCGACAAATGGACTCCAGATTCGTGTACGCCACCCTAGACTACCCCTACATACAACTTTTAAGCTAAATCCGAGAATATTTTCAAAACTCCGGTGGTTATTAAGGTGGTTATACGGTAGCTTGGTCAAAATCTCAGATTTTACTCAAAATTTGTATACGGGGGTTATTCGGGGTGGAGAATACGAATTTAACGTCCGTTTGTCGATTTCAAAACACTATGGTGGGTTTTGACCCGTAAATGACATGTTACCAACCGTAACCTACGGTGAACCTCAAAATTCCGACAAATGGACTCCAGATTCGTGTTCACCACCCTAGACTACCCCTACATACAACTTTTAAGCTAAATCCGAGAATATTTTTTAAAACTTCAAAAAAAAGCCCTGATGGGTAACCCTTGCCTTTTCGCGAGGCTTAAAAAATGTTCATAACTTTTTTGAACCTGCGGCTCGGGTCGAGATACTGCGCATTTTTACTATTGGGCCTAAAGAGATACTAACCATACTAGTCTTTTTGGCAGATCCGACCTACGCTTTTTATACTTCCCTTGTTAGCTACGAAGCTTACAAGGGAGGTATAAGAAGCATAGGTCTGAACGGTAGAAATCTAATGTCATGTGGGAATGTTCACGCATTACATGGTGAAATAGTGTTGGGTACTCGCCGCGAAAGATAGATCTGAAGGAGTTATAAGCTTCGAAAGTTTGCCGACTATCGACCTCCTCCTAGTCTATGAATTGTTAAGCGGTGGAGTCAACGGCATCGACGGCGTAGGGGAGGAAGGGGCAGTGGTGGGCATGTAACCAGAGTTTAAATCTCCCCCAGAGCTGCTTTTTCGCAAATTCACGGAACTTTCATATTTTTATCAAAAATTATATCACAAATGTCACCTTATCCTTTTGCTGCGCGATATAGCCATATCGACAGTGATGTAGACTCGGGTACAAGGGATTGAAGGTTTTGTTTCATATCAAAGCGTTTCCATTGTTTTGGGGAACTTATATGATTGAAAAGTATTATCCCACATATTTTGAACAAGTTACGAGAACCATTAAGTAACAGAAGACGGTGCGCTTGGTGCAGTCGGCTTCTGCGACCACCCGTAGTCTGACCTTCACGCCCCTAATTTTCCCATCAGGCAATGTCGGAGAAATGCTCTTTATCCAATTACCAGAGCCGGGTTGTCGCTTTCCATTGAAGGGTGTATTCAAGACGAGGAAACTTTACGTCGTCAGCGGAATATCCCATATCATGACGACGTTAACAACACTGGAATTTTGGAGAATGTTTTCATGCAGCAAATGCCGGAGGATTGTGTTCTCTTTCTCGACTCAAGGAGTGATTTTCCAACCAAAGCCCGATACAGGCTCTTGTGCCGGCGGGGAAAAACTTGCAGATTTTGACGAAACCGCCTGGCGTGACAAGCTTGGTTCAGCTGGCAGACATCGGGTTTTGCAGCTATTGGGAAGCAATGCTCAAGCGATTTCACTCTACTATTGCTCTTCAAATATTTGAATTTCTAAGTCGTTAAAAATGATATTTGGTATTCGGCGTGGACGATGCCTTTAAGGCCGGCTACGTTCTTATCCGTCCGGGTCCATTAAAAACTCAACTTATCTCGAATTCCCAGTAGCGCTCGGCCCCTGTGGAGAGATAGGTTGGCAGGGGCCTATCGCGTTCATTCGCTGTCCCTATTGCGGATTTGCTTATGTTTGATGCATTATGTGCCTATTTACCATTGCTGAAAGAAATGGTTATGTATTTTAAAATGATAAGGTTGTTAAAAATACAGTGCGTTCGGAAATGATAGGGACACCTCTAAAAATGAGAATTTCAAAAAATTTCTGGGAATGGTGATGAATACTGTTCATCAATGATTTCAGCGTGATAAAAACCTCTGTTCGCAACTTCCTTGAAACCGTGCCTAATTTCATAAGATTTTTCCTTTACATTTAGAAAATTTCACCGTTCGGAAATGATAGGGACACCTTGCAAAAAATGGAATTTTTCACTTCGAACAAAATTTCCCGTTACAGGTTCACTATATGAACGCAACACGGGGACACCCAACATCTTTATTCCAATCATGGGCCGTGTTACATCGCTTACTGTTTCCGAACAAGCCCAAATAGGTGCCCTCAACGCAGCCGGGCTGAGCCAACGTCTAATTGCCTCCCAGCTCGGACGTTCCCCCAACTGCATCAGCTACGAGATCCAGACTCCTACGGCTTGGCGAAGAGTCCTGGATGCCCAAGAAAGGTCAGCGGCAGGGATGCACGGAGGATAAGCCGACTCTGCTCAAACAGTAGTCTGTCTCTCAACCAAGTGAGGGCTCAGTTGCCGCTCAATGTGTCGAAGACTACTGTTTGGAGCGTCGTAAACGCAGACGAAAACATCGTCCGCCAAGTGATGAAGAAGGCTCCATCACCCTCAGAAGCCCACAAAGTAGCTCGACTCCGGTTCGCAAGGAACAACATGGCAACAGACTGGTCAGAGGTGTGAGATTATCTGAAAACCCGATAAAATTTAAAAAGATAAAGGCGACATGTTCCAGGTAATTTTCTCCTACGAAAAGAAGTTTAACCTTGATGGACCTGACGGTGCTCGATGCTACTGGAGAGATCTTCGCAAGGATCCTATGGTATTTAGTCGAAGAAATTTCGGAGGCGGTTCGCTGATGTGTTGGGGGGCATTCTGCAGCGAAGGTGTTTTGGAAATCGCCTTCACTTCGTGTCGGATGGATTCGGAGGAGTATCAAGAAACATTGCGTGCGCATCTTCTGCCGTTCTTCACTGGAAACAGGCGTCAACGCTACATTTTCCAGCAAGATAACGCTGCGGTCCATGTCTCCAGATCCACAAAGGCTTCAACAAAACCGAGTTCGCGTGATGGAACGGCCCGCGTGTAGTCCTGACTGCAACCCGATAGAGATCGTCTGAGGCATAATTGTGCGCCAGATTTACGCGAATAACAAGCAGTATGGGACCGTATACGAGCTAAAGGCCGCTGTACTTGAAGCCTGGAGAAATTTGGATAAAAATGTGATATCCAATTTGATCACTTCTATGCCGAATAGAATTTTTGAGTTGATTTCCAACTCTGGAGGTGCGATATCATATAAGATTTCATGTATGTGTTGATCCTTGTTTGATAATTTTTGTTTTTTAATAGTGTCCCTATCATTTCCGAACGACGAATAACGTGATAATTTAAAATAAACTATTACATTATTATGCTATTGTTATAGAAACAAGTGAACATAGGTTATTTACCTTGCTGAATTCATTTATGAGCATTACCGAACGCCGCACGCAATTTAAACATAAAGACTGTGGTTTTCAGGGGTGTCCCTATCATTTCCGAACGCACTGTATGTGCTGTTAATACTTCCAAATCATATAAGTTCTCCAGAACAATGGAAATCCTTGGTGGGGAAGGGAACAAAACCCAAAATCCTTTGTACCCGAGTCTATTTCACTGTCGATATGGCTATATCGCGCAGCAAGAGGATAATATGACATGTATGATATAATTTTCGATCAAAATATGAAAGTTCCGTGAATGTGCAAGAGAAAGGCTCTAATGGAGATTTGAACCCTAGTCATATGCCCACCACTGCCCATTCCTCCCTCTGCACCATCGATGCCGTTGACTTTACCTCTTAACAATTAATAGACTAGGAGGAGCTCGATGGCTAGCAAACTTTCGGAGCTTATAACTCTTCAGCTCTATCTTTCGCGGCGGGTACCCAACACTATTTCACAATGTAATGCGTGAACATTTCCACATGACATTAGATTTCTACCGTTCAGACCTACGCTTTTTATACTTCCCTTATTAGCATTTTCGTTTGTTTCTTTTTTCCTAGAAATAGATCTTCGTTTGTTTGTTTGATTGGTATGGCGTATGAAGAATAGGAGTATTTTTGTTCAGGTTTTCTGTTTGTTTTGTTTTTTTCCAGTCTTGTTATTTTTTCTATGCATGCCTTCTTATTATTATCACGCATTTGCCTTGAAGGCAGGGTTCGCGATAAAAACGGTTTTTGAGCTCTCTCCATGAGAACGTAGATTTGGTCATCACGAAAGTAAAAATAAGTGAAAAAAAAACCGGAAATTTGCGCGAGAAGCGCTCAAAAACAAGGTGTGACGGCTAATTACCGGTGTCGGCCGGCCCCCTAATTAACGAGATTTTCGTTAATGCTTGTTTCTCTACCTTTCATATTGCTGTTAAAGTAATCAGTAGTCACCAGAAGTGCTCAGAAATTTCTTTGAATGCGAAACAAAAGTTAATAAAACAGGCTTTCATAGAAATCTTGTTAATTGGGGGCGGGAGGACACCAAACAATAACTTCTTCCTGAGCGTTTTTTATTCAGTTTTTTATTTATTTTCACTTTTGTGATGGCCAGATATACCTTTCCATGAGCATAGCTCAACAACCAATTTTATCGCGAACTCTGCCTTTAAAAGTGAGTGTAATAAACATATACATATACATACATCTAGCAATATCGAATATTAATGATCAATAATATCGATTTTTCATCTGTTGCACAAGATGCGGCGATGAGTGGTGTTTTTCACGGTTGTGGGTCACAAGTTTCAAACATTGTATTCATACGACAGTATCGTCTGTTAGAGAATTCACCTTTCCAGAATGGAAATCGTGGAGCAAAATTTGAGTCAGAAAGGGAACCTTCGGGGAAAATACGGGAAATTTCTGAGAATTTAGCTTCCTGGCAAAAAGTAGCGATTTGGCAATGCCATTTAGAAGTGAAAAAAAGTTTCAAAAATGTCTTGAAATATTCTTAAAAATGATTTGGCGTGAAATTGCCCGAACTAATGAAAAAGTCAGGAAGTCAAGTGAAATAACTAAAAGTGTGACCTGGTCAATCATAAAAGAACTATTTAGAAGTAAGTGACAGACGAGGGATCGGATTTTATAAGCTTCCCAGTTAAACCTACCAAAGCAAAATCAAGCGCGCAACGGAAACATGAAGCCATTTTTGAAAGCTGTAATAAGGGGATCAGCATAGTTCAAGCTATGTAGGTGAACGCCATGCTCCAATCAGTATAGCGCTTAATTTTGCTTTGATAAGCTTGAAGGAGAAGGTTGTAAACTCCGATCCCTCGTCTGTCACTACTTCTAAATAGTTGGTTTATGATTGACCAAATCGTACTTTTAATTATTTCACTCCATTTCCTAACTTTTTCATTACTTCAGGCTATTTCACGCCAAATCATTTTTAAGCACATTTCAGGACATTTTTGAAACTTTTTTCACTTCTAAATAGCATTGCCGAATCGCTACTTTTGCCAGGAAGCCAAATTTTCAGAAATATTTAGTTGTGAATGGATTTTGAGGGCCAACGATTTTTTTCACAACTAATCCGCTTCTGAGCCTGAATGAGTGAATTGTGACACGACATGTGGAGGTAGGGCGGTAATAATACAGAGGTTCGGCAAGGGTGGGGGGGGGTAGTAACTTCTCGGAAATTATCGCAACGCCCTGCTAAACCCCCATGCTAAGAGAGAGGGAGGAACACCGATTCAGATTTCGAGTGCCTTATTTGGTGAAAATTGAGTATCCTCCAGGCTTCTGTGCACCACCCCTTTCAGAAACGATTTTGTGCCACAAATTCCAGCGTATCTTGAGAGAGAGGATCAATGAAAGGAACAGAACACAGGAGGTGTATGGGAACCAGCATATGCTAGCACCAAAAGATCAGGAACTTCGTACCTGTATTTAATACGCGTTCTGTATTTCTCGGCCTGAGCCATGCGAAAGTCGATGAACCTTTAATATTGTAGGACCGCACAAACCATGCCTTACACACATTCAAGCTTGAGTTTTGATTACACAGTTTCCTGAATACGTCACGTATTTACGATCTCTAGGTAGTAATTTAAATTAAGGCTATTCCCTCAAGACATGACTATAAAACTTATAAACCCGTAGCACTAATGTATTTGTTGTCAGAAGACTTTCTGGACCGCCGTATAACCTTGTTATAAAATTAGTTCTTCAAAGATTTCTCTAAAAATTAAACAGAATAGGCATGATTTGAAACATTCATGGCTATAAAATTATCCGTCGTAGAACTATTTCAAGACGTGCAATATACAAAGGTGTATAGACTTCGACAATGTCCATTTGATATATATATATATATATATATATATATATATATATATATATATATATATATATATATATATATATATATATATATATATATATATATATATATATATATATATATATATATATATATATATATATATATATATATATATATAATTCGCTCCTTTTGACTGACGTCAAAGCGAAATTCTTAAAGGCACCAGACACCCTGAATAATGGTATCGATTTTATGACATAAATCAAAGGTTTGGAGCTGGTTGTATTGGGAACTGACGAAAAAACGAACGAAAACTGTGTGCGAATAGAGGAATAACGGTTATTTTGTTATCAGGTGAAAGTGGACGAGTTTTACGGCGCGCGGTTGAAACAGCGAATATTATCAACAAAACGGTTGAGATAGAGAAGCCGATATACTCTTACAGCCTGTACTGGAACCTTCACCTCGTTGAAAGCTTCAAAAACTAGTCAAAGGGACCGTATTAGTACTATAAATCTGGACGAGTTTGTATTTTGGGGCGGGGTTGCAGAAGCTCAGGGGCGGGGTTGCAGAAATTTTTAGATTTGCATTGCCGAAATTTAGTAGTTTGACTCGTTTTTGACGCTTCCAAGAGTGTGAGCAGTCTACTAGGAGCGATGCGTCTTCAGAAACGTAGTTATCTCAACAACTTTTTCGAGCGTGTCTGCTGTCTTTAAGAGGTGCAAATTTGCGTAAATTCATTAGGAACTCAATTCCGCAAAAAAAATTGGAGGAAGGTATTTTCTGGCAAGGGTATACAAGAATTTAGAAGGTCTCCTAATGGCAAAAAAAAGGCGCGCTGGGAATTTTTATAGTCATGTTTTGGGCTGGTATTCATGAACGCAAACCATGGGCTACAGTTGGGTTTGTCTCCAAAAATTGCGTGCTATTTCCGCGGCAAACCTAACTGTAGCCCACGGTTTGCCATTCATGAATCCCAGCCCTGAATGAATGACCTTGATTCGAAGGCAGTGGTCGCGATGAAAAACGTTATCTAAAAAACTATAAATATTAGCTTAGATAGAAAACAGCTGAAAACTATGAAGGTAGCGCGGTCAAAAACGGGCTAGAATCAGAGTTTCTAAGGTTCAAAGATGCTAGTTCGTGCACACGTGCACAGCGCCGCAAAAAAAGATCGCAGTCTCATGCCGAGCAGTCAAAAATCATGGACATTCAGAGGAAGAAATAAATGCAAATTTACGTAATGAAAAGAGTTGACCACTGATAGCAAGCACTTCAGTCAATGTTTTTGACTAGATAAGTGCGTAAATATTCGAGCAGGTCAGTCCAAAGGTTAATGTTCATTAATTGAAATTAAATTTTGAACCAGCTGATGTTCTTGATATTAGAGATCATCGATGCCGATGATGTGGAGTGGGCTCGTCCACCATCAAAAGACAAGAAAGTTCAGGCTTCAAATCATTGGTCCTATTACTCTAAACCCAGGAAAGGGTTTAGAGAGAAAAAGAAGACAATCATATTTTATCGCGACCACTGCCTTTACATTAATACCACGGAAGTGTAAATAAAATACGTATTGCAAGTGTGCATTCAAAACCTAAGGTCGAGTATGTGTAGAACATTGTTTGTGATGCCCTATGACATATCAAAGTTTCATCAAGTTTTGCTAAGCACAGGCCGAGATATGTGCATATGAGAACAGTATCCGCAGAACAGCCAAGTAAATATGTATGTATGGTTTCCGTTTTCGAATTAGTTTGACGCATGGACGAGGCGGCTGGCCTTGCGGTATAGTTGTACACGAACGAAATTTTCGAAAGATTTTTCGAAATTTTTTCGTTCGTTTTCGTTCGTTCGAAAATTCGTCAAACGAAATTTTTTCAGATTCTGTTCGTTCGAATTTTCGTCGAACGGAATTTTTTCAAATTTCGTTCGTTCGGAATTTTTTTCGAACGAAAAATTTTCAATTTTCGCTCGTTCGAAATCCGATTTTTTAAATTTTTTCGAAATTCGTTCGTTCGGAATACTTTCGAAAAAATTTCGAAAAAAATTTCGGAATTTCCGACAAATTTCGAAATTTTTGACGAATCTCGAAAAAATACGAAATTTCGAAAAAAATCGAATTTTCGATTAGTTTCAAATTTCGTTAGTTCGACCTCCGAAATTTCGGAAGTTTTTCGGAATTCGTTCATTCGAAATTCTTTTGAACGAAATTTTTTCAATTTTCGTTCGTTTTGAATTTTTTTTCGAACGAATTTCTTTCATTTTTCGCTCGTTCAAAATTTTTTCGAACGAAGTTTTTTCATTTTTCGCTCGTTCAAAATTTTTTCGAACGAATTTCTTTCATTTTTCGCTCGTTCAAAATTTTTTCGAACGAAGTTTTTTCATTTTTCGCTCGTTCGAAAATATTTCGAACGAAGAAAATTTCGATTTTCGTTCGTTCGACAGTTCTTTCGAAATTGTACAACTATACGCGCGGGGTTGGCGGCCCCACTGGTAAATAGGGTTTCGATTCGCTAGGAGTGATCTACCGTCTCAAAAATTAATCGGATTAAAATTATTACGCGAGCTCTAGGTTTCTATACTCTACTGTATATTCCTTTCAAACGACTCGATCGACCTGTCGCTCTTCCTTGTGAGGCATTTAATAAACTTCGAGCGCGGATTACTGAAACGCTGTCTCGTTGCTACAATATCAAAGAAACGATTTTCTGAACCATCGAGGCTAGTGCAAAACAAGTTCTAGTGGGACACTCCAGTCACAGATTGGCTACATAGAAGCACTTACAATTGTCGAAGTATTCACGCATCTACCGATAATCATCGTCTGTCCATCTGTACAGGAACATTTTCCGCTGAGACACAGGGCATTTTCAGTGCAATCTGTATTACTTGTGCAGAAATTACCGGGATAAGACCGATGAACAATGGGCAAAGAAATCAGTACGCATGATGAGCGGTCATAACTGGAATTTTCACAAATGATATGAACACGTTCAATGCATGGAGGATACTTCAAATACCTCGGACGATATCCTTCATTGCAAGTGCAAGTGCCGATTACACAGGTCGATCCACCTGTGCAGCGAATGCTAATATCACACCGCTCGCCTGGACGTGCAAACTGTGATCGTGTTGTCAGCGGTGGCTGTTCCTAAAAAGGATTAAAAATCGGTGAATCGAGAGTATTCCCTACAAGATTTTTTTGCCCATCAGTGTAAACTAGACTTGGGACCGAATCGAATAATATTCGGATAATTCAAATATTCGAGTATTCAAATATTCGATTCATTCGGGAATTTATATTTTGGTGTTTATTCGAATATGCGATTTATTCGAGATTTGAAATTTTGGATTTTTTCGAATATTCGATTTATTCCAGAATTTAAATTTTGGACTTATTCGAATATTCGATTTATTCGAGAAATTAAATTTTGGATTTCTTCGAATACTCGGGAATTTAAAAAAGATTCACTCGGGAGCTTAAAATTTAGGTTTTTTCGAATCTTCGATTTATTCGGGAATTAACATTTTGGATTCATTCGAATAGCCGATTTATTCGGGAATTAAAGGTTTGGATTTATTCAAAAATTCTATTGATTCGGGAATGCAGATTTCGGGGTGCATTCGAATATTCGGTCAGTTTCAGTGCCCCGCATTCGAATTAGACCGGTGACGGGCAACTCTCCCCTGCACCAATTTACGATCGAAACCAAAGTGCACCCCAAATCAGGATTTCAAAATCATTTCACGGTGTGAAAGATTTCTCACTCATTTGCACCAACTCAGATACCGGGGAGGTCCGATTCGGTCGCGATAGGATTTCTAATCGGATACCTAGTCGAGTTGAAAGGAACTCCCACAGCAGCACGTGCTGCTCCGAGGAGCATGCGACTTCTTCGATAGGACTACGTGGCGCAGCGATGCATAACTTTTGCCTCACCCTATTTCCCACGCTGAAGCACGTGGCCTGTTAGATAGGACTACGTGGCGTAGACAGAATGAACTTTTGCAGCACCCCCGTTTCCCACGCGCGCGGCAGCGCTTCGTCCTGTAAGAGGGTATTTAGAGTTCCACCGCGGTGCGGCGCGGTTTTCTGATTCATATGCGAATCGACGAGCGGCGCGTTATCGATCGATGCCCACAAAAACATCTAATCGCGCCGCGCTGCGATGGAACTCTAAAAGAGGACCAATGGAAGCACTGAAGGGCTGGGGCGGAGTTCCAGCCCTTCAATGCGAGCGGGTCTCCCCTAACAAGGATACGGTCCGGGTCACGGCCGGCAGCAGGGGTCACTCCCACAGCTGTCCGCGACAAGGATTTCACCCTCGCCACGGTAGACAGCGGAGCAGCTCCCTTCGCTGAGGACCATGGGGAGACCCCTCAGCGGTGAGAAATTTTTAAGAAAGTAGTCATCTTCCAGGAGCGGCCTCGACAGGCCGACTGCGCTTTCTTTAGAAAGCGTGTCGTGGCCGTGTTTTAGACGACGATTACAACAAGTGGCGCACGGAAAGTACGTGGCCGTATCGTCGTTCACACCGCTTTGTAGCAGAATCGAAAGCCTATCGTGGCAGAATCGGACCCCCGGCTGTCTGAGAGCGTAAGAATTTGGCCCACCCGGGGATTCCAATCCCCTAAAAAGAATGGGGTAAGCCTTTTTTGTATGTAGGTTTTCCGCGGTTCGTTCTTGTGCGCAGGGTTCTCGTTGCGTACTACACAAGCACCAGCATCCATCGATTAGCTTTCCTCCATAGCAGACCACAAGCGGCAGGCGTCAGCGACCAGCGACAGGCGTCAAGTCGTGGCACAAACGCTGGCGCATGACGCTTCACGGCTGCCGCATTCAACGTGTCCGAGGACGGCACTGGGTTATGATGGTATTGCTAATATTAGTAACAGCCGCTACCGCCGCTATGCCACCACCGTCAGCGACAGACCGGCTGCAGTGGTCGCTGGGGAGTGAGATCAATAACAAATGTCAAAGATGCAAACCCCCAGCGTCACTTCTCGCTAGGACGTCTGCTATTGACGGAGCCTTAGGCGCGGTACTATTCGAGTCTCAAATATGTAGTACACGTGATAATCCAGGGCTCGATTTCCCTTTCTTGAATCGGTTCGATCGGGTAGAGGCTACGGCGAGAGGTGTGATAATGGTCAACTCTGATCCGGCCCCCTTCCCCCCGAAATCCCGTGATTTCCACCGCCTCCCTCCCCCTGTCAGGAGAAAATGACCACAACCGGTGAGGGGGGATCTTCAAAGCTCCATTTAATACTCTCAAATGTTAGATGATTGAATTAGAAAACACATCATGGACGCAACTTGAAGCCGGAGAGCGCTACACTAGGGGGGGGGGTCTTTGAAAAATTGTCACAGTCCAGGACTGAAACGAAAATTTACAGGTTTTTACGAGATTGTTATTAGGGCTTTTTCCATTTCAGCAACATGCAGAAAAGTTAGTCCGGTACCCAAATAGGAGAATAGGTTTTCAGCGTGCGAAACTGCCTTTGAGACCAATTTTTAGGTAAGATACAACCGATTGTATCACACTTACAAAGTAGTTTCCAAAGGCCGTTTTGAACAATATTAAAAAAAATTATCTTTTTAGGGTCCCGGACAGACTTTTCCGCACGTTGCAGCAACGCGAAAAGTCGTATCACAATTTCAAAAAATACTTGAAAAAATGTAACAATTTCATTACAATCCTGGACTTTGACATTTTTCACGGACCCCTTCTAGTATAGGGCTCTTCGGCCTGCGCCGCAGCCGCCGATCTGTTGACTCTAGGTGGGCTTTGAATAATGGAAACTGAACAAAGGAAAACTGAACACAGTTGGAGAAAACTGTATAAAAAGCCATATCGAATCGGCTTTGGCGCTGGAAACTCGAATGACTCGAGCGTTTGCGGCCGCAAAGCGTGTCGAGACGCAATTGCGGACCGGAATTTGGCCCAGAGAAGCAGAGTATGTACTTTCATGGCATGAAAACAGGCTCCGCCCATGTAATGAAGCGCTCTTCCGCGTGAAGCTGCGTTCATGAGTTGTTTTCTACTTTAGTCAAAAAACAGTCGAGGATAGTAACGGAGTTCTAGAGACCCCTCGGTCGTGGCCATTGTCTGATAGGGAGGGGGTGGGGGTAAGGAAATCACAGGATTTGGGAGGGGACGTTGGGCCAGAACTGACTTATATCCCACCTCGCGCCGTGGCCTGAAGGGCGATTTCCTCCTCCCAACTTGCAATCAAATGCAGCACCGCACACAAACATTGTGCCAAAAAATTCTCTAGCGGTGATCAATGCATTAAAATCACAACGTCACATTTACCGCTACCACTGTGGCCGTTTTCCGCCTAAACTGGATTATTGAATATGGAATTTATACGGTAGTCTCTTAAAGGCATCGTCCACGATGAAATATGGTTGTCGAGTTTTCCGTTGAATATGGGAGGTCGGACCCTACTGAGACACTCGTGCCAGAAAGAGCAGCGAAAAATGCCCGGAAACCGCTTTTCTCTACCAATACAGGATCGCTTTTGTGATGTTTCATTTCTGACATTAGAAGGATTGACCGGTTCGGAGGAGTGAACTGTTCAATTTAGTAAAAGTGTTAAACGTGATGAATTCTTTTGATAACCGCTTGTTTTCCTTTCTTAATTGTAACAAAGGATCGACCCAAAGGCCAGCCTCCAAACCCAGGAAGCCGTTTTGAGGTGGCGAAAACTTCATTCGGAGGCAATTTCAGAACTTCAAAGTTTGTGAATGACCTTGTGAAGACCCACTAGTCCGATTAAACGCAAAAACTGGAAAACGGTTTTCATCGTGGACACTGCCTTTAATCGTGAAGGTGGTTCACAATAAAAACGGTCTCCCACTTTTTCAGAAACTCGAGAGTTCTGTTGTGATCCTGATCTCGATTTCAAAATGTCGAATATTATTCGAATGTTCGAATAAGTATGTATTCGAATATTCGAATGGTTGGCCGACTTTTCGAATATAATCGCTCATTCGGGGATTTTCAAAATGCCTTATTCGAATGTATTCATTTATTCGGGATTTTTCAAAAGGCCTTATTCGAATGTATTCATTTCTTGGAGAATATTTCAAATTACTTATTCGAGTGTATTCATTCATTTGGGAATTTTCAAAAGGCCTTATTCAAATGTATTCATTGATTTGAAAACTAGGGTCGAATACCCATGTATAGTGTAAACATGACATTCACGATGTGTGTTGGACGTAAAGGTCTTTCGTCAAATCTAGTCTAGCGAATAGAAGAGGCGCGATCATTGCGGCGGCCCATGCGGCGTTTGCGACAACATTGGACAGCGTGGTTTCCGTCGCACGCGACGGTCGACCGCCGCAGTCCCGTCAATTCACTCGACTATATTCCACAAAGAGACCATATTTGAAGCTCCGCGCTTCAGATTCGCTTTGTTATGGAACAGCTTTCTGGAAGTGAGGGATGACGACGCTCATGGTGTGAGCAAGAAGCACATGATGTCAGCGAGCATGCTGATAATTAGTGATCAAGAACACGTTTGAATAAGTTGAAAATCTCTTATCATATAACGAACAACATTTTCTGGCGCGGCTCCTCATTGCACCATGATCAGAAAGGTACTCAGATATTCGTGGAGAAGTTCCCGAGAACGACAGCAGAACTTCCCTCGAAACAACTGGGGAACTTCCCCCGAATTGGGGGGTGGCGAAGGGGACGTCTCGACAGCAGAGTAATGGGGGAAGTTCCCACAGCAGGAGTTCTCTTGTCCTCCCGACCGCAGGTCTTCCCGCGACCTTCCGACTGCTGATCTCCTCATTGTTCAATGATCGATCAAAAATCAGCTTGTTCGAACTCGCTGTTTTCGACAGTCTCCTGTTTCTGGAAACTGCGATCGGTCCAAAAATATTCACCTCTGACTAAAGGTTATAGAGAAGCTTATTAGCTTCTCTGAAAACCAGGCAGATATGCTTAAAGGCAGTGTTCACGATAAAAAATGTGTTTCAGTTTCCACTAGGAATGGGTAGTGGAGGGGCACAATGTAACGTTGACGTCGAAAGAACGCATGAAAACGAGCCAGGAAAAGCTCCAAAAGAGCCTGAAGTTGCCATTTCGAGCGCAAGGCAAACCTCAAAAGCGCATCACACGCCCACCGACGTAAACAAATGAATGCTCAAGATCGTGAGATGAGCGATGATTTCCAATCATTAGCCCCGTTCTTCCCTTCATTCTCAACTTCTCTCTTTACTCAGGTTAGCTCGCATACATCGGCTGCGAAAGACGCAAGTTACAAGCTTCGGACAACTCGTCCACCATTTTCCCTAGCTCAATTTTCGAGGGGCCATAACTCCATTCCCAGAAGGTCTTGTACGATTTCAGAGACATCATTGGAATCAGCGTGGGGCCGTTTTCAAGATAGGCGGGAAAACAGAAAAACAATTTTCATCGTGAACACTGCCTTTAACGTAGTCCTTGAGTGGCAGATCTACCCCCTCAACTTGCGAAGTGCGAGACCACCTCGCGACTAGCCCGTCTGCATCACCGTATACGCTGCGGCTTTGTTTTAGCGTTCATCATGTTCGTGGGGAGGCCATGGGAAGTCTATAGTACTCGGGAACTTCCCCACAAATTTCTGAGTACTCTTAAGAATTGAGGAGCTAGACTTCGCACAAGTTTAACCCTCAAAAGCGAGGTTTGCAGCTGTTACTTCTATTTTTTAATGGAATTTCTATCATTTTTTTCCAAAGCAGGAAAACAGACTACACATGTTTCTGTGGATGATGCCTTTGGGCACAGTTGATAACAGACGTAGAAAAGTGGAAAAGGGATGGAGCAGTGTAGGTATAGGCTGTTTAAAAAAACACAAATCGTCGTGGTTCTAACGGATGCTGGCGCGTAGCGGAGGATAGAGGCAGCGAGAAAGCGAAGAGCAGACGAAGGCGGCAATATCATGCGCGCCCCGCCACCGTGTGTGATGGGAATATCCACTTTTTAGATCACGAACTCCCCATTTCTGCATCGCAACATGTCAAACACGTTTTGGAGGGGAGGTTTCATTCGGTATAATCTCAACCTATTAATGTATGTTTTTTTGCGATAGCGAGCTAGTCAGAGAAGTGGAGGAGTACACTACCGCTCGTAGGATTTAGTCAGAAAGCGAACGAGGTTGGGTTTTCGCGTCATTTTCGTCTTTTTTGTATAATTCGCTTCAAGTTCAACTCTCTAGACGCCTTGTTACATGCTGGAGTGCAGTCTGCATACCTGAACGTTCCTGGAGCTGTGCAACGCGGGAACATCAACAACGGTACAGTTATTCAAAAGAAAGCTGCGCATTCCAATCGAGAAAGGAGCCCGGCAAGTTGACACAATATTGCCAAAGCTCTTCACGACTGCCCTACTGCATGCGATGGGCAAACTTGATTGGGAAGAGGAAGGCTTGAACATCAATGGGAAGAAGTTGTCCAATCTAAGGTTCGTAGACGATATTGTGCTCATCGGTGGCAGCACTCAGGAGATGAACGAAATGCTGGTGGAATTGAATAGCGTAGGCAGCGCGATTGGTTTGACAATGAACATGGTGAAGACTCAGACGATGGCAAACCAGTGGTGCGACGACGGACCAATCTACCTGGAAGAATGCGAAGTGTACCGAGTTGATAGCTATGTCTACCTAGGACGAGAGATCAAAACGCAAAAGGACCTGTCGAAAGAGATTGACCGACGAAGGAGAGCAGCGTGGGCAGCAGGGATGTGCGGCCATTGCCGTTTGCCGTTTGCCGGCCGTTTTCGGACGATTTTTGTCGATTGTCGTTTGCCGTTTTTTCCCTAAGTTTTCGACAGAATTCGGCAAAAAAAGTGCGCAATAGATAATAAACGCCACGATTAGGACGCGCATGGTAAGCCCGACAAGCCGTGCCGCGACTGCCTCGGAGAGAAGAGACAGGTTATACATATTTCAAAAACCACTTCTTTGTTGAGGCTTGGGCAATCACGTAGGGCTCTTCTGGGAACTTCAACACCCCGAACCATTTTAGGAGAAAAGGGGACACAAGGATCTCACGAAAAATACTGAATGTCTCAATTTATTTATTTACTCAATGGACGTAGGATAGATAACCTACGTGTAAAAAAAACCACATAATTTTAGTGAGGCAACACATGCGATCAATAGACAAAAAAAAACAAATCATTAAAGGCAGTGGTCACGATGAAAAACGTTATCGAAAAAACTACAAAAATCAGCTTAGATCAAAAACAGCTGAAAAACTATGAAGGTAGCGCGGTGAAAAACGGTCTACAAATAGAGTTTCTAGGGCCCAAAGAAGCTAGTTCGTGCACACGTGCACAGCAATGACGAAACAGATCGCAGTCTCATGCCGAGCAGTCAAAAATCATCGACATTCGGAGGACGAAATAAATGCAAATTTAACGAATAAAAACGGTTGAATAATGAAAGCATCACTTCAGTCAATGTTTTTGACTAGATGTGTACATAAATTCGAAGGTTCATTGATTGACATTCAATTTCAAGCTAGCTGATGTTCTTTATATAAGAGGTCATCGATGCCGATGATGTGGAGAGGGCTCGTCCACCATCAAATGGCAAGAAAGTTCAGGTTTCAAATTCGGCCCAAAACAGTGGTTTTTTCGCGATTTTTTCTTATAGGTCCTACTACTCGAGACCCAGGAAAGGATTTGGAGAGAAAAAGACGACAAGCATATTTGATCGCGACCACTGCCTTTAAGCAATGGAAAAAACTCGCAGTCGCATCATCAGGAAGCCTCTGTTGTCACCAATTTTTTAGTTTGATTCAATGTGTTTCAGATATTTGAAAACACATTATTATTGAGACCATCTCACATCGTATTATACAGACAGGAGGCTTGAAACCGTTTGAGGGGGGTCACTCGGGAAAATGGAATGTTTTATCCATTAAAATGAAAATATGACCTGATATCATATGCCTGATAGCGTTTTTAGTTAATGTTTTCGTGGAGACTTCATTGAAAGACTTCGACTTCTGATAGTGGTATCATTCATTCTTCACACAAACGTAAGTTAAGTGCGCCAGGACGGGGCTACCATAATCTCACTCAAGTTGGCTCTAAAAATTTCTATGTTTAGACTCCACTTTCGCTACATCTTGACAACCAGTGGTACTGTTTTCCTGCTTTGTAGTCCAGGCCGATCCTCAACTGCTGACCCCTGGAGAAGGATGGTGTGTGAACGAAGACACACCGCTCTCTACTTTTTTATACCCTACCCTTTATCAGTTGGTTATCATCAATTTTGTTTAGAAGAGCCGAATGGGCGCTGTATAACATCATTCCTGAGGTTACGGTAGCCCCGTTTTGGCGCACTTAACTTACGTTCTTGTTTCATTCTCCAACCTAATCCTAAGTGCCCCCCCCCCAAGGATTTCATACCCAGATAGGAGTTGACTGGTGACCGTTGACCGCAGAATATGCGGAACTTCATTAGGAGCGGGCAGAGCGACGGGAAAGCTTGTGGAGCCCAACTGGGAGTGCGTCAAGCGTCTGGAAAAGTAAGTGGGAACGAACGGAGAGAGCCCCAAACGCTGAGAAAAGCGTGTAGAACCCGACTGGGAGCGTGCGAACCGCCGAGAGCTTGCTAGAAGCGCGCAGAAGACCGGTGAATGCGTGAAAGGCTTTGCTAAGTGTACGTTACTGTCTAGGAGCGTAATCAATACTTCCCTGGGACTGCGAAAATCGTCGCGGAAAGGATGCTGGACTTCAGTAGCAGTTTGTCGGCTGATGCGCTTTGCCGCATTCTATTACGCTCGCAATTGTGCTGAATAACATGAGTCGAGGTTGTTATGCGGTTTAGGCATGTAGACTGAACGCGAAATGTGAAATAAGTGAAACGTGAAACACTATATGCCGCGATGACACAATATGGGACACGTTATCACACAGCGTTTATCATAGGGAACGTGTTGGCCACGATAGGTAAGGTGCGTCCGAATGAGAATGGCGGCCCATGCGGCCGGCGTGCTTGGCAGGCGGTTGCCGCGTTCGCTGCTCTCGGACGAGCATGCGAAAAGTCCTCACCGCCGTTGACTGCGAGCGGGGCCGGCACCGGCTGGCAGCAAGCACTGCGCCGATCATTCAGCTCTGCTGACGGGGGGAAAGGGGACGGCCGTCGTTGAAATCCAACACTCGTCCGAGGGCGGCACATGTGACGGCCGCCTGCCAAGCACGCCGGCCGCGTGGACCGACATTCTCATTCGAGCACACTTTAACAAGTTTT
This sequence comes from Aplectana chamaeleonis, assembly GCA_029168955.1. Taxonomy (NCBI): domain Eukaryota; kingdom Metazoa; phylum Nematoda; class Chromadorea; order Rhabditida; family Cosmocercidae; genus Aplectana; species Aplectana chamaeleonis. Next base: position 996,593 of record JAPDOI010000173.1, read on the forward strand.
GCCCTCTCTCCCACTGCTAAACCGGACAACCCGGACAAGTGTTAGTGGAGGAAGAGTTGCCTCTTCTTAAAGTACAACTAGGTCCCCGAGCGATTCTTTTCCCGCCTAGACGACCCTCTGAAAGTATGGGTTAGACAGTCAAAAGTTTACAAGATATTCACGGTTTTGAACCGGTAAGTTGACAGTCAAAAGATCTAAAGAATATAACCTTCAATAGACTTCGCAACGTTTACAATGTAATGTTAACATGACCGGTGTGAGATATCTGTAGGGTAACCCTTTCTACAATACTGTGCAGTGAGACGACGGACGGCTTGGCTAAAGGGTTGAGTGGAGTCTGGCTGGTCCCAACCACAAAAACAGACGCAAGCGGGCACCTTGGCACTCCCGACTGGTCGCTGGACAAGGATAACCCCTGGCTAGGACACTATAGAGCTGCGCAAGCCGTAGGAAGCTGAGCGTTGCCGCTAGATGGGGAGCTCGAAGCGTTGATAGCGCTGGTAGAACTACGCAGGCAGTGGGGAGCTGAGCGTCGCCGCTAGATAGGGAGCTCGAAGCTTCAATAGCACTGCTGCCAGGATCAGAGTGAGGCGGGAACCGCCTTTCTACTCGTGGCCGAGAGTTTCGTAGAGCTCGATAATCGAGAACGTGTCCGTTTGGCGCTTGCCGCCCGAATGGCTTTGTTGTATTGAGTGGCTGCGCTTATACAGTGCGTTGCAAAATTATACGACATACCCCAATTTCCGCGGTTCCAAACTTCGCGTCAATCAAGGAGACAAACGGTAAACGCCAATCGATGCAGCACCTCCGAGAACCCCTGGGTTCAAATCTTCATGAAATTGGAGAAACTAGCAGGAAACTGGCAACGGAAATTGTCAAAAATGGCCGTTGCAAAATTATACAACATAGCTGACGTTATTGCAGAAATTTCTATTCTACACCATCTGTATCAGTTCTTTCATGGTGAGAACCTCCAGAAACATCGAGTTATTAGTCTTCAGAAATGTCTTGGCGCTGAACCACTTCGAAAACTCTGTTTGGTATGCGTCAACCCAGCTTTTTGTGAACTCCCTTTTCAATCTGCGCCCACTCGGTTAGAACGGCCAGTTCAAGCGGAGCCACACGCTCGTATTGTCTGTTCTAGATGTAGATTTAACGCCCAAGAGTACCTCACACGCTTTCCACGGAGTTGAGGTTTTACAAGCCGGCCGGCCATTTTAGCGAATTGGCAGGATCGGCCTGAAACCAAGCCTGCGTTGTCCTACTGACAAAAAGTGAAGGCGGAAACGAACTAGAAAGAATTGGGAATGATTTTCCAGCACATTCTGATAATCTGTGGAGTTCACAGGCTATGTCGCAGAAAGCTGATTCAGCTTAAAACCCTACCTGGATTCGCGTACATCTACTATTCTTTCTCCTCCGAAGTTCCTACTCTAGAATAAGTTCCGGTCCTTGTGTGGATCCTTGGAAATCCTTTTTTATCGGTCGAAAACAAGAGCAATCCGAACGAGCTTGATCAATTCTATTACATTTATTTATTTTGGACTAAGCATTCCAAGCATTGGAGAGATCTACAAAAGGACCCGAATATTTCCTAGAGTAGGAATTTTGGAGGAGAAAGAATAATGCATTGACCCGGATCCAGGTGGGGTTTCAAGCTGAACCAGCTTTTTGCGACATAGCCTATGAACTCCACAGATTATCAGAATGTGCCGTAAAATCATTCCCAACTCTTTCTAGTCCGTTTCCGCCTTCACTTCTTGTCAGTAGGACAACGCAGGCTTGGTTTCAGCCCGATCCTGCCAATTTGCTAAAATGGCCGGGCGGCTTGTAGAACCTCAACTCTGTGAAAAGCGTGTGAGGTACTCTTGGGCGCTGAATCTATATCCGGAACAGACAATACGAGCGTGTGACTCCGCTGAAACTAGCCGTTATAAGCAAATGGACGCAGACTGAAAGGGGCGTTCACGAAAAGCTGGGTTGAAACATACCACACAGAGTTCTCGTCGTGCTTCAGCGCCAAGACATTTCTGAAGACTGATAACTCGACGTTTCTAGTGGTTCTTACCATGAACGAACTGATGCAGATGGCGTAGAATAAAAATTTCTGCGAGAACGTAAGCTATGTCGTATAATTTTGCAACGGCCAATTGTGACAATTTCCGTTGCCAGTTTCCTGCTAGTTGCTCTAATTTCATGCAAATTTGTACCCGGGGGTTTTCGGGAGTGCTGCATCGATTGGCGTTTAATGTTTGTCTCCTCAATCACGCGAGGTTCGGAACCGCGGAATTTGGGGTATGTCGTATGATTTTGCAACGCACTGTACATGGTGAGGCAGGTCGCGTGCGGACGCGGCGCGGCGAGGAAATCGCCACATCCCTCCTCACGTGGTGCCCGCCAGGCCGCCGTGTTTACACAGAGACTCGATACGTACCAGGCGCTCAATGGACTATTGATTGCGCCGACACCACTAATACAATGGGCAACGGAAGAGATCAGCCAATCAAAACCGAAATAAGGCGAGATCACCGTTGATTCACAAAACTGTACAAAGCCTACACGGAATATGAGTCAGTAAGAGAGGCAAGCTGGGATAATACAGAGGAAATATGTGAAAAACAATACAATTGTAAAAGCACGGATAGCCACAAGAAAAATATGGATGCATGCGAAAATGTGGATTAGGATACCATAACACATGCTACTGTGTTGAAAGTTGGAGTTTCGAGTTGAAAGGGTTGGAGAGGAGGAACATATGCAGCGTGGGGAACATACACTTTGATCAAATTTGTTGCTTGACTATAAACTGGATGCACGGGGTCGGGGGTTATCAGTTGGGAGGAAGGGGTGGGGTTTAGTTTGGGAGAGAGGTGATTCGAGATGACTACAGTTTTTCGAGAAACGTATTTCAGAAAAGCTTGAAGAACTACCGAATCGCATGTATTTCAGTTGCTAGCGCGCAGTTCTGGGGAGATTAAAAGGTCGGATTGAGAGAGGGCTGTCGAAGATGGAAAAAAAATCTAGGATGCTGCCAAGACTGTTTGAAAACGTGCGTTCCAGTAGCATTTGTTCACGAAATTATATTTATCCAGATTCCCGTCGAGTAGTAAACACACCGTGAGACACGCCAACAAGTACGCTGCGAAGCGGCATGGGCGGCACGCTTGTTAGAAAATAATCATTTGAAGTAACCCTACATTAGCTCATCCAATTTTTTTAATGAATCTCGAGTGCTCACTCTGTTGACTTGGATCGCATCATACTCTTATTCTGTGCGATAAATTCAAAACACAAACAAATGAATCACTACTATTCCGGAAAGATTTTCAAAAAAAATGCTCCAAAAAACAGTTCCGAAAAAAATTATAGACCCTTGAAATTCACTATCCTTTCGCCACGACATTCTTGTTACCAGTGTTGAACAGAATACTCATTTCGGTGCTGTTTTTTATATGTGGTATCGTACCAAGAGGTTCAACTTCTTGTAGTGTTATTGAAAAACTGATTCTTATCTTGCCGCTGAAATACGAAATGCTGATAAGAAAACAGTCATTAATTACGTAAACTTCTAGAGCATTAGTATCAATCTTTTGTAAAGGTTTTTTATTCTGCCGTTTGTCGATTGCCGTTTGCCGGCCGTTTTTGGACAAATTTTGTCGATTTCCGTTTGCCGATTTTTCAAAATCGTTTGCCGCACATCCCTGGTGGACAGCGATGGGCACCATCCAAGAAGTGACCAGCGAGATCCAGGATAGAAAGCTGCGTGCTCACATATTTGACTCTACGGTGCTACCTGCATTGTGCTATGGTACCGAGACGTGGGCCCACAACAAGGGAACTTCTGTTGCTCTGAAAACAACGCACAGGACATTGGAGAGGTGTCTGTTGGGAATGAATCAACGGAAGCAATGGCAAGAAGGACTGAGCAGCCGCGAACTTTGGAAGCAGTCTGGCATATGAGACGTAGTATCCCATATTGAGTCTGCAAAGCACAGATGGGCAGGACATGTGCTACGAGGAGTCGACGATAGGTGGAGTACCAGGATCACATACTGGTACCCGCGTGAAGTCAAAAGGACTCCAGGACGGCCTGCGACGTGTTGGGCGGACACTTTCAACAAGTCATTCAAACAAAAAGGCTTAACATACTGAATGACTATTCCTCTTTTTAGGGAAACCTGGAGCGAATGTGGTCCACATCGAGAAGACCGCCGATGAGCATGGACCATCAAGGTATCAAGGTAAGGTATCAAGGTCAACTTTGAGCAGAAATATGAGTGATATTTATGATCCTGGCGATGAGTTGGTCTAGTCATTATGGGGATTACATTGGTCTAGTCATTATGGGGGTTACATTGGTCTAGCCATTGTGCGAGTTGCCTGAGAACTATGAAGGTTTCGCAATTGGCCAGGTTTGCAATTACGGTACAGTGGTGGATGGGGCGCTACCGCCTCTGTCTGCGTTTCTCTGTATGTTGTTGTTGTTGTTGTTGTTGTTGTTGTTGCCCATCATCCACCATACACACTGATCGTGGATCCCATTTCCGGCATATAGCCGACGCCATCGAAGCAACATTGCATGCATCCTCTTCTTTGGAGGATCCCTGAGTGGGGCATTTTTCGACCCTCTTTTTTTCTTTTTTCTCTATTTTTTCTTTATTTTTTAATTTTTAATTTTTTTATTTTTTTATTTTTTCTCTGATTTTTTTTTCACATTTCAAATTCATTATTGCATGATCAAAGTGACAGGAATTGGGCGAGTTCCACTGGTTGGAGCCGAAGATCTTCGATTGTAAGGTGCGTTGGCTTTCCACAGCATGAGAACATGTGAGGTACTGTGTGTTCCTCGAGCCCGCAGTATCGGCAAAGTGTATTATCGGCTGTTCCTATATTATGTAGATACCATTGCGAATCGGAATAGAAACCACCCCGGAGTTGAGATAGCGCTGCCCGACTTGATTTTGACAAAGTCTCCTCCTCCTTCGCAATCTTGGGCGGCGGTCCACTTAGCAGGGAAGAGTTCATAGTATCCAAGAACTCCTTTACAAACTCTTGGTGCACTTCTTTGCAAATGCTCTCCGCGTTTCCTTGCCTTACTGACATTGGCTTGATCGTTTTGACTTGCTTCCTGATCTGTCTTGGTGGTTCCGGTTTCTTCAGCATGTCATGTGAGGGGTGTTCTGGATCGAGTGCCGCAACCGTTCGTTATTGAAGTGTCAACATCTAACAATGAACTTTAACTGCCATGGTTCCCGTCTCATTGCTCAGGTGGGTAGTGCTCGCCATCGCCAGGCTTCCCGTCGCGGTCCTCAAGGCTGCATTTTTACAAGCTTGTAACCGATCCCAGTGAGTCGAGGCAATGAGCGGTCTCCAGGCTGGAGCAGCGTGAGACGTCACGGGTTATTCGGTGGCGCGGTACTCAGTTATTTGTGGGGAAGTTCTCGAGGACAATAGACCTGATTTGGTCGTTTTCAATCGGCCGAGGGGAGAGGAACGAGACGTTCCCCCGGAGGGGTGGTCTCGCACTTCGCCAGTTGAGGGGGTAGATCTGCCACTCAAGGACTGCGTAAGGCATCTCTGTCTGATTTTCAGAGAAGCTGATAAGCTTCTCTATAACCTTTAGTCAGAGGTGAACATTTTTAGACCGATCGCAATTTTTCAGGAACAGGTAACTGTCGAAAACAGCGAGTTCTAACAAGCTAATTTTTGATCAATCATTGAACAATGGAAAGATCTGTAGTCGGAAGGTTGCGGGAGGACCTGCAGTCGGGAGAACAAGAAAACTCCTGCTGTGGGAACTTCCCCCATCACTCTGCTGTCGAGACGTCCCCTTCGCCTCCCTCCAGTTCGGGGGAAATTCCCCAGTTGCTTAGAGGGAAGTTCTGCTGTCGTTCTTGGGAACTTCCCCACAAATATCTGAGTAGGTTAGTGTGAACAGCTCTTTGCTTTGTCCCCAGTTCCTTCCTGCCAACGCTTTCAAGAGATTCGCTCTTTTAGCCGTCTTCCTACGAACAGCTTCCGCATGTAGTCGTCCCGTCATCGCAGTTTCGGAATAATAGCCGAGAATTGCCGGATTCGTTTCGTGCGCGATTTGCGTCCCATTTAGGAACACTTTCGGCGCGTAGCTCGCTTGAGCAGAATGTGTTGTAAGAAGAGAGACAGTTGTCTTCTGAGGCGACAGTTAAGGATGTAGATTTTCTAGGGCCTTTGTTAGCTTTAGGAGAAAGTCGTTAAGACGTTTTTCGCAAGTTTCCATATCCGGATCTGATGCCAACAGTGTTAGGTCATCCGCATATCTGACTAGACGTGTTTCTGGTGGAGGTGCCGGGAGAACTACTATGAAGAAAGAAAACAGGAGCGGAGAGAGAACCGCACCTTGCGGCACCCCGGAGCGCACCAATCTTACTTTCGACATCTGGTCTCTAAACTCTGTTCGAATTGTTCTGCCCCTCAGGTAGCTAGAAATCCAGCGGGCTAAACCTCCTGGCAGGGACGATTCTGCAAGCTTTTGACATAGAATGGAGATAACGACAGTGTCATAGGTTTTCTTCAAGTTGAGTGCAACCATAATTGAGCGGCTAGGCGGTCTCTTCTCATTAACCCATCCGTAATGAATCCGGTAAGTTCGACCAACGCTAAATGTGTCTCCAGTGTAGGAAGAATGGTGGCAAATCGCGACGTTTGCCGATTTCCGGGGTGCTACGATATATATGGCTCAAATTGTTGCTCTGGGGGTTATTCGCAGTGCTAAACACGAATCTGCAATCCGTTAATCGATTTTTGATAGATTATGGTAGGTTACGGTGGGTACACGGTAGCTTGGTCAGTCTCAGATTTGGCTCTAAATTTCTCTGTGGGTGTTATTTTGACGCCGAACACGAATTTGAGGTCCATCTTCTGATTTTCGAAATTTTAAGGAGGGTAAAGCCAGCTAAAAGGTATTATGCCTACCCTAACCTGCAGTAGCCATGAGTCTAGCGACAAACAGACCCCATATTCGTGTTCAGCGCCCTGAATAACCCCCAGTTGGAAGTTTTGAGCAGATTACGAATTTTTTTTACACCCTGAAAATTGGCTGATGGGTACCCTTACTTTTTTACGAAGCTTCAAAAACGCTTATAACTTCGTTCAGAGGTGTCCGTTGCAAAATCCGATGTCAGATCCGGAGACAGCGGACCAGATTTGACCAGAAAACATTCATCATCTTTTAAATGGTGGGGACGGCCATGCGAGGTTCCATGGTGAGTACCTTGCTTGGGAAATTGTTCTCATCATGCAAAATCGAATATTCATTATCAATAACATAGATTTTTAAAATCTTGCGCAAAATGCGGCGTTGAGTGGTGTTTTTTTTTGTTGTGGTTCAAGTTTCAGAAGTTGCACTTATCAGACAAAATAGTCTATTAGATGTTTCATATTTCCAAACTGGAAATCGTTGAGCAAAATTCATGTCAGAAAGGGAACCTCGGGGAAAAATATGTGAAATTTCAGAAAATCTAGCTTCCTGGCAAAAGTAAAGATTTGGCGATGTCTAAAAAAAGTTCCAAAAATGTCTTGGAATATCTTGAAAAATGATTCAACGTAAAATAGCCTGAAGTAGTGAAAAAGCTAGGAAATGGCGTGAAATAACTAAACATACGATTTGGCGGTGAATAATAAACTAACTAGCTTCTTTACTGCTATGCCAAACGAGGTTTTTAGGTGGAACTTTATTAACGGCCTGACGTTTCGACTTTACGTCTTCTTCAGAGGCCTAAAAAGTGGTCCGAGATTTATTTATTCGTAAATCTGTCCTACCAAGCGCCTCCTCCCCCTGACAGTTCTGACGCACTGTAGGGAAGGCCAGCTGTAGACGGCTTCTCCTTCCGCGTACGCTCTCGCCAACGAGTAGGCAATCCTCCATAGGAGCTTTCTCTGTATGTACCGTCTACAGAGCTTCCAAGAGAAACAGGAGATCAGTGATAGATGCGAATCGGGGAAAAAGAACACTTTATGGAAGGCGTCACAATGAATCTTTGAAATGGCCTGATATCCCTCACCGCTCAAGAGATTTTGATATTTTTGCTCCACAGTAAAACACAGAGCTTGTGGCATTCTCAACAGCACAAGCACTACATAGAGCATTCGCTTGCATGAGTTCTCGCTAATACTCATTACTTCACTTTTTTGGTGCACGGTACAACGTTTTTTTTGTAGTCTGATTGTTAGAAGCTGTATGCTTACACTACGAAGAAAAATAAGGAAAACTATTAACCACTGGGAATTTATGTAAGAATCTTTCGAGTTCGTCTAAAATACTTTTACGAGTTCCGATGTGTGCGTTTAACGGAAAATTGCGTTTCCTCATGAACAAACTAATTTCTCTAGAAAGTTAGTCATTTTATATCGAGTAAAAATGAAGTAAAGCTTTTTCCGTCGGAAAATGATTGGCTGACTCTTCATTTTAAGAGCTGCATTAAAAATTTCGCAGATTCCGATGATATCAATCAAGTGTCTAATGGATGAGAGTTTCGCACCTGCACTCTAAACTTGCTCGCGTTGTCTTTACATTACTATCAGGGTATTTGCAGTAAAGGAAAACCCGAACGAGTAATTATGTTACAGGCATCCACCTCGCGGGTCCTTTGTATGGAAAGTGTTCACAGCATAAGAATACTTATAGTTGTACCATAATTGATTCGCAAAAGTCGCTTTAGCAAAGCTGAAATTCATAATTATGGGAAGTTCTAAGGGTTGTTTCTTTCGTTCAATTAGATTGCCACGTGATTGCTAAAATGAAGCGTATTGAAAGAAGAATTTTTTTGGATTCCTTCGTTCTGAGAAAAAAAGTTGTTTTCGTTTTTCTTTCGTTTTTCGAAATTGACGCCCACCTTTGTCAACGATCAAATCCCCGCTTTATCATTAAGAAGTCTTAAAAAGTGACTCACTGAGACGTCTATTGCCAATGGAGTACATACACCCATGAAATCGTACATTCCTGCTGGACACGTGCACACTCCACTAACACACACAGATCCTCCACCACATCGCTGAGTACACGGTCGATAGTCACAACTTGTGTCACATGCTGCCCCAGGTCGAACTTAACAATTTCGCACTTCTAACTGTATTCGTAGCAATGGACAGCAAGTGAATGAGGGTTGGAATATATAGTCTACAGCAATATAAGTAGGACCTGGTGAGGTTGCGTACCAGGGATGTGCGGCAATTGCCGTTTGTCGTTTGCCGGCCGTTTTTGAGACTTTTTGCAGTTTGTCGTCTGCCGAAATTTTTGTTATTCTTTCGGCGAAACTCGGCAAAAGATTGAGAAGAAACGCCGCCTCGTCTCGCGGCAATGTGGGCACTAGGGATAATCCGACTATCCGTTGTTCGCTTAACCGTTATCCGGGGTTTTGAGTTATCTGGGGTGGTAGTGAATGGGTTTGAAAACGCGAGGAAACTTGCTTTTCAGGAAAGGGACCAGACATTGCTGAAACTACGCACTCGCACGCCACATTATGAGCCACTAGATACGCATAAGGTGAAAAAAGTTTTGAAAAATGGTTCATTCTGATTTTTTGGAAAAAAATATTGATCTAGAAAAAATTTCTGAAGATTTTTCGTATTTTTTTCAGCTCGCGTTAATTTCGCGGAGAACTGCAACATAACGCGAGCTGACAGAGAAATTGGAAATAGTGTGTGAATTATACTTAGTATCCGAATCACTCCTTTTCGGATATCCGACCGGATATCCGAGATTCGGATAATCCGATATCCGAAAATTCGAAAAACGGCATCTGAATCGAACCAATATCCGGGAAATTTACAATTGGCCTCATCTGAATCGAACCATTATCCCGAGGGTCAAAAATTCGGATAATTTTCGGATAAAATCGGATAAAGTTAGGGTAAAATTTCGGATAAAATCGGATAAATTTTGGCTAAAATCGGATAAAATTGCACTAGGCCACGACGATTTTCCATACCGCCTTCTATTTAGTACATCAAACCAGGATTTTCCTCCTCCTTCCGAAATCGTGAGAGTCGTTGCGGCGCCGAAAAATGGGCGTGGTCAAGTGAGATGACCAAGTGGCTAGTTATTCAGTTTAGAAGTTTTTTCGTATAGTTGCTTTGCATACTTTTTACTTGCTAGTTGTCCAGAAAAACCTGTGTATGGATAATACTGTGCCTCCCAACGACGATAGAGTAATTGAGGATTTGTTTCCATATGTTTATTAATATGCATATATGAAGCTAACAAACTGCAAATGCAATGAAGTACTACTGTTTGCTCAATTATGAATGTTTCCAAAAGCTTGCCTTGAATACCTGCTTCATTTTTCACCGTTTTGCCTAACCTTTGTTCCGAAAATATCCGAAATTATCCGGAATTATCCGATCGGATATCCGTATCCGAATCGTTGGAAAAATGGCATTATCTGAATCGATCCATTATCCGAAAATTTGAGAAAGCGCATTATCCGAATCGAACCAATATCCGGATATTTAAAATCGGCATTATCCGAATCGATCCATTATCCAAAAAATTATCATCGGATAACAAGATAACGTATAGTGTGAATGAGGAAAAAGATGGATAGCTATTGAAGAAGTCCTTCGGAGAACGTTTCAGAAAGCTATCCATCTTTTCTTTGTTCGTATGCTATTTACATTTTGACTATCAGCTCGCGTTAAGTTGGCAGTAGATAGTTCAACTCCAATGTGGTGCTTTAGTTTCTGTACAAGAGTTTCGACAGATTCTGGTGTAACCAAAAAAAGCAGGAAGCATTTGTACGCCACATAAGCATTTGTGCAACATACGGGGGCAGGGACTCTGAGAAAATATGCCGCGGCAGTGTCAGGAAAATACCGCGGCAGTATCAGGAAAAAGCCGCGGCAGTGTCAGGAAAGTACGTCGACACTAGACTTGCCGCGATAGTTCCACGGTAGTACCGCAGCAGCTTCGAGATGATTAGTGTGCCGTGGAAATTCCGTTGCAGTGTCTTGAGGGTCGACAACGCCGCGACATTGCCGCGGCAGTTCCACTGCAGTTTCGTGCCGGAACCGCACGAACTCCGCGAGGATGCATCAGCGAACCCGCGTCGACCACGATTCACTGTTGCGCGTTTCAAAACGAGGTTGTTGCTGGTTGAACAGCTCAAATTTGACGTACATCCCGTATCTCCTAGGTCACAATAACGGGGATACACTCTGTCCCTATCAGACAGAGGACGCAAGCACCGCAGGTGTGTTTTTTGTTCGTAGGCCCACCCAGTCGTATTATGACTCAATTCATATGAGTTACTTGCAGTCAGTCCTATTTTTGTCAGAGCGCAGCCACCGATTGAGGAGCCGCAGCGGCACCAACACGGATCCGCAGCGGCACCACCGCGGAGCCGCAGCTCTCTGAGGTCCCAGATGTCTTTTGTTTGTTCATCTGATGCTTTTAAATGGAACAACTCCCTAGAATTGTAATTATTAGAATGTTGATATAACTATTGGAAAAAAGGAAAACAAAGTAGAGCGGCATATGTGAATAACTTTTTGGTCAATCTAAGGGAGCTGGTTTTTGCCGTTTGCCGATCGCCCGCCGTTTTTGAGATTTTCTTGCCGATTGCCGTTTGCCGAAATCTCAAAATCGTTTGCCGCACATCCCTGTTGCGTACCCTTCCTAACATACCGTACTCTGATCGTGCTAACGCTCATTTTTTCAAAATGACTGAGATTGGTCGGTGAGTTTTTGTTTCCACTCTCACATTTTCACCTGTTTCATTGCTTCCTTATGTAAAGTCATATCGGTGAAAACACAGACTCATCGATCTATCCCAGGTGTTTGGGAAAAATGAGTAATACCACTAACAAACTACCGTATGTTAGGACGAGTCTGCGACCTCACCACATCCTACTTCCTTTGCTGTAGACTATAACTTACGATAAAATACGAAGGGTGACGGAGTTGTAGTGACAGGAGGTAATAGTTCTGGAACAAATGTGAACACAAAGTTGAGAGGCGGTGGTGTGGGAGCTAGCCCTTCAGCATTGGTCGGAACACACTGGTAGTTTCGAACTACGAATTTGTAGTCGCATTTGCACACTCCAGCGGAGCAAGACGAACCGCCTAAAGCATCAATATCAGACTAAAAATCCGAGTGAGGTGCTCGGCCCCAAACATCGGATAAGACATGGATTTCAAGTTCAATGTCAGCTAAATAGCTTTGTTTGGCCCCCGTCAGACCCGGTTGATCGACTGAGCCCCACGATGCCGATACGAACCGAAATCGTGACAGATGGGTGCAGAAAGCCCGCCCAGTAGGTTCGTCTCCGACCATCTGCGTGCCTCCGTGGTCCACCCAGTCGATACTGGTGTTCAACGCGCGTACACGAGCAGGTCCAACTCAGATAAAAACAGCTCACTTCCTGCCGGCCAAGCTGGGAAAGTCGACTTCGCCCGTCCCCAACTTCGTGGGCGTGGCACAGCGCGCCACCTCTAGCGGGGAGAGCGGTTTTCCTGTCTTCCCGTGGGATGTCGGCAGGGAGCCGGCTACTCCTGGGGGTATTCGGACACTCACTCATCGATTCCCACTCTGATATCGCTATTGCACCACCCACTAGAGAAGAGCCAGTGAACAATTGCTGAGCAGAGAACGCTGTGCTGAGAGTTTTTCCAAAACCCTCGCTGTGCGCGACGCTGATTTTGGGCAGGTGAGTGAGCCATAGCAAGCATTCCTGTGTAAGCTCACTGCTTACATATCAAGGGAAGTTCTAGATGAAGTGGTCAGATGCGGATTTTTGAAATTTTGTGTCAAGAGTCCTTTACTTAAAGGCAGTGTTCACGAAGAAAAAGTTGCAGGTTTTTTTTGGCTAAAACGTAAGTTTTGAGTTCCTCTTAGAAGATTAGGAACGGAAATGAGACGAAAAACGGTCGGTAAGAGGATGAAAATCTCGTGGGCCAGCCAACCCATTGGGCCACTCCGCTCACGTCCAATAACAGTTCCCCTGAATTCGTGGTTAAATGAGCGATGGTTTCCGATAAAAGCCCCGTTCTTCCCTTCATTTTCAACGTCTCTCTTTACTCAGGTCAGCTCGCACACATCGGCTGCGAAAAACCGGAGTTACCAGCCTCGGACAACTCGTCCACAATACTTAGTTAGCTGAATTTTGAGTGGCCATAACACCATTTCCAGGGGGTTTTGTACGATTCCAGGGACATCATTGAAATCAGCATGGGACCGTTTTCAAGATAGGCGGAAAAACAGAAAACCGACTCTGAGGTTGGATTGTGCCTTTAAAGGGTGATTTTTGAAGGTCTTGTCTTCTGCCAGTCATCAGATTGGCCGCAATGAGGTGCCAGAAGGGCTGCAAAGCATAGCTTCGTTGAGTGGAGCCATAAACTCCACCAACCTTCACCTCTGAGCAGGTGAAAGGCGGAACCTACACCATTTGAAAAACCGGTGACAACCGGTGAAACACCCCGAAAAAGAATGAAAGTGACCCAACACTCATGCAAGTAATTTTGAAGATTGGGTGGGTGTCAGTGCCGGTTTTTCGTTCATAACTTTTTTGTGCTTACGAGGGAGCCACAACAAGTTATAGTGACCATCCCAAATGTAATGTACTTTTCTAGAACCATTTTCAGACGAAAAGGACGAATATGCCCATCGCAGCTGCCTGGATCCACTCTGAAAAAAGTTATGAGCGTTTTTCAAGGCTTCGCGGCAAGGTAAGGGGGCCCCCTGGAATTTTCAGGGTGTTTTTAAATTTTTCTTCGGATTTGGCTAAAAACATGTATGTAGGGGTAATCTGGGGTGCTGAACACGAATCTGGACTTCGCTTGTCGAAATTTTCAGGTTTACTGTAGGTTACGGTAGGTAACATGCCATTTAGGTGGCAAAACTTACCTCAATATTCCGATAATCGACAAATGGACATCGAATTCGTATTCAGCACCCCAAATAACCCCCACATAGAAACTTTGGCACAAATCTGAGACTTTGACCAAAGCACCGTATACCCATCGTAATCTACCGTAAGCTGTCAAAATTTGAAAAACCGACATCAGATTCGTGTTCTGCACTCCAAATAACCCCCAGAAAAATAATTTGAGCATAGTCTATAGTAGCACTCCGGAAATCGTCAAAAGTCGCGATTTGCCACCAAATTCTCCTCCGATGGGAATATGTGAACGAATACAGTCGAAAAATTCGGAAAATCGATAAATGAACCTCCGATTCGTGATCAGCACCCCAAATAACCCCCCAAAGCGAATTTTTAGTCAAATACGGAATATTTTTCTAAAATGCTTTGAGAGCCCTCTAATTGGTATAAATAAACGCCTAACCGAAAATCCGTAGAAGTTCAAAACGCTGTTGGCCGGCGCAAAGTTTGGAAAATGTTCTTTCACCCAAACTTTGCTCAGTGGGGTAGTTTTGGGCGCTGAACACGATTATTAGGTTCGTTTCCGAATTTTCATATTTTTAATGCGCTTTTTGAAGGGTACAATAGGTACGAAAATCAGAGAAAAAATGCCTATAACTTTTTTCAGAGTGGGTCTAGGCAGCTGCGATAGGCATATTCGGGCTTTTCGTCCAAAAGTGGTTCTAGAGAAGTACATTTCATTTGGAATGGTCACTATGACTTATTGTGGTTCCCTTGTTAGATATCTCTGGTGGAGATTGCTCTCGAAATCCCCATAAAATTCTGCATCGAATAGCATTTCCAGTTTTTGAAAATACGTTTCCAGTCTCTCAGCTGATTTCAATTTATGAAGCGACGTTTCTTTCACCAAAACCAATCAGTTTTTCGTCCATAACTATTTTATCCTGGAAGATATCCTTCTGGTGTTGTTTTCGGAAACCAAATACAATTCTGCATCGAATAGCGTTTTCATTTTCGAAAAATACGTTTCCCTTCTACCAGCCGATTTCAGTTTATCAAGTGCATTATTTTCGCCAGGAATTATCGGTTTTTCGTCCATAATTTTTTTTGTGCCTGGGGATAGACTTTAGGTGAAGGTTGTTTTCGAAATCTCGATGGCATTCTGCGTCGACCAGTGTTTTCAGTTTGGAAAAGTATTTTTTCGATCCTTCAGCCTAATTCATTTTACGAAACACCCAAGCGTTGGAGGCCTTTTATATTATGCCCCGTTCACCCAAGCTCAACGCTCAACAATAGAAATTAGTGCTTGTCGATAACCAGTGAATTCTTTACTTTCATACCATTATGCCAAATATAACATCAGCTGGTCTGGTATGACGCATGGGTTCACTTGCCTCTTGTCCCGCGTTCTACCTGGTCGATAAGGAGTTCGTCGCTGGTGGAGCTGGTGTGGGTGGGTTTCTGTATCTGTTACTGTGGCTCGCTCAATTTCGGCGGTTGTTTGTACTCTGCCAACGCGTAGCTAGATACGTCCGAGGGCGCGGCCTGAAACGCCGCCCATTCCATGTAGCGAGAATTTACGGGTTCTAGTTACGATAGCTAAAACCCGCATATTCTTGTGTCGACGGTATAAGGGTGCAATTTTTACGCTTGTTCTACGTAAAAACGAAGGCTAAATTCGATACATTGATCTCTCTGTCGCTAAACCCGTATCTTCTCGCTATACCTTTGTAGCGAGAATCTGCGGATTTCGCGACAGCCTGTGTTGAAATGCAATCTTAAACCCGCGCTGGCTACGCTGAACACAGGGATGCCGTTCGAACAGTGTTGGCCCGGTCAATCCACGGATAACTTGACACTATGTGGCTGGTCGAGGAGGGTGACCCCGTGACGCTCTCTGGGAGACCTTGCCGAGGATATTTTTGGCCGCTGGGAAGGTGCATGCCGTGGGGAAGAAACGGCGTTGCGGTCGATCGCAGAGAGGATCGCCTTCCTAGTACGGATCGGGATTTACTGGGTCGATGGGCTGTAGCGAGAATTTACGTAGAATATGCGGGCGCTGTAGTGTAAGTGTCAGGGGTTAGCGCGGATGAATATCGGGGACGTGCCGTCTCCGTCTTATCATGTTTACATCTGATGCATTCCAGGGTGGATGACTCTCGCACATGGTTCGACCACGGCTTCGCTACTTGAGGAGGGAACAGCCTTCGACCGACAGGTGTTCGTCTCGCGGCCAGTGACTGGTCATCGCCCGTGCTGTAGTTCCACCCGTCCGGAGTCATCCATGGGCCGTTTGCCCCGATCCCACAACGGTGGATGCCTCTCACACAACGACCGATCACCACTTCAGTACTTAAAGGCATCGTCCACGATGAAAACCGAATTTGGGTTTATGCGTTCATTCGGACTAGAGGGCCATGACAATGTCACTCAGAAAGTTTGGAGTTACAAAACCGTCTCTGAGTGAAGATTCGCTTACCTCAAATTGGCTTCCTGGGTTTGGGGGGCCGGCCTTGGGGTCGATCCGTTGTTACAAGGAACAAAGCTCCTGGGTTGCTGACGGCGGGCGTGCCTTGACGCGTCGTAGGACGCAATACACATGCCAGTCAATTTCGAATTCGGCATCGATCGAAAGCAGCCGGCAGCACTGGACGCAGCAGGTGGGTAGCCCATTTTAATTCAGCTGAAGTCGTAGTTGAGCGGCATCATCGGTGAATTGCTTCCAACGCTGCGCCAAGGAACGAAGCGTAAAACTGTTCCTTGCATTCTCTGCGCAACTATCCCAAGTTGATGCCGGCGCGAAATTCAAATTTGCTATGAACTTTCTAAGAATGGTTTTTCTCAAAAAGTTGACGTTTTTGAGGGGGCGTTTTGCTACCGTTAGTCACTATAGGGACAGTACAACACGAAAACATCAAAAACCCAATAATGGTTTTCATCGTGTACGATGCCTTTAAGCAGGGATCAGTCGCCAACCAGCAACCATCGTTCCACGACCAATGGCTCGTCTACACCACTGTTCGACCGGACCTGCTCCTGGGCTGTGCCCCAAAACCACAACGCATGTGATCCCAGACCTACCGTCCTGAAATCTCCCAGAGGTTTCCCTGGGCCGATCCACTCTTGTTCTGCTGTATCTTGGTATTCGATCATAAACCATTATTCATGCTATTCCGCCCCAACACGCTTCCACTGGTGGGCTATGACCCACGTAAATGACTGGTAGCAGCGCATGGTTCCCCGCTTGGCGAGGATGAGAAGGTTAGTCCCCTTATGTTGGCCGGTTGGCCCGAAGCAAAAACGTAATTTGTCTTCTTATTTTTTTGTAAAGCCGTATTTTTACGGGGTTCAGCTTCGGGTAGTCGGTCCATCAGGGATTCTCCCAGTTTTTTTTCTTTTTTGAAGATTGTGGGATCTGTACGAGAAGAAATTAGGTGGCCACCGAATACAATTTCGTTTGCGGAGTATTTTTTTTCAAAACCTTTTCTTCCAAATCAAAGGTTTTTTTTTCGGCATTTTTGGTTCCTGCGGAAACGCGGAGTTATGCGCATGACTCCACGTTTGCGCTCGTTTCGGTCGAAAAAACATATTTTAAAAAAAACGAAATTTTGTCTTCTTGAATTCTTCTCTCGTACACAGAATGGCTAGATCAAATGGGTAAATCAGCACTCAGCGTTAGTTGTTTCGTGTCGTAATTTTAGTAAGTAGCTTTAGTTGGCCGGTTGGCCCGACACCAATACTTAATTGATAGTCAATGAGCTATGTCTGCTCGATAGCTGAGCTTTAGACCAGCATTGTTATGTTCCCGCGGTGAGGCTTTGAGCCGTTTGATTTTTCCTGTGTGGATTCCCGCGGTGAGAGTATGAGAATCGCTGAGTGTATAGCGAAGTTGGTAGGATCCTAGCGCTGCGAGTATAGCGCCATTTTGTTGAGAAACGCATTGTGAAGCGTTATATGTTGAGATGAGCTCAGTTTTGGCGTCAAACGCCCAAGTATCTGTGTAAAATCCCGGGTAGTTGCAACCTTAGAGTAGTTTGGTCATGACCCCACGTGAGTATGTTTTTTGTGTTTATTTAAAAAGAAAAGAGAAAAAATAATTGAAAAAAATTGTTCAAGAGGTTTGCCTCTGTTCGTGTTCTTCTCCAAGAGAAGTTTGTTCATTTTTCTTTAATTATGTTTAGTTTTCAAATCGTCAGAATGGTATTCCAATTTTTGCATTCCTGTAGTCCGCCTATTATATTTATTACCCCGAAGAAGAGTCGCCTTGGGAGTGTAGCAAAACCAGATAACCCCTCTTTTTTGAATTCTCATTTAATAAGGTGGATTTTCGTTTTTTTATCTCAACTTGAATTCTTTTCTTCTGGCATTTTGCTGTATTATTTAAGTATTTGTTCTCCTTTATTTTTGTAGCTTTAGTTGGTCGGTTGGCCCATCACAAATACGTAGTTTTTCAGAAAATCGCGGTATTTAATTCATTGCAGGTTAGTACCCGCGCACGCTAGTCACGTGCTGGAGCATCTGTTAACCAGATATGGGGAACCTGAATGGATAATTAATACCGCCTTTTTCTGACCCGCTGTTTTTTTAATTAGTTCGTGCACCGCTTCGTTGTAATTTTTTTTTGGTATTGGCTCGCTGCCACCAATGTTTGTCTCACTGTTCGTTCTCCGCTGCACACATGGTTCACTTTCTTTGTGCGTGAGCGGCGATCAACTCAAGACATCTTCATCTATCTTCTCGGCCTCTCGGAAAACATCTTCTCGGCCGCAGTAAATCGATGTGAGGAATTCTTCGCCTCGCAAAATATTCTGCGCAGGGGGAGCGCCGTTTTTGCAACAGCACCATCTCTCCATACTTCTCAGTTGATCGCGCACGGAGGCTTCAGCGGCAACACCCGCGGCGTGTCCTCTGGGTGCACTCAGCAATAAGAGACCTATATTTTCCTAAACCTTCAGTTCACCTCGGGAGGACGTCCTCTACTTGTAACGATCCACTAACATTTTATCTTTCAGGTCGGCAAATATGGGATTCCCGTTTAGTACTATAGTTCTATCTGTTAAAATTTCCCGAAATAGTGGCCGCCTGCCGAGGAAATAAAAAACCAGGTAATTTTTCCTTTTTCCCTCTTGTCCTTGATTAAAATCGTTTTCTAGCCATAGAAGTTTTTTGTTTTTTTGGTCGGTTGACCTGTTCCGAATACGTAATTGTTACCATCCAAAAAAGGATGTATTGGCACCCTAGCCAGATAACTCCCGTCGCGCTAATTAGTACTTGAGTATCTTTCACCAGATGCGAGAAATCTGAGGAGGAGATTAGATAGCGCGTCTCCCAAACTTTAGTTCGTACGCAACCTTCTGGCTGGCACACCTCTTTACTCCTTTTTTCCTAGATATATTAATAATTACTGAAATCAGTCGTTTGTTTTTCTCTCTTCCTTCACGTTTACAGCTGCATAATTCAAATTCTTGGTGCGCCAGCGGCTGACCCGTTCTCAGAAAACATTCAAAATATTTCTTTTTCATATCCCGCTCACAGAAAACATTCTCCGACGCAACCGATAGATTAAAAAAAACTGTCTCCTTTGCAAAAACATTGCGCGCCAGGGGATAGATGCCTCTCCAGATAGCACACTTTCCCACCGCTTATCAGTTTATCGTGTAGGCGACGCTAGCGGAGAAGCGCGCGGGGCATTCCTGCGTTGTGCCCAGCCAATGGCAGCAGTCCCTCCGCCCATCGACCCCGCCTTCTACTGCGATAGTTGCATATATATACTGGGATAAATCAGAAGCCTCATCCTTC
This sequence comes from Aplectana chamaeleonis, assembly GCA_029168955.1. Classification (NCBI taxonomy): domain Eukaryota; kingdom Metazoa; phylum Nematoda; class Chromadorea; order Rhabditida; family Cosmocercidae; genus Aplectana; species Aplectana chamaeleonis. The sequence continues at coordinate 1,016,246 of JAPDOI010000173.1, forward strand.
AATCGTCTGGTGACATGGGTCCACCTGTCACACGTTCCCAAACTCATTCGGCGTCTGATTCTTCCAGGGCGGTTGCCCCGATACCAATACTTGATTCCCAACCGGCACTCACGGGTGACCTATCCCGAAGCCTCTCGGCTTTGGCGGACGACTCTACCGTTCACGGCAGAGACGTCAAGGGTCTCCGCGTTGCCACCGTACTCGCCATAAACGAAGTTTGGACTGATGCTCGGTCTGCAACTTCACACCTGGTGCAGAAAATTAATCAAGGTAATCATTCACTTCTTGAAACCTTGAACCAGTCCTTTTCAGCAGTTGACTCGCGTATAAACGACATAACTTTGGTAGCCAATCTCAGCGCGGATGCGAACTTGCCCAGATTGTTCCTCTTTTCAGGTCTAGGCACTGACCCGATGCACTTTTCCAGCTGGCTGCGTCGAGCCGAGGATGTTATGCGTATGAAATCAACTTCATGCACTAACCAGCAAAAGGCCTATTTTTTGATCGGTCACCTCGAAGGCATAGCTCGCGAAAAAATCGAGGAGCTATCAACCGAGGAGCGCGACGACTACGAAAAGATCACGTTCCACCTCAAGAACGCCTTTGAAGGCCCGCAACATAGGTACATGGCGCGTCAATCCCTTTCAGCATGTCAGCAGCAACCCGGCGAAACGTCGGCAGCCTTCGCCAATCGCCTCCTAACTCTGGTGCGAGCTGTCACTACGGGCCAAGATCCTGCCAGTCAGAAAGAGCGCGTTTTGGAGGACTTTGTTGCAAAATTGCGTCCCAATCTTCGCTATCACGTCAAGCTGAACAATCCGGCATCGTTCGAGCAGGCGGTGTCCAAGACCCAGATCGGCGCACGATTGAGGTCACCCTCCAGGCCTACCATTGGTCGAACGGCGCCATCTCCCGAGCTGCTGCTGACTAGACTACGGTCGTCAGACGGATACGGGAGCAACAGTCAACATCTGCGTTGCCCTTTCCAGAGAAACCAAGAAGGCTACTCCGACCTACGCGATTATTTCTCGAATGCACATTTGCAGGTCGCTGCCAGAGCACTCCATGGCTAAAAAGATCCTACGGGCTATGTACGGTCATGCTTTCTACGAGCCCTCGACCCATCTAGATGTACAGCGGATTGGCATGTGCAAAGGACGATTGGTCACACTAACGGACGAACAACACGAAGCCATCCGAGTCGGCACTTGTGGCTACCCAATAGTCGCTATCCAAGCCGCGTTCGGAACAGGTAAAACGTTGGTTGGCGCATTGATCGCGTCATTATTGGCATCAGCCCAAAATGATGATCATCGTGACCGCGTCAACGAATGCAGCGGTTGCCCAATTTACCGATACCTTTTTGAGCTTGGGCGACTTTCCCGAGCTATCAATAATCCGCTATTTATCGGACACTGCCGCTAGGGAAAATCGTCACCCTACTAGCGCAGATCTCAGTGAAGTCCTTCTTATTTTAGGAGACCGCTTCTCTGACAGGATGACAGACGAAGAGCGCACCTTCTGCGAGAATTCCGCTTGCGAGCGCCGAGAGCTAGCACGACGTATGAAAAATGCCGATGGCGATCTGTTGGAGGATTCCATTCTCCGAGACAATTTTGAGATCGTGGAGCGAAACGCCTCCGAACAAGTGGAGCGTATGGTGAAGATTTTATTTAGAGTAAATCGACCCCAGGTAATATGCCTCACCGTCTCCTCCCTTCTGAACACCACCCAGCCGCATGACGGCATCTTCCGTTCTGCAGCAGAATTTGTGTCGCGCATTGTGGGAGACGAAGCGTCTCAGATCCCTGAACCCGCATTGTTGGCTATCGCCAGCCGTTTTCCCCACACACAGCACGTCTATATCGGCGACGAGCATCAACTGGACCCGCACGCTAGGTGCCCGCGACACTTCAACCCAGCCCGGTTCGGGGCGCGTGGGGTCATCTCTGTTCTAACCCAATCTAGGTCCATCCCAGTAGCGCCCCTGGTCACAACTTTCAGGGCTCACCCTGCTCTTAATGCACTCCGTAATATCATTGCTTACTCGGGCTCCCTTGTTAGCGGCTTTACCCCGGAGCAACGTCGTTTACTGCTCAATAAGGTAGTTTTTCCTGCACCAGCAGTCCCCTTCTTGTTCCTCGACGTTGCTGGTTCTTCATCCCAGGCTGCCAGTCGCTCCCACTATAACCCAGCCGAAGCGCGCGCTTGCCTAGCAATCATTGACCACCTGCTGCGCGTCGGGATCTTGGTCAATCAGATATGCGTGAATTCCTTTTACAGGGAACAATCGCGACGTCTTCAAACTCCGTTGGGTAATCGATCGATCGAACTCGCAACCGTCGACTCCATCCAAGGACAAGAGAAGGATGTGGTAATTCTGCTTACAACCAAAACCAACATCTTTGCAGATTCGGCCGATTTCATCGACGACTACAAGCGCCTGAACGTCGCCATCTCCAGATGCAGGCATGGTCAATTCATCCTGAGCCACTCTCCTGCCCTTCGCCGTGTGCCCGTGTGGACGCGCCTCATCGAGTGGGCCGCATCGATATCCGCTCTGGTGCCGGCATCCCACCTTGATCGGTATTTCCGAACCTAATTAGGCATACGGTGAGTCTCCTATTCTGGTTCTTAAAGTCCGGGTCGGACTTTAGGTTCAAGGGGGGAGGTGTAAGTGTCAGTGGTTAGCGCGGATGAATAGCGGGGACGTGCCGTCTCCGTCTTATCATGTTTACATCTGATGCATTCCAGGGTGGATGCCTCTCGCACATGGTTCGACCACGGCTTCGCTACTTGAGGAGGGAACAGCCTACGACCGACAGGTGTTCGTCTCGCGGCCAGTGACTGGTCATCGCCCGTGCTGTAGTTCCACCCGTCCGGAGTCATCCATGGGCCGTTTGCCCCGATCCCACAACGGTGGATGCCTCTCACACAACGACCGATCACCACTTCAGTACTTAAGCAGGGATCAGTCGCCAACCAGCAACCTTCGGTTCACGACCAATGGCTCGTCTACACCACTGTTCGACCGGACCTGTTCCTGGGCTGTGCCCCAAAACCACAACGCATGTGATCCCAGACCTACGGTCCTGAAACCTCCCAGAGGTTTCCCTGGGCCGATCCACTCTTGTTCTGCTGTATCTTGGTATTCGATAATAAACCATTATTCATGCTATTCTGCCCCAACACGCTTCCACTGGTGGGCTATGACCCACGTAAATGACTGTAGCTAAATTTTCACCAATTGAGGCTAAACTTTTCGTAATTTACGTAAATTCTCGAGTCAAAATTACACTAGATGCCTCCGAAACCCTGGACATCTCCGGTTTCTGTGTGAGGCATCTAGCTACGCGCTGGCAGAGTAATCAGTCTGAGAGCGAAAAAGGCGTTTGATCGAGTATCTCATAGGTCGCTCTAGTTTAGAGACACATTCAGACCTTTGAAAACGACGATTTGCTCAAAACGTCAGGCCACAAGTAAACCAGTTCTACCAGATAACAAACCTGTAAGGCAAAGCAAAGTCAAGTACGTTCAACATGCCCAGGTTTCAAGACAACCGAACGTAGAATTTTCCCGATCCTTCAGCCTAATTTATTCTACGAAACACCAGTTTTTCGCCTATAACTCTTTAAACGTTTGAGATAGGTTTTTGAGCCCCGTTGTTGGATCCAACAGAACTCTGCGTCTCTCATTTGAACCATAGAGGCGAGAGCACCCTATAGAGATAACTATAGAGCTCGGCTCCACCGACCTGGCTGGGGTATAGGGCGAGCAAAGTTAGGCACCCGAAATACCATTCGACGCAGAATTTTCCGCAGATTTCAGAAACGTCTTTCACCAAAACCTTATCTTACACGGTTTAAGAGTTATAGGCGAAATCCGGTGTTTCGTAAAACGATTTAGGCTGAAGGATCGAGAAAATATTTTCCCAAATTGAAAACACTAGTCGACGTAGAATTCTATGAAGATTCCAAAAACAGCCTTCACCAACAGTCTATCTCCAAGCTCAAAAACGTTATGAACAAAAAACCGACAATTTCAGGCGAAAAAAATGCACCCTATAAACTGGAATCGGCTGGAAGAAGTGGAACGTATTTTCTGACATCAAAAACGCTATGTGATGCAGAATTTTATTGGAATTCCGAAAACAACCTTAACCAAGAGGGTATAAATTAGTGTAAAAAAGTTATGGACGAAAAACTGATTGCCTTTGATGAAAGAAACGCTATTTCATAAATTGAAATCTGCTGAGAGATTGGAAACGTATTTTTCTCAAATTGAAAACATTATTCTACGCAAAATTTCAGGAAGATGTTGGAAACAGCTCCGATCAAAGAACCATTTTAAAGGGCAAAAATGTTATGAGCGGAGAACAGGCAGTTTTTCAACATTCGCTTGGAAAAAATTTCCGACAAATTTTGACTTCAAGACAGCTCAAAGCAAATTTTCCCATGACCTAGGTAGGTCATTTCAATAGGAACAGTGAATTTCAAAGGGTTTTCATCTAACGAAAAAATTTTAAAAAATTAATGATTAAAAATAAGAAAATATTGAATACAAAGAAAGAGGATTAAGAAAACGTCAAATTTTGAAGTTGCAAGTCTATAGGGAACCTTCACCATTCCCGACTCAGGTATCCTAAACAACCTTCACCTCTCGGACCGCTGTCTCCACCCAAACGAACCTATGCCTCAGAGTGCTTGTCTTGTTTACCATGTAGGGCGGCAGTCAACGAAACGGCACTGCCGACAGCCCGCTACCGATTCATTGGCTTCCGGCGGGAGGCGTGACGGGACGTCGGCTTGTGTTACCGCGGAAAGTAAGCTGTCTGTATCTAAGAATGCACCCATTGAATCCCGCTGCGTCCCAGTAGCGATCCCCGCATTCGTCTGCTGCCCACCTGGTCGATATACGAGTTTACGGCCGGGAGCATACTTCCGCCCACCCTGCGATCAGCCCGGAGAAGCCTTTCAGCGGCGTCGGTCCGACCGTTTTACTATCCGAGTACCGCTATAGACTACGAGTTTCGTAGAGGGAATGCGTGACGCTGGGAGATAGACGGGCTCGGACGATTTTTTTTCGGCCGACTGTGACAGGGCCCTTTTTCGGATCTGTCGATGATCAGGCAGAATCTTGATTCAAGCTAGAATGATCCAGAACATTTATACTTCTGTGAAGCTTAGTTTTGACTTTCGACAAAGTCCAAAACCACCTAATGCAATTATCATTCACCTTTGATTAGTCCATACAAACCTCTGCAAATGATTCCTGGGCTTGCACAACTTTGTCCCGGCATTGAGTTGCCAACAAATTGTACGCAACTATTACCGCTCAGTATCATGTTTGAAGGACACACACACTGGTTTCTCACACACAGCGCGTTCCCTTGACAAAGCCGAGCACCTTGTCGAAAATCACATTGTTGGCCAGGAGCTCCAAAAACTGTAATCATGCACTCATTACATGAGTTATGAGAAATGGGGAAACGCACGACAAAAAGAAAAGGAAAGTCGTCTAAAGCTCACAAGGGCTAGGTAAAATCGAAGAAATTGATGGGTAGCACATTGCTGCCAAGTTCACATTGCTTGGACAAGAGCACCTCCCCGCACAACATGCGCTGAGTGGGCAGCTACTTTGAGCCTGTACGACACATCTACCTTCACTGGCAAGAAGAATCTGAAAATTATGGATCAGTAAAATGATACATGATGAAAACCTAGAAGAGTTTCGGAGTTGGCAAAGCCTTGGGAATAACGAGTGCATGTGTGACTTCCAATTTTTAATTATCTTGTTTTACAATCTCCAGAATGCACCTTGTATAACGAGATTTAATTCACTGTTAGATTGAAATTTACCTCTCTCTGATCCGATTTTCTATGGATCAGTATTGACAAAAGAGGGACTACAAAGAGAAATGTTATTTAAACGTACGTATCCTGGAGGACAACGGCAAACTCCATTTATACAAAAAGAGCCTCCTGTACATTTTGTGATTCCCACTTCACACATTTCGCCGGGAGATGCCTCAGAGTCGACGGGAAGGCACATCTCATTCCTAGAAAAAATTGAGAAATTGAGTGAAAGAGACATACTTGAAGAGCACTGCATTTTGATGTTAGCGACAAGCGAACGATCTTTGTACAGTAGATTTCTCGATTCTGCCAACCAGGTTTGTTAGGTGGTCACACTTTATTGGGCAACGTTTCGGCACAGCGCCGTTTTCAGAGACCTGAAAGTGGAAAACACGTTACGCGGCTTAAACGGTCAAGTGCATCCTCGCCCTAAGGCGGCATCGACGCGCGCAAAAACTGCGGAGAGGCAACACCTCCGGCACCAAAACCCACCAGAAGCTGCAAGCTGCGTAACGTGTTAACGTGTAAGCCGCGTAACGAGTTTTCCACTTTCAGGTCTCTGAAAAAGGCGCTGTGCCGAAACGTTGACCAGTACAGTGTGACCACCTAACAAACCTGATTGGCAGAATTAAGAAATCTACTGTACAAACATCATGCCCAGGTTAGAGGAAAATCAGGCATGGAGAATACTCGAACGATCTTTCTTCCAGGGTTGAGTGCATCTCTTAAAGGCAGCATACACGCTCGCAAAAGTTGTTGAGATAACTACATTACTGGGGTCACCGAAGACGCAGATGGAAAGGTTGGATTGCACGGAGAGGAAGCTGTTTAGACGTCTGCTCGGATATTTCTGGCCGCGGATGTGCCACAACGATGATCTCTACAACGAGATTGACGCCTTACATCTACGTTTGACAAGAGGGAGGTGCCAACATCTCCCAATGCCATCTCAAGCGGCAACAGAAGGTCGTCTTCGTCTGTTGGGGCATATTTTAAGGAGACCGCCAGATCGTCTGGTTCAACACGCTCTAAGGATGCTTCCAAGTCCTGTCTGGAAACGGCCGCCTGGACGTAGGCGAAAGTTTTGGACGGATGTGGTGAAGGAGGATTTGAAATCACTCGGCATTGAAAGGCAATTCAGGCGCGATGTTTTACTTCGCAGGAAGAGGAATAGTGATCAATGGATGGATCGTGTTCAAATTGTGGCTGAGGACCGTGACAAATGGACACGGCTGACTACTAGGACGGCACACCTAGGTGAAGATGTGGAATGACCGCGTCAGGCCAAAGCCAACCGATTAAGTCAAAGTAAGTAAGTCAAGTGGGGTCGCACGGGACCTAGAAGAGCCCTCACGAAGTTGGAGGAGTTGAAAACGAGTTAAGATGACCGTATTCGAGCCCTATTGAGTCACAAAATCAGCGTTTCTCCGCCCACCGATACGGGCTCAACCCCTCAACAAATATTCAATGCTCGGTTACGGTCATTTTGGCTCATTTTTTACGCTTCTAACGTCGTAAGCGTTCCAGAAAGGGCCGTACGAGTACATTGGCGTCGTTATCCCAACAAATTTGTCGCTAGCTCCGCTATTTCAGCCAATGCGGTAAAACTCGTCCATTTCTGGGCCAATATAGAAGGAATCGTTATATCTTCATTTCAGTCGATTTTTTTTCCGTTTTTTTTTTCGTTATCTCTGAATATTAACAGCTTCAGACCTTCGATTCATTCCATAAAATTGATAACATATTTGAGCGTGTATGCTGCCTTTAAGTGGACTGTGAACATTGCTCAGATAGAAATATCACACTTCCCGCGGTACCACTAGCCGACGTCCCGTAACCACTCCCGCGGAAGGCCAATAGATCGATCGCGGGCAAAGAGCAGCGCCGTTTCGTTGACTGCCCGTACACGTTGAACAAGCACTTTGCGGCCCTTCTGCCATATCTTTACGGCTAACCTGATGACTGATAGAAGATAATCCAGAAGCAGTTTGCGGCACATTTGAAAATTACCCTTTACATAAAGGTTTGTTGGAACAAAATTTCGAAATTCCCCTTCAGGGCTCTTCATCTTGAGCTGCTTCCAGCAAGTGAGGAGTAAGCTTACACAGGGTTGCTTACTACACTCACTTGCCCTTGCAGTCTTTTTGTCCGCAGATGCCATCAACTGACAATGGCTCACCTGCCCAATGCCAGCGTCGTACACAGCGCGGGTTTCGAAGAGAGTCTCATCACAGCGTTCTCTGCTCAGCAATCGTACATTGGCTCCACTCTAGTGGGTGGTGCAATGATGATATCAAAGTGAGAATCGATGAGTGCGGGTTCGATGACCCCCAGGAATAGCCGACTGCCCGCCGACACTCCGCGGGAAGACTGGAAAACCTCTCTCTGCGCGGAAAGTGGGGCGCCGTGCCACACCCACTAAATTGGGGCCGTGCGAAGTCGACTACCCCGACTTGGCCAGCGGGAAGTGGGCTGTTTTTATCTGAGTTTGTATCAGCTGCTATATCGCGTCACGACCGACTAATATTGATCGAGATGGGGAGCTGTTCTGAATTGCCCCAGAGATAATAAAAGAAATATGGGCTTTCGTCCCAAGGCTGAAATAAACAATTGAGGACTTCGAAGAAGCCCTGTGCTCCAGATTTCGCCATGCCCGCTGTGTCCCATTCACCGTAAGATTGTTGATAAAAAGCTTACAATGCACAGGTGAAGGCATTCATAGAAGCAAGAAATTCGCCTCAAAGGCACGGAACACCCAAACTTTATGCTTGGTTGACGGACTGTCTCGAACCGGATTTCTATTGTTTCGCAGTTGCCACACAAGAGCGAGCCAGGTAGAAGAGACAGACCGGCAGTGGAATGAAAATCGGAGGCCCATAGTGCGTCATAAAGCCGAAATAGGTTGCTATGATGAACGAGGCGGCGCTCCGTCATTTAGAAAGTCAGAGTCGCAACTGCCGAGATTGGTTGGCGCAGTGACAGTGGAAGCTGCAGCGAACAGTGAGGTCACGGGTTGGAATCCATTCCGCACACTTGGTTTTTTGCACTTTTGTAAAATACTCGCTTTCTTCTCGTGAATGTGAAGGATTAGCAGATTTATCGTGCGAGATCTTTTCTGTAAGAATATGAGGCATTTCATTCGCAAATGTCTGACCCCTGCGGCGGGTGTTTTACTGTGAAAATATTTGGAATTGCACCAAATTTATGGCTGCAAGCTCATGTGGTAATTGTGCACAAAATCCCCGAAACAAAGGATCTTTTCACAATGAGAACAGCGAATGGAGTGGACTTTCGAACAATCATTAAAATCGCACAGACCCATTGATTGAGGAAGGAAACAGTACTGAACCAGGATTTACTTGATGTGCTAATAAAAGCCGTGCGTAAAACATTACAAGAGAAATCGCTTGACGTGGTCAGGTTGGAGTGAGTGTGGGCGGACGAAAATCAATATTGATTGGGAGATCACGGCATCAAAAAAAACTGGGCTGATCTGACGCAAATGCCGCAAACACATAGATTCTCCCAAACTATTTTTGGAGACCTACTCTAGGTTGTACTAGCCCAAATACCATATTCCTATCGTAACATAACATAATCAACTTCAGTATCAAGAAAAGAACCTCACCAATTGCAGGACAACATCTGGAGAGTTGGGATTAGGAGGAAACAATGAAATTTTATCAATTTCCAGGCAATAAATCGAAACAAGATAGACAATTTGTACATTTTCTTGCAGCTGCTAGTTTTAACTATACTATCTGTATAGGACATGATTAAAAAACACCAAATAAGGCTAAACTGCATTTTCTCCTTCAATCTCATGTTATAAACAACAAATTGGTAATGCATTAATCATGCTTACTTTGGTAGCCCTTGTTTCTACATAGAGCGAGAAAAAGAAATTATAAAAGTGTGCGTTTTCCAGAAATCAAAGCTAGAAAAAGAGTTGTGTTAACTGCTCACAAAAAGTCCTCCATAGAACTTTTCGCGCGACCGTTCTTCGTCTATCCAATGCAGGTATATTTCTCACCGTCTGCCAAAGAATCTTCAGCCCGTGGTCCGCTGTGTTCGGCGCAGGGTGAAATTGCATTCGAAAACCGCTCAATGACTACGCAATTTTTCATTTCAAAACAGGAGCAGCAGTTTTTAAGCTAAAGTTTTCGCCTTCCCCCACTTCCAATCTTAAGAGTAACCCCCTATTGTTCGTATTGCATAAAAATAGACCTCCCTCATACCATATTTGCTCCCAAAGGAGCTGGCGATCTGCTACCCAATGACCGCGTGATAGCCACCCGCTTAGCGGCGATCAACTCGCGGCAATCATGCAGATTACTACCACCCTAGTCTTCTAAGAACATAGTACTTCATGCGAAATCTTCTCATCCCGAAGCTGTGAAACTCGAAGTCCTCCGCAACATGTATAAAACAGCCACTCAGATATGCACGGAGAATGAAGAGCTAGAAGAATCACGTAGATTGGCTGACAGTATCACTCGACAGAATGGTTACGAGCCGCAACGATGTTGCCAAAGAGCACGTATGGGACTTTCGGGCGGAATAGGCAACAAAGTTGTTCTTCAGCTACCACTCTTTTCGGACAAAGTCAGCGCGACAGTATGGCGATGTCTGGTTCGCGCAAATCTCAGCGATGATGTGGGATTATTAAATACCCCCAGGGACAACATCAAACGACAGCTGGTTCGGAATCGGCTGTACGATCGCATCTGTGAGACGGAAGATTGTCTTGTATGTATGCCCCAATGCAGCAAAAGGCGACTGCGTGTTGAGCGGAGTGGTCTACCAACTCAAGTGTGCTTCATGCAACGAAGTTTACATCGGCGAAACGGGAAGGATGCTGAGTGTGAGTATCAAGGAGCACTTAGCTGGCAAAAGGTGCAAAAATGTTCAAACTCCTCTAGGTACTAAGCACAGGCTAGAAGAGCATGGAGGAGTTGATTTCAGCGTCAGGTGCACAATACTATGTCGCGAGGAAGACATTGGAGCGGGGAAAGCATTGGAGGCCTTTTATATTATGCCCCGTTCACCCAAGCTCAACGCTCAACAACAGAAATTAGTGCTTGTCGATAAACAGTGAATTCTTAACTTTCATACCATTATGCCAAATATAACATCAGCTAGTCTGATATGACGCATGGGTTCACTTGCCTCTTGTCCCGCGTTCTACCTGGTCGATAAGGAGCTCGTCGCTGGTGAAGCTGGTGTGGGTGGATTTCTGTATCTGTTACTGTGGCTCGCCCAAGTTCGGCGGTTGTTTGTAATTAGTCTGAGAGCGAAAAAGGCGTTTGATCGAATATCACATAGGTCACTTTAGTTTAGAAACACTTTCAAGCCTTTGAAAACGACGATTTGCTCGAAACGTCAGGCCACAAATAAACCAGTCATAACAGATAACAAACCTGTAAGGCAAAGTGAAGTCAAGTACGTTCAACATGCCCAGGTTTCAAGACAACCAAACGTGGAATTTTCCCGATCCTCCAGCCTAATTTATTTTACGAAGCACCGATTCTTCGCCTTTAACTCTTTAACCCATTCACGACCACGCCTAATTTTGGGTGGCTGCACGTTCGGACCGCGTGCAATATTGCGTCACCGTATACAGTGTCCCACCGGTGGGCCACTTTTGCTCGAATGGCACGCCACCAAAAAATCGATTTTGTTTTTTTTGCTTATTCTACGGCTGTCGACGTCAAAATCATGATGCCAAAGTTTCAGCTTCCATAACTCTTTCCTTCCAGAGAAATGGCCTCCTAAATTTTCAACTGTGCAGATAAGACCATCCACAAAATCACGTGAGCTCGTTGAATTCTAGCGGTTTGAAACATTAAGTATCGTAGATTACCATGATAGACATTCTTCTGTTCTTCAATTGACAGGAAATGCTTAGTGAAATGATATTTTTTCAGATTTGCATTATTTTGCTTTAGGTACTCCCTCGCTCTTGCGGTCTATCGCGTTCCGACGCGAGTTTTTTGTAGTAAACATTTTTAACATTCTTCTCGACATCTAGGCCTAGAAATGACTCCCCGAATTTCATATTGACTGGTAATGCTGATGGAAATAGCTTTTTTTTAGATCTTCGCCATTTTTTTTCTCGGCTACCCCCTCACGCCCCAGGTTCGGCGCCTTCTAGGAAGAGATTTTTTGTGAAAAGCATATTTGATTTTTACATTCAGAGGTAGAAAATAGTTCCATTATTACAAGTTGACTAGGAATGATTAGTGTAATAACCGTTTTATAGGTTTTCACTCGTTTTCTGCTCTGACACGTCCCCATTTTTCTCGTCCGCTCCTCTCTAAAGTAGTTTTCACCGAAGTTGAAGCCCCGGCCTACGATGGTACACCAACCGTAACCAAGCAGGACTTTCAAAAAAAGGACCTAATGATCTCAACATTGGTGATCTTTGCATGAAAAAAATTCTGTGAACAGAATACGGGCGAAGGAAAGCCGATTCTCTACGCGCGAAGTGTGCGCAGCATCAGTAATCAAGTTTCTGTGATATATTAAATAGTGCTATACGATCTGACCACTCTCAGAAGTAGGAATTGTTTCTTGAGTAATAGGAAAAGGAAGAATTTCGCCATTAAAAAAAAACAAAAAAAAATGAAAAAAATGCGATCTGTACTCATAATTGCGGTTTTCGACCTTGCTGCATTCGAAGGGTCAGATATATTGTAGCGGTGAAGCTGCCAGCGGACCACGAAGTTTATAGTCGACTATAGAATGGGTAAATACATTGACCATAAATAGGTTTGAAAATTCCTCCATGCGGTAGAGAAATCGATTTTTGAAAATGCTGTCCCACCGGTGGGACACGCGGTCCAAAGTGGTAGTCAACGCGTGTCCCACCGGTGGGACACGCGGTCGTGAATGGGTTAAACGTTTGAAATAGGGTTTTGGTGACGGGTTTTTTTTGAAATCTAAGTAAAATTCTGCGTCGAACGATATCTAGGGTCCCTAACTTTGCTTGCCCCTACGCCAGCCAGGTCGGTGGAGCCGAGCCCCATTGTTGGCTCCAGCAGAACTCTGCGTCTTTCATTTCAACCATAGAGGCGAGAGCACCCTATGGAGATAACTATGGGGCTCGGCTCCACCAACCTGGCTGGCGTATGGGGCAAGCAAAGTTAGGAATCCGATATATCATTCGACGTAATATTTTAGATCTCAAAAACAGCCCTCATCAGAACCCTATCTTCAACGGGTAAAGAGTTATAAACGAAAAACCGGTGTTCCGAAAAATAAATTAGGCTGAAGGATCAGGAAAATATTTTTCCAAACTGGAAACACAGTTCAACGCAGAACCTTCACCAAAAGTCTATCTTAAAGCAGAAAAATTAGTTATGAACAAAAAATCGACACTTTCAGGCGGAAAGAAGCACTTTATCAACTGGATTCGGCTGGAAGAAGTGGAACGTATTTTCTGGCATCGAAAACGTTATGTGATGCAGAATTTTATGGGAATTCCGAGAACAACCTTAACCAAAGGGCTATATTCTAGGGTAAACAGTTACGGACGAAAAACTTATTTATCTTAGTAAAAGAAACGTTATTTCATGAAATGAAATCGGCTGAGAGATTGGAAACGTATTCTTCTCAGATTGAAAACATTAATTGATGCCAAATTTCATGAGGATTTTGGAAACAGCTCCGTTCAAAGATCCATCTCAAAGGGCAAAAATGTTATGAGCGAAGAATCGATGGTTTTTCAAAAATCGCTTGGAAGAATTTTACGAAAAATTTTGACTCCAAGGCAGCTCAAAGGGAATTTTTCATGACCTAGGCGAATCATTCCATTAAAGGCAGTGGTCACGATGAAAAACGTTATCGAAAAAAAAACCAAAAAAATCAGCTCAGATCGAAAGCAGCTGAAAAAAAAACTATGAAGGTAGCGCGGTGAAAAACGGGCTAGAAATAGAGGTTCTAAGGCCCAATGATGCCAGTTCGTGCACACGTGCACAGCGATGATGAAAGAGATCGCAGTCTCATCACGTGCAGTAAAGATCATCGACATCCAGGGGACGAAATTAATCCAAATTTACCTGATAAAAACAGTTGAACAATGAAAGAAAGCACTCCCGTCAATGTTTTTGACTAGATGTGTACATAAATTCAAAGGTTCATTGATTGAGATTCAATTTCAAGCTAGCTGATGTTTAAGAGATCATCGATGCCGATGATGTGGAGTGGGCTCGTCCACCATCAAAAGACAGGAAAGTTCAGGCTTCGAATTTGGTCCAAGACAGTATTTTTACGCGATTTCCCCTTATAGGTCCTACTACTCGAGACCCAGAAAAGGGTTTAGAGGGAAAAAGACCAAGAATAGTGAATTTCCAAGGAAGGTCATCTAACGGAAAAAATGTTTCAAAATTAGCGATTAAAAAAAATATTGAACGCAAGAAAAAGAGGATTGAGAGGACGTCAAATTTCGAAGTTGCAAGTCTATAGGGAACATTCACCATTCCCCACTCAGGTATCCTTAACAACCTTCACCTCTCGGACCGCTGTCTCCACCCCAACGAACCTATGTTCACAATCCCTTGCAGTTTTGTGTTGTTTTCAGCGAATAACACGTTGTCGTCGGCGTTCTGCAGGTCGACAAGGGAGCGTCCTGATGGTGCTAGTATCACTTCCGCAGTAAACTGTTCTGCAACTCTACGCATGTCATCAACAAAGAAGTTGAATAGAAAAGGTCCTGCTACAGCTCCTTGCCTTACACCTGTTTTCACCTCGAAAGCTGACGTAAATACGAGGCGTACGAACTGCTGCCGTTGTTCCTTAGTTTATGTCCTCGATTAGTCAAACATACTTCTCCGGAACTCCATCGGCTCGCAGAGTGTAGAGCAGTCGATAACGATAAAAAGGATCGAATGCGGCTTCTTCGTCAAAAAAACACGCTGTAATGGCATTAAATACCGCTGCCACGATTCAATTACTCTTCTCACGACGCCAACTTGATCGGTGGTCGATCTTCCAGGTCGAACACCGGCTTGCTCCTCTCTGGTCGTTTCCTCACGATGTTCGATGAGTCGCTCACGAATGATACGTTATTAAACCTTGTACACGACACACAGTAGTGAAGTCCCCTTGTCATCTCCGGCTTCCGCTGTTCTTTTGAAGGTAGCTGCGTTGGTCCTTGCCACGAGAGCTAATGGCGGCGATGATTTCTCTTGAATGTCGATGCAATAATCAGACCACTGCGTTCACAAAAGTCGACAAGACGGTAGCCATTGTCCGATGTTTGCTCCACTGGATAGAACCATTTACCGAGTACTTCGGATTCCTGCTCAAGTCCCATCTTCGCATTTGCTTCAATCTCCACGACAACAGCATGTTGACAAGGTATCCTGGCTAGCAAAGTATTGAGTTCCTCGTAGAAGGCATCCTTGGAATTGTCTTCGGCGGTTTCGGTGGGCGCATGAGCACTCACTATCCACAGATTGAATCTTCTGTGATCTCGCAGCCGCACAAATGCATTCCTACACGACGTTGAGCGGAATTCCTCGATTATAATATTGTAGCCCTCTCTTATAGCTATCGCACAGCCTCCCACTCTCCTATCATCAGCGCTACCACAGTAGATGGCGTACTCTTTAATGACGGGTCTATCCTTGAGGCGACTCAGACAACAGGTGCGAACTGACCGCTGGCAATCAAGGCCTCTACGGGCGGTGCGCCGGCAAGTTGCGGGCGGATCGCTGCTCATCGTGGCCTCGGCGGGCGGATCGCTGGCTATCAAAGCCTTTGCGGGCGGATCGCTGCGTTTTGGCGGGCGGATCGCTGCGTTTTGGCGGGAGGATAGCGGCGCCTGGGAAACTTGATCACGCTAGCGGGCGGATCGCCGGCACGCTCTAAAGCGGTGATCCGCCCGCAACCTGCCAGCGATCCGCCCGCAAGGGCTTTGATAGCCAGCGATCCGCCCGCTACGCTATGATATGCAGCGATCCGCCCGCAACTTGCCGGCGATTCGCCCGCCAGGGCTTTGATAGCCAGCGATCCGCCCGCTCAAGTTCTACACGGTGAAATTGGTCAATCAATGATGAGTGGATTGGAGTTCATTAATTGATCCACTGCCACGCCATAAGGCCCCATCCGCCATCTCTACTTCAGTGTCATAGTTGTTTCACTTCTATATGTCGCTTTTTTCTTGATGTTGCTTAATTGTTGAGTGATCTTATAATGCTTACCTTGTATTTAGCTCTTTAGAGTACGTGTTCTTTAATTCTCCCAACTTATCGCGAGTATCCTAAGTCTGGGAAGCGGTTGTCTTTGAAAAAAGCATATGGTGTATGCTAGAAATGGAGAGAAAAGCGCTTCGCTTAAAAGATGGCGGAATAACATCTACGCCGCGGCTATTTAGAGATATGAGAGAAACCATACAATATCGTTAAATTCTTGACACAGATGGTGCTATGTACTCATCCACGTTTTACAAGAGAAAGCTCAGGTCGCATCAGCGAAAACGACTTGTGTTGTCAGTATTTCTTGGGCAACTAGGGTGGTGGTCGTAATGTATTCCGATTACGAAAGGGACGGGCAGACGGGGGATGATCGGAGCGCGTGAGTGGACGAACGGGAGAGAAACGAAGCGAAGCGCGTGAATGGAAGAGTCACCGAGTTTTCCCCTTCTCTCCTGCGCTTGGAATAATTTACGATCATCCACTGACGGCTCACTTGGCCATTTTTCAGTTTGTCGCTTTGAAATTATTCAAAAAATTGTTCGAATATATTCGAGTCGATTTCATTCGAAACTATTCAAAATTCGGACCTCGAAAAAAGAGGCCATTTGAATATATTCAAAAATCAGACGTTAAAAAAAGGGAGTCATTCGAATCAATTCGCTATTCGGCCTTTTCTTCCAGGGCACAACTATAGTAAACTTGTGTCAACCTTGTTTTTAGAGGAAGCGAGCCTCCTTTGAGGGAAATAGATATATGACGCATTTTTCAGGCGCAGGAGTCAGACGGCAGCGGCGTCCTCGGTTCAGTTACTAAAGTTTGCGGTGCTTGAACTCTATCTGGAGGTCCCTCTCACCTGGTGAAGGCCCCAATAGAGGTTGGGAGGAGTCGTCGCGCCGCTAGTCGGGGTGCCGGCCGCATCGTGTGTCGCTGTGTCGGCCGCGACGCGTGTCGGCGTGCAGGCGGTGTCCCGGTTTAGCGTGCAGGCTAGCTGTAAGGGCGCAGTGTTGAATTTGAGTGATGAGGTTCCCCAATTTGGATATGTGGACCGTGACTGCCCACATTTTTGGGCGGTGGCCATCGTGCATCAACACCCGTGAGGAGGCGGGAGGAACGGGGGAGGAGCGAGGATCCTGATTGGACGCAACACGGGCTAGCTCTTGTTGCGTCCAATCAGGAACATCGCTCCTCCTTCGTTTCTCCCGCCTCCTCAGGGGTGTTTCTATGGGAGGATACGAAAGGTAAGAATTTGAAAACCTGAATATACCCGAAAGTCCGAGTTTCAAAGAAGTCGAATTACGACATTTGAAATGTACGGTCGGCATGGATCTTAGTGACACGTTCTGTTCTCTAGTAGACGTTGGCGCAAGCTCGGTGCCACATGCTAATACATACATAGGTGCACCAAGTTTGTGCCAACCTTCAGTCAGGAACGCATGGTTAATAGAATTTCATTATCTCGAGACCCACAATGCATATTTTTCTGGAACTCAGGCAATGTAGGGAGCCCTTACAAACTTTGTGAAAGTGCCGAGTGAGCCAAATCATCCGCTCTAGCACGATGCGATTTTACTTCATTTGCCAAAAATGAAAATGCGACTAGTTGTAGCTAGCAACACGTTTTGGCGCAATTTAGTTAGTTGGCCGTATTCATGAAACAAAGGGAGCCTCCCGGGAAGGTCCAAAGTTCGCCCAACGCATACACTGGCTGCTTATAGGAACCCTTCCGGGAGGCTCCCGTAGTTTCATGGATATGGCCACAGAATTTTTCAGGGTGATTGTGAACTGGCGCCCTGAAAGGATGGTCGCGTGAATGATTCCACAATATCCAACCTGCGCCCCATATTGGAGCACAATCGAACCGCAAAGTACACTACTAGCGCAGCTGATGAGCTTCAAATCTCTACTGCCCTAATCGGAGTTAACTTTGGGTCCGCAGCGGCAAACAACCGTAGTTGCAGCGAGCAGCTCGGATATACTAGAGCTGGGTCTACGGGGTCACGGCACTGTCATTTAGGTCCCAGCAAGATTGTTTGTAAGCTGCGTGCTGCAACAGACCTTATCTGCAAATGCGGAGAGCTATTTCACTCCTGTTCGGACACTGGGGGGCGGGCTGGACGTAATTCTTTTGAGAGACTGTGGCATTGCATTCAATTTTTGAAGAGCCACTGCCGTGTCTGGTGTTCGAAGAGGCCTATCGTACACCGGTGGGTCAATCTGTCGTGAACCAACATCTAAGAAAATTTGTAAAGCAACGTCTAAGAAAAATTGTAAAGTTTTCAAACATTGAAGGGTAGAATAAGAGAAACGGGACGGAGTAAACAAAGTGATTCATTATTATGTGGGTATAAGGCAGTAGATGAGCAGTACTGAGGTGTGCAGAAGTACGGTCGGCACTGTTTGCCCACATACCTTGCGTTCATTATTGTGACTTGGCGCAAACTCGGTGCACGCAAGTTATGTATAACATAGGCACATCGGCTTTGCTCCAAGAAACACTAAGGAAAGCAAAATATCAAAGCGATCTGTTGTCGACTATAGGCCGGTTGGGTGCAGCACAAACTTCAGGGCTTCAGTTTCTTGGGCAGTAAAAAGTTTTTGACCGGATTTTTCGGCCCAGGTGTTCCTCAACATGTTTAGGTAGTCAACTCTTTGGGTTGATTAACACTGCGTCATAGGCTCTTAAAGGCATCGTCCACGATGAATTTCGTTCCCGAGTTTCCCATATATGATGGAAGCTCTAACACCCCATAAAACGGCTACGTTGAAATTAGAGCAGGAAACCCATTCAAAACTGCTTTCTCGGCCGATATCCCTTCAATCGATTTCTGAGAAAGGAAGAGTCGATCGCCACGGATCGCCGTGTTGACCCATGATCTCTCGATCAAATGAAGTTCATCCTTCTTTCAGGAGGTTTGTGGAAAAGGAAAGGTGAACCGATATATGTAGAAAACACATCCTTCACGTAATCTCACGATATATTTCATCAACTTCCACTCATTTGTACTAAATCACTTGTTGATCAGTTCTTTATAAAATGACTGACAGCAAATTGTACCAGATGACAGACGGAGGGCCGGCCTTTTTCGACGGAATTCGAGACATTCGAGCTCATATATCTTCACACTAGAGCGTCAGTAATGCAAGAAACTTCTCCTTCGTTCTCACATGGGTCCAACCAATTAATTAAACACAAAAAACTGTTAGTGGTTTTCTGCGCGTACGATGCCTTTGAAGGCACAGTCCAAGCTCAGGGGCCTAATCTAAGATTTCCACATAATTATGAAGAAGACCCACCCCGTATAACACCTGCCAAGTGAGAGCTCTCGATTCCACAGAATGAGCGAGATATAGGAGGAAGCCAATCTAGGGCGCTCACACCAGGAAGCCACTTTGGCACACCCCTTTACGATCTCTCGAGCTGAACAGTGGCGAGATGAGTGATGATTTCCGATCAATAGCCCCGTTCTTCCCTACATTCTCAGCCTCCCTCTTTATTCAGGTCGGCTCGCATCCATACGTTGCAAATGACGGAAGTTACAAGCCTCGGACAACTCGTCCACCATGCTTCCGCAGCTCAATTTTTGAGAAGCCACAACTGCGTTCCCAGGGGGCCTTGAACGACTAGAGAGACATCAATGGAATCAGCATGAGACCATTTTCAAGATAAGAAGGGAAACAGAAAATCGATTTTGAGGTTGGACTGTGCCTTTAAGAATTGATCCTCGACCCGAGGGATCGAAAGGAGAAGGGGTTCAAATTACGGGTACATCGCTGACAACTGGCGGGTAGATCGCTGATAACTGGCGGGTGGATCGATGATAACTGCCGGGCGGATCGCTGATTACTGGCGGGCGGATCGCTGGCTAGTGGCGTGCGGATCGCTGGCTACTGGCAGGTGGATCGCTGGCTACTGCCGGGCAGATTGCTGGCCACCGGCGGGCGGATGGCAGGCCATCGGCGGGCGGATGGCTGGCTAATGCCGGGCAGATCGCTGGCTACCGGCGGGCGGATGGCTGGCTACTGGGGGGCGGATCGCTGGTTACTGGCGGGCGGATCGACGGCTACTGGCGGGCGGATCACTGGCTACTGGCGGGTGGATCGCTGGCTACTGGCGGGCGGATCGCTGGCTACTGGCGGGCAGATGGCGGGGGGATGTCGATCCGCCCGCCAAAAGCCAGCGATCCGCCCGCACCTTTGTCTGAGGAGTTTACTGCAAAGCAGCAAACGGTGCATGGAAATAGCTCAGAAGATTAGACAGCGCAGACTGTTGGATATAGCTCGACAATGACCGGCAATTCAGGGTCGCAAAATCGTGGCTTGTGGCCAAAGGCTCCAAGACTCCTTAAGTACAAGACCTAAGATGTTCTGGACAAGACCCATTAATGCGCCGGACGGTGAAACCTTCACGGAATGTATGGGATACATTTGCGATATGGTTTGCACGTTACATCGCTCGAACGTTACCTGTGTACATTCAAATGTCTGCTGGGTGCACTACCTCTGTACATTACAACGTAAGCACCAACTTGCTCATCAGAGCCACTGGAGCGTAACATAAAGGCAGCATACACGCTCGCAAAAATTGAAGAGATAGCTACGCTTATGTAGTCATACGGCCTCTAGTAGAGCGCTCAGGCCGTTGCAAGCGTCTAAGGGAAGTTAAAATTTAAATTATCGTATTTGAGCCCCATCGCGTCGCCAAATTAACCGTCCTCCGCCCACCAAATACGGAATCCGCCGCCACTCAGTACAAACCTCTCTCAATATTTGATACTCGGATGCGGTTATTTTGGCTCGTTTTTGATCCTTCTGACGGCGTAAGCGCTCCAGAAAAGGCCGTGCGAGTGCAAAAGCTTCGCTGCCCAACCATTCTGTCGCTAGCATTGCTATTTCAGCCAATGCGGTATAACTCGTTCACTTCAGAACCAATACAGAAAGAGCGGTTATTACTTCATTTCTATCGAAACTTTTCGTCCTTTCTCAATACTAACAGCTCCAGGCCTTCGATTCATGTCATAAAATTGATATCATTTGTGAGAGTGTACTATGCTGTCTTCAACGTGATATGTATGCAATCAAGGTGGTGAACTCTCGCCCCAAATTTTGAAGTCAGGATCATCTATATGGCTGAATCAAATGTTTGTACAACATTCGTATTTGTGATCCCTCCCACACTTCTGGGGTGGTATGCAATGAAATTCAGTGAGGAATGGAAAAAAAGAAGTCGCTGCATTCTCGCCGCAAGCTGATTCCACTGAGTGATAGGATAATTTCACAATAATCAAAACGTCGCCTAACCCCTTCATTTTAAAAGATGAGCTGCAGGTGCGGTGAGAAAACGGCAGCTTTCACTTGTCCAGACAAGAAACATGATCAGCATATCGTAATTGCACATTATCAGCATGCTCCATCTCACCGAAAAGCCTTGAACAAGATTTAGAAGTTATGATTTTGAGTGAGGAACGTCACCACGTACCAAGTATTACAACCCACTAACATGTTGATTTCAACCTAGAACGCCTTTCCCAATTTTCCATTGTAATAAAAGAGAGAGGCGTCCGTCCGTACTACTGTCAGTCGGTCAGTTATGAGGTGTGCATTCTGTATTTGCACACTTCAATGTTTTACAAGGGTTACGCCCGAAACCATTCCACAGGACTGCGCCGGACGCCGTTGAAAGTGTGCGAGACCCAAGTGGGAGTGCGCCGGACGCCGCAGAAAGTGTGTTGGACTTACTCTGGCGAACTGGGGCGTCGACAACAGGTTGATCCGCCCACCATGAGTCACCGCTGGCCAACGCGCCGACATTCGGCGGGGCCGTGGCCGCGAGTTATACTCTGGTCGATGTCGAGCTGTTGCACAGCAATTACGGCCGCGAGTTATGATCTCGTTGATGTCGAGCTGTTGCACAGCTAACGCTCTGCAAACGACGCATCTTTCAGGCATGCTGTGAATGAGGAGAGCGCAGCCGGTTCAATTACCCAAGTTTGCGGTACGTTGGCCCCGCCCAGCATCTGGAGGTCATGCCTATCCGGTGGTGACCCCAGTGGAGGCTGGGCGACCCAGCCGCGACGCGTGTCCGAGTGCCGACCGCCAAGCGTGTCGGAGTGCCAACCGCGACGCGTGCCGGTATGCCGACGGCGGCGCGTGCCAGTGTGCCGACCGCGGCGCGTGTCGGCGTAAAGTAGTACCTAAGCTAGATGAAACAGTCCTGTAGGATGTGAGTTGCTGCTATATAGGCGAAACGGGACACATCGAGTTGTCAACAGCCCGACAACAGGCGGACGTCGCTGGGCAACGGGCAGGTCTCAGGCTGACAATACGCGCGATTTGGCTTGCCAACAGAGAGCGGTTTATGAGATGACAACTCATCAACCTGCTGTCGACGCCCCAGTTTGCCTGCTCAAGTGGGAATGCGCAGGACGCCGTAGAAAGTGTGTGGGACCCAAGTGAGAGTGCGCAGGACGCCATAGACAGTGTGCGGGACCCCTGTGGGAGTACGCAGGACGCCGTAGATAGTGTGCTGCACCCTATGGAACTGCGCAGGACGCCAGAGACAGTGTGCGGTAACGAGTGGGAATGCGCAGGACGCCGTATAAAGTATGCGGGACCGCAGAGGCAGTGCGCAGGACGCCGGCAAAAGCTTAAGGGATCCAAATGGGAGTGCCAGCATACTCTCATTCCCAACGAGCCACGATGGTCTCTCTTGGACACCTTGATCGCTTGTTCCACAATTGATTAGCCTATCAGTCGCAGAGCACGTAGAAAAGGGGTCCCATACCATAGGGAGCGCAGTCGGCCTTTCGGGGCCGCTCCCGGAAGGTGAGTACGAGTCACTTTTCAAACGATTTTCGACCGCTGAGGGAGTCTCCCCCACGGTCCTCGGCGAAGGAAGCTCCTCACTGTCGTTCGTGGCGAGGATGATGTCCTTGTCGAAGACTGCGGTGTGGTTGACCCCTTGCTGCGGGCCGTGACATGGACCGTATCCTTGTAGGGGGGAAACCCGCTTCCATCTAAGGAAAGGGAACCCACCCGAGCGCCACGTCTATCTATATATAACACCGCATACACAGTGCGTATCCACACTCACTTTGCCTTTGTTGCACGGAATCCTTGAGGCCATCTTATGCAATGCCATCTTCGACAGTAGAATAGGTCTAGTCAAAAGCGCGAGAAATTTTTGACTGAAGACAACCCGACAAGTCCCCTTGGGTGATCTGGTAATTGTCACCCGCAAGAATTAACAGGTTAGGCCGATTTTCTGCGCAGTTGTCAAAGCGCAATTACTGCTGGCGCAGGTCCTCAGTCCGTCGTCTAGTTCCCCACACAGTGCGTAGTAGGACGCCCGCGACATACGAAAACACATGCGAAATTCTTCATTACTGAGCGTTTCGTGAAGGGAAATACGATCTCTTATTGTCCTCCCAATCTCGAGCGCAATACTAGCATCCCCTAACTCGCGATCAACGTCCTCCATCTCTGAAAAGTTATATCATTTGGAAGCTAGTTCGTTTAAAGGCTAAAAAGAGGGCGCAGCAAAGTTGCAACGTGGCGATGCCCTCTGCGGCAGGGCAAAGTTGTGCAATGAGTTTTCTGTCAGAGTGGATAGATCGTCTAAAATCCACCCGGTCAACACGCATCCAAATGGTGACAGACAGATGCAGAAAATCCACATAATGATTCCGTCTGTGACTCTCTGATTGCGTCGGCAATCCACCCAGTCGATACTGATGTTCCACGCGCGCAAACGGGCACGGCCAACGCACCCAAAGTCAATTTTTTCGCGCCGAACTGAGTCGGTTTTCCAACCAAGTCTGACGGGGCCTGAAGTAAGCCACGCCGCGGGCGACACCGGCTACCTTTCGCGCCAGACAGGCGTATACTTTATTCAAGTCGAGTCATCGAGTCTTGGCACCGTCTGAAACAGTCGACATCAAGACATCCGACTACTCGATTATTCGAAGTTCTGAAAACCCGAGTTTTTTGAAAACTCAAATTTTCAAAAATTTCGATTAGCCGGATTAGCTGAAAACTTCATTGTTCGAAATTTCAAAAAAGGTTCAGTTCACCAGATTTTTTACACTTTCAATTCATTATAGGTTCCCTATTTTTCGTCTATGTGATACGACCTATCTGAGTACAAATTAAGTCTGAGTGCTACTTTTATGCGATCTTAACAAACCGGACGTATGTTTGCGGCGTCACGGAAAATTCTGTTGAACAGCATGTTTTTCATTTACGTCTCGATCTCTGTTTTCCCCTGATATTGTTTACTTTTGATGATCAATAGGCTGCCATGCCTAAGACGGTTATAACACTGAACGCAATAAAAGCCAGTTGAAAAAAGTTTGACGTCGAATGAGTGAGGTTCTGCATATTGGAAGAGCAGCTAAGCCGGCGTTGGCATCGCGGCAGCTCTGCAAGACTCTGGTGTGCGACTCTGCGGCATGATTTGTCCCCGCATGAAAGATCTCGCTGGGCGACGTCGAGCCGGTCACTGCAACTCTGCATGCTCCTTAAAGGCAGTGTTCATGATAATCTTCGATTTTGGGATTAATCGCTAAATCGATTGTTTGGCCCCCGAGTAGAACTGAAATAACGAAGAAACCGAGAAAAACGCATCAGAAGGGCACGAAATCCTTAAGTATCAGTCCGCCTCTTAAGTATCACAGGAAGTGTTTGTTGTGACAATGGAATCTTTTGTGGACCCGTCTTTTGCATTTTGTGTTGCTCCGTTTTTTCCTCCGGACCCTAGCTAGTACTATTTTGCCTAAAATATTCTTCCATTTTCGATTAGCCCCATTTTTTGCCGGTGACAACCACGGTGAACATGTTCATACAACCGGACAACTAGTCCATGCCAGAGAATAATATCTCTGAAATTTGACGATATAGTGCGTTTCTCGCCGTTTCTTCGTAATTTTGGTAACACTTGGTAGCCAACGCATTGTTTTGAGTGGAAAACTCGAGAACGAAAATCATCGTTAACACTGCCTTTAAGCACAGTTGGCATGGACTGCACACCAGTGACACAAGATGAGAAACTCTGTATGAATATTTAATACACACTTTGCAGCGAAGAAATCAATCAGCAACTGAGTGAGTGGAAGTGAAACAACAGTGATTATTTGTAGAACGTCAGTTGCTTCGTGGCGCATTAGTCTTCGTAAGGTCTTGACAACTCTGTCGGAGGACAGCAATTTTTCCAAGTCCACGGATGTGGGGGCGAAATACCGCGAAACTGTGTGTGTGTGTGTGGGGGGGGGACGATGGAACGCAGTGGAACCGGCTATAAAGAGAGAAATTCTGTGAAACAGGGTACGCGGGAAGGATCGGGTGTGGGGAGGAATACTGTGGAACAGGGTGTAATGGGGACAACCGTGGGACCGGGCGTAGGGGAGAAATACCGTGGAATTGAGTGTGGGAGGGATCTACCGTGTAACCAGGTGTGAAAGTGGGGAGAATACCTTCGGATCGGATGTGGGGCATTACAGAAGGATTGAATGTTGGGCACTACCATGGGATCAGATTTCGAAAAACAACGTGGGACCGGGTGTGGGGAGAAAAATCCCAGGGGAGCGGGTGTGGGGGGGGGGGGGACCGTTGGCTCAGGTGTAGGGAGGAACAGTGGGACCGGGTAAAGGGGGGGGCGGCTTGGGACCGGGTGTAAGGAGAGAAACCGTGGGATCGAGTGTAGGGGGATATCATTGGACAGGGTGTAGGGTGAGCATCACGGGACAGGGTGTATAGGGAGGAGTACAATGAGACCGGGTGTGGGGTACGTGCCGTGGACCCGGTGTGGGGGAGGTAATTACCGTGGGAGCGGGTGTAGCGGGGATGGTAACCGTGGAACCGAGTGTGGGGAGGGAAATACCGTGTGACCGGTTGCGACAGTGGAGCAATACTTTTCAGTCAGATGCAGGGGGATACCGCGGGACCGGGTTCAAGGAGGGAATATCGTGGGACCGGGTGCAAGGTAGGGAAGTACCGTGGAACCGGGTGTGAAGAAGGGTAAAATTACCGTGGGTTAGGGTGTGGGAGAATACCGAGTAATCGGATATGTGGTGGAAAACACCGGGTATGAAGAGGGAAATACTGTGAGGCCGGATTTGTAAGAAATACTTTTGGTTCGGGTAAGGGTAATGACGTGGGACCAAATGTTGTGTTGGGAGAAGTACCGCGGAAGAGTGTGAATGTTTTGGAGGGGGGGGGTGGAATGCAGTGGAACTTGGTATGACGAGGAAAATACCGTGGGGCCGGAGGTGGGAAACACCTTGGGATTGGGTGTGGGGGAGGGACACGGTGGAACCGTATTTGAGGAGAGACATAAAGTTTGGCCGGCAGAGGGAATCCGCCAAAAAGATAGTTCGCTGCTGTAAATTTTACTGAGAACAGGGACCGATCCCAATTGACGTTGCGTGAAGGGAGATACCGATTCTTCACTTTTTATTGACTCAACCCTTTACTTTATCAAAATTCAAACTATTCTGTGGTAGTAGTCTTCGTCAGCGACCACGGAGGTAAACTTTGATCTCTCGGATTGTTTCTGAGCGTATCCTAGAAAGCTAGAGTGCCCAAACTATAGTCTTTGGAAACAAAAAATCTCCTTTCGTGATCAGAATAACTAGAGAACAGTTTGCGCTGAGAAAGTGAGACTGAAGCAGAAGTTCATCGGCTTGTAACTCCTGTTGAGATGAACAGGAGGTGCGCTGGAAATATTTTACCTCATGTTCGTGATGAGGTTAAATTTGGTAGCTCTGGAAACTGTTGAGCGATGGTTGAATTTGGATTGCATAGCTCCGAATCATGAACTAGCTAAGGTTATCGATGATTTGATGGTATCAGTGTCGTATATTATCTTCAGATATGAGATAAGATGTTTTCTTTTCTTTTATCTACGAAATCCTTGCATTGCCGCATGAAAGAAAACGGCTTAGCGGCTGGAATTTAGTTCATTGTGTTGCTCGAAACTGATGAGCGGCTAAATACATTTTCCACTAAACCGCTCATTCCCGCGGATAAATCCGCCGTTGCATACCACCCCTGGACTGCTTCCATATGAGCAGACTGCGGCGTTTCGAAAGTTTCGAAACACGCTTGAAGAAAAAAAATTCTTCGGATACGTGATCCTAAAGCGCAGCGCTGTCTTGGTGAGCTATGGATCACCAAAAAAGCTGTGTTTGCTATCCAATTGAAAGTGGTTGGCCTAATACCTAGTTCCTAGTTTTTTGTGGTTGGTTGTTGCGTTGGTCATTAGATATGGGGTGGGCAACTCAACCCCACGTATTTGACAATGTGAAGCTTTTTATTTACAGTTGACCGCAATGTTAAAAGGACATGGTGCGGTTACGGCCTCGCACTAAAACTACGGTAGAATCTGGCACTTTGCCAGATTTCGTCACCGCTCGGTGCCACAGTTGATATTCTTGTGAGCAGAGAGACGACGGTTGGCGCCGATCGACGACAAAATCTGGCTAAGTGCCAGATTCTACCGGAATTTAGTGCGGGTCCGCAACCGCACCATGTCCTTTTAACATTGCGGTCAACTGTAAAGGCATCGTTCCCGATGAAATTCGTTTCTGAGTTTTCACTATATAATGGAAGCTCTACTACACTACACAACAGCCACGTTGAAAGAACCGTGAAAAAGTTACTGAAAACTGCTTTCCCGAACCCCTCCTTCTTCGTTTTCAGACGCCAATCGACGCATGAGGCTCCGTCCATACGTGGCGAGAGCGTGCGATTACGCAAAATCGATGGTCATCGTGGGTACACGATTCGCTAGCCGCTCACAGGCGCTCCTTCTTGCGCGCCCTCGCTCTCGCGCGCTTGCGCCAGCACCGCGAAGCAAGCAGCAAGTTTCGAGCATACTGCTCCATCACTAATGCAGGTGGCATTAAACCTGCTACAAAACTACTGCCCTTGTTTTCCACAATCCCACCACGGAAGTCGAAAACCGTGGGAAATCATCAGCCGTTGCGCCGGCTCGAGCGATTGATCACCCGATCAAACGTTTTCAATCGAATCAACACGAGCTGGGGGGTGTTTGCCTGTGTTAATTTGCGGGCAGCGTTGAGGAGCGTTGAGAGGCACACAACAGCAGGAGCGCCCGCTCTCGCGACGCATGGACGCTGCCTGAGAGAGGAAGAGTTGATCGCGACGAATAGCTGTGTTGACCCGTGATCTCCCGATCAGGGATGTGCGGAAAAAATATTTTTGGAAACAGAAAACAGAAAATATAGTTTGACAGAAAACAGAAAAAAATCTCCAAAAATGGGCAGAAAACAGAAAACAGAAAATTTTCAAAAATCAATAAAGCGTGTTCAGCGTACACTAAACGAAATTTTTCAAAACGTTGAACTTTTTTTATACACTTTTTGAGTGATCTATGCTTCTTTCATTGAATTTTCTAAACCTTCTAGTTGGCTAGAGCAAAAAGTGTAGACGCTCGAGAATTGCAGATTATGAGTGCGATGAGATGACAAATGTTCATCGAACCTTCCTTTCCCAGGCAATAAAAGCTCGATTATTTATTGGAAACTCAATACATATGTATGTCTGTACAAAGAGTACGTATTGAAGTCGGAGCGAGTTTTCCGTTCCTGAGTGTACATATTTTGACACTTATTGCGGGATAACTAGTGGTTTGAACACTGTACTACTCCTCAGAGCTATAAGTCACGCCCGTACCGCGCGCTCGTGCCGTTAGAGTATAAATGACCTGACGTGCCATTCGCTCCAACGTTGAGAGCCTCTCGTAGATCTGTGGCAGAATTATCATCTGCCTCATAGGCTCACCATCGAGTTCTTGGCGCTTAATCTTAACTGAATTCTGTGCCATCTGCGTTGCAGTGAATTAAAACACGTATATAGAGTTTTGCGCTCATGGTACAGTTGGGGCCAACATTACCCCGCTCTACCAAAGCGGGTACGCTGGGGAGCGGGTATTCGTAGAGACTAGACTTTGAGAGAAATGGCCGCTGCGGCTCCGCGATAGTGCCGCCTTGGCGCGTGCAGGCACCGAAACGGCACTATCGCGGAGCCATAGCGGGGACCCGACAGTACCGCTTCGGCTCCGCGATAACGCCGCAGCGGCTTCGGGAGAGTGTCTGATATGAAGCTCAGGCGAAAAAAGTTGTCGAGAATTCGGCGAGAAGTTGTCCAGAATTTGTACGAATTCAGGACAACTTCTCGCCTAATTCTCGACAACTTTTCGCCTAATTCTCGACAACTCCTCGACAACTTCTCGTCGGATTCTCGACAACTCCTCGGCTGACTCTCGACAACTTTTCGCCTAATTCTCGACGACTCCTCGTCTTATTCTCGACAAATTTTAGTTTTATTCTCCACAGCAGCTTTCCGCCTGATTTCTCCTCTCGAGAGTCCGTCACAAATAATTTAAAATAAAATAAGTAAATAAGAAAAAGAATATATATGAACACATGTATATCTAAAGAAACGGTTTGATTACGAAAAGAGGTATCTCACTATCTACATCTGTGGGACTTAAATGAATCAAAAGCGTCAGTTTTTTGATAACTTTGTAAGCACTAAATTCAGCAGCAGTAATTATTCTCTCATTTTTAGACCTTGTAAATTTGTCGAACGATTTTTTTCCAAATTTCATTCGTTCGATGTTTCATCGGACAAGTTTTTTTTTCCCGAATGAATAAATAAATTTGTATACCCGTTATGAATTCGATTGGAATGAATATTCGGAAAATCTATCTAACACATCATAAATACTTTGAACTTTTTTTCAGGCTGAATAATCAAGTGTAGTGATCCGAAAATGGTTTAAAATTCGAAAAATCAAATCTCTCGGTGGGCGGACCCCAGGTAGCGGACGCCTCGTCAACGGTAACCGGTCAGCAGATCTCGAATGGTAAGTACCTGTGGTGGTGCCTGTTAATACTCTAGGATGTGAAGCAACACAAGGCTCGGGTCACACCTATCCATGCGGTGAAGGAGCAAATCAATTGGGATAGGACACTGTACACCAATAGAATGCCAACTAATTGATGCAAGGTTAAGAGGTTCATATTTAGGCCAGAACTGAATCACTTAAAATTTTTTTCGATTGAATATTCCTAATTCTCAACGTCATTTTGATAATTCTAGAACAACTTTTTGAATAATGATATTCAAAATCTCATTTTCCAGTAACGAGTCATAAAAAGAAAGTTCAGTACTTCACAATCGCGAAAACTCTGAAATTTAGTTACTTCAATTTACAATCTTCCGATAAAACCGATATGTCAAAACTCGAAAACATGGGAAATCCCTTAGAAATGTGATGTTCAAGAGTTCGGTGGAATAAATTATAAACGATAACCAGCTTGCTCAAGTTCGATGTGTCCTGAATTCTCGACAACTTTTCGACACATTCTCGTTTCGGAGAAAAGTTGTCCAGAATTCTCACGGAATTCTCATCAACTATGTCCTTCTCCTGAGTTCTCGACAACTTTTCCAGAATTCTTGACAACTTCTCCGAAATTCTCGACAACTTCCCCATCTTCCAGAATTCTCGCCAACTTCTCTCCACTTTCTGAACAACTTCTCGATTCTCGACGGATTCTCGACAACTTCTCGATATATTCTGGACAACTAGTTTTACCTGAGGAAGTTATTAAAGAATTATAAGACAACTAGAGGGGGTCTAGTTGCAATAAAAAAAATTCGCACCTGCGGTCGCTACGTCCTTTGTCTGATAAGGACAGAGGTTACCGCCGCTTTCGCGCACAAGGAAACACGGAATGCACCTCAAATTTGGGTTTATTGAACCGGCGACAATTTCGTTTCACCACACAGGACATCGTACTCCACGCGGGTTCGCTGCTGCATCCTCGCGGAGCCGGCGCGGTTCTGACGCGGAGCTGCTGCGGTACTATCGCCGCGATGTCGAGGCTCAAGGCACGGCAGCAGAATCGTCTGATCACGGAGCCGCTGCGGCACTATCGCGGAACTATCGCGGCACAGTCGAGAATCGCGGTACTTCGCCGGCACTGACACGGCACATTTTTTCAGAGGAATGGGCTTCGTGCTTATTTAGTGGGTTACGGGGCCAGCCGACTTCCCAATGAGTGCCTTCATCTCCCTACATAATTCTGTTCCAAATTGAAGGATCCCGGAGGGTTGGTTGGCTTGGTTCACCTCGGCGAGGATCGAATTCGACCGTGTACAGCGAACAGCACAGTTTCCTCCCACCACGCCACACATGCCCTAATGGATAACCACTACAGCGAGATAAAAATGTCTAGCGTGGTACAACTGAGCCTGGGTGAGGTACACCCTCACCCTATCGGCTTAGCTTCGAAAAATCCAAAAAAAATCCTGCTGCAAATCGCGGTACACGTTTTTTTCTGTTTTCTGTCCAATTTTGCCTATTTTTACAGAAAACAGAAAACAGAAAAAAAATGGCCAAAAATGGGCAGAAAACAGAAAACAGAAAATTCCGCACATCCCTGCTCCCGATCAAAACGTGTACAACGTTCTTTCAGCTGATTTTCAAGGGAGAAAAGGTCAACCGATATGCGCAGAAAAGAAACTCATGACGTAATCATCTGATTTATTTCATGAAATTCCACGCATTTGTACTACATCTCTTAAGATCGAATGCTTTCGTTTCTCATTTGGTGAACGGACGTAACAGATGATCGACCCAAAGGCCAACCCCCAAACCCAGAAAGACGTTTTCAACTGTAAAAAACTCCATTTTGGTTCGATTTTAAGACTTCAGACTACGTGAATGGCCTTAACAAGGCCCACTTGGATGATATAACACAAAAACAGGAATTTGGTTTTCAGCGCGCACGATGCCTTTAAATGCGTCCTCTATGACCTATATACAGTGCGTATCATAAGCCCCAAAATATGCTGTATCAAAAGTATAGACGCACTTTCAAAAATGGGGTAGAACCACTACCCTTCTCGAAGAGGTCATCTGGCTCAAATGTTTATTGTCTAGGGATAGGTATACACAACTCACAGTTTCAATACCTTGCGGTCTCCGCCACTCCTAGATCTAGCTAGTCCAATTACAAGTGGTGAATCGAGTGGGTATGACCAACCCGAGATTAAGTGAGCAGCTCTACCGTCCTTCGAGGGAAATCGACGGGCACCAGTGATATTCTGACTCCTGAGGGAGCAAAGCGATTTTCTGAAGAGCGAAGAAGCCGATTACTCAGAAGGTTCGAGGTATCGGTCGATTTGTCTCCAATTCGAAATCTGCGACCAGTGCAATTTCAGCGGATTTTTCGACTTCTATCAGAAGGAACACGGTCTTCAGTTGCGGTTTACAGAAGAAAAACATTGTTCACCGTCGTCTCCGACCTGGTGCGTACCCTACTGACCCACTAGAAGACGCTGGAGTGCTTCACGCCATGAAGATCACGGCAACGGATATATTCCAAACGGGTACTTTCTCCTCTAGCCATGGTATAGCATTTTTATAGAAACTTAGTGTACTGATGAACTTCTCCTATAAGTATGTGCTCTCTGCTTATCGACACAGTTCTTCAGTACACTAAGTTTCTATAAAAATGCTCTACCATGGCTAGAGGAGAAAGTACCCATTTGGAACAAATCCGTTGCCGTGATCTTCATGGCGTGCAGCACTCGAACGTTTTCTAGTGGGTCAGTAGGGTACGCACCAGGTCGGAGACGACGGTGAACAATGTTTTTCTTCTGTGAACCGCGACTGCAGACCGTGTTCTTTCTAACAGAAGTCGGAAAATCCGGTGGAATCGCACTGGTCGCAGGCTTCGAGTTGGAGACAAATCGACCAATACCTCGAACCTTCTGAGCAACCGGCTTCTTCGGTCTTCCAAAAATCACTTTGCTCCCTCAGGAGTCAGAATATCACTGGTGCCCGTCGACTTCCCCCGAAAGACGGTAGAGCTGCTCACTCAATCTCGGGTTGGTCATACCCACTCGATTCACCACATGTAATTGGACTAGCTAGGTCTAGGAGTGGCGGAGACAGCAAAATATTGGAACTGTGAGTTGTCAATACCTATCCCTATCCAATAAACATTTAAGCCAGAAGACCTCTGCGAGAAGAGTAGCGTTTCTACCCCATTTTCGAAAATGCGTCTATACTTTTGATACAGCATATTTTGGGGTTAGATGCCAAAAGTTACGTACTTTTTCACTCAGACCCCTCAAATGTTAGGCACTAGGGTTGTTCGGCATGGCGAGTTCGGTGGTAATCATACATTCCGTGACGAATTGGATCCAGACCCAATAACGACCTATTTGGGGGTGCATCTATACTTGTGATACACACAGTAGCCTCTCTTTCATTTTGAGCCGGTTGGAGCAATTCCTGTCGGACCTGTCATGTCGAAATCTTTTTATCGCTGTTCTGCTTTGCCATGGCCGACCGCTCTGCTGCTCGCTACGCCCGGACCCATAGGAGCGAGAGAAGCTATATGTTTCACGATCAAAGATAGTTTGACCTAGGTTCAGAACAAAATTCACTCAGATTCGAAGCAATTCGATGGAACTCACTGAATAGTTTCTCCTCCTGGACAAACGCAATATCCGTTAGCACAGACAGAATTCCCTGTGCAAAAGTGTTTCCCTTCTTCACATGTTGCTCCCGGGGGCACTAAAATGTCTGATTTAACCAAATTGCTTCACTAGAAAGAGTAGCGATTCAACTCACCGCGAGTAAGATTGCTCGCTAACGATGGAGGATTCGACACCACTGGCATGCATACGTTGTTGATATTTTGTCGTCCTTGTGGGCACACACAAACACCGCGGTAGCAGTACGATCCACCAATACAGAGAGCAGTGTTATCGGCACAAATCGCCCCATATCCTATAAGATGATTTATATTCGCTACAATATTCCTTGTATAAAAATCATGGAAGGTGACACCTACTCGCAACGCTCCCACTGACCATTAACGGAGCGCAGACACCGTTACCTTGCATGGCATGCTGTGGACATACGCATCTTCTACTATCGTTACAAATCGCTCCCGGCGGACAATCTTGAGCAGTGAAGCATGAACTAAGTGTTTGGCCTGAAAATAATCTCGAAATAGGCAATGAGCGTTGCGAAACCGAGATGACATGAGGATCGAACAGTACAGCGGCATCATATCTATTCATAAACTCCACAAACGCAAATCAAGTTATCGTGATAGAAGGAAATCAAACACAATTTGATTTTCGTTTTCTATTTATACTGCGGTGAAGCATATCAGTCGACACCTAGAGAAAGGTTCGATGGAGACCGGAGGGACTGTTATAATCCTGTAGCAACCATGCAAGGATGGCAGCTCTAAACTATCAGAGCTTGAAAAAACACATCGCAAAAAACTAAGTCTCGCTTCAAATGATAAATGGAAAAAAGATATGCAGATTTCAACGCTGACATATGTATTGACCACAGTAGATGATCCTGTTTTCCATATAGTCGATTCTACGGTAAATAGATTAGTTCCAAGAATAAATAAAGCCTAGCTTGTCCAAATGAGTCCGTGAGGAGCAAGCAGTGGAGAGGTCGGTCATGCGAAATATATCAGTGGTAAGGAGATTTTAACATGATAAGCATGATAAGATTTACTCCGGCTCAAAATTAGGGAGCTAGACCATTGACGCAGTGACTTCTGATGAATTATGATATGTTTTGCGAGGGAATCGTACACTTCCGCTCGTAAGACTTGTTGAAAACGCACAAAATAAGTTTTCGCGTCTTTTATGTCCTTTTTCAAAACCCTCCTTCAGAGTCAGCCTTTTTTCATTCCTGCCAGGAGGGCTATTCAACGAAATAATGCTTGCTAGGGCTTACAAGGGAAGTATACAAAGCGTAGGTCTGATCTGCCAAAACGACTAGTGTCGTTAGTATCCCTTGTGGCTCAGTAGTAAAACTTCGCACTATTCCGCCGCGAGCCGCAGGTTCCAAGAAGTTACAAGCTTAAAAAGCTCATTTTTTAAGCTTTTTGTACCTTCCAAAAAGCGCGTTATTCTTCGGAAAATCCGGAAACTGACCTCATAAATGTGTTCAGCGCCCAAAACTACCCCCCTGAGCGGAGTTTGGATGAAGGCACATTTTCCATACTTTGTCCAGACTGACAGCGTTTTGGACTTGTACCGATTTTCGGTTGGGCGTTTATTTCTACCATTTGAGGGCTCTGGAAGCGTTTTAGAAAAATGTTCCAGATTTGACTTAAAAATCTCCCAGGGGGGTTTTTTGGGGCGCTGATCACGATTCTGTGATTTATTAGTCGATTTTCAAAAGTTTTCGGCTCATTTTGTTTGAAGCTTCCCAACTGGGGAAAATTTCGAGGGAAAAACGCCACTTTCGAGATTTCCGGCTTTCTACGATAGATATGTCTCAAAATCATTTGCTGAGGGTTATTTGGAGTGCTTAACACGAATCTGGAGTCCGTTTATCGATTTTTCGCAGATTATGGTAGATTACGGTGGGTACACCGTAGTTTAGCCAAAATCTCAGATTTTACTCAAAATTTGTATACGGGGGTAAATCGGGGTGGAAAATACGAATTTAACTTTCGTTTGTCGATTTTCAAAATACTAAGGTGGGTTTTGACCCCTAAATGGCATGTTACCCACCGTAACCTACACTAAACCTCAAAATTGCGACAAATGGACTCCAGATTCGTATTCGCCACCCTAGACTACCCCTACATACAACTTTTAAGCTAAATCCGAGAATATTTTTTAAAACTTCAAAAAAAAGCCCTGATGGATACCCTTGCCTTTTCGCGAAGCTGGAAAAACGCTCATAACTTGTTCGAACCTGCGGTTCGCGGCGGGATACTGCGCATTTTTACTATTGAGCCAGAAGAGATACTAACCATACTAGTCGTTTCGGCAGATCCGACCTACGCTTTTTATACTTCCCTTGTTAGATTCAAACGAAAAGCTTCGAAATTTGATTTCCTGATCGTTCCACTGCACACATGGCGCTGTGCAGCCATGTGCCGGCTGTAATTGTATTTTGTAGGGCACACAAAAAAATGTCATTATTGTTTCTCATATGGTAAAACTATTTCTGCCTAAACGTAAACCCTAGAAGTCATTATACTGTTGAATAGCCTGTTTCACCAAAGCTTTATATGATGTTGAAGATCGAAAAATTATTCCAAATTAGGTTTTTGAAAAATAGTGTTAAAGGCGCGAGAACATGTCCCCGCGCACCTTTTGCCCAAATCCTGCGAGAGGTATTATCAATGACAGCTCAATACTGGTTCCCTCCAACAGCAATCACAAGACTACAAATGGTACTGCTTTTATAGGCTCTCAGTAACAAGCAGCAATCCACGGCAAATTCACTAATTTTAATTCTGATTATGAACAGCGCTATCAATTAAACACGGAAAGTTATGAGCAGCTCAGAGAGCCATTTCAAGGGGTCTTGCAATTGGACGAAATAGCATACCTAGGGCACGGATACAAACATTCTGCCTTGGAAGATACCCTAGTGGACAGCGGCAGATATCGGCTACACACGAAGTTCCACCTGCACAGAAAGCACCTGGTCTGCATCTTCGTCCGGGACCAATAAATCCGCCAGTTACTAAAACGTATGAACGTGGTGTGAAGAAAAAGTTGATATACGAAGAAGTAAGCATACGTACTGTCCTCTTGAAGAATGCAGGAATTGCCAGATTGGATCCAGCCCGGGCTGCACTCACATACACCTTCAGAGCACATACTTCCAATAGCGATGCAGGGCCTTTCGCTTGAACATTGCTCTCCCAATGAAGCTGTAGAACTTATGAGAACAAGGGATTGTTGGTCATATCCCGGAAAGTTATCCTCACTGATCTCCATCCAACGCAAAAATACCTCGTCTTTATCACTCAGAGGAAATTGTGATATCTTCCTCTTCTCTGCAAAGCATTTCTGGTGCATGCACAAGATGTTAGCGATGGAAACACAAGGTGAGAACTGTATTATAGGACATAATAGCATGCTCCTTGATTGGTTGTTACACATGTATACGAGACATTCAGGCTTTGACATACGTCGATGATGATTTTTACAATACCTCTGGTAGAAGAATAGCACTGATTTCCTCGGAGTTGTTTTCCTGGTGGACACATACAAGTTCCAGCTTGACATTCTGCTTCACCGCGACACACTTCACCTTCCGAACATGCCATAAAAGGATTGACTGCAACAATCCAGCTTATGTACAACAGATCGAGAAAATTAGGAATTATTCCTGTTATCCAGCAAAGCCGAATTCCCACTGAAAATTTTTCAGTTTAACATCAAAAATCTAGGGTGGTAATAATCTGCATGATGACCGTGAATTAAGGCATCGTACGCGCTGAGAACCACTCACCGTTTTTTCGGTTCAAATGATTTTCTGGGCCCATCTAAGAACTTAGGGAGAGTTTGCTCTGTTAAAAACGCCTTACTGTGAAGATAAATGAGGTCGAATGTCTCAAATTCCGTCAAAAGAGGCCGGCCCTCCGTCAGTCATCTGGCCCAATTTGCTGTCAGCCATCATACAAATATAATATCAACCATTGATACAGTACAGCTGAGGGGAAATTGATGGAATATAACATACGATTACATGAAAAATGACTTCTCTACACACATCGATTAACCTTTTCTTCTCCACAAATCACTTTAAAGAAAGATAAAGTTACTTCGATCGTGAGATCGTTGGTCGAAACAGCGATCTCTAACGATCAACTCTCCCTTCGATTAGGATATTTTCGGTCTGAAAAGGGGGTTTTCGGTGATTTCTTAGCGGGTTTTTCAACGTTGCTGTTGTATAGGGTATTAGAGCTCTCATTATATATGGAAAACTCGAAAACAAAATCCATCGTGAACGATGCCTTTAACCACCATTGAGCGGGTGGTTATCACGCGGCCAATAAGAAGCAGACCGCTAACTCATTTGGCACGAAATAATGCAAAAGAAGGGTTTATTCGTCGAATTTACTAACAGTAGCAGCATACTCTTGAGATTGGTAGTTATGGAAGACGAAAAACTCAGATTTAAAACTGCTGCTCCTGCTTTGAGATGAAAAATTGTGCAGTCAGTGAGAATTTTTTTAATGCAAATGTATTCTGTGGCGAACCTATGAGACCACGGATGGAGTATCTTTTAGCAGTAGGTGAAAAGTATACTTGCAGTGGAGTGGCGAAGAGCGGTCGCGTAAAAAGACCTATGAAGCCCTTTTTGCGAGCGGTTAACACAACTCTCTTCCTAGCTTCGTTTTCTCTAAAACGCTCACTTTCGAAATTTCTTTCCTTGCCCCATGTAGAAATTATGGCTACTAAGCTAAGTACATATAAATAAAGTTTTCCCATTTTTGCTGCTTGTGTTTTAAGAATGAGTGAAAAAGCGTAGTTTAGCCTTATTTGGTGTTTGTTAATCATGTCCTATACAGTTAATATAGTACAGAACAGCAGCCTAAAGAGAATGTACAATTTGATTCCTTTTTCCTTTTTTGCAACTTTTTAGTTATATTGCTCTGCATTAGAAAAGATCCCGTTGTCTTCTCCGAATTCAACTCTCCACATTTTGTCTAGCCCAGGGTCAGGCACAGCGGTGGTCAAGGTCGTCCTGAACAACGACCCCCCCTGAGATGGACATATTTGCGGCTAAAAAACGACCCTCTAGGAAGGGTGAAAAATTGGTAGACTTTAATGACTCGTTTCATTTTGAAAGTTCTTTCAATTTTTGGGGCCTGACCATTCAAAAGGGAATGAATAGCGTTCCATGTGGTCCGGTGGGGCTTTCCGACCACCGTGGGACCACCGCACCTTCGAGATTAACTCGGCTCAAAATCGATTTCATGAGCTCATCTCCGGACGTTAACATTTTCAAATATCTTTCTACAGTTTCCACTCTTGCACTAGATCATGTATATAGACGACCCTTTTTCGATTTTCGGGCCGATTTTTTTCAGTCCGGAGGGGGGTAGGTGAAGTTAGGTTTTTCAAAAAGTTATTTTTTCACCTATCTAGGAATTATTTTAGGAACATTTTTTGAAACTGACATTCGGCCATTTCCAGACGCTTCATTTCGGCTTACGATTTTAAACTTGATTCGATTCTTCGAGTGCTAAGGTATTAAATGATCACAGAGATGTTGTGTGCAATCTTTCTAAAGTTTCGGAGCGAGAAATGGCATTCGTGTGTTATTTTTCGGAAAATTTTTCCTCCTCTGACAGCTCAGGCAATCAAAGGTTTGAAGTGTTATGTCAACCAAACAGAGTAAAGCTTTAGATGATTCAGCTACAGTTTTAGTTTCGCTACCGACTCCGAATTTCTGGTCACGGTCTGCCCCAGAATACGGATCAAAAGCTTCGACCTGATGCAGAAAATATTTGCAGACCTTATGCAAAGGGTGCAAAAAAGGAAAAGGACATTCACACAATGAGAGCTCAATTGCTGAAGCTTGCAACAACTTTGTCGGGCCTAACAGAGATAGACGAGATAGAACTTGCAATGCTGCGAATTTGAAAGCTCCGGCTAATTTTCACGATTAGTGAGGTGGCGTTCACGCAGAAAACCGTGTCAATCTAATGTTTTACCGCAGATTGCTGCAAATTTTCTTGGCATTTACGGTGACTTCAAACAAAGCTTTCGATCCTACCTCTTATGTGGTATCACTGCCAAGGAAGCTCTATCGTTCGCTAAACAGTTCTCTTTTATTGTGATGACAATGAAGACCCATGCGACGCCTGCTTAATCACATTACGATCCCACATCCGCAGGGCGTAGGGTCAAGAATTTCGCACACCACATTAAGTTTGATTTGCTCAACTATTTAATGGGGAACAACCTCCCCTTTTCTCTGTTGACCGACGGCATTACCGAAACGGATCGCAATTGGATTGTGCTTCTGATAAGGTTTATCTCACCCTCCTACACACCCGTAACTTTCCACTTCTCTTTAATAGAAACAGAAAGCGAAAGTCCGACGAAATCGTCGACGCATTCAGGAACTTCTCATTGAGAAGGATTCATGGGCAGACATGCAGTCTGCAGTCTGGTCTTTCCCACAAGTTCTTCGCGTTTGTCATAAGAAAGGTGATGGCCCTGTCTCCCGACGGTGCATCTGTGATGACAGGGCACATAAACGGCATTCATGCAAGACTTAGGCACATTGTAGATGACGAGACAAGGCTCGATGGAAATATGAGAGCAGATGCGAACCCAACATGACTAAAGGAAATTGTAGGTATCTAGATGTGTTTTAATTTAGATATTTTCCTCAGCGTCTGCGCAGCATATACACTGAATTCCGTCGTAACTGCTCAGAACAACTAAGCGTATTGGC
This sequence comes from Aplectana chamaeleonis, assembly GCA_029168955.1. Classification (NCBI taxonomy): domain Eukaryota; kingdom Metazoa; phylum Nematoda; class Chromadorea; order Rhabditida; family Cosmocercidae; genus Aplectana; species Aplectana chamaeleonis. The sequence goes on from JAPDOI010000173.1 coordinate 1,056,592, forward strand.
TCGCTCAGAAACAAACGAACTTTTCGTACCTCAAAATGGGGCGATATATCGGGTCCGCTGGTCGGCCAGCATGCAGCAAGCGCTAGTAAAGACCCCACCAACTACCCGTTTTGATGGGGAGCCTTCAAGAATTGGCGAACGGAGATGCGACTGAAAGTATTGAAGCAAGAGCTGTGGCTGCTGCGTGGACGGGCGCACCTTTCCAAGTCTTCACCAAGTGAGCCACACACTATTCCAGCTGACATTATTTTCAGAGGAACTACAATAAAAAGAAGGTCTCTTAGTATAAAATGTGTCTCGCTGGCACTATTTCGACCACATGATGGGAGACAAGGGCGGCGAAGTGGCGAATGTTGCACAAAGATTATCGAGAGACAATAACGTTTCGAAAATGAGGAATCCCTTGAGCTTAAGATACGAAAGTGTCAGCACAGAGTTTCTCGATCAGTACTACACCTCTTTTGAAGGCTCAATATATCTGAGTACATGCTTTGTTATGACGCTAGGACATTTATGGGCCTTAGTGGACCGACGTCGCAAAGCCATGAAACGCTTTCAATTTCGGAGTCCCGAAAAATGAAGCCAGAAAAACAGAGATGAGAAGTCACACTCCATCAAAGATATCAAGGCAACGCTGATCGTTACACCGATTACATTACTTTTGACATCGATGCTCTTAGCCATCGAGCCTTGGGTAAAGTGTATAACGAAGGGACATCTGTTGCTCTGGTTACCACCCACAACACTGAGTTCTACTCCAGCTATTCCAATCAGATTCGAAGGTATATATTCCCAGGAGAAAAAGGCTAACGCAGGGAGCAGGAGGACTTTCCCTATCCTTTGGGTCGTCACATATTGCTGGAGATGATACAATGTCAAATAGCGAGTTTCGAAAACTTCAAAATGTATAAACCTGCAAACGCCAAGTTCAACAGCTGAGGTTGGCCCAAATATATAGACCACGCGAACAAGATACAGATCACAGTACGCCTAGATTCGATTGCGAACTCAATCGCCTCACTTCAAAAGTACTCTGTTCTACAGGTTGCCATACCATCGTGCAAAACCTTCTACGCTACCATTGCCAGTTCTGCACAAAATTTGCAGTCGTGGCCCAACGAGTTCCGAAGCGATAAAACAGTCTTCACTTCTATCCGATTTTGCTAGAAAACCCCGAAGCAATGTCTATTCCGAATGTTGTAGTCGAGGTAGTATTGAGCTGGTACGTGCTTGATGATTTACTCTATTTTTCATTTGGAAACTGCTCTTCTTCCATCGATAATGTTTACCATTCCATGGTAAATAATCATGGCCCCAAATAATTTCACCTCAAGATTCGATTTTTTTCAGCGATACAGACATTATTTTAGATGGGTCGAAAACAATAACGACCCCGTCCCACGATGGTCCCCGGACGACCGTGAGCTTGACCCTGGTCTCGCCATTATAATGATCCGTGGGAAAATCGTTTCCTTTAGTCTCGAAAAACTTCAGCGAGCTGTCATGAACTCAGGGTTTGCAGACGTTCTTCGCTTTTTACCTGACTTACTTTTGAGGAATTGTTTCACCTTACAGGACAGGTACTTTGCAATAGAAGATGAAGCTGTTCCTTGATGACGAGCTGTTTAGTTCGCGGCTAAACTGCAGCCGATTCGAGGTCAACCAGAGTGCGTGGTTAGGTGGCGTGAAAAACAACATTAGTAATACCCCTGCTCTTCCGTTGTGACTAACCGTACGAGATAGGAACACATAATCCAAGACGACTCAAGGCGAATCCTTGCGCGCATTGACATTCTCCATTGACACAACTGCTCCCTGATGGACACTGATTTGATTTTGAGCAGCTTCGGCCTGGAACAGCACCGTGACCCACCAACTTTAACTAGTTTGCTACTTATATGTCAACATTTATATCTTTTAAGTCATACTTTTAAAAAATGGAAGAGGCTTTGAAGTTGTTGGCATTTGGATTTGTGAGGAGGAAGCTGGCCGAGCGAGGCGAATATGCGACGAGCCAGAATTTTCGATTAAGCCTTTTGTAGAACCTGGATTAGTACCAACTCTGCTAGAGGCAACTGTCGATGATGTGCTCAGCGTAGGTTTCTGATTCGGTGCTACAGAGGATGAGAGAGGAAGTTCCTGTGAGGTGACATCCACGATTGAGGGTGTTTTAGCTGGCGTGATAATATTTTCGCTCTCTGAAACCACGACTAATGATTCTCTGATAACACAGCTATTCCAGGTAGCTTCACAAATAAAAAGTCTACCTGTTGTTGCTATAATCTGCTCATCGGAGTAAACACACTGTCCATTTCGTTTCTGAAAGCCGGCAGTGCACCGACATGTTTTCGAAGAAATGTCGCACACTGAACCGCCATCACACAACTGTCCAGCAGCACAAGACGACCCAGGTGAGGCTTAAAGGTAATGCGAAGTCAAAGGCATTTATTGCAGGCGCAGTGCACACCAGGGATGAGCGGAAAACTTTTCTGAACTTCGGAAATCGGAAATCGGAAGGACCTTCTCAATTTCGGAAATCGGAATTCGGAAATCGAAAAGCCAAAAACCATCGGAAATCGGAATGCGGAAATACATTCAGTGAAATTCTTAACGCTCCCCCTGATGACTGCGTGTACCAAAGAACTTGAACTTATCCTTCTTTTCTGAAAGTTTTCATGCAAACACAATTAACTCTGGCTTTGTGAAAAGTGAAAACGGACCTCGAATCCAAATTCAGCGCCCAAAATAACCCTCTGGGAATTTGGCCAGGGAGAGCGTAAAAATTTTTTATCTCGTGAATATTTCCGATTTCTTCCGCATTTTCAGGCTTTTTTTCGGAAATCGGAATTCGGAAATCGGAAGGCCAAAAACCATCGGAAATCGGAATTCGGAAATCGGAATTCCGCTCATCCCTGGTGCACACACTCAAAGAACAATTTTTTTCACATTTTCTCCTCAGCGTATCTTTCCAACGACACATAACCCCCCTATAAATAAAGTTTTCCCACATCGAATATCGCCCAATTTTTCCCAGTTGCTTCCGAAGTTGGATTTTTAAGGGGCCATAACTCGGTTCAGAGGGGATCTTGTAAGATTTCAGGGATACCACTGGAATCATTATAGGACCGTCTTCAGAAAAAGCAGAGATGCAGAAGAACGACTCTGAAATAGGAATGTGCTTTTAAAGCGACAGTTTAAGTTCAAGGACGAAATCTGAGATTTCCACATGACTATGGAGTAGACCCATCCCATATGACGCCTGCTAAGTGCGAGCTCTCAATTCCTTCAAAGAAGCGAGATATAGAAGGAAACCACCCTGGGGCTCCCACATCGGGAAGCCACTTTGGCACGCCCCTTTTACGATCTTTCGAGCTAAACAGTGGCGAGATGAGCGATGGTTTCCGATCAATAAACTCGTTCTTCTTTATCCTCATCTTCTCTTTTTATTCAGGTCAGCTCGCATACATCGGTTGCAAATGACGGAAGTTACAAGCCTCGGACAACTCGTCCACCATGCTTCCGCGGCTCAATTTTCGAGGGGCCATAACTCCGTTGTCAGGGGGTCTTGTACAATTGCAGAGGCATCAATGGAATCAGCATGGGACCGCTTTCAATATAGGCAGAGAAGCAGTAGGTTGGACTGTACCTTCAAAGGCACTGTTCACGATAAACATCGTACTTGGGTTTCCTTTGAAAAACAATGTTTGCTGCCTTCAGAAACAGAACAGTGTTAAAAAAACGGCTCCGAAAGCACTCCCAGATTCAAAATACGGTCTTGAAGATTACCACAGAAGGGCAAGTCCCGCCTTCTTGGGTCTAGCTGTTGTCGTCAACAGCGACACGTCTCTATCACTGCCAAGCTTTGACCTGCGAATATCAGCAGTGGTTTTCATTGAATTTACCTATGATTTGGAAAGATTTTCGCCCGGAGAACATTTCCGTAAGTTTTCGACAACAAATTCTCGAATCTAATCTCTCTTTCAGGCAGCGTCCATATGTCGCTAGAGCGGGCTCTCCCGCTGTTGTGCGCCTCTTCTCAGATAGAGACATCGCACTTCCCGCGGTACCGCTAGCCGACGTCCCGTAGCCCCTCCCGCGGAAGGCCAATAGATCGGTCGCGGACAGTCGGCAACGCCGTTTCGTTGACTGCCCGTACGCGGTGAACGAGCACTCCGCGGCCCTTCTGCCACCGCTTTACGGCTAATCTGGTGACTGACAGAAGACGATCCTAAAGAAGTTTGCAGCACAGGTATAAATCACACTTTAAGTAAAGGTCTGTTAAAACAAAATTTCAAAAATTCTCTTGTGGGAACTTCAGTTTGAACTGCTCTTGACGCGATGAGGTGTTAGATAGTTATCACCCAACACTGATACCCTTCCCACTTCACTTCCCCTATGGCATCCCCTCTGGAACAGCACAGGTGAGGACTCGAATAGATGCAGGCCGAGACCAATTTCGGTTGATTCATTGAAGCAAACAATGCTAATCATGAAAAATTTCTGTTTTGTATTCGTAATGAAAACACGCTAGTTTGGAAAATTCTTTTTCTTGCAAAAAAAAACTACCAGAATGCTGAAAATATTCGAAGAGGGATATTTTTGAGCACGATGGACGTCATTTTGTATTCAAGAAAATATTTCAAAATTTTTGAGCTCTGAAAAATTTCAAAACATCAAAAGTTTTTGAGCATATTGAACGCTAGAATTGTTCAGTAGAAAAAAAAACCACCAGAATGCTTAAAATATTCGAACAGGGATATCTTTGAACACGATGGACGTCATTTGTATTTTAAAAAAAAATATAAAATCCAAAATTCCAAAACAGGAAGAATTTTGTGCATTGTGAACGTTGGTTTCGTTTTTTGAGCATATTGGACGCTAGTTTTATTTAAAGAAACTACCTCAGCCCTGAAAACTATTAATTTACGAAGAAATTCGAGCACAGTTAAAGGCATCGTCCACGATGAAATATGGTTGTCGAGTTTTCCGTTGAATATGGGAGGTCAGACCCTACTGAGACACTCGTGCCAGAAAGAGCAGCGAAAAATGCCCGGAAACCGGTTTTCTCTACCAAAACAGGATCGCTTTTGTGACGTTTCATTTCTGACATTAGAAGGATTGACCGGTTCGGAGGAGTGAACTGTTCAATTTAGTAAACGTGTTAAACGTGATAAATTCTTTTGATAACCGCTTGTTTTCCTTTCTTAATTGTAACAAAGGATCGACCCAAAGGCCAGCCTCCAAACCCAGGAAGCCGTTTTGAGGTGGCGAAAACTTCATTCGGAGGCAATTTCAGAACTCCAAAGTTTGTGAATGACCTTGTGAAGACCCACTAGTCCGATTAAACGCAAAAACTGGAAAACGGTTTTCATCGTGGACACTGCCTTTAATGTTAATTTTTTCGCTAACGTATTCAAAACGAGAGGAATTTCGCGCAAAGTAGACGTTAGTTTGAAAAAAAAACTACGCAAAGCATAAATAAGATGAAATCAGGAGAGATGCGGGGAATCATAAATATTTGCAAAATTCTAGCTACTTGCGAAATAATTCCACGCTCCGTCTAGCGGGAACTAAATCACAAATTAACTAGAACAGCAAAAAAAATTGGCACCTTTCGAGGACAGGAGGAAACGTGGTAGAATATAGGAAAATATTGTAGATTCAAAGAAGAGGACCCAGAAAATAATTGAATACTAGCATCATGGAATAATATTAGATTTACAGAACTTGAATCACAGAATTACAGCGATCGGCCGTCGAAGCTTCAGTCGAGATTCGATTGCCCAGGACAGCACACGCTAATGAGCTCCAATGGGATACCGAATAAGGGAAAGTCGTTCGTGACCCGAGCCGTCCCCCCCCGCGACGCGACAAGGTCACGCCGCGGACGCGACAAGGTCACGCCGCGATTGGGGGAACAGCTGGTCTCCCCTCAGCGGGAAATGGGGCGCTATGCCACGCCCATGGAATCGGGGCCGCACGAAGTCGACTAGCCCGACTTGGTCGGCGGGAAGTGGGCTGTTTTCGTCTCAGTTGACGCTCCTCAACGCTGCCCGCAAATTAACACAGGCAATCACCCCCCACCTCGTGTTGATTCGAGTGAAAACGTTTGATCGGGTGATCAATCGCTCGAATCGGCGCAACGGCTGATGATTTCCCATGGTTTTCAACTTCCGTGGAGCGATTATGGAAAACAAGGGCAGTAGTTTTGCTACAGGTTTAATGCCACCTGCTTTAGTGATGGAGCAGTGAGCTTGAAACCTGCTGCTTGCTTCGTGGTGCTGGCGTAAGCGTGCGAGAGCGAGCGGGCGAGGGCGCGCGAGAAGGAGCGTCTGTGAGCGGCTAGCGAATCGTGTGCTCACGCTGACCATAGATTTTGCGTAATCGCACGCTCTCGCCACGTTTGGACGGAGCCTCAATGAAAAATCACTACCGATGATCGCAGGTCAAAGCTTGGCGGCGATAGAGTCGTGTTGGTGTTGCCAACAACAACTAGACCCGAGAAGATCGGACATGCCCACTGTGGTGATCATCAAAACCGTTTTTTGCCTCTGGGAAGGCTTTCTGACCCGTTTTTTAAATACTGTTCTGCTTCTATGCTTCTATGGGCTACCACCATTGTTTTTCAAACAAAACTTAAGAACCGAGTTTATCGTGAACAGTGCCTTTAATAAGGAACGAGCGCGCGAAAGGCCTTGAAACAAATCAGATTTTTAGTCGAAGTACGCCGAACTTCGTGAGACTATCAGAACCTCATAAGTTGTTGCTGTTGTTGTTGTGAAGTCAACAATGCAGATAATGTACCGGAAGATGAGGACTGATCAGACGCGAACGAAGTGACCGTCTATAATTTTTTCCTCATTCACTGTAATCAAATCGCTGGGATGGCTGCCTTAGGTGAACGTGACACCGCTGTCAGAAGCGCTTTTCGACACCGCGGAAACGCGAATATTCCTTCGACAGGAACGATTGAGGTAATGTGCATATTTACGTATCGCAAGAGATCAAGAAACGAGCATATAATTAATCACCTTTGACAATTTGTTTGCACTGATGTGATGATACGACCGTACCAACTGGGCATTCACATATTCTATCCTTGCAAATTGAACCTCCCGAGCATTGCTCAGTCATACTACATGCTCCACCAATACTCACTGAAATACGTTTGGTTAACCTCACATACAGCCCTAAAGGGAAGATTTGAATCCTTCCATACACATACTATGTGGTACCATGCAATAAAAGAGGACTCGTTTGAAGGCAGTGTTCACGATAAAAAATGTGTCTCAGTTTCCACTAGGAGTGGGTAGTGGAGGGGCATACTGTAACGTTGACGTCGAAAGAACGCATGAAAACGAGCCAGGAAAAGCTCCAAAAGAGCCCGAAGTTGCATCTTCGAGCGCAAGGCAAACCCCAAAAGCGCAACACACGCCCGCCGACGTGAACAAATGAATGCTCAAGATCGTGAGATGAGTGATGATTTCCAATCATTAGCCCCGTTTTTCCCTTCACTCTCAACTTCTCTCTTTACTCAGGTCAGCTCGCATACATCGGCTGCAAAACATGGAAGTTACAAGCCTCGGACAATTCGTCCACCATGTTTCCTTAGCTCAATCTTTGAGGGACCATAACTCCGTTCCTAGAAAGTCTTGCACGATTCTAAAACATCATTGGAATCAGCATAGGACCGTCTTCAAGATAGGCGGAAAAGCAGAAAAACGATTCTTATCGTGAACACTGGCTTTAAGAACCTAGGACATGCTTTTGCAAAACGAAAAAGACATAAACCCAAATAAGCCCAATGAATAGAGATAAAATTCAAGGAGGTCTATTTCTTTGTTACTGTAATGGAACCATTTTCTCATTATCATAGTGCCCTCATCGATGACGGCTCTGGAATATCTTCAACAGAATAAAACTTGAGTGAAAGTGTGTTTCGAATGTGAACCTGCATTGCTCTCGCCCTTGACGCAATGCGAATCCGCTATTCGATATCCTGCTTTGCATTGACACACTCCTCTGACGCAAACAGAATTTCCCACACAAAGATCTTCTGCACCGCAGAGATATCCCGGCTTGACTGAAACACGTACTAAAAAAATTATGAACTGAACCATATACCCATCTTTGATAGGAAAATTGTACTTGTCAGCCTTCGTTGGCACTTGTTGTCTCTAACAACCATTCCAGGGGAACATTCGCAAATGTAGCCAAGGCAGGACGATTCTCCCTCACAATCGTCCACTGACGAGCATTTCTCACCAATAGGAACTAAACAATCGACATCTTCGATTAAACAATCGTAACATATTGGAAGGCTTGGCCCATAAGCGCTATCCACTAGCAAAGGCCGAAAAAGTTCCAGAGCTCTTCAAGATTGTCTGAGTGAATAGTACTAACAATAAGTAAGTGTTTCGTATCCAAGCATGCATCCAGCGAGCGACTAAGGGCAGCATCAGGGCTCATTAAGAGTGTCGCATTGAAAAAAGAGAGATTACAGAAAACCGATGTCATCCCCTACAGCGAGCTCTTGTTGATGAAATATGTCAAATTCGAATTGACTGCATACTATAGTGAGGATCGAATATTCCAATGTTCGAATTTTTCGAACGAATTTTTATTGGAACATTCGAATATTCGAAAAGTGTGAATATTCAAACATTATTCGAATTCGACTATTTGCAAAAGGGGAAAATTCGAAAGTTATTCGTATTCGACTAATCGCAAAAGGTGAAAATTCGAACATTATTCGAATTTCACTATTCGCAAAAGTTGAATATTCGAACATAATTCGATTATTCGCAGAGGTTAATTTTCGAACGTTATTCGAATTTGAATACCCGAGCTAATTTAACAAAAAATATGAAAATCTGCTATAATGCGGGATAGAAAATGAGCGATTTATTCGAAATTCGTTCGTTCGAAATGAAAAATGAACGAATTCATTCAAAATTCGTTCGTTCGAAATATAAAATGAGCGAATTTTCTTGAAATTCGTTCGTTCGGGATAAAAAATGAACGAATTTATTCGAAATTCGCTCGTTCGGGATAGAAAATGAACGAATTTATTCGAAATTCGTTCGTTCGGGATAGAAAATGAACGAATTTATTCAAAATTCGATCGTTCGAAATAAAAAATGAACGAATTTATTCGAAATTCGTTCGTTCGGGATAGAAAATGAACGAATTTATTCGAAATTCGCTCGTTCGGGATAAAAAATGAACGAATTTATTCGAAATTCGTTCGTTCAAAATGAAAAATGAACAAATTTATTCGAAATTCTCTCGTTCGGGATAAAAAAATGAACGAATTTATTCGAAATTCGTTCGTTCAAAATGAAAAATGAACGAATTTATTCGAAATTCTCTCGTTCGAAATGAAAAATGAACAAATTTATTCAAAGTTCGTTCGTTCGAAATGAAAAATAAACGAATTTATTCGAAATTCGCTCGTTCGGGATAAAAAATGAACGAATTTATTCGAAATTCGTTCGTTCAAAATGAAAAATGAACGAATTTTTTTCGAAATTCATTCGTTCGGAATAGAAAATGAACGAATTTATTCGAAATTCGCTCGTTCGGGATAAAAAATGAACGAATTTATTCGAAATTCGTTCGTTCGAAATAAAAAATGAACGAATTTATTCGAAATTCGTTCGTTCGAAATAAAAAATGAACGAATTTATTCGAAATTCTCTCGTTCGAAATAAAAAATGAACGAATTTATTCGAAATTCGTTCGTTCGAAATAAAAAATGAACGAATTTATTCGAAATTCGTTCGCTCGAAATAAAAAATGAACAAATTTATTCAAAATTCGTTCGTTCGAAATGAAAAATAAACGAATTTATTCGAAATTCTCTCGTTCGGGATAAAAAAAATGAACGAATTTATTCGAAATTCGTTCGTTCAAAATGAAAAATGAACGAATTTATTCGAAATTCTCTCGTTCGGGATAAAAAAATGAACGAATTTATTCGAAATTCGTTCGTTCAAAATGAAAAATGAACGAATTTATTCGAAATTCTCTCGTTCGAAATGAAAAATAAACGAATTTATTCGAAATTCTCTCGTTCGGGATAAAACAATGAACGAATTTATTCGAAATTCGTTCGCTCGAAATAAAAAAATGAACGAATTTTTTTCGAAATTCGCTCGTTCGGGATAAAAAATGAACGAATTTATTCGAAATTCGTTCGTTCAAAATGAAAAAATTTATTCGAAATTCTCTCGTTCGGGATAAAAAAATGAACGAATTTATTCGAAATTCGTTCGTTCGAAATAAAAAATGAACGAATTTATTCGAAATTCGTTCGTTCGAAATGAAAAATGAACGAATTTATTCGACATTCGAAAAATGAATGATTTTATTCGAAATTCGTTCGCTCGAAATAAAAAATGAACGAATTTATTCGAAATTCGCTCGTTCGGGATAAAAAATGAACGAATTTATTCGAAATTCGTTCGTTCGAAATAAAAAATGAACGAATTTATTCGAAATTCGTTCGCTCGAAATAAAAAATGAACGAATTTATTCGAAATTCGTTCGTTCGAAATGAAAAATGAACGAATTTATTCGAAATTCGTTCGTTCGAAATAAAAAATGAACGAATTTATTCGAAATTCGTTCGTTCGAAATAAAAAATGAACGAATTTATTCGAAATTCGTTCGTTCGAAATGAAAAATGAACGAATTTATTCGAAATTCGTTCGTTCGAAATAAAAAATGAACGAATTTATTCGAAATTCGTTCGTTCGAAATAAAATGAACAAAATTATTCGAAATTCGTTCGTTCGAAATAAAAATGAACGAATTTATTCGAAATTCGTTCGTTCGAAATAAAAAATGAACGAATTTAATCGAAATTCGTTCGTTCGAAATGAAAAATGAATGATTTTATTCGAAATTCGTTCGCTCGAAATAAAAAATGAACGAATTTATTCGAAATTCGTTCGTTCGGGATAAAAAATGAACGAATTTATTCGAAATTCGTTCGTTCGGAATAAAAAACGAACGAATTTATTCGAAATTCGTTCGCTCGAAATAAAAAATGAACGAATTTTTCTCGAAATTCGTTCGTTCGGAATAGAAAATGAACGAATTTATTCGAAATTCGTTCGCTCGAAATAAAAAATGAACAAATTTATTCGAAATTCGTTCGTTCAAAATGAAAAATGAACGAATTTATTCGAAATTCTCTCGTTCGAAATGAAAAATAAACGAATTTATTCGACATTCGAAAAATGAATGATTTTATTCGAAATTCGTTCGCTCGAAATAAAAAATGAACGAATTTTTTTCGAAATTCGTTCGTTCGGAATAGAAAATGAACGAATTTATTCGAAATTCGCTCGTTCGGGATAAAAAATGAACGAATTTATTCGAAATTCGTTCGTTCAAAATGAAAAATGAACAAATTTATTCGAAATTCTCTCGTTCAAAATGAAAAATGAACGAATTTATTCGAAATTCTCTCGTTCGAAATGAAAAATAAACGAATTTATTCGAAATTCGTTCGTTCGAAATAAAAAATGAACGAATTTATTCGAAATTCGTTCGTTCGAAATAAAAAATGAACGAATTTATTCGAAATTCGTTCGTTCGAAATAAAAAATGAACGAATTTATTCGAAATTCGTTCGTTCGAAATAAAAAATGAACGAATTTATTCGAAATTCGTTCGCTCGAAATAAAAAATGAACAAATTTATTCAAAATTCGTTCGTTCGAAATGAAAAATAAACGAATTTATTCGAAATTCTCTCGTTCGAAATGAAAAATGAACGAATTTATTCGAAATTCTCTCGTTCGGGATAAAAAAATGAACGAATTTATTCGAAATTCGTTCGTTCGAAATAAAAAATGAACGAATTCATTCGAAATTCGTTCGTTCGAAATGAAAAATGAACGAATTTATTCGAAATTCGTTCGTTCGAAATGAAAAATGAACGAATTTATTCGAAATTCGTTCGTTCGAAATGAAAAATGAACGAATTTATTCGAAATTCGTTCGTTCGAAATAAAAAATGAACGAATTTATTCGAAATTCGTTCGTTCGAAATAGAAAATGAACGAATTTCTTCGAAATTCGTTCGTTCGAAATAAAAAATGAACGAATTTATTCGAAATTCGTTCGTTCGAAATGAAAAATGAACGAATTTATTCGAAATTCGTTCGTTCGAAATGAAAAATGAACGAATTTATTCGAAATTCGTTCGTTCGAAATAAAAAATGAACGAATTTATTCGAAATTCGTTCGTTCGAAATGAAAAATGAACGAATTTATTCGAAATTCGTTCGTTCGAAATAGAAAATGAACGAATTTATTCGAAATTCGTTCGTTCGAAATAAAAAATGAACGAATTTATTCGAAATTCGTTCGTTCGAAATAAAAAATGAACGAATTTATTCGAAATTCGTTCGTTCGAAATGAAAAATGAACGAATTTATTCGAAATTCGTTCGTTCGAAATGAAAAATGAACGAATTTATTCGAAATTCGTTCGTTCGGAATGAAAAATGAACGAATTTATTCGAAATTCGTTCGTTCGAAATAAAAAATGAACGAATTTATTCGAAATTCATTCGGAATGAAAAATGAACGAATTTATTCGAAATTCGTTCGTTCGAAATAAAAAATGAACGAATTTATTCGAAATTCGTTCGTTCGAAATAAAAAATTAACGAATTTATTCGAAATTCGTTCGTTCGAAATGAAAAATGAACGAATTTATTCGAAATTCGTTCGTTCGAAATAAAAAAAGAACGAATTTATTCGAAATTCCTTCGTTCGAAATGAAAATGAACGAATTTATTCGAAATTCGTTCGTTCGAAATAAAAATGAACGAATTTATTCGAAATTCGTTCGTTCGAAATGAAAAATGAACGAATTTATCCGAAATTCGTTCGTTAGGAATGAAAAATGAACGAATTTATCCGAAATTCGTTCGTTCGGAATGAAAATGAACGAATTTATTCGAAATTCGTTAATTGGAAAGAAAAAAAGAACGAATTTATTCGAAATTCGTTCGTTCGAAATAAAAAATGAACGAATTTATTCGAAATTCGTTCGTTCGAAATAAAAAATGAACGAATTTATTCGAAATTCGTTCGTTCGAAATGAAAAATGAACGAATTTATTCGAAATTCGTTCGTTCGAAATGAAAAATGAACGAATTTATTCGAAATTCGTTCGTTCGGAATGAAAAATGAACGAATTTATTCGAAATTCGTTCGTTCGGAATGAAAAATGAACGAATTTATTCGAAATTCGTTCGTTCGAAATAAGAAATGAACGAATTTATTCGAAATTCGTTCGTTCGGAATGAAAAATGAACGAATTTATTCGAAATTCGTTCGTTCGAAATAAAAAATGAACGAATTTATTCGAAATTCGTTCGTTCGAAATAAAAAATGAACGAATTTATTCGAAATTCGTTCGCTCGAAATAAAAAATGAACGAATTTATTCGAAATTCGTTCGTTCGAAATGAAAAATGAACGAATTTATTCGAAATTCGTTCGTTCGAAATAAAAAATGAACGAATTTATTCGAAATTCGTTCGTTCGAAATAAAAAATGAACGAATTTACTCTAAATTCGTTCGTTCGAAATGAAAAATGAACGAATTTATTCGAAATTCGTTCGTTCGAAATAGAAAATGAACGAATTTAATCGAAATTCGTTCGTTCGAAATGAAAAATGAACGAATTTATTCGAAATTCGTTCGTTCGAAATGAAAAATGAACGAATTTATTCGAAATTCGCTCGTTCGAAATGAAAAATGAACGAATTTATTCGAAATTCTCTCGTTCGAAATGAAAAATGAACAAATTTATTCAAAGTTCGTTCGTTCGAAATGAAAAATAAACGAATTTATTCGAAATTCGCTCGTTCAAAATGAAAAATGAACGAATTTTTTTCGAAATTCATTCGTTCGGAATAGAAAATGAACGAATTTATTCGAAATTCGTTCGTTCAAAATGAAAAATGAACGAATTTTTTTCGAAATTCGTTCGTTCGGAATGAAAAATGAACGAATTTATTCGAAATTCGTTCGTTCGGAATGAAAAATGAACGGATTTATTCGAAATTCGTTCGTTCGGAATGAAAAATGAACGAATTTATTCGAAATTCGTTCGTTCGAAATAAAAAATGAACGAATTTATTCGAAATTCGTTGGTTCAAAATGAAAAATGAACGAATTTATTCGAAATTCGTTGGTTCAAAATGAAAAATGAACGAATTTATTCGAAATTCGTTCGTTCGGAATGAAAAATGAACGGATTTATTCGAAATTCGTTCGTTCGAAATAAAAAATGGACGAATTTATTCGAAATTCGTTCGTTCGGAATGAAAAATGAACGAATTTATTCGAAATTCGTTCGTTCGGAATGAAAAATGAACGAATTTATTCGAAATTCGTTCGTTCGTAATGAAAATGAACGAATTTATTCGAAATTCGTTCGTTCGAAATGAAAAATGAACGAATTTATTCGAAATTCGTTCGTTCGAAATGAAAAATGAACGAATTTATTCGAAATTCGTTCGTTCGAAATAAAAATGAACGGATTTATTCGAAATTCGTTCGTTCGGAATGAAAAATAAACGGATTTATTCGAAATTCGTTCGTTCAAAATAAAAAATGGACGAATTTATTCGAATTTCGTTGGTTCGAAATAAAAATGAACGAATTTATTCGAAATTCGTTCGTTCGAAATGAAAATGAACGAATTTAATCGAAATTCGTTCGTTCGAAATGAAAAATGAACGAATTTATTCGAAATTCGTTCGTTCGAAATGAAAAATGAACGAATTTATTCGAAATTCGTTCGTTCGAAATAAAAAATGAACGAATTTATTCGAAATTCGTTCGTTCGAAATAAAAAATGAACGAATTTATTCGAAATTCGTTCGCTCGAAATAAAAAATGAACAAATTTATTTAAAATTCGTTCGTTCGAAATGAAAAATAAACGAATTTATTCGAAATTCGCTCGTTCAAAATGAAAAATGAAGGAAATTTATTCGAAATTCTCTCGTTCGAAATGAAAAATAAACGAATTTATTCGACATTCGAAAAATGAATGATTTTATTCGAAATTCGTTCGCTCGAAATAAAAAATGAACAAATTTATTTAAAATTCGTTCGTTCGAAATGAAAAATAAACGAATTTATTCGAAATTCGCTCGTTCAAAATGAAAAATGAACGAATTTATTCGAAATTCTCTCGTTCGAAATGAAAAATAAACGAATTTATTCGACATTCGAAAAATGAATGATTTTATTCGAAATTCGTTCGCTCGAATTAAAAAATGAACGAATTTTTTTCGAAATTCGTTCGTTCGGAATAGAAAATGAACGAATTTATTCGAAATTCGTTCGCTCGAAATAAAAAATGAACAAATTTATTCGAAATTCGTTCGTTCAAAATAAAAAATGAACAAATTTATTCGAAATTCGTTCGTTCAAAATGAAAAATAAACGAATTTATTCGAAATTCTCTCGTTCGAAATGAAAAATGAACGAATTTATTCGAAATTCGTTCGTTCGAAATAAAAATGAACGAATTTATTCGAAATTCGTTCGTTCGAAATAAAATGAACGAATTTATTCGAAATTCGTTCGTTCGGGATAAAAATGAACGAATTTATTCGAAATTCGTTCGTTCGAAATGAAAAATGAACGAATTTATTCGAAATTCGTTCGTTCGAAATGAAAAATGAACGAATTTATTCGAAATTCGTTCGTTCGAATTGAAAAGTTAACGAATTTATTCGAAATTCGTTCGTTCGAAAAAAAATGAACGAATTTATTCGAAATTCGTTCGTTCGAAAAAAATGAACGAATTTATTCGGAATTCGTTCGTTCGGAATGAAAAATGAACGAATTTATTCGAAATTCGTTCGTTCGGAATGAAAAATGAACGAATTTATTCGAAATTCGTTCGTTCGAAATGAAAAATGAACGAATTTATTCGAAATTCGTTCGTTCGGAATGAAAAATGAACGAATTTATTCGGAATTCGTTCGTTCGAAAAAAATGAACGAATTTATTCGAAATTCGTTCGTTCGGAATGAAAAATGAACGATTTTTTTCGAAATTCGTTCGTTCGAAATAAAAAATGAACGAATTTATTCGACATTCGTTCGTTCGCAATAAAAATGAACGAATTTATTCGAAATTCGTTCGAAATGAAAAATGAACGAATTTATTCGAAATTCGTTCGTACGAAATGAAAAATGAACGAATTTATTCGAAATTCGTTCGTTCGGAATGAAAAATGAACGAATTTATTCGAAATTCGTTCGTTCGAAATGAAAAATGAACGAATTTATTCGAAATTCGTTCGTTCGAAATAGAAAATGAACGAATTTATTCGAAATTCGTTCGTTCGAAATAAAAATGAACGAATTTATTCGAAATTCGTTCGTTCGAAATGAAAAATGAACGAATTTATTCGAAATTCGTTCGTTCGAAATGAAAAATGAACGAATTTATTCGAAATTCGTTCGTTCGGAATGAAAAATGAACGAATTTATTCGAAATTCGTTCGTTCAAAATAAAAAATGAACGAATTTATTCAAAATTCGTTCGTTCGAAATAAAAAATGAACGAATTTATTCGAAATTCGTTCGTTCGAAATGAAAAATGAGCGAATTTATTCGAAATTCGTTCGTTCAAAATGAAAAATTAACGAATTTATTTGAAATTCGTTCGTTCGAAATAAAAAATGAACGAATTTATTCGAAATTCGTTCGTTCGAAATAAAAATGAACGAATTTATTCGAAATTCGTTCGTTCGAAATGAAAAATGAACGAATTTATTCGAAATTCGTTCGTTCGAAATGAAAAATGAACGAATTTATTCGAAATTCGTTCGTTCGAAATAAAAAATGAACGAATTTATTCGAAATTCCTTCGTTCGAAATAAGAAATGAACGAATTTATTCGAAATTCGTTCGTTCGAAATAAAAAATGAACGAATTTAATCGAAATTCGTTCGTTCGAAATGAAAAATGAACGAATTTATTCGAAATTCGTTCGTTCGAAAAAAAAATGAACGAATTTATTCGAAATTCCTTCGTTCGAAATAAGAAATGAACGAATTTAATCGAAATTCGTTCGTTCGAAATGAAAAATGAACGAATTTATTCGAAATTCGTTCGTTCGAAATAAAAAATGAACGAATTTATTCGAAATTCGTTCGTTCGAAATAGAAAATGAACGAATTTAATCGAAATTCGTTCGTTCGAAATGAAAAATGAACGAATTTATTCGAAATTCGTTCGTTCGAAATAAAAAATGAACGAATTTATTCGAAATTCGTTCGTTCGAAATAAAAAATGAACGAATTTATTCGAAATTCGTTCGTTCGAAATAAAAAATGAACGAATTTATTCGAAATTCGTTCGTTCAAAATGAAAAATGAACGAATTTTTTCGAAATTCGTTCGTTCGAAATAAAAAATGAACGAATTTATTCGAAATTCCTTCGTTCGGAATGAAAAATGAACGAATTTATCCGAAATTCGTTCGTTCGGAATGAAAAATAAACGGATTTATTCAAAATTCGTTCGTTCGGAATGAAAAATGAACGGATTTATTCGAAATTCGTTCGTTTGGAATGAAAAATGAACGAATTTATCCGAAATTCGTTCGTTCGGAATGAAAAATAAACGGATTTACTCGAAATTCGTTCGTTCAAAATAAAAAATGAACGAATTTATTCGAAATTCGTTCGTTCGAAATAAAAAATGAACGAATTTATTCGAAATTCGTTCGTTCGAAATGAAAAATGGACGAATTTATTCGAAATTCGTTGGTTCGAAATAAAAAATGAACGAAATTATTCGAAATTCGTTCGTTCGAAATAAAAAATGAACGAATTTATTCGAAATTCGTTCGTTCGAAATAAGAAATGAACGAATTTATTCGAAATTCGTTCGTTCGAAATGAAAAATGAACGAATTTATTCGAAATTCGTTCGTTCGAAATAAAAAATGAACGAATTTATTCGAAATTCGTTCGTTCGAAATAAAAAATGAACGAATTTATTCGAAATTCGTTCGTTCAAAATGAAAAATGAACGAATTTATTCGAAATTCTCTCGTTCGAAATGAAAAATGAACGAATTTAATCGAAATTCGTTCGTTCGAAATGAAAAATGAACGAATTTATTCGAAATTCGTTCGTTCGAAATAAAAAATGAACGAATTTATTCGAAATTCCTTCGTTCGAAATAAGAAATGAACGAATTTATTCGAAATTCGTTCGTTCGAAATAAAAAATGAACGAATTTAATCGAAATTCGTTCGTTCGAAATGAAAAATGAACGAATTTATTCGAAATTCGTTCGTTCGAAATGAAAAATGAACGAATTTATTCGAAATTCGTTCGTTCGAAATAAAAAATGAACGAATTTATTCGAAATTCCTTCGTTCGAAATAAGAAATGAACGAATTTATTCGAAAATCGTTCGGTCGAAATAAAAAATGAACGAATTTATTCGAAATTCGTTCGTTCGAAATAAAAATGAACGAATTTATTCGAAATTCGTTCGTTCGAAATGAAAAATGAACGAATTTATTCGAAATTCGTTCGTTCGAAATGAAAATGAACGAATTTATTCGAAATTCGTTCGTTCGAAATGAAAAATGAACGAATTTAATCGAAATTAGTTCGTTCGAAATGAAAAATGAACGAATTTATTCGAAATTCGTTCGTTCGAAATGAAAAATGAACGAATTTATTCGAAATTCGTTCGTTCGAAATAAAAAATAAACGAATTTATTCGAAATTCGTTCGTTCGAAATAAAAAATGAACGAATTTATTCGAAATTCGTTCGCTCGAAATAAAAAATGAACGAATTTATTCGAAATTCGTTCGTTCGAAATAAAAAATGAACGAATTTATTCGAAATTCGTTCGTTCGAAATGAAAAATGAACGAATTTATTCGAAATTCGTTCGTTCGAAATGAAAAATGAACGAATTTATTCGAAATTCGTTCGTTCGAAATAGAAAATGAACGAATTTAATCGAAATTCGTTCGTTCGAAATGAAAAATGAACGAATTTATTCGAAATTCGTTCGTTCGAAATAGAAAATGAACGAATTTAATCGAAATTCGTTCGTTCGAAATGAAAAATGAACGAATTTATTCGAAATTCGTTCGTTCGAAATAAAAAATGAACGAATTTATTCGAAATTCGTTCGTTCGAAATAAAAAATGAACGAATTTATTCGAAATTCGTTCGTTCGAAATAAAAAATGAACGAATTTATTCGAAATTCGTTCGTTCGAAATAAAAAATGAACGAATTTAATCGAAATTCGTTCGTTCGAAATGAAAAATGAACGAATTTATTCGAAATTCGTTCGTTCGAAATAAAAAATGAACGAATTTAATCGAAATTCGTTCGTTCGAAATGAAAAATGAACGAATTTATTCGAAATTCGTTCGTTCGAAATGAAAAATGAACGAATTTATTCGAAATTCGTTCGTTCGAAATAGAAAATGAACGAATTTATTCGAAATTCGTTCGTTCGAAATAAAAAATGAACGAATTTATTCGAAATTCGTTCGTTCGAAATGAAAAATGAACGAATTTATTCGAAATTCGTTCGTTCGAAATAGAAAATGAACGAATTTATTCGAAATTCGTTCGTTCGAAATGAAAAATGAACGAATTTATTCGAAATTCGTGCGTTCGACATAGAATTTGAACGAATTTAATCGAAATTCGTTCGTTCGAAATGAAAAATGAACGAATTTAATCGAAATTCGTTCGTTCGAAATGAAAAATGAACGAATTTATTCGTAATTCGTTCGTTCGAAATAAAAAATGAACGAATTTATTCGAAATTCGTTCGTTCGAAATAAAAAATGAACGAATTTATTCGAAATTCGTTCGTTCGAAATGAAAAATGAACGAATTTATTCGAAATTCGTTCGTTCGTAATGAAAAATGAACGAATTTATTCGAAATTCGTTCGTTCAAAAAAAAAGAACGATTTTATCCGAAATTCGTTCGTTCGAAATGAAAAATGAATGAATTTATTCGAAATTAGTTCGTTCGGAATGAAAAATGAACGAATTTATTCGAAATTCGTTCGTTCGAAATGGAAAATGAACGAATTTATTCGAAATTCGTTCGTTCGTAATGAAAAATGAACAAATTTATTCGAAATTCGTTCGTTCGAAATGAAAAATGAACGAATTTATTCGAAATTCGTTCGTTCGAAATGAAAAATGACCGAATTTATTCGAAATTCGTTCGTTCGAAATGAAAAATGAACGAATTTATTCGAAATTCGTTCGTTCGAAATAAAAAATGAACGAATTTATTCGAAATTCGTTCGTTCGAAATAGAAAATGAACGAATTTAATCGAAATTCGTTCGTTCGAAATGAAAAATGAACGAATTTATTCGAAATTCGTTCGTTCGAAATGAAAAATGAACGAATTTATTCGAAATTCGTTCGTTCGAAATGAAAAATGAACGAATTTATTCGAAATTCGTTCGTTCGAAATGAAAAATGAACGAATTTATTCGAAATTCGTTCGTTCGAAATAAAATGAACGAATTTATTCGAAATTCGTTCGTTCGAAATGAAAAATGAACGAATTTATTCGAAATTCGTTCGTTCGAAATGAAAAATGAACGAATTTATTCGAAATTCGTTCGTTCGAAATGAAAAATGAACGAATTTATTCGAAATTCGTTCGTTCGAAATGAAAAATGAACGAATTTATTCGAAATTCGTTCGTTCGAAATAGAAAATGAACGAATTTAATCGAAATTCGTTCGTTCGAAATGAAAAATGAACGAATTTATTCGAAATTCGTTCGTTCGAAATGAAAAATGAACGAATTTATTCGAAATTCGTTCGTTCGAAATGAAAAATGAACGAATTTATTCGAAATTCGTTCGTTCGAAATAAAAAATGAACGAATTTATTCGAAATTCGTTCGTTCGAAATAAAAAATGAACGAATTTATTCGAAATTCGTTCGTTCGAAATAAAAAATGAACGAATTTATTCGAAATTCGTTCGTTCGAAATAGAAAATGAACGAATTTAATCGAAATTCGTTCGTTCGAAATGAAAAATGAACGAATTTATTCGAAATTCGTTCGTTCGAAATAAAAAATGAACGAATTTATTCGAAATTCGTTCGTTCGAAATGAAAAATGAACGAATTTATTCGAAATTCGTTCGTTCGAAATGAAAAATGAACGAATTTATTCGAAATTCGTTCGTTCGAAATGAAAAATGAACGAATTTATTCGAAATTCGTTCGTTCGAAATAAAAAATAAACGAATTTATTCGAAATTCGTTCGTTCGAAATAAAATGAACGAATTTATTCGAAATTCGTTCGTTCGAAATGAAAAATGAACGAATTTATTCGAAATTCGTTCGTTCGAAATAAAAAATGATCGAATTTATCAGAAGTTCGTCCGTTGGAAATGAAAAGTGAACGAATTTATTCGAAATTCGTTCGTTCGAAATGAAAAATGAACGAATTTATTCGAAAATCGTTCGTTCGAAATGAAAAATGAACGAATTTATTCGAACTTCGTTCGTTCGAAATAAAAAATGAACGAATTTATTCAAAATTCGTTCGTTCGAAATGAAAAATGAACGAATTTATTCGAACTTCGTTCGTTCGAAATGAAAAATGAACGAATTTATTCGAAATTCGTTCGTTCGAAATGAAAAATGAACGAATTTATTCGAAAATCGTTCGTTCGAAATGAAAAATGAACGAATTTATTCGAACTTCGTTCGTTCGAAATGAAAAATGAACGAATTTATTCGAAATTCGTTCGTTCGAAATGAAAAATGAACGAATTTATTCGAAATTCGTTCGTTCGAAATAAAAAATGAACGAATTTATTCGAAATTCGTTCGTTCGAAATGAAAAATGAACGAATTTATTCGAAATTCGTTCGTTCGAAATGAAAAATGAACGAATTTATTCGAAATTTGTTCGTTCGAAATAAAAAATGAACGAATTTATTCGAAATTCGTTCGTTCGAAATGAAAAATGAACGAATTTATTCGAAATTCGTTCGTTCGAAATGAAAAATGAACGAATTTATTCGAAATTCGTTCGTTCGAAATGAAAAATGAACGAATTTATTCGAAATTCGTTCGTTCGAAATGAAAAATGAACGAATTTATTCGAAATTCGTTCGTTCGAAATGAAAAATGAACGAATTTATTCGAAATTCGTTCGTTCGAAATGAAAATGAACGAATTTATTCGAAATTCGTTCGTTCGAAATGAAAAATGAACGAATTTATTCGAAATTCGTTCGTTCGAAATGAAAATGAACGAATTTATTCGAAATTCGTTCGTTCGAAATAAAAATGAACGAATTTATTCGAAATTCGTTCGTTCGAAATAAAATGAACGAATTTATTCGAAATTCGTTCGTTCGAAATGAAAATGAACGAATTTATTCGAAATTCGTTCGTTCGAAATGAAAAATGAACGAATTTATTCGAAATTCGTTCGTTCGAAATGAAAAATGAACGAATTTATTCGAAATTCGTTCGTTCGAAATGAAAAATGAACGAATTTATTCGAAATTCGTTCGTTCGGGATAAAAAATGAACGATTTTATTCGAAATTCGTTCGTTCGAAATAGAAAATGAACGAATTTATTCGAAATTCGTTCGTTCGAAATAAAAAATGAACGAATTTATTCGGAATTCGTTCGTTCGAAATAAAGAATGAACGAATTTATTCGAAATTCGTTCGTTCGAAATGAAAAATGAACGAATTTATTCCAAATTCGTTCGTTCGAAATAAAAAATGAACGAATTTATTCGAAATTCGTTCGTTCGAAATAAAAAATGAACGAATTTATTCGAAGGTCGTTCGTTCGAAATGAAAATGAACGAATTTATTCGAAATTCGTTCGTTCGAAATAGAAAATGAACGAATTTATTCGAAATTCGTTCGTTCGAAATAAAATGAACGAATTTATTCGAAATTCGTTCGTTCAAAATGAAAAATGAACGAATTTATTCGAAATTCGTTCGTTCGAAATAAAAAATGAACGAATTTATTCGAAATTCGTTCGTTCGACATGAAAAATGAACGAATTTATTGGGAATTCGTTCGTTCGAAATAAAAAATGAACGAATTCATTCGAAATTCGTTTGCTCCAAATAAAAAATGAACGAATTTATTCGAAACTGCTTCGCTCGGGATGGAAAATGAGCAAATTCATTCGGAATTCGTTCGTTCAAAATAAAAAATGAACGAATTTATTCGAAATTCGTTCGTTCGAAATAAAAAATGAACGAATTTATTCGAAATTCGTTCGTTCGAAACGAAAAAATGAACGAACTTATTCGAAATTTGTTCGTTCGAAATGAAAAATGAACGAATTTCTTCCAAATTCGTTTGTTCGAAATAAAAAATGAACGAATTTATTCGGAATTCGTTCGTTCGACATGAAAAATGAACGAATTTATTGGGAATTCGTTCGTTCGAAATAAAAAATGAACGAATTTATTCGAAATTCGTTCGTTCGAAATGAAATGAACGAATTTATTCGAAATTCGTTCGTTCAAAATGAAAAATGAACGAATTTATTCGAAATTCGTTTGTTCGAAATGAAAAATGAACGAATTTATTCGAAATTCGTTCGTTCGAAATAAAAAATTAACGAATTTATTCGAATAAAGTTCGTTCGAAATGAAAAATGAACGAATTGTTTCGAAATCCGTTCGTTCGGAATAAAAAAATGAACGAATTTATTCGAAATTCGTTCGTTCGAAATGAAAATGAACGAATTTATTCGAAATTCGTTCGTTCGGAATGAAAAATGAACGAATTTATTCGGAATTCGTTCGTTCGAAATGAAAAATGAACGAATTTATTCGGAATTCGTTCGTTCGAAATGAAAAATGAACGAATTTATTCCAAATTCGTTCGTTCGAAATGAAAAATGAACGAATTTATTCCAAATTCGTTCGTTGGAAATGAACAATGAACGAATTTATTCCAAATTCGTTCGTTCGAAATGAACAATGAACGAATTTATTCGAAATTCGTTCGTTCGAAATAAAATGAACGAATTTATTCGAAATTCGTTCGTTCGAAAAAAAATGAACGAATTTATTCGAAATTCGTTCGTTCGAAATGAAAAATGAACGAATTTATTCGAAATTCGCTCGTTCGAAATAAAAAATGAACGAATTTATTCGAAATTCGTTCGTTCGGAATGAAAAATGGACGAATTTATTCGAAATTCGTTCGTTCGAAATAAAAAATGAACGAATTTATCCGAAATTCGTTCGTTCGGAATGAAAAATAAACGGATTTACTCGAAATTCGTTCGTTCAAAATAAAAAATGAATGAAATTATTCGAAATTCGTTCGTTCGGAATGAAAAATGAACGGATTTATTCGAAATTCGTTCGTTTGGAATGAAAAATGAACGAATTTATCCGAAATTCGTTCGTTCGGAATGAAAAATGAACGGATTTATTCGAAATTCGTTCGTTTGGAATGAAAAATGAACGAATTTATTCGAAATTCGTTCGTTCGGAATGAAAAATGAACGAATTTATTCGAAATTCGTTCGTTCGAAATGAAAAATGAACGAATTTCTTCGAAATTCGTTCGTTCGAAATAAAATGAACGAATTTATTCGAAATTCGTTCGTTCGAAATGAAAAATGAACGAATTTATTCGAAATTCGTTCGTTCGAAATGAAAAATGAACGAATTTATTCGAAATTCGTTCGTTCGAAATGAAAAATGAACGAATTTATTCGAAATTCGTTCGTTCGAAATGAAAAATGAACGAATTTATTCGAAATTCGTTCGTTCGAAATGAAAAATGAACGAATTTATTCGAAATTCGTTCGTTCGAAATAAAAATGAACGAATTTATTCGAAATTCGTTCGTTCAAAATAAAATGAACGAATTTATTCGAAATTCGTTCGTTCGAAATGAAAAATGAACGAATTTATTCGAAATTCGTTCGTTCGAAATGAAAAATGAACGAATTTATTCGAAATTCGTTCGTTCGAAATGAAAAATGAACGAATTTATTCGAAATTCGTTCGTTCGAAATAAAATGAACGAATTTATTCGAAATTCGTTCGTTCGAAATAAAATGAACGAATTTATTCGAAATTCGTTCGTTCGAAATGAAAAATGAACGAATTTATTCGAAATTCGTTCGTTCGAAATGAAAAATGAACGAATTTATTCGAAATTCGTTCGTTCGAAATGAAAAATGAACGAATTTATTCGAAATTCGTTCGTTCGAAATGAAAAATGAACGAATTTATTCGAAATTTGTTCGAAATGAAAAATGAACGAATTTATTCGAAATTCGCTCGTTCGAAATGAAAAATGAACGAATTTATTCGAAATTCGTTCGTTCGAAATGAAAAATGAACGAATTTATTCGAAATTCGTTCGTTCGCAATAAAAATGAACGAATTTATTCGAAATTCGTTCGAAATGAAAAATGAACGAATTTATTCGAAATTCGTTCGTTCGGAATGAAAAATGAACGATTTTTTTCGAAATTCGTTCGTTCGAAATAAAAATGAACGAATTTATTCGAAATTCGTTCGTTCGAAATGAAAAATGAACGAATTTATTCGAAATTCGTTCGTTCGAAATAAAAATGAACGAATTTATTCGAAATTCGTTCGTTCGAAATAAAATGAACGAATTTATTCGAAATTCGTTCGTTCGAAATGAAAAATGAACGAATTTATTCGAAATTCGTTCGTTCGAAATGAAAAATGAACGAATTTATTCGAAATTCGTTCGTTCGAAATGAAAAATGAACGAATTTATTCGAAATTCGTTCGTTCGAAATAAAAATGAACGAATTTATTCGAAATTCGTTCGTTCGGAAATGAAAAATGAACGAATTTATTCGAAATTCGTTCGTTCGAAATGAAAAATGAACGAATTTATTCGAAATTCGTTCGTTCGAAATGAAAAATGAACGAATTTATTCGAAATTCGTTCGTTCGAAATGAAAAATGAACGAATTTATTCGAAATTCGTTCGTTCGAAATAAAAATGAACGAATTTATTCGAAATTCGTTCGTTCGAAATGAAAAATGAACGAATTTATTCGAAATTCGTTCGTTCGAAATAAAAAATGAACGAATTTATTCGAAATTCGTTCGTTCGAAATGAAAATGAACGAATTTATTCGAAATTCGTTCGTTCGAAATGAAAAATGAACGAATTTATTCGAAACTCGTTCGTTCGAAATGAAAAATGCACGAATTTATTCGAAACTCGTTCGTTCGAAATGAAAAATGAACGAACTTAATCGAAATTCGTTCGTTCGCAATGAAAAAAGAACGAATTTATTCGAAATTCGTTCGTTCGAAATGAAAAATGAACGAATTTATTCGAAATTCGTTCGTTCGAAATGAAAAATGAACGAATTTATTCGAAATTCGTTCGTTCGAAATGAAAAATGAACGAATTTATTCGAAATTCGTTCGTTCGAAATAGAAAATGAACGAATTTAATCGAAATTCGTTCGTTCGAAATGAAAAATGAACGAATTTATTCGAAATTCGTTCGTTCGAAATGAAAAATGAACGAATTTATTCGAAATTCGTTCGTTCGAAATAAAAAATGAACGAATTTAATCGAAATTCGTTCGTTCGAAATGAAAAATGAACGAATTTAATCGAAATTCGTTCGTTCGAAATGAAAAATGAACGAATTTATTCGAAATTCGTTCGTTCGAAATGAAAAATGAACGAATTTATTCGAAATTCGTTCGTTCGAAATGAAAAATGAACGAATTTATTCGAAATTCGTTCGTTCGAAATAAAATGAACGAATTTATTCGAAATTCGTTCGTTCGAAATGAAAAATGAACGAATTTATTCGAAATTCGTTCGTTCGAAATGAAAATGAACGAATTTATTCGAAATTCGTTCGTTCGAAATGAAAAATGAACGAATTTATTCGAAATTCGTTCGTTCGAAATGAAAAATGAACGAATTTATTCGAAATTCGTTCGTTCGAAATAAAAAATGAACGAATTTATTCGAAATTCGTTCGTTCGAAATGAAAATGAACGAATTTATTCGAAATTCGTTCGTTCGAAATGAAAAATGAACGAAGTTATTCGAAATTCGTTCGTTCGAAATGAAAAATGAACGAATTTTTTGGAAATTCGTTCGTTCGAAATGAAAAATGAACGAATTTATTCGAAATTCGTTCGTTCGAAATGAAAAATGAACGAATTTATTCGAAATTCGTTCGTTCGAAATGAAAAATGAACGAATTTATTCGAAATTCGTTCGTTCGGAATGAAAAATGAACGAATTTATTCGAAATTCGTTCGTTCGAAATGAAAAATGAACGAATTTATTCGAAATTCGTTCGTTCAAAATGAAAAATGAACGAATTTATTCGAAATTCGTTCGTTCGTAATGAAAAATGAACGAATTTATTCGAAATTCGTTCGTTCGAAATGAAAAATGAACGAATTTATTCGAAATTCGTTCGTTCGAAATGAAAAATGAACGAATTTATTCGAAATTCGTTCGTTCGAAATGAAAAATGAACGAATTTATTCGAAATTCGTTCGTTCGAAATGAAAAATGAACGAATTTATTCGAAATTCGTTCGTTCGAAATGAAAAATGAACGAATTTATTCGAAATTCGTTCGTTCGAAATGAAAAATGAACGAATTTATTCGAAATTCGTTCGTTCGAAATAAAAATGAACGAATTTATTCGAAATTCGTTCGTTC
Organism: Aplectana chamaeleonis; assembly: GCA_029168955.1. Lineage (NCBI taxonomy): Eukaryota > Metazoa > Nematoda > Chromadorea > Rhabditida > Cosmocercidae > Aplectana > Aplectana chamaeleonis. Next base: position 1,084,371 of record JAPDOI010000173.1, read on the forward strand.
GAAAAAAAATGAACGAATTTATTCGAAATTCGTTCGTTCGAAGTGAAAATTGAAGGAATTTAATCGAAATTCGTTCGTTCGAAATGAAAAATGAACGAATTTATTCGAAATTCGTTCGTTCGAAATAGAAAATGAACGAATTTATTCGAAATTCGTTCGTTCGAAATAAAAAATGAACGAATTTATTCGAAATTCGTTCGTTCGAAATAGAAAATGAACGAATTTAATCGAAATTCGTTCGTTCGAAATGAAAAATGAACGAATTTAATCGAAATTCGTTCGTTCGAAATGAAAAATGAACGAATTTATTCGAAATTCGTTCGTTCGAAATGAAAAATGAACGAATTTATTCGAAATTCGTTCGTTCGAAATAAAAAATGAACGAATTTATTCGAAATTCGTTCGTTCGAAATAAAAAATGAACGAATTTATTCGAAATTCGTTCGTTCGAAATGAAAAATGAACGAATTTATTCGAAATTCGTTCGTTCGAAATGAAAAATGAACGAATTTATTCGAAATTCGTTCGTTCGAAATGAAAAATGAACGAATTTATTCGAAATTCGTTCGTTCGAAATAAAAAATGAACGAATTTATTCGAAATTCGTTCGTTCGAAATGAAAAATGAACGAATTTATTCGAAATTCGTTCGTTCGAAATGAAAAATGAACGAATTTATTCGAAATTCGTTCGTTCGAAATAAAAAATGAACGAATTTATTCGAAATTCGTTCGTTCGAAATGAAAAATGAACGAATTTATTCGCAATTCGGTCGTTCGAAGTAGAAAATGAACGAATTTAATCGAAATTCGTTCGTTCGAAATGAAAAATGAACGAATTTATTCGAAATTCGTTCGTTCGAAATAAAAAATGAACGAATTTATTCGAAATTCGTTCGTTCGGAATGAAAAATGAACGAATTTATTCGAAATTCGTTCGTTCGAAATAAAAAATGAACGAATTTATTCGGAATTCGTTCGTTCGAAATGAAAAATGAACGAATTTATTCGGAATTCGTTCGTTCGAAATAGAAAATTAACGAATGTATTCGAAATTCGTTCGTTCGAAATAAAAAATGAACGAATTTATTCGAAATTCGTTCGTTCGAAATGAAAAATGAACGAATTTCTTCGAAATTCGTTCGTTCGAAATGAAAAATGAACGAATTTATTCGAAATTCGGTTCGAAAAAAAATGAATGATTTTATTCGAAATTCGTTCGCTCGAGATAAAAAATGAACGATTTTTTTTCGAAATTCGTTCGTTCGGAATAGAAAATGAACGAATTTATTCGAAATTCGTTCGTTCAAAATGAAAAATGAACGAATTTATTCGAAATTCGTTCGTTCAAAATAAAAAATGAACGAATTTATACAAAATTCGTTCGTTCAAAATGAAAAATGAACGAATTTATTCGAAATTCGTTCGTTCAAAATGAAAAATGAACGAATTTATTCGAAATTCGTTCGTTCAAAATAAAAAATGAACGAATTTATACAAAATTCGTTCGTTCGAAATAGAAAATGAACGAATTTATTCGAAATTCGCTCGTTCGAAATAAAAAATGAACGAATTTATTCAAAATTCGTTCGTTCGAAATGAAAAATAAACGAATTCATTCGAAATACGTTCGTTCGCAATGAAAAATGAACGAATTTATTCGAAATTCGATCGTTCGAAATGAAAAATGAACGAATTTATTCGAAATTCGTTCGTTCGAAATGAAAAATGAACGAATTTATTCGAAATTCGTTCGTTCGGAATGAAAAATGAACGAATTTATTCGAAATTCGTTCGTTCGAAATGAAAAATGAACGAATTTATTCGAAATTCGTTCGTTCGAAATGAAAAATGAACGAATTTATTCGAAATTCGTTTGTTCGAAATGAAAAATTAGCGAATTTATTCGAAATTCGTTCGTTCGAAATGAAAAATGAACGAATTTATTCGAAATTCGTTCGTTCGAAATGAAAATTAACGAATTTATTCGAAATTCGTTTGTTCGAAATGAAAAATTAACGAAATTATTCGAAATTCGTTCGTTCGAAATGAAAAATGAACGAATTTATTCGAAATTCGTTCGTTCGAAATAAAAAATGAACGAATTTATTCGAAATTCGTTTGTTCGAAATAAAAAATGAACGAATTTATTGGGAATTCGTTCGTTCGAAATGAAAAATGAACGAATTTATTCGAAATTCGTTCGTTCGAAATGAAAAATGAACGAATTTATTCGAAATTCGTTCGTTCGAAATAAAAAATGAACGAATTTATTCGAAATTCGTTCGTTCGAAATAAAAAATGAACGAATTTATTCGAAATTCGTTCGTTCGAAATGAAAAATGAACGAATTTATTCGAAATTCGTTCGTTCGAAATGAAAAATGAACGAATTTATTCGAAATTCGTTCGTTCGAAATGAAAAATGAACGAATTTATTCGAAATTCGTTCGTTCGAAATGAAAAATGAACGAATTTATTCGAAATTCGTTCGTTCGAAATGAAAAATGAACGAATTTATTCGAAATTCGTTCGTTCGAAATGAAAAATGAACGAATTTATTCGAAATTCGTTCGTTCGAAATGAAAAATGAACGAATTTATTCGAAATTCGTTCGTTCGAAATAAAAATGAACGAATTTATTCGAAATTCGTTCGTTCGAAATGAAAAATGAACGAATTTATTCGAAATTCGTTCGTTCGAAATGAAAAATGAACGAATTTATTCGAAATTCGTTCGTTCGAAATGAGAAAATGAACGAATTTATTCGAAATTCGTTCGTTCGAAATGAAAAATGAACGAATTTATTCGAAATTCGTTCGTTCAAAATGAAAAATGAACGAATTTATTCGAAATTCGTTCGTTCGAAATGAAAAATGAACGAATTTATTCGAAATTCGTTCGTTCGAAATGAAAAATGAACGAATTTATTCGAAATTCGTTCGTTCGAAATGAAAAATGAACGAATTTATTCGAAATTCGTTGGTTCGAAATAAAAAATGAACCAATTTATTCGAAATTCGTTCGTTCGAAATGAAAAATGAACGAATTTATTCGAAATTCGTTCGTTCGAAATGAAAAATGAACGAATTTATTCGAAATTCGTTCGTTCGAAATGAAAAATGAACGAATTTATTCGAAATTCGTTCGTTCGAAAGAAAAATGAACGAATTTATTCGAAATTCGTTCGTTCGAAATGAAAAATGAACGAATTTATTCGAAATTCGTTCGTTCGAAATGAAAAATGAACGAATTTATTCGAAATTCGTTCGTTCGGAAAAAAATGAACGAATTTATTCGAAATTCGTTCGTTCGAAATGAAAAATGAACGAATTTATTCGAAATTCGTTCGTTCGGAATGAAAAATGAACGAATTTATTCGACATTCGTTCGTACGGAATAAAAAATGAACGAATTTATTCGAAATTCGTTCCTTCAAAATGAAAAATGAACGAATTTATTCGAAATTCGTCCGTTCGGAATGAAACATGAACGAATTTATTCGAAATTCGCTCGTTCGAAATGAAAAATAAACGAATTTATTCGAAATTCGTTCGTTCGAAATGAAAAATGAACGAATTTATTCGAAATTCGTTCGTTCGAAATAAAAAATGGACGAATTTATTCGAAATTCGTTGGTTCGAAATAAAAAATGAACGAATTTATTCGAAATTCGTTCGTTCGAAATGAAAAATGAACGAATTTATTCGAAATTCGTTCGTTCAAAATGAAAAATGAACGAATTTATTCGAAATTCGTTCGTTCCAAATGAAAAATGAACGAATTTATTCGAAATTCGTTCGTTCAAAATGAAAAATGAACGAATTTATTCGAAATTCGTTCGTTCGGAATGAAAAATGAACGAATTTATTCGAAATTCGTTCGTTCGAAATGAAAAACGAACGAATCTATTCGAAATTCGTTCGTTCAAAATGAAAAATGAACGAATTTATTCGAAATTCGTTCGTTCGGGATAAAAAATGAACGAATTTATTCGGAATTCGTTCATTCAAAATGAAAAGTGAACGAATTTATTCGAAATTGGTTCGTAGAAAATGAAAAATGAACGAATTTATTCGAAATTCGTTGGCTCGAAATAAAAAATGAACAAATTTATTCAGAATTCGTTCGTTCGAAATGAAAAATGAACGAATTTATTCGAAATTCGTTCGTTCGAAATGAAAAATGAACGAATTTATTCGAAATTCGTTCGTTCGAAATGAAAATGAACGAATTTATTCGAAATTCGTTCGTTCGAAATAAAAAATGAACGAATTTATTCGAAATTCGTTCGTTCGAAATGAAAAATGAACGAATTTATTCGAAATTCGTTCGTTCGAAATGAAAAATGAACGAATTTATTCGAAATTCGTTCGTTCGAAATGAAAAATGAACGAATTTATTCGAAATTCGTTCGTTCGAAATGAAAAATGAACGAATTTATTCGAAATTCGTTCGTTCGAAATGAAAAATGAACGAATTTATTCGAAATTCGTTCGTTCGAAATGAAAAATAAACGAATTTATTCGAAATTCGTTCGTTCGAAATAAAAAATGAACGAATTTATTCGAAATTCGTTCGCTCGAAATAAAAAATGAACAAATTTATTCAAAATTCGTTCGTTCGAAATGAAAAATAAACGAATTTATTCGAAATTCTCTCGTTCGAAATGAAAAATGAACGAATTTATTCGAAATTCTCTCGTTCGAAATGAAAAATGAACGAATTTTTTTCGAAATTCATTCGTTCGGAATAGAAAATGAACGAATTTATTCGAAATTCGTTCGTTCGAAATAAAAAATGAACGAATTTATTCGAAATTCGTTCGCTCGAAATAAAAAATGAACGAATTTATTCGAAATTCGTTCGTTCAAAATGAAAAATGAACGAATTTATTCGAAATTCGTTCGCTCGAAATAAAAAATGAACAAATTTATTCAGAATTCGTTCGTTCGAAATGAAAAATAAACGAATTTATTCGAAATTCGTTCGTTCGAAATGAAAAATAAACGAATTTATTCGAAATTCCCTCGTTCGAAATGAAAATGAACGAATTTATTCGAAATTCGTTCGTTCGAAATAAAAAATGAACGAATTTATTCGAAATTCGTTCGTTCGAAATAAAAAATGAACGAATTTATTCGAAATTCGTTCGTTCGAAATAAAAAATGAACGAATTTATTCGAAATTCGTTCGTTCAAAATGAAAAATGAACGAATTTTTTCGAAAATTGTTCGTTCGAAATAAAAAATGAACGAATTTATTCGAAATTCGTTCGTTCGAAATAAAAAATGAACGAATTTATTCGAAATTCGTTCGTTCGAAATAAAAAATGAACGAATTTATTCGAAATTCGTTCGTTCAAAATAAAAAATGAACGAATTTATTCGAAATTCGTTCGTTCGAAATAAAAAATAAACGAATTTATTCGAAATTCGTTCGTTCGGAATGAAAAATGAACGAATTTATTCGAAATTTGTTCGTTCGAAATAAAAAATAAACGAATTTATTCGAAATTCGTTCGTTCGGGATAAAAAATGAACGAATTTATTCGAAATTCGTTCGTTCGAAATAAAAAATGAACGAATTTATTCGAAATTCGTTCGTTCGAAATAAAAAATGAACGAATTTATTCGAAATTCGTTCGTTCAAATAGAAAATGAACGAATTTATTCGAAATTCGTTCTTTCGAAATAAAAAATGGACGAATTTATTCGAAATTCGTTCGTTCGAAATGAAAAATGAACGAATTTATTAGAAATTCGTTCGTTCGAAATAAAAAATGAACGAATTTATTCGAAATTCGTTCGTTCGAAATGAAAAATGAACGAATTTATTCAAAATTCGTTCGTTCGAAATGAAAAATGAACGAATTTATTCAAAATTCGTTCGTTCGAAATGAAAAATGAACGAATTTATTCGAAATTCGTTCGTTCGAAATAAAAAATGAACGAATTTATTCGAACTTCGTTCGTTCGAAATGAAAAATGAACGAATTTATTCGAACTTCGTTCGTTCGAAATGAAAAATGAACGAATTTATTCGAAATTCGTTCGTTCGAAATGAAAAATGAACGAATTTATTCGAAATTCGTTCGTTCGAAATGAAAAATGAACGAATTTATTCGAAATTCGCTCGTTCGAAATGAAAAATGAACCAATTTATTCGAAATTCGTTCGTTCGAAAATGAAAAATGAACGAATTTATTCGAAATTCGTTCGTTCGAAATGAAAAATGAACGAATTTATTCGAAATTCGTTCGTTCGAAATGAAAAATGAACGAATTTATTCGAAATTCGTTCGTTCGAAATGAAAAATGAACGAATTTATTCGAAATTCGTTCGTTCGAAATGAAAAATGAACGAATTTATTCGAAATTCGTTCGTTCGAAATGAAAAATGAACGAATTTATTCGAAATTCGTTCGTTCGAAATGAAAAATGAACGAATTTATTCGAAATTCGTTCGTTCGAAATGAAAAATGAACGAATTTATTCGAAATTCGTTCGTTCGAAATGAAAAATGAACGAATTTATTCGAAATTCGTTCGTTCGAAATAAAAAATGAACGAATTCATTCGAAATTCATTCGTTCGAAATAAAAAATGAACGAATTTATTCGAAATTCGTTCGTTCGAAATGAAAAATGAACGAATTTATTCGAAATTCGTTCGTTCGAAATAAAAAATGAACGAATTTATTCGAAATTCGTTCGTTCGAAATGAAAATGAACGAATTTATTCGAAATTCGTTCGTTCGAAATGAAAAATGAACGAATTTATTCGAAATTCGTTCGTTCGAAATGAAAAATGAACGAATTTATTCGAAATTCGTTCGTTCGAAATGAAAAAATGAACGAATTTATTCGAAATTCGTTCGTTCAAAATGAAAAATGAACGAATTTATTCGAAATTCGTTCGTTCAAAATGAAAAATGAACGAATTTATTCGAAATTCGTTCGCTCGAAATAAAAAATGAACAAATTTATTCAGAATTCGTTCGTTCGAAATGAAAAATGAACGAATTCATTCGAAATTAGTTCGTTCAAATGAAAAATGAACGAATTTTTTCGAAAATTGTTCGTTCGAAATAAAAAATGAACGAATTTATTCGAAATTCGTTAGTTCGAAATAAAAAACGAAAGAATTTAGTCGAAATTCGTTCGTTCGAAATAAAAAATGAACGAATTTATTCGAAATTTGTTCGTTCGGAATGTAAAATGAACGAATTTTTTCGAAAATTGTTCGTTCGAAATAAAAAATGAACGAATTTATTCGAAATTCGTTCGTTCGAAATTAAAAACGAACGAATTTATTCGAAATTCGTTCGTTCAAAATGAAAAATGAACGAATTTATTCGAAATTCGTTCGTTCAAAATAAAAAATGAACGAATTTATACAAAATTCGTTCGTTCGAAATAGAAAATGAACGAATTTATTCGAAATTCGCTCGTTCGAAATAAAAAATGAACGAATTTATTCGAAATTCGTTCGTTCGAAATAAAAAATGAACGAATTTATTCGAAATTCGTTCGTTCAAAATGAAAAATGAACGAATTTATTCGAAATTCGTTCGTTCGAAATAAAAAATGAACGAATTTATTCGAAATTCGTTCGTTCGAAATAGAAAATGAACGAATTTAATCGAAATTCGTTCGTTCGAAATGAAAAATGAACGAATTTATTCGAAATTCGTTCGTTCGAAATGAAAAATGAACGAATTTATTCGAAATTCGTTCGTTCGAAATAAAAAATGAACGAATTTATTCGAAATTCGTTCGTTCGAAATAAAAAATGAACGAATTTATTCGAAATTCGTTCGTTCGAAATAAAAAATGAACGAATTTATTCGAAATTCGTTCGTTCGAAATGAAAAATGAACGAATTTAATCGAAATTCGTTCGTTCGAAATGAAAAATGAACGAATTTATTCGAAATTCGTTCGTTCGAAATGAAAAATGAACGAATTTATTCGAAATTCGTTCGTTCGAAATAGAAAATGAACGAATTTAATCGAAATTCGTTCGTTCGAAATGAAAAATGAACGAATTTATTCGAAATTCGTTCGTTCGAAATGAAAAATGAACGAATTTATTCGAAATTCGTTCGTTCGAAATGAAAAATGAACGAATTTATTCGAAATTCGTTCGTTCGAAATAGAAAATGAACGAATTTAATCGAAATTCGTTCGTTCGAAATGAAAAATGAACGAATTTATTCGAAATTCGTTCGTTCGAAATGAAAAATGAACGAATTTATTCGAAATTCGTTCGTTCGAAATAAAAAATAAACGAATTTATTCGAAATTCGTTCGTTCGAAATAAAAAATGATCGAATTTATTCGAAATTCGTTCGTTCGAAATAAAAAATGAACGAATTTATTCGAAATTCGTTCGTTCGAAATAAAAAATGAACGAATTTATTCGAAATTCGCTCGTTCGAAATGAAAAATGAACGAATTTATTCGAAATTCGTTCGTTCGAAATGAAAAATGAACGAATTTATTCGAAATTCGTTCGTTCGAAATGAAAAATGAACGAATTTATTCGAAATTCGTTCGTTCGAAATAAAATGAACGAATTTATTCGAAATTCGTTCGTTCGAAATGAAAAATGAACGAATTTATTCGAAATTCGTTCGTTCGAAATGAAAAATGAACGAATTTATTCGAAATTCGTTCGTTCGAAATGAAAAATGAACGAATTTATTCGAAATTCGTTCGTTCGAAATGAAAATGAACGAATTTATTCGAAATTCGTTCGTTCGAAATGAAAAATGAACGAATTTATTCGAAATTCGTTCGTTCGAAATGAAAAATGAACGAATTTATTCGAAATTCGTTCGTTCGAAATGAAAAATGAACGAATTTATTCGAAATTCGTTCGTTCGAAATAAAATGAACGAATTTATTCGAAATTCGTTCGTTCGAAATGAAAAATGAACGAATTTATTCGAAATTCGTTCGTTCGAAATGAAAAATGAACGAATTTATTCGAAATTCGTTCGTTCGAAATGAAAAATGAACGAATTTATTCGAAATTCGTTCGTTCGAAAATGAAAATGAACGAATTTATTCGAAATTCGTTCGTTCGAAATGAAAAATGAACGAATTTATTCGAAATTCGTTCGTTCGAAATGAAAAATGAACGAATTTATTCGAAATTCGTTCGTTCGAAATGAAAAATGAACGAAATTATTCGAAATTCCTTCGTTCGAAATGAAAAATGAACGAATTTATTCGAAATTCGTTCGTTCGAAATGAAAATGAACGAATTTATTCGAAATTCGTTCGTTCGAAATGAAAAATGAACGAATTTACTCGAAATTCGTTCGTTCGAAATGAAAAATGAACGAATTTACTCGAAATTCGTTCGTTCGAAATGAAAAATGAACGAATTTACTCGAAATTCGTTCGTTCGAAATGAAAAATGAACGAATTTACTCGAAATTCGTTCGTTCGAAATGAAAAATGAACGAATTTATCCGAAGTTCGTTCGTTCAAAATAAAAAATGAACGAATTTATTCGAAATTCGTTCATTCAAAATGAAAAATGAACGAATTTATTCGAAATTCGTTCATTCGAAATGAAAAATGAACGAATTTACTCGAAATTCGTTCGTTCGAAATGAAAAATGAACGAATTTATCCGAAATTCGTTCGTTCAAAATAAAAAATGAACGAATTTATTCGAAATTCGTTCATTCGAAATGAAAAATGAACGAATTTACTCGAAATTCGTTCGTTCGAAATGAAAAATGAACGAAGTTATTCGAAATTCGTTCGTTCGAAATGAAAAATGAACGAATTTATTCGAAATTCGTTCGTTCGGAATGAAAAATGAACGATTTTTTTCGAAATTCGTTCGTTCGAAATGAAAAATGAACGAATTCATTCGAAATTCGTTCGTTCGAAATGAAAAATGAACGAATTTATTCGAAATTCGTTCGTTCGAAATGAAAAACGAACGAAGTTATTCGAAATTCGTTCGTTCGAAATGAAAATGAACGAATTTATTCGAAATTCGTTCGTTCGAAATGAAAAACGAACGAATTTATTCAAAATTCGTTCGTTCGAAAGAAAAATGAACGAATTTATTCGAAATTCGTTCGTTCGAAATGAAAAACGAACGAATTTATTCGAAATTCGTTCGTTCGGAATGAAAAATGAACGAATTTATTCGAAATTCGTTCGTTCGCAATGAAAAATGAACGAATTTATTCGAAATTCGTTCCTTCGAAATGAAAAATCAACGAAATTATTCGAAATTCGGTCGTTCGAAATGAAAAATGAACGAATTTATTCGAAATTCGTTCGTTCGAAATGAAAAATGAACGAATTTATTCGAAATTCGTTCGTTCGAAATGAAAAATGAACGAATTTATTCGAAATTCGTTCGTTCGAAATGAAAAATGAACGAATTTATTCGAAATTCGTTCGTTCGAAATGAAAAATGAACGAATTTATTCGAAATTCGTTCGTTCGAAATGAAAAATGAACGAATTTATTCGAAATTCGTTCGTTCGAAATGAAAAATGAACGAATTTATTCGAAATTCGTTCGTTCAAAATGAAAAATGAACGAATTTATTCGAAATTCGTTCGTTCGAAATGAAAAATGAACGAATTTATTCGAAATTCGTTCGTTCGAAATAAAAAATGAACGAATTTATTCGAAATTCGTTCGTTCGAAATAAAAAATGAACGAATTTATTCGAAATTCGTTCGTTCGAAATAAAAAATGAACGAATTTATTCGAAATTTGTTCGTTCGAAATGAAAAATGAACGAATTTATTCGAAATTCGTTCGTTCGAAATAGAAAATGAACGAATTTATTCGAAATTCGTTCGTTCAAAATGAAAAATGAACGAATTTATTCGAAATTCGTTCGTTCGGAATGAAAAATGAACGAATTTATTCGAAAATCGTTCGTTCGAAATAAAAAATGAACGAATTTATTCGAAATTCATTCGGAATGAAAAATGAACGAATTTATTCGAAATTTGTTCGTTCGCAATAAAAATGAACGAATTTATTCGAAATTCGTTCGGAATGAAAAATGAACGAATTTATTCGAAATTCGTTCGTTCGAAATGAAAAATGAACGAATTTATTCGAAATTCGTTCGTTCGGAATGAAAAATGAACGAATTTATTCGAAATTCGTTCGTTCGAAATGAAAAATGAACGAATTTATTCGAAATTCGTTCGTTCGAAATGAAAAATGAACGAATTCATTCGAAATTCGTTCGTTCGAAATGAAAAATGAACGAATTTATTCGAAATTCGTTCGTTCGAAATAAAAAATGAACGAATTTATTCGAAATTCGTTCGTTCGAAATAAAAAATGAACGAATTTATTCGAAATTCGTTCGTTCGAAATAAAAATGAACGAATTTATTCGAACTTCGTTCGATCGAAATAAAATGAACGAATTTATTCGAAATTCGTTCGTTCGAAATAAATGAACGAATTTATTCGAAATTCGTTCGTTCGAAATAAAAAATGAACGAATTTATTCGAACTTCGTTCGTTCGAAATGAAAAATGAACGAATTTATTCGAAATTCGTTCGTTCGAAATAAAAATGAACGAATTTATTCGAAATTCGTTCGTTCGAAATTAAAAATGAACGAATTTATTCGAAATTCGTTCGTTCGAAATAAAAAATGAACGAATTTATTCGAAATTCGTTCGTTCGAAATGAAAAATGAACGAATTTATTCGTAATTCGTTCGTTCGAAATGAAAAATGAACGAATTTATTCGAAATTCGTTCGTTCGAAATGAAAAATGAACGAATTTATTCGAAATTCGTTCGTTCGAAATGAAAAATGAACGAATTTATTCGAAATTCGTTCGTTCGAAATGAAAAATGAACGAATTTATTCGAAATTCGTTCGTTCGAAATGAAAAATGAACGAATTTATTCGAAATTCGTTCGTTCGAAATGAAAAATGAACGAATTTATTCGAAATTCGTTCGTTCGAAATGAAAAATGAACGAATTTATTCGAAATTCGTTCGTTCGAAATAAAATGAACGAATTTATTCGAAATTCGTTCGTTCGAAATGAAAAATGAACGAATTTATTCGAAATTCGTTCGTTCGGGATAAAATGAACGAATTTATTCGAAATTCGTTCGTTCGAAATAAAAAATGAACGAATTTATTCGAAATTCGTTCGTTCGAAATGAAAAATGAACGAATTTATTCGAACTTCGTTCGTTCGAAATGAAAAATGAACGAATTTATTCGAAATTCGTTCGTTCGAAATGAAAAATGAACGATTTTTTTCGAAATTCGTTCGTTCCGAATAAAAAAATGAACGAATTTATTCGAAATTCGTTCGTTCGAAATAAAAAATGAACGAATTTATTCGAAATTCGTTCGTTCGAAATGAAAAATGAACGAATTTATTCGAAATTCGTTCGTTCGAAATGAAAAATGAACGAATTTATTCGAAATTCGTTCGTTCGAAATGAAAAATGAACGAATTTATTCGAAATTCGTTCGTTCGAAATAAAAAATGAACGAATTTATTCGAAATTCGTTCGTTCGAAATAAAAAATGAACGAATTTATTCGAAATTCGTTCGTTCGAAATAAAAAATGAACGAATTTGTTCGAAATTCGTTCGTTCGAAATAAAAAATGAACGAATTTAATCGAAATTCGTTCGTTCGAAATGAAAAATGAACGAATTTATTCGAAATTCGTTCGTTCGAAATAAAAAATGAACGAATTTATTCGAAATTCCTTCGTTCGAAATAAGAAATGAACGAATTTAATCGAAATTCGTTCGTTCGAAATGAAAAATGAACGAATTTATTCGAAATTCGTTCGTTCGAAATAAAAAACGAACGAATTTATTCGAAATTCCTTCGTTCGAAATAAAAAACGAACGAATTCATTCGAAATTCGTTCGTTCGAAATGAAAAATGAACGAATTTATTCGAAATTCGTTCGTTCGAAATGAAAAATGAACGAATTTATTCGAAATTCGTTCGTTCGAAATGAAAAATGAACGAATTTATTCGAAATTCGTTCGTTCGAAATGAAAAATGAACGAATTTATTCGAAATTCGTTCGTTCGAAATAAAATGAACGAATTTATTCGAAATTCGTTCGTTCGAAATGAAAAATGAACGAATTTATTCGAAATTCGTTCGTTCGAAATGAAAAATGAACGAATTTATTCGAAATTCGTTCGTTCGAAATGAAAAATGAACGAATTTATTCGAAATTCGTTCGTTCGAAATGAAAAATGAACGAATTTATTCGAAATTCGTTCGTTCGAAATGAAAAATAAACGAATTTATTCGAAATTCTCTCGTTCGGGATAAAAAAAATGAACGAATTTATTCGAAATTCGTTCGTTCAAAATGAAAAATGAACGAATTTATTCGAAATTCGCTCGTTCGGGATAAAAAATGAACGAATTTATTCGAAATTCGTTCGTTCAAAATGAAAAATGAACGAATTTATTCGAAATTCGTTCGTTCAAAATGAAAAATGAACGAATTTATTCGAAATTCGTTCGCTCGAAATGAAAAATAAACGAATTTATTCGAAATTCGTTCGTTCAAAATGAAAAATGAACGAATTTATTCGAAATTCGTTCGCTCGAAATAAAAAATGAACAAATTTATTCAGAATTCGTTCGTTCGAAATGAAAAATAAACGAATTTATTCGAAATTCGCTCGTTCAAAATGAAAAATGAACGAATTTTTTTCGAAATTCATTCGTTCGGAATAGAAAATGAACGAATTTATTCAGAATTCGTTCGTTCGAAATGAAAAATAAACGAATTTATTCGAAATTCTCTCGTTCGGGATAAAAAAAATGAACGAATTTATTCGAAATTCGTTCGCTCGAAATAAAAAATGAACAAATTTATTCGAAATTCGTTCGTTCGAAATAAAAAATGAACGAATTTATTCGAAATTCGTTCGTTCGAAATGAAAAATAAACGAATTTATTCGAAATTCGTTCGTTCGAAATGAAAAATGAACGAATTTATTCGAAATTCGTTCGTTCGAAATGAAAAATGAACGAATTTATTCGAAATTCGTTCGTTCGAAATGAAAAATGAACGAATTTATTCGAAATTCGTTCGTTCGAAATGAAAAATGAACGAATTTATTCGAAATTCGTTCGTTCGAAATGAAAAATGAACGAATTTATTCGAAATTCGTTCGTTCGAAAATGAAAAATGAACGAATTTATTCGAAATTCGTTCGTTCGAAATGAAAAATGAACGAATTTATTCGAAATTCGTTCGTTCGAAATGAAAAATGAACGAATTTATTCGAAATTCGTTCGTTCGAAATGAAAAATGAACGAATTTATTCGAAATTCGTTCGTTCAAATGAAAAATGAACGAATTTATTCGAAATTCGTTCGTTCGAAATGAAAAATGAACGAATTTATTCGAACTTCGTTCGTTCGAAATGAAAAATGAACGAATTTATTCGAAATTCGTTCGTTCGAAATAAAAAATGAACGAATTTATTCGAAATTCGTTCGTTCGAAATGAAAAATGAACGAATTTATTCGAAATTCGTTCGTTCGAAATGAAAAATGAACGAATTTATTCGAACTTCGTTCGTTCGAAATGAAAAATGAACGAACTTATTCGAAATCGGTTCGTTCGAAATAAAATGAACGAATTTATTCGAAATTCGTTCGTTCGAAATAAAATGAACGAATTTATTCGAAATTCGTTCGTTCGAAATAAAAAATGAACGAATTTATTCGAAATTCGTTCGTTCGAAATGAAAAATGAACGAATTTATCCGAAATTCGTTCGTTCGGAATGAAAAATAAACGGATTTATTCGAAATTCGTTCGTTCGGAATGAAAAATGAACGAATTTATCCGAAATTCGTTCGTTCGGAATGAAAAATGAACGAATTTATCCGAAATTCGTTCGTTCGGAATGAAAAATAAACGAATTTATTTGAAATTCGTTCGTTCGGAATGAAAAATGAACGGATTTATTCGAAATTCGTTCGTTCGGAATGAAAAATGAACGGATTTATTCGAAATCCGTTCGTTCGAAATAAAAAATGAACGAATTTATTCGAAATTCGTTCGTTCGGAATGAAAAATGAACGGATTTATTCGAAATTCGTTCGTTCGGAATGAAAAATGAACGAATTTATTCGAAATTCGTTCGTTCGGAATGAAAAATGAACGAATTTATCCGAAATTCGTTCGTTCGGAATGAAAAATGAACGGATTTATTCGAAATTCGTTCGTTCAAAATAAAAAATGAATGAAATTATTCGAAATTCGTTCGTTCGGAATGAAAAATGAACGGATTTATTCGAAATTCGTTCGTTCGAAATAAAAAATGAACGAATTTATTCGAAATTCGTTCGTTCGAAATAAAAAATGGACGAATTTATTCGAAATTCGTTCGTTCGGAATGAAAAATGAACGAATTTATTCGAAATTCGTTCGTTCGAAATAAAAAATGAACGAATTTATTCGAAATTCGTTCGTTCGGAATGAAAAATGAACGAATTTATTCGAAATTCGTTGGTTCGAAATAAAAAATGAACGGATTTATTCGAAATTCGTTCGTTCGGAATGAAAAATGAACGAATTTATTCGAAATTCGTTCGTTCGAAATAAAAAATGAACGAATTTATTCGAAATTCGTTCGTTCGAAATAAGGAATGAATTTATTCGAAATTCGTTCGTTCGAAATAAAAATGAACGAATTTATTCGAAATTCGTTCGTTCGAAATGAAAAATGAACGAATTTATTCGGAATTAGTTCGTTCGTAATGAAAAATGAACGAATTTATTCGAAATTCGTTCATTCGAAATAAAAAATGAACGAGTTTATTCGAAATTCGTTCGTTCGAAATAAAATGAACGAATTTATTCGAAATTCGTTCGTTCGAAATGAAAATGAACGAATTTATTCGAAATTCGTTCGTTCGAAATAAAATGAACGAATTTATTCGAAATTCGTTCGTTCAAAATGAAAAATGAACGAATTTATTCGAAATTCGTTCGTTCGAAATGAAAAATGAACGAATTTATTCGAAATTCGTTCGTTCGAAATGAAAAATGAACGAATTTATTCGAAATTCGTTCGTTCGAAATGAAAAATGAACGAATTTATTCGAAATTCGTTCGTTCGAAATGAAAAATGAACGAATTTATTCGAAATTCGTTCGTTCGAAATGAAAAATGAACGAATTTATTCGAAATTCGTTCGTTCGAAATGAAAAATGAACGAATTTATTCGAAATTCGTTCGTTCGAAATGAAAAATGAACGAATTTATTCGAAATTCGTTCGTTCGAAATAAAAAATGAACGAATTTATTCGAAATTCGTTCGTTCGAAATGAAAAATGAACGAATTTATTCGAAATTCGTTCGTTCGAAATGAAAATGAACGAATTTATTCGAAATTCGTTCGTTCGAAATGAAAAATGAACGAATTTATTCGAAATTCGTTCGTTCGAAATGAAAAATGAACGAATTTATTCGAAATTCGTTCGTTCGAAATAAAAAATGAACCAATTTGTTCGAAATTCGTTCGTTGGAAATATAAAATGAACGAATTTATTCGGAATTCGTTCGTTCGAAATAAAAAATGAACGAATTTATTCGAAATTCGTCCGTTGGAAATAAAAAATGAGCGAATTTGTTCGAAATTCGTTCGTTCGAAATGAAAAATGAACGAATTTATTCGGAATTCGTTCGTTCGAAATGAAAAATGAACGAATTTATTCGAAATTCGTTCGTTCGAAATAAAAAATGAACGAATTTATTCGA
This sequence comes from Aplectana chamaeleonis, assembly GCA_029168955.1. NCBI lineage: Eukaryota > Metazoa > Nematoda > Chromadorea > Rhabditida > Cosmocercidae > Aplectana > Aplectana chamaeleonis. Next base: position 1,101,158 of record JAPDOI010000173.1, read on the forward strand.
AATTCGTTCGTTCGAAATGAAAAATGAACGAATTTATTCGAAATTCGTTCGTTCGAAATGAAAAATGAACGAATTTATTCGAAATTCGTTCGTTCGAAATAAAAAATGAACGAATTTATTCAAAATTCGTTCGTTCGAAATAAAAAATGAACGAATTTATTCGAAATTCGTTCGTTCGAAATAAAAAATGAACGAATTTATTCGAAATTCGTTCGTTCGAAATGAAAAATGAACGAATTTATTCGAACTTCGTTCGTTCGAAATGAAAAATGAACGAATTTATTCGAACTTCGTTCGTTCGAAATGAAAAATGAACGAATTTATTCGAACTTCGTTCGTTCGAAATAAAAAATGAACGAATTTATTCGAAATTCGTTCGTTCGAAATGAAAAATGAACGAATTTATTCGAAATTCGTTCGTTCGAAATGAAAAATGAACGAATTTATTCGAAATTCGTTCGTACGAAATAAAAATGAACGAATTTATTCGAAATTCGTTCGTTCGAAATGAAAAATGAACGAATTTATTCGAAATTCGTTCGTTCGAAATGAAAAATGAACGAATTTATTCGAAATTCGTTCGTTCGAAATTAAAAATGAACGAATTTATACGAAATTAGTTCGTTCGGACTAAAAAATGAACGAACTTATTCGAAATTCGTTCGTTCAACATAAAAAAGAACGAATTTATTCAAAATCCATTCGTTCGAAATAAAAAAATGAACGAATTTATTTGAAATTCGTTCGTTCGAATTTGAAAATGAACGAATTTATTCGAAATTCGTTCGTTCGACATATAAAATGAACGAATTTATTCGAAATTCGTTCGTTCGAAATGAAAAATGAACGAATTTATTCAAAATTCGTTCGTTCGAAATGAAAATGAACGAATTTATTCGAAATTTGTTCGTTCGAAATAAAAAATGAACGAATTTATTCGAAATTCGTTCGTTCGAAATAAAAAAAGAACGAATTTATTCGAAATTCGTTCGTTCGAAATGAAAATGAACGAATTTATTCAAAATTCGTTCGTTCGAAATAAAAAATGAACGAATTTATTCGAAATTCGTTCGTTCGAAATGAAAATGAACGAATTTATTCAAAATTCGTTCGTTCGAAATAAAAAATGAACGAATTTATTCGAAATTCGTTCGTTCGAAATGAAAAATGAACGAATTTATTCGAAATTCGTTCGTTCGAAATGAAAAATGAACGAATTTATTCGAAATTCGTTCGTTCGAAATGAAAATGAACGAATTTATTCGAAATTCGTTCGTTCGAAATGAAAATGAACGAATTTATTCGAAATTCGTTCGTTCGAAATGAAAAATGAACGAATTTATTCGAAATTCGTTCGTTCGAAATGAAAAATGAACGAATTTATTCGAAATTCGTTCGTTCGAAATGAAAAATGAACGAATTTATTCGAAATTCGTTCGTTCGAAATGAAAAATGAACGAATTTATTCGAAATTCGTTCGTTCGAAATGAAAAATGAACGAATTTATTCGAAATTCGTTCGTTCGAAATAAAATGAACGAATTTATTCGAAATTCGTTCGTTCAAAATGAAAAATGAACGAATTTATTCGAAATTCGTTCGTTCGAAATGAAAAATGAACGAATTTATTCGAAATTCGTTCGTTCGAAATGAAAAATGAACGAATTTATTCGAAATTCGTTCGTTCGAAATGAAAAATGAACGAATTTATTCGAAATTCGTTCGTTCGAAATAAAAATGAACGAATTTATTCGAAATTCGTTCGTTTGAAATAAAAAATAAACGAATTTATTCGAAATTCGTTCGTTCGAAATAAAAAATGAACGAATTTATTCGAAATTCGTTCGTTCAAAATGAAAAATGAACGAATTTATTCGAAATTCGTTCGTTCAAAATGAAAAATGAACGAATTTATTCGAAATTCGTTCGTTCAAAATAAAAAATGAACGAATTTATACAAAATTCGTTCGTTCGAAATAGAAAATGAACGAATTTATTCGAAATTCGTTCGTTCGAAATAGAAAATGAACGAATTTATTCGAAATTCGCTCGTTCGAAATAAAAAATGAACGAATTTATTCAAAATTCGTTCGTTCGAAATGAAAAATAAACGAATTTATTCGAAATTCGCTCGTTCGGGATAAAAAATGAACGAATTTATTCGAAATTCGTTCGTTCGAAATAAAAAATGAACGAATTTATTCGAAATTCGTTCGTTCGAAATGAAAAATGAACGAATTTATTCGAACTTCGTTCGTTCGAAATGAAAAATGAACGAATTTATTCGAAAATCGTTCGTTCGAAATGAAAAATGAACGAATTTATTCGAACTTCGTTCGTTCGAAATGAAAAATGAACGAATTTATTCGAAATTCGTTCGTTCGAAATGAAAAATGAACGAATTTATTCGAAATCCGTTCGTTCGAAATAAAAAATGAACGAATTTATTCGAAATTCGTTCGTTCGAAATGAAAAATGAACGAATTTATTCGAAATTCGTTCGTTCGAAATAAAAAATGAACGAATTTATTCGAAATTCGTTCGTTCGAAATGAAAAATGAACGAATTTATTCGAAATTCGTTCGTTCGAAATGAAAAATGAACAAATTTATTCGAAATTCGTTCGTTCGAAATGAAAAATAAACGAATTTATTCGAAATTCGTTCGTTCAAAATGAAAAATGAACGAATTTATTCGAAATTCGTTCGTTCGAAATGAAAAATGAACGAATTTATTCGAAATTCGTTCGTTCGAAATGAAAAATGAACGAATTTATTCGAAATTCGTTCGTTCGAAATGAAAAATGAACGAATTTTTTTCGAAATTCGTCCGTTCGGAAATGAAAATGAACGAATTTATTCGAAATTGGCTCGTTCGGAATAGAAAATGAACGAATTTATTCGAAATTCGCTCGTTCGGGATAAAAAATGAACGAATTTATTCGAAATTCTCTCGTTCGGGATAAAAAAATGAACGAATTTATTCGAAATTCGTTCGTTCGAAATAAAAAATGAACGAATTTATTCCAAATTCTCTCGTTCGAAATAAAAAATGAACGAATTTATACAAAATTCGTTCGTTCGAAATGAAAAATGAACGAATTTATTCGAAATTCGTTCGTTCGAAATGAAAAATGAACGAATTTATTCGAAATTCGTTCGTTCGAAATAAAAATGAACGAATTTATTCGAAATTCGTTCGCTCGAAATAAAACATGAACGAATTTATTCGAAATTCTCTCGTTCGGGATAAAAAAAATGAACGAATTTATTCGAAATTCGTTCGCTCGAAATAAAAAATGAACAAATTTATTCAAAATTCGTTCGTTCGAAATGAAAAATAAACGAATTTATTCGAAATTCTCTCGTTCGAAATGAAAAATGAACGAATTTATTCGAAATTCTCTCGTTCGAAATGAAAAATGAACAAATTTATTCAAAGTTCGTTCGTTCGAAATGAAAAATAAACGAATTTATTCGAAATTCGCTCGTTCGGGATAAAAAATGAACGAATTTATTCGAAATTCGTTCGTTCGAAATAAAAAATGAGCGAATTCATTCGAAATTCGTTCGTTCGAAATAAAAAATGAACGAATTTATTCGAAATTCGTTCGTTCAAAATGAAAAATGAACGAATTTATTCGAAATTCGTTCGTTCAAAATGAAAAATGAACGAATTTATTCGAAATTCGCTCGTTCGGGATAAAAAATGAACGAATTTATTCGAAATTCGTTCGTTCAAAATGAAAAATGAACGAATTTATTCGAAATTCGTTCGTTCAAAATGAAAAATGAACGAATTTATTCGAAATTCGTTCGTTCGAAATAGAAAATGAACGAATTTATTCGAAATTCGCTCGTTCGAAATAAAAAATGAACGAATTTATTCGAAATTCGTTCGTTCAAAATAAAAATGAACGAATTTATTCCAAATTCGTTCGTTCGGAATGAAAAATGAACGAATTTATTCGGAATTCGTTCGTTCGAAATGAAAAATGAACGAATTTATTCGGAATTCGTTCGTTCGAAATGAAAAATGAACGAATTTATTCGGAATTCGTTCGTTCGAAATGAAAAATGAACGAATTTATTCGGAATTCGTTCGTTCGAAATGAAAAATGAACGAATTTATTCGAAATTCGTTCGTTCGAAATGAAAAATGAACGAATTTATTCGAAATTCGTTCGTTCGAAATGAAAAATGAACGAATTTATTCGAAATTCGTTCGTTCGAAATAAAAAATGAACGAATTTATTCGAAATTCGTTCGTTCGAAATAAAAAATGAACGAATTTATTCGAAATTCGTTCGTTCGAAATAGAAAATGAACGAATTTATTCGAAATTCGTTCGTTCGAAATGAAAAATGAACGAATTTAATCGAAATTCGTTCGTTCGAAATGAAAAATGAACGAATTTATTCGAAATTCGTTCGTTCGAAATGAAAAATGAACGAATTTATTCGAAATTCGTTCGTTCGAAATGAAAAATGAACGAATTTATTCGAAATTCGTTCGTTCGAAATGAAAAATGAACGAATTTATTCGAAATTCGTTCGTTCGAAATGAAAAATAAACGAATTTATTCGAAATTCGTTCGTTCGAAATAAAAAATGAACGAATTTGTTCGAAATTCGTTCGTTCGAAATAAAAAATGAACGAAATTATTCGAAATTCGTTCGTTCGAAATCAAAAATGAACGAATTTATTCGAAATTCGTTCGTTCGAAATGAAAAATGAACGAATTTATTCGAAATTCGTTCGTTCGAAATAAAAAATGAACGAATTTATTCGAAATTCGTTCGTTCGAAATGAAAAATGAACGAATTTATTCGAAATTCGTTCGTTCGAAATAAAAAATGAACGAATTTATTCGAAATTCGTTCGTTCGAAATGAAAAATGAACGAATTTATTCGAAATTCGTTCGTTCGAAATAAAAAATGAACGAATTTATTCGAAATTCGTTCGTTCGAAATAGAAAATGAACGAATTTAATCGAAATTCGTTCGTTCGAAATGAAAAATGAACGAATTTATTCGAAATTCGTTCGTTCGAAATGAAAAATGAACGAATTTATTCGAAATTCGTTCGTTCGAAATAAAAAATGAACGAATTTATTCGAAATTCGTTCGTTCGAAATGAAAAATGAACGAATTTATTCGAAATTCGTTCGTTCGAAATAAAAAATGAACGAATTTATTCGAAATTCGTTCGTTCGAAATAAATGACCGATTTTATTCGAAATTCGTTCGTTCGAAATAAAAAATGAACGAATTTATTCGAAATTCGTTCGTTCGAAATGAAAAATGAACGAATTTATTCGAAATTCGTTCGTTCGAAATAAAAAATGAACGAATTTATTCGAAATTCGTTCGTTCGAAATAAAAAATGAACGAATTTATTCGAAATTCGTTCGTTCGAAATAGAAAATGAACGAATTTAATCGAAATTCGTTCGTTCGAAATGAAAAATGAACGAATTTATTCGAAATTCGTTCGTTCGAAATAGAAAATGAACGAATTTAATCGAAATTCGTTCCTTCGAAATGAAAAATGAACGAATTTATTCGAAATTCGTTCGTTCGAAATGAAAAATGAACGAATTTATTCGAAATACGTTCGTTCGAAATAAAAAATGAACGAATTTATTCGAAATTCGTTCGTTCGAAATAAAAAATGAACGAATTTATTCGAAATTCGTTCGTTCGAAATAGAAAATGAACGAATTTAATCGAAATTCGTTCGTTCGAAATGAAAAATGAACGAAATTATTCGAAATTCGTTCGTTCGAAATAGAAAATGAACGAATTTAATCGAAATTCGTTCGTTCGAAATAAAAAATGAACGAATTTATTCGAAATTCGTTCGTTCGAAATAGAAAATGAACGAATTTAATCGAAATTCGTTCGTTCGAAATGACAAATGAACGAATTTATTCGAAATTCGTTCGCTCGAAATAAAAAAATGAACGAATTTTTTTCGAAATTCGTTCGTTCGGAATAGAAAATGAACGAATTTATTCGAAATTCGTTCGTTCAAAATGAACAAATTTATTCAAAATTCGTTCGTTCGAAATGAAAAATAAACGAATTTATTCAAAGTTCGTTCGTTCGAAATGAAAAATAAACGAATTTATTCGAAATTCGCTCGTTCGGGATAAAAAATGAACGAATTTATTCGAAATTCGTTCGTTCGAAATGAAAATGAACGAATTTATTCGAAATTCGTTCGTTCGGGATAAAATGAACGAATTTATTCGAAATTCGTTCGTTAGAAATGAAAAATGAACGAATTTGCTCGACATTCGTCCGTTCGAAATGAAAAATGAACGAATTTATTCAAAATTCGATCGTTCGAAATAAAAAATGAACGAATTTATTCGAAATTCGTTCGTTCGGGATAGAAAATGAACGAATTTATTCAAAATTCGATCGTTCGAAATAAAAAATGAACGAACTTATTCGAAATTCGTTCGTTCGGAATAAAAAATGAACGAATTTATTCGAAATTCGTTCGTTCGGGATAGAAAATGAACGAATTTATTCAAAATTCGATCGTTCGAAATAAAAAATGAACGAATTTATTCGAAATTAGTTCGTTCGGAATAGAAAATGAACGAATTTATTCAAAATTCGATCGTTCGAAATAAAAAATGAACGAATTTATTCGAAATTCGTTCGTTCGAAATAAAAAAATGAACGAATTTATTCGAAATTCGTTCGTTCGAAATGAAAAATGAACGAATTTATTCGAAATTCGTTCGTTCGAAATAAAAAATGAACGAATTTATTCGAAATTCGTTCGTTCGAAATGAAAAATGAACGAATTTATTCGAAATTCGTTCGTTCGAAATAAAAAATGAACGAATTTATTCGAAATTCGTTCGTTCGAAATGAAAAATGAACGAATTTATTCGAAATTCGTTCGTTCGAAATGAAAAATGAACGAATTTATTCGAAATTCGTTCGTTCGAAAAAAAATGAACGAATTTATTCGAAATTCGTTCGTTCGAAATGAAAAATGAACGAATTTATTCGAAATTCGTTCGTTCGGGATAAAAATGAACGAATTTATTCGAAATTCGTTCGTTCGAATTAAAAAAATGAACGAATTTATTCGAAATTCGTTCGTTCGAAATAGAAAATTAACGAATTTATTCGAAATTCATTCGTTCGAAATAAGAAATGAATGAATTTATTCGAAATTCGTTCGTCCGAAATAGAAAATTAACGAATTTATTCGAAATTCGTTCGTTCGAAATAAGAAATGAATGAATTTATTCGAAATTCGTTCGTTCGAAATAGAAAATTAACGAATTTATTCGAAATTCGTTCGTTCGAAATAGAAAATTAACGAATTTATTCGAAATTCGTTCGTTCGAAATAAGAAATGAATGAATTTATTCGAAATTCGTTCGTTCGGAATAGAAAATTAACGAATGTATTCGAAATTCGTTCGTTCGAAATAAGAAATGAATGAATTTATTCGAAATTCGTTCGTTCGAATTAAAAAAATGAACGAATTTATTCGAAATTCGTTCGTTCGAAATAGAAAAAATGAACGAATTTATTCGAAATTCGTTCGTTCGAAATGAAAAATGAACGAATTTATTCGAAATTCGTTCGTTCGAAATGAAAAATGAACGAATTTATTCGAAATTCGTTCGTTCGAAATGAAAAATGAACGAATTTATTCGAAATTCGTTCGTTCGAAATGAAAATGAACGAATTTATTCGAAATTCGTTCGTTCGAAATAAAATGAGCGAATTTATTCGAAATTCGTTCGTTCAAAAAAAAATGAACGAATTTATTCGAAATTCGTTCGTTCGAAATGAAAAATGAACGAATTTATTCGAAATTCGTTCGTTCAAAAAAAAATGAACGAATTTATTCGAAATTCGTTCGTTCGAAATGAAAAATGAACGAATTTATTCGAAATTCGTTCGTTCAAAATAAAAAATGACGAATTTATTCGAAATTCGTTCGTTCGAAATAAAAAATGAACGAATTCATTCGAAATTCTTTGTTTCGAAATAAAAAATGAACGAATTTATTCGAAATTCGTTCGTTCGAAATGAAAAATGAACGAATTTATTCGAAATTCGTTCGTTCGAAGTAGAAAATGAACGAATTTAATCGAAATTCGTTCGTTCGAAATGAAAAATGAACGAATTTATTCGAAATTCGTTCGTTCAAAATGAAAAATGAACAAATTTATTCGAAATTCTCTCGTTCAAAATGAAAAATGAACGAATTTATTCGAAATTCGTTCGTTCAAAATGAAAAATGAACAAATTTATTCGAAATTCTCTCGTTCAAAATGAAAAATGAACGAATTTATTCGAAATTCGTTCGTTCAAAATGAAAAATGAACAAATTTATTCGAAATTCTCTCTTTCAAATAGAAAATGAACGAATTTATTCGAAATTCGTTCGTTCGAAATAAAATGAACGAATTTATTCGAAATTCGTTCGTTCGAAATAAAATGAACGAATTTATTCGAAATTCGTTCGTTCGAAATGAAAAATGAACGAATTTATTCGAAATTCGTTCGTTCGAAATGAAAAATGAACGAATTTATTCGAAATTCGTTCGTTCGAAATGAAAATGAACGAATTTATTCGAAATTCGTTCGTTCGAAATGAAAAATGAACGAATTTATTCGAAATTCGTTCGTTCGAAATAGAAAATGAACGAATTTATTCGAAATTCGTTCGTTCGAAATGAAAATGAACGAATTTATTCGAAATTCGTTCGTTCGAAATAAAAATGAACGAATTTATTCGAAATTCGTTCGTTCGAAATAAAAAATGAACGGATTTATTCGAAATTCGTTCGTTCGAAATAAAAAATGAACGGATTTATTCGAAATTCGTTCGTTCGAAATGAAAATGGGACGAATTTAATCGAAATTCGTTCGTTCGGAATGAAAAATGAACGAATTTATTCGAAATTCGTTGGTTCAAAATGAAAAATAAACGAATTTATTCGAAATTCGTTGGTTCAAAATGAAAAATGAACGAGTTTATTCGAAATTCGTTCGTTCGTAATGAAAAATGAACGGATTTATTCGAAATTCGTTCGTTCGAAATAAAAAATGGACGAATTTAATCGAAATTCGTTCGTTCGGAATAAAATTTGAACGAATTTATTCGAAATTCGTTCGTTCGAAATAAAAAATGAACGAATTTATTTGGAATTCGTTCGTTCGAAATAAAAAATGAACGAATTTATACGAAATTCGTTCGTTCAAAATGAAAAATGAACGAATTTATTCGAAATTCGTTTGTTCGAAATAAAAAATGAACGAATTTATACGAAATTCGTTCGTTCGAAAGGAAAAATGAACGAATTTATTCGAAATTCGCTCGTTCGGGATAAAAAATGAACGAATTTATTCGAAATTCGTTCGTTCAAAATGAAAAATTAACGAATTTATTCAAAATTCGTTCGTTCGAAATGAAAAATAAACGAATTTATTCGAAATTCGCTCGTTCAAAATGAAAAATGAACGAATTTATTCGAAATTCTCTCGTTCAAAATGAAAAATGAAAGAATTTATTCGAAATTCGTTCGTTCGAAATAAGAAATGAATGAATTTATTCGAAATTCGTTCGTTCGAAATAAGAAATGAATGAATTTATTCGAAATTCGTTCGTTCGAAATAGAAAATTAACGAATTTATTCGAAATTCGTTCGTTCGAAATAAGAAATGAATGAATTTATTCGAAATTCGTTCGTTCGGAATAGAAAATTAACGAATTTATTCGAAATTCGTTCGTTCGAAATAAGAAATGAATGAATTTATTCGAAATTCGTTCGTTCGAAATAAGAAATGAATGAATTTATTCGAAATTCGTTCGTTCGAAATAAAAATGAACGAATTTATTCGAAATTCGTTCGTTCGAAATGAAAAATGAACGAATTTATTCGAAATTCGCTCGTTCGAAATAAGAAATGAACGAATTTATTCGAAATTCGTTCGTTCGAAATAAAAAATGAACGAATTTATTCGAAATTCGTTCGTTCGAAATAAAAAATGAACGAATTTATTCGAAATTCGTTCGTTCGAAATAAAAAATGAACGAATTTATTCGAAATTCGTTCGTTCGAAATGAAAAATGAACGAATTTATTCGAAATTCGTTCGTTCGAAATGAAAAATGAACGAATTTATTCGAAATTCGTTCGTTCGAAATGACAAATGAACGAATTTATTCGAAATTCGTTCGTTCGAAATAAAAAATGAACGAATTTATTCGAAATTCGTTCGTTCGAAATAGAAAATGAACGAATTTAATCGAAATTCGTTCGTTCGAAATGACAAATGAACGAATTTATTCGAAATTCGTTCGTTCGAAATAAAAAATGAGCGAATTTAATCGAAATTCGTTCGTTCAAAATAAAAAATGAACGAATTTATTCGAAATTCGTTCGTTCGAAATAAAAAATGAACGAATTTATTCGAAATTCGTTCGTTCAAAAAAAAATGAACGAATTTATTCGAAATTCGTTCGTTCAAAAAAAAATGAACGAATTTATTCGAAATTCGTTCGTTCGAAATGAAAAATGAACGAATTCATTCGAAATTCGTTCGTTCGGAAAAATGAACGATTTTATTCGAAATTCGTTCGCTCGAAATAAAAAATGAACGAATTTTTTTCGAAATTTATTCGTTCGGAATAGAAAATGAACGAATTTATTCGAAATTCGCTCGTTCGAGATAAAAAATGAACGAATTTATTCGAAATTCGTTCGTTCAAAATAAAAAATGAACAAATTTATTCGAAATTCTCTCGTTCGGGATAAAAAAATGAACGAATTTATTCGAAATTCGTTCGTTCAAAATGAAAAATGAACGAATTTATTCGAAATTCTCTCGTTCAAAATGAAAAATAAACGAATTTATTCGACATTCGAAAAATGAATGATTTTATTCGAAATTCGTTCGCTCGAAATAAAAAATGAACGAATTTTTTTCGAAATTCGTTCGTTCGGAATAGAAAATGAACGAATTTATTCGAAATTCGCTCGTTCGGGATAAAAAATGAACGAATTTATTCGAAATTCGTTCGTTCAAAATGAAAAATGAACGAATTTATTCGAAATTCTCTCGTTCGGGATAAAAAAAATGAACGAATTTATTCGAAATTCGTTCGTTCAAAATGAAAAATGAACGAATTTATTCGAAATTCTCTCGTTCGAAATGAAAAATAAACGAATTTATTCGACATTCGAAAAATGAATGATTTTATTCGAAATTCGTTCGCTCGAAATAAAAAATGAACGAATTTTTTTCGAAATTCGTTCGTTCGGAATAGAAAATGAACGAATTTATTCGAAATTCGCTCGTTCGGGATAAAAAATGAACGAATTTATTCGAAATTCGTTCGTTCAAAATGAAAAATGAACAAATTTATTCGAAATTCTCTCGTTCGGGATAAAAAAAATGAACGAATTTATTCGAAATTCGTTCGTTCAAAATGAAAAATGAACGAATTTATTCGAAATTCTCTCGTTCAAAATGAAAAATAAACGAATTTATTCGACATTCGAAAAATGAATGATTTTATTCGAAATTCGTTCGCTCGAAATAAAAAATGAACGAATTTTTTTCGAAATTCGTTCGTTCGGAATAGAAAATGAACGAATTCATTCGAAATTCGCTCGTTCGGGATAAAAAATGAACGAATTTTTTTCGAAATTCGTTCGTTCGGAATAGAAAATGAACGAATTTATTTGAAATTAAAAAAATGAATGAATTTATTCGAAATTCGTTCGCTCGAAATAAAAAATGAACGAATTTATTCAAAATTCGTTCGTTCGAAATAGAAAATGAACGAATTTATTCAAAATTCGTTCGTTCGAAATAAAAAATGAACGAGTTCATTCGAAATTACTTCGTTCGTGATATAAAATGAACGAATTTTCTCGAAGTTCGTTCGTTTGGGATAGAAAATGAACGAATTTATTTGAAATTCGTTCGTTCGAAATGAAAAATGAACGAATTTATTCGAAATTCGTTCGTTCGGTCTCTTTTCGAGAAGTCTTCACTCTACTCCATGCACACCATTACCGCGCAGATGATAGAAACCAGAGACTGGATTTCTAAAAGTTGGGCTCCGCAGAAAAGGTCAAGGATTTGGCATTGCTCTAAAATGTCGTGAAACTGTTAAATTAGATTCGGCTATCAAACTGATTTTCTAAATGTAGTGAAATTGTTGAATCGATTTGGCTGTTGTTGGTATATGCAGACAACATAATCATTAAATGTAGTGAAATGGTTGCAAATGGATTTGGCAGGCACTCTATGAATTATCAGAGTCAAATCACGCGCCAGAAGGGGTTTTGCTTGAAGCGTATATTGAATCAAATTAGAACAAGAATCAGTCTAGCAACAAAAACGTTTCATACAGTGTGAACCGTGAAAGCGTTGTGGAGACGAAGACATAGCGTCAGTAGCTAATAAATTGCGTTAGATTTCGTTTTCATGATTTTTATCTAATCGGTGAGGGAAGTACCTTACTTAGTGGTTAGTGGGAGCTACACTGAAAAGGCAGGATAAGACTCGAAAACCTTACTTCTAGCCCATAAGGCCACATTTCGTTCAGCATTCTTAATGGAGAACTAGTTTTTTTTTTCTTTTTGTCTTTGTCTGCTCGCCAGAGGACCTTCTGACGCGTGATTTGACTCAACAACAGCCAAATCGATTCAACAATTTCACTACATTTAGAAAATCAGTTTGATAGCCAAATCTAATGGAACAATTTCACGACATTCTAGAGCGATGAGAGATCCTTGACCTTTTCTGCGGAGCCCAACTTTCAGAAATTTCACAACTTTTTACAAGGGTTTCCCTTCTACAATATCGTCAAGCTCTGAAAGTCAAGTTGCTTTTTTTTCGAAAACATAGTGGTAGAAATGATGAAACAACCGCTCCGCTGCTGAGACTGCAAGATATGTAATAGTTGCAACGCGGCTTCCTACAGATAAGATAGCATTCATTTCCGAGCTACTCGCAGTCGTATTATCACTATCGAAGCGGTTGTTTTTCGAAAAAAGCAACTATCAAAATGAAGAAATCATTCTCAAAACCGCACCATTCCTATGATAGTGAAGCCCAACCCTGCGAGTAGCGGGGAAATGGAGGATACTTTTCGAATTTAAAAGTCGAAAAAATGAAGAAACGAGCTTTAAAATGACCCAAATGTACAGGGTCTAGGCACTATCATAGACGGGGGGCCACCCACCATTCAAGACAAATGAAATGAACCGCCAATTGGTAAGGCTACCAGTCGAAGTATTTCCATAGAGCCCTTATGAAAACAATGATTGATAGCGCAGTAACAGGCATCTTTTATCAGAGTTTTTCATCATTTCTATGAGTAAATCTTGGGTGGCCCCACCACGTCTAGAATAGACCCAGGGTCAGCCGCTCTAGCCAAACTTCACCGGTTCATGCTGATGTGGCGCGCCTGCGCCGGCCCATATGTCTGATTCGGAACAAGAACGATAGTTAAGTGCGCCACAAGAGGACTACCGTAATCTTAGGAATGATGTTATTCGGCTGTCGTAAACAAATTTGATGATACCCAATTGATCAAGGGTAAAGTATCAAAGAAGTGAATAGCGGTGTGTCTTCATTCACACACCGTCCTTCTCCAGAGGTCAACAGTTGAGGATCTGCCTGGTCTACAAAGCAGGAAAACAGCACCAACGGCGGTGAAGATGTAGCAAATTCGGAGTCAGAACTTAGAAAATTTTAGAGCCAACTCGAGTGAGATTACGGTAGCCCTGTTCTGGCACACTTAACTTTCGTTCTTGTAGATTCGGAGGCATGGCTTGCATATGGTGTCCTGGACATTAAACTGAGGTCATGCGCACGTCCCTTGATGTCCTGCACACTCCTACTAAGGTCCTACACACGTTCCATGATGCCCTGCGCACTCCTACTAAGGTCCTGCACACATTCTTCGACGTCCTGCACACTAGAGTGAGGATCGAATATTCGAGTTCGAATAAATATTCGAATTTTTCGAACGAATTTTTATTCGAACATTCGAATATTTGAAAAGTGTGAATATTCGAACATTATTCGAATTCGACTATTCGCAAAAGGTGAAAATTCGAACATTATTCGAATTCGACTATTCGCAAAAGGTGAAAATTCGAACATTATTCGAATTCGACTATTCGCAAAAGGTGAAAATTCGAACATTATTCGAATTCGACTATTCGCAAAAGGTGAATATTCGAACATTCTTCGAATTCGACTATTCGCAAAGGGTGAAAATTCGAACATTATTCGAATTCGAATATTCGCAAAAGGTGAGAATTCGAACATTATTCGAATTCGACTATTCGCAAAAGGTGAAAATTCGAACATTATTCGAATTCGACTATTCGCAAAAGGTAAAAATTCGAATATTATTCGAATTCGACTATTCGCAAAAGGTGAATATTCGAATATTATTCGAATTCGACTATTCGGAAAAGGTGAATATTCGAATATTATTCGAATTCGACTATTTGCAAAAGGTGAATATTCGAACGTTATTCGACTTTGAATACCCGAGCTGACCCGAGCTGATTTATAAAAAAATATGAAGCTGTTGAAAGATCCATCAAAAAGGGTAAAAATGGTATGAGCGAAGAACAGGTAGTTTTTCAAAAATCGCTTGAAGAAATTTTCCGACAAATTTTGACTCCAAGACAGCTCAAAAGAAATTTTTCATGACCTACGCAGATCATTTCACTAAGAATAGTGAATTTCTAAAGGAGTTCATCTAACGGAAATGTTTCAAAATTAATGATTAAAAATAAAAATACATTGAATGCAAGAAAAAGAGGATTAAGAAAACGTCAAAATTTGAAGTTGCAAATCTATAGGGAACCTTCACCATTCCCCACTCAGGTATCTTAAACAACCTTCACCTCTCGGACCGTTGTCTCCACCCCAACGAACCTATGACACCAACCCGGGGTTTTCCTTCACTTCCGAAATCGTTGCGGCGCGGAGAAATAGGGGTGGCCAAGTTTCCGCGATAACAACCTTTGGGGGTGCTAAGCACAGATTAGACATCCGTTTCCGGTGTTACGGAAGGTTGCGGCACAGTGCCGTGGTTTGTCGACGTTTTAGATTTGGCCGTGCTATCTCGCCAGTCGGGGCCACTTGTCCACTGCATATGGCTACACCAATTTCTCCGCGCCGCAACGCTTCTGGCAGGGGAGGAAACCCCGGATTGGTGTTATAATTGCGCGGCGGCACGGAAAAATGGGCGAGCCCTAGTGGGATGGCAATTGGTACTCCCCCCCCCTTCCAGTGAAAGCACCGATTTGGCTAAAACTTTGCCAAGAGGCTTTTCTGAGCTGTGGATTAAGAATCTCTTATCCTTTTCGCAATTTCTGAAGGATTAATGGCTCAGACAAAAACGCGTTCCACGCCTCGCTGAAAGCCGCCAGCGGGATAATGGCTGTGGAGCGCAAAATACGAAGTTTTGTCGCCCACGGCAGTAGCTATCGCGGGGGCGGTAGCGACTGTCTTGGGCGAGTGGCTGCTTCCTGCCCTGGTGATAAGCCCCTCTGAGCTTTTTGTTTCCAAAAATATACTCACGCACCGGTGCACGACGCGGTCGCACGCCAACACGCGACCCGGCCAGTGTACCGAGCACCAACTGGGGCCACCAGCGATTGAGCAGGGCCTTCAGCGAGCCAAGTACCGCGAAATTGGACAATTAAACAGAAGGCAGTGCCTTCATCCGAGTCCTGGCTCGGAACCGCGTCGTATGCCTCCCTTGGAGGCTAGCGTCTTGAGCGTACAGCATCTTTTTGAGGGCACGCTTTGCCCGTGATTGGCACGCTCTCGTGTCAGGAGGGCAAGCACTCGCCCATATCGTGTCTCCGGGAAAGTGGGAAGATCGGAGTGAGCGTCGAGCTCCTTTTTATCTGGGAAGGTTTAGGGGTAGGTTCTCTAGGCAAAATTTCAGTTATATCGGAAACTTAAACAATATAATTACCCTATACTTACCGTGATCTTTCAAAGCACCGAAAGTGGACCTCTTATTCATGTTCAGCACCTCGAATAAGCTCCTTAGGCTAGTTAGAACGGAAAAAAATGATTTTGTAGCATTCGTTGCGTTTTCGCCCGTACAGGTTTAGAGATGAGTCGTGCCTAATTAATTCCATTTGTAGGTGGAAATAAAGCTTTAAAAGAAGAATTCAACTCGTTATTGCCGCTCACTTCGTAGTTGCGCGATATTGCTATGGATGCTTAAATTATTCGTCATTCGAAAGTTCGAATTTCGAATATTCGTTCGTTTGAAATAAAAAATGAACGAATTTATTCGAAATTCATTCGTTCGAAATAAAAAATGAACGAATTTATTCGAAATTCGTTCGTTCGAAATAAAAAATGAACTAATTTATTCGAAATTCGTTCGTTCGAAATAAAAAATGAACGAATTTATTCGAAATTCGTTCGTTCGGAATAAAAAATGAACGAATTTATTCGAAATTCGTTCGTTCGAAATAAAAAATGAACGAATTTATTCGAAATTCGTTCGTTCGAAATAAAAAATGAACGAATTTATTCGAAATTCGTTCGTTTGAAATAAAAAATGAACGAATTTATTCGAAATTCGTTCGTTCGAAATAAAAAATGAACGAATTTATTCGAAATTCGTTCGTTTGAAATAAAAAATGAACGAATTTATTCGAAATTCGTTCGTTCGGTCTCTTTTTAAAAAGTCCTCACTCTACTGCACACCCCTACTGGGGTCCTGCATAGGTTCCATGATGTCCTGCACACTCCTAAGGTCCTGCACACGTTCCATGATGTCCTGCTCACTCCTACTAAGGTCCTGCACACATTCTTCGACGTCCTGCACACCCCTACTGGGGTCCTGCATAGGTTCCATGATGTCCTGCACACGCCTACTGAGGTCCTGCACACATTCTACTACGTTCTGCACCCCTTACTGAGGTCCTGCAGTAGTTCCTTGATGTCCTGCACACTCGTACTGAGGTCCTGCACACCTTCTACGACGTCCTGCACACCCCTAAGGGGTCCTACACAGGTCTCATAATGTCCTGCACAATCCTACTGAGGTCCTGCACACATTCTACGACGTCCTGCACACACCTACTGGGGTCCTGCACAAGTTCCTTGATCTCCTGCACACTCCTACTGAGGTCCCGCACACATTCTACTACGTCCTGCACACCCTTACTGGGGTCCTGCACGAGTTCCTTGATGTCCTGCACACTCCTACTAAGGTCCTGCACACATTCTCCGACGTCCTGCTCAACCCTACTGGGGTCCTGCGCAAGTTCCATGATGTCCTACACACTCCTACTGAGGTCCTGCACACATTCTACTACGTCCTGCACACCCTTACTGGGGTCCTGCACAAGTTCCTTGATGTCCTGCACACTCCTACTAAGGTCCTCCACACGTTCCATGATGTCCTGCACACTCCTACTGAGGTCCTGCACAAGTTCCTTGATGTCCTGCCCACTCCTACTAAGGTCCTGCACACGTTTCATGATGTCCTGCACACAGTCTACTACGTCCTGCACACCCCTACTGGGGTCTTGCACAGGTCCCATGATGTCCTGCACACTCCTACTAAGGTCCTGCACACGTTCCATAATGTCCTGCACACTCATACCGAGGTCCTGCACACATTCTCCTACGTCCTGCACATTCCTACCGAGGTCCTGCACACATTCTACGATGTCCTGCACACCCCTACTGGGGTCCTGCACAGGTCCCATGTCCTGCACACTCCTACTAAGGTCCAGCACACGTTCCATGATGTCCTGCTCACTCCTACTAAGGTCCTGCACACATTCTCCGACGTCCTGCTCACCCCTACTGGGGTCCTGCACAGGTTCCATGATGTTATGAACACTCCTACTGAGGTCCTGCACACATTCTACAACGTCCTGCACACCCTTACTGGGGTCCTGCACAAGTTCCTTGATGTCCTGCGCACTCCTTCTAAGGTCCTGCACACGTTCCATGATGTCCTGCACACTCCTACTACGGTCCTGCACACATTCTTCGACGTCCTGCTCATCCCTACTGGGGTCCTGCACAGGTCCCATGTCCTGCACACTCCTACTAAGGTCCTGCACACGTTCCATGATGTCCTGCACACTCCTACTAAGGTTCTGCACACATTCTCCGACGTCCTGCTCACCCCTACTGGGGTCCTGCACAGGTTCCATGATGTCCTGCACACTCCTACTGAGGTCCTGCACACATTCTACTACGTCCTGCACACCCTTACTGGGGTCCTGCACAAGTTCCTTGATGTCCTGCACACTCCTACTAAGGTCCTGCACACGTTCCATGATGTCCTGCACACTCCTACTAAGGTCCTGCACACATTCTTTGACGTCCTGCTCATCCCTACTGGGGTCCTGCACAGGTTCCATGATGTCCTGCACACTCCTACTAAGCTCCTGCACACGTCCATGATGTCCTGCACACTCCTACTAAGGTCCTGCACATATTCTTCGACGTCCTGCTCACCCCTACTGGGGTCCTGCACAGGTTCCATGATGTCCTGCACACTCCTACTGAGGTCCTGCACACTCCTACTGAGGTCCTGCACTCATTCTACTACGTCCTGCACACCCTTACTGGGGTCCTGCACACGTTCCATGATGTCCTGAACACTCCTACTGAGGTCCTGCACACATTCTACTACGTTCTGCACACCCCTACTGGGTTCCTGCACAAGTCCCTTGATGTCCTACACTCCTACTGAGGTCCTGCACAAGTTCCTTGATGTCCTGCCCACTCCTACTAAGGTCCTGCACACGTTCCATGATGTCCTGCACACATTCTACTACGTCCCGCACACCCCTACTGGGGTCCTGCGCAGGTCCCATGATGTCCTGCACACTCCTACTGAGGTCCTGCACAAGTTCCTTGATGTCCTGTCCACTCCTACTAAGGTCCTGCACACGTTCCATGATGTCCTGCACACATTTTACTGCGTCCTGCACACCCCTACTGGGGTCCTGCACAGGTCTCATGATGTCCTGCACACTCCTACTAAGGTCGTCCTGCACACCATTACTGGGGTCCTGCACAGGTCCCATGATCTCCTACACACGTTCGATGATATCCTGCACACTCCTACTGAGGTCCTGCACACATTCTACTACGTTCTGCGCACCCTTACTGGGGTCCTGCACAAGTTCCTTGATGTCCTGCACACTCCTACTGAAGTCCAGCACACATTCTACGACGTCCTGCACACCCCTACTGGGGTCCTGCACAGGTCTCATGATGTCCTGCACACTCCTTCTAAGGTCCTGCACACGTTCCTTGATGTCCTGCACACACCTACTGAGGTCCTACACACATTCTACGGCGTCCTGCACACCCCTACTGAGGTCCTGCTGTAGTTCCATGACGTCCTGCATACTCGCACTGCGGTCTCGCATAGTCAACCGACACTTCAGCACACCCTGCTACGCCTTCTTATCGATGGTGCGCATGGAACGAATACGCGCTGCGCTCAAGAACATCCCTCTCGCACAGCGTCCTTTTCCGAGCCGGACGTTCCAAGTACACCACCCTATACAACAAGGTGTTTATATGGAGTCTAAGAAAACAATGACTGATAACGAAAAAACCCATCATTTTCATAAACTAATCTTGTGAGGCCGGTTTATGAGTTTGAACCGCCCGTTAGGGGCCCGGACGTCATTATGGTGGGTTCTGTCAATTATTTTCGGCATTCCCGGGACCGATTATCTCTAGTCACAAATTTTCGAGCGATTTTCAGAAAAATGAAATTTGACGGACGGAGGTGGAGGCGTAGCCGGAGGCGATGGAATTCGAAAGACGGAGGTGGAGGCGGAGCCGGAGCCGGAAGCGGAGGCGGAGCCGGAGGCGGAGGCGGTGGTGTAGAACGTTTTTGCATACTTTGAGAGGGGGTCCGTACCAAGAGGCACCCAAAAAGGGTTTGCCGCCAGCACCAGTGGGTACGTTTTATGGTGGGGCGGCCGCCATTGCCCTCCGCCTCCCACACACAGCAAATGGCCGACGCCGCAGTCGCGGCGAGAGGTGTCGCGCCGGCGGCGAATCGGGTTGAGCTCCGTTTCGGGCTGCTATCAGGACCAGTGAAGCTGAAATTCGGCAATTGAACTTCAGCAGACCTGAGCTCCATTCTCAAGCTATCATATCTTAACGCTTCCCATCTGAAACTTTGAAAACCTCTTCCGAAATGACAGCGTTTTATTTTCTTACTTTACTAAGCGGCCGAGAGGCTGATTGTACTGATCTGGGACACCAGTTCTGAACTTTCAGCTTCAAGGAGAAGCTGAAATATGAAATTTTCAAATTTAACTCTGAATACTAAAATTTTCAATTTTCTGGTTTTAAGGCCAGTCATGAGGTTGGAATGTGTTATTGCGATCCTTTCAGGTTCTGATCTTGTCAGCTTCAAGGAGAAGCTGAAATATGAAATTTTCAAATTTAACTCTGAATACTAAAATTTTCATTTTTCTGGTTTTAAGGCCAGTCTTGAGGTTGGAATGTGTTATTGCGATCCTTTCAGGTTCTGATCTTGTCAGCTTCAAGGAGAAGCTGAAATATGAAATTTTCAAATTTAACTCTGAATACTAAAATTTTCATTTTTCTGGTTTTAAGGCCAGTCTTGAGGTTGGAATGTGTTATTGTGATCCTTTCAGGTTCCGATCTTGTCAGCTTCAAGGAGAAGCTGAAATATGAAATTTTCAAATTTAACTCTGAATACTAAAATTTTCATTTTTCTGGTTTTAAGGCCAGTCTTGAGGTTGGAATGTGTTATTGCGATCCTTTCAGGTTCTGATCTTGTCAGCTTCAAGGAGAAGCTGAAATATGAAATTTTCAAATTTAACTCTGAATACTAAAATTTTCAATTTTCTGGTTTTAAGGCCAGTCATGAGGTTGGAATGTGTTATTGCGATCCTTTCAGGTTCTGATCTTGTCAGCTTCAAGGAGAAGCTGAAATATGAAATTTTCAAATTTAACTCTGAATACTAAAATTTTCATTTTTCTGGTTTTAAGGCCAGTCTTGAGGTTGGAATGTGTTATTGCGATCCTTTCAGGTTCCGATCTTGTCAGCTTCAAGGAGAAGCTGAAATATGAAATTTTCAAATTTAACTCTGAATACTAAAATTTTCATTTTTCTGGTTTTAAGGCCAGTCATGAGGTTGGAATGTGTTATTGCGATCCTTTCAGGTTCTGATCTTGTCAGCTTCAAGGAGAAGCTGAAATATGAAATTTTCAAATTTAACTCTGAATACTAAAATTTTCAATTTTCTGGTTTTAAGGCCAGTCATGAGGTTGGAATGTGTTATTGCGATCCTTTCAGGTTCTGATCTTGTCAGCTTCAAGGAGAAGCTGAAATATGAAATTTTCAAATTTAACTCTGAATACTAAAATTTTCAATTTTCTGGTTTTAAGGCCAGTCATGAGGTTGGAATGTGTTATTGCGATCCTTTCAGGTTCTGATCTTGTCAGCTTCAAGGAGAAGCTGAAATATGAAATTTTCAAATTTAACTCTGAATACTAAAATTTTCATTTTTCTGGTTTTAAGGCCAGTCTTGAGGTTGGGATGTGTTATTGCGATCCTTTCAGGTTCTGATCTTGTCAGCTTCAAGGAGAAGCTGAAATATGAAATTTTCAAATTTAACTCTGAATACTAAAATTTTCATTTTTCTGGTTTTAAGGCCAGTCTTGAGGTTGGAATGTGTTATTGTGATCCTTTCAGGTTCCGATCTTGTCAGCTTCAAGGAGAAGCTGAAATATGAAATTTTCAAATTTAACTCTGAATACTAAAATTTTCAATTTTCTGGTTTTAAGGCCAGTCATGAGGTTGGAATGTGTTATTGCGATCCTTTCAGGTTCTGATCTTGTCAGCTTCAAGGAGAAGCTGAAATATGAAATTTTCAAATTTAACTCTGAATACTAAAATTTTCATTTTTCTGGTTTTAAGGCCAGTCTTGAGGTTGGAATGTGTTATTGCGATCCTTTCAGGTTCCGATCTTGTCAGCTTCAAGGAGAAGCTGAAATATGAAATTTTCAAATTTAACTCTGAATACTAAAATTTTCATTTTTCTGATTTTAAGGCCAGTCTTGAGGTTGGAATGTGTTATTGTGATCCTTTCAGGTTCCGATCTTGTCAGCTTCAAGGAGAAGCTGAAATATGAAATTTTCAAATTTAACTCTGAATACTAAAATTTTCATTTTTTCTTCTTTCAAGGCCAGTATTGAGGTTGGAATGTGTTAATGCAATTCTTTCAGGTTCCGATCTTGTCAGTTTCAAGCAGAAGCTGAATTTATTATGGATCATATCTTAGAACAGAACTTAGTACATTATTAATAGTTACTAGTCTTCGAATAGTGTTTGTAGTGAACTAGCAAACAAACGAGGTCGACCTTGTGCAACGTTTATGGACTAATTACCTGCAGTGCACCTGTGCGATGATACTCTAGGACTGCCTACGTTTCTACGATGTCACGAGGAGACGAGAGAGTAGAGGGTGACTGACGACTATATAGTTGAGGTGTATTTCTTATAGACATGAGTATTACTACGTGCCAGTATAAATAACATTATTTATGCCGGTTTTCAACAATTGAGTGTCTCACAACGCATTGACAAACGGTAGGAACGCGTTACTGTTAAACTACGAGCATTTCAGCCCTAAGTAATAAACTTCACCTTAATTGATGGATAGCTTATTGGAGGAATTTATCGAAATTGTCGACCTTAACACTAAAAGTTACAAAAAATCAGGGTTGTAGTATCATCTAGATTGCAGATGATCGAATGTTGTCCGACGACAGGGGTGGGCCATGACCCCGTTCACGTTAACAGCTCAGCAACAGAGTTTCCCTGGGGCAAGCGGGAACCAATCACGTACATCCCCTGGCCATAGTGATTTGAGGTATACAAGACCATGGAGAAGATCAAACTCTATATGTCATTATGGCCTACTTCTATGGAGACTTCATCGATTTTCAGTTACCTAATGATCCACGATATCAAGTATGATTCTATATTAGAGCATACACAGAATGTTTCCACAATTTCCCTTGTAGGTCCCTCTACAAGCAAACCTTCCACAGCTCCCTATACAACCTTTCCCGAATCTTCAGTATTATCCAATCCAGTACGCACAAAACTTTCATCAGTACAACAAGCGGTATAATACCTCACACATTATTGATGGAAATTTCTCATCCATATTTAGATGATAAGTAAAATTTTGCAGGTAAACAATGCTCAGTTTATGTATCCACACTACAATGGGCCATATCTTATGGCCCCTGAGGTAATTCTATTTCTACCCTTCACAGACTCCTTTTGAGTCCGAATTGAACTTTCCAAACGAATTTCGCCAAATATTTTTTCTGCTAATTAACTTTTTCATTATTGCATATTCACACTGAACTAATACGTTTCAGAGCATTTTCTAGAGAACTTGAAATCCTCGCTTTATTCAATTGCGTAGTTGAGTTCCTCGGAATTTCCAACTTATGTTTGTTTAACTCTCTGTGGAGTGTAACTTCTCTATTTTTGTGTAAAACATTCTACGTAATTCAATTACTCAATATCGCGTATGCCGACAGGTTTCATAACCCGACATGGCTTTTTAAATGATCCTTTTTATCCCCCCCCCACACGAACGGCTTTTATTCTTCGTGCTCATATACAAAATTTGAAACCAATTGTTATGAATTTTCGGATAACAAATAATTCGAAATGCATTTTCGCTCATTTCTACCTTTCCTGGATAATTATGGAAAAGCGTCTGATAGAACATTTCAATAGATGAATTTCTTGAGCAGCCCATTTTGAAAATTGCGATACAGTGAATGTATGCGTTATGAGCTTCCTACATTCCCGAATGCATGAATTTCTTGAACGAACTTTCTCTTAGAAAACCCATGGTCAAACGAAATGTCGAATGAAATCTCTGAGCAAATTATTTAAATTAGCGAGTGATTGCATCAAAAATTCAAAAAAAAAAAACAGTTCAAATTTTCAGAATCGGTGATTTTTATTTGATTTAGATAACCTACGATCTCGAAACCAGAACCCGAAAGGATCGCAATAACACATCCCAACCTTAAAACTGGCCTTGAAACCAGAAAAATGAAAAGTTTAGTATTCAGAGTAAAATTTGAAATTTTCATATTTCAGCTTCTGCTTGAAGCTGACAAGATCGGAACCTGAAAGGATCGCAATAACACATTCCAACCTTAAAACTGGCCTTGAAACCAGAAAAATGAAAATTTTAGTATTCAGAGTTAAGATTGAAAATTTCAAATTTCAGCTTCTGCTTGAAGCTGACAAGATCAGAACCTGAAAGGATGGCAATAACACATCCCAACCTTAAAACTGGCCTTGAAACCAGAAAAATGAAAAGTTTAGTATTCAGAGTAAAATTTGAAAATTTCATATTTCAGCTTCTGCTTGAAGCTGACAAGATCGGAACCTGAAAGGATCGCAATAAAACATTCTAACCTCATGACTGGCCTTAAAACCAGAAAAATGAAAATTTTAGTATTCAGAGTTAAAATTGAGAATTTCAAATTTCAGCTTCTGCTTGAAGCTGACAAGATCAGAACCTGAAAGGATGGCAATAACACATCCCAACCTCAAGACTGGCCTTGAAACCAGAAAAATGAAAATTTTAGTATTCAGAGTTAAATTGAAATTTTCAAGTTTCAGCTTCTGCTTGAAGCTGAAAGTTCAAAACTGGTGTCCCAGATCAGTACAATCAGCCTCTCGTCCGCTCAGTAAAGTAAGAAAATAAAACGCTGTCATTTCGGAAGAGGTTTTCAAAGTTTCAAATGGGAAGCGTTAAGATATGATAGCTTGAGAATGAAGCTCAGGCCTGCTGAAGCTCACTTGCCGAATTTCAGCTTCACTGGTCCTGATAGCAGCCCGAAACGGAGCTCAACCCGATTCGCCGCCGGCGCGACACCTCTCGCCGCGACTGCGGCTTCGGCGATTTGCTGTCTGTGAGAGGCGGAGGGCAATTAGCGGCCGCCCCACAATAAAACGTACCCACTGGTACTGGCGGCAAACCCTTTTTGGGTGCCTCTTGGCCGCCCCCCCCCCTTTGAGAGGTCATAACTTTAGAAAGCGGGGACCAGTTGGGATGAAAAGTTGCAGACATATGTAATTTTTTGCAGCGCATCGAATGGTGTGCAGCTCATACCTCCGGTGACGGTATGAATAGGTGATCTAATTGTAGGGCATCGGCGCGGGAAGAGATCAAAGCCAAATCTTGGTGAGCGCTTCGCGCGCACCACAATATCCCACTGTAGTCTCTTATACAGCTGCAGTGAACGAGGAAGTTTCAACACATGATTATCAGGTACCGCTGGTTAACACATGCTCGTCTACAGTCCTATTTTCTGGAGTATGAAGATGGAAGAGATTCATCGTGCGGGCTTCATATTGGCGACGCTACAGCGGTTTCAAAAATAGCAAAAAAACCTCATTCGAAACGTACCCTTCCTGCTCACAACGCATTCGTTCACAAGCAGCTTTCTTCCAGCAGGACAACGGCAGACCTTGTTTGTGCACTCGGAGCCGCCCGAGCACTGATTGACTTCACCGCACGGGCTTCCAGGTAAGACTACAAAAGCACTACAGTTGAAGAAGTGTTAACACAAGCTGTTGGGACAATTGAAAAATTGCTCATGAACGATGCGGAACCAGCATCTGGAGCTTCCCACGTACAAAATGCCTCATAACACTTTAAAGAAAGTTTAGCATTGCTCTCCCTCAGCTATGTACATACTCAACAATTCCTTGCCATGGCATCTCATTACATCTCATGCTAAGGGAGAGAGACTGCAAACTTCGTGAATGTGGGTCGAGGAGCCGAGTTCGAAGTGCTGGACTGCCCGAGTTGGGACTAGTAGACATTTTTCTATCAAATAGAATAAGGTAGAAGTCAAATGATGGATATCGCAGCCAATCCGTTTATTTAAATGCCACGTCAACACTTGAATTCACATAACTGGAATACTTTGCTCTAACCGATACTAAATTTTAAACAGGCCCTGCTTGTCTGCAAATACCAAGAAACAACACTTGAGGATTGGTGAGCTGGACTTCTTGATTCGAATGAGAGGTATCACTTTTATTCATCCGTGTATTTCTTTTAGTTGGGTACATTTGACCGAAAAAGCGTCCATTCTGTTTTATTATTAGGTTTATGCAGAAATAATTGCGGTTTCTGGAAGCGTTTTTTCGTCGCCCTGCTAAATTCTGTCCGAATAAGACGTCTCACGCAGTTGGGGTGCGCGCCGAGCGGCCTTCGCAAAGATATTTTCGTAGAAGCCAGCCTTCCCACGGCTGCAAGCAGCTGAACGGATGGTTATCCACTATTCGTCTCTAATTCCTGATAATCGATATAGTCCGAAATATGCCTTCGCGGCGGCCGCCCGACACGCACGTCGAGCGCGTAGGCGGACAGTCTCATTCGGACGGACTTTAAATTGTTTTGTCAAAGCTTATATACATAGCTATCGGAAGCGCTTTTCTCCCACTATTTGATGTTCTTTGACGCTATCCGAGACGCATTTTCAAATTCTACAATCACATTTGTGTGTGATCTTAGTACTCAATAGTTACATTTGTGTCTATTTGTCTCCCATCAGAGCATGAGATCTTTCTAAATGGTTGGACCATTCGATGCCTCAATTTGAATGTTAATTTCCAAAATAAGCCAATTTTTAAAAGTTTCAAGGAAAGCTTCGTAGAACGTTAGACAGAGGGAAAAATGTGCTATAGAACGGGAGAATATCATTTGTCAAAAAAAGCTCCCTAGATTGACAAAAAGCTGCTCCAAGGAAATTGCAACTATATAGGGATCAACATATTCGAAAATCCTTGTTTATTAGCGGCTGTTCTCTGCACAGGAAGCGTGTAGCGTAGTGGCAGGAAGCGCTGCTTTCCCTGCACACAATCAGGTTTGATCTTCACCCAAAGCTAACGAACCCTTCTACCCCTCCGGGCGGAAGAATGAAAAAATTGGCTTGAATGTCAGCTGAACCTTCATGTCACAGTGTAGGGCCGAGCCTCAAGGCTTGACGGTTCTAAAGCCTATTGCGCGGCGCACCCCAATAGGGATTGAAGACGTACGAATTTTTTTCATCTTTGATACTCATACGAGCTATAAATTGGACCCGAATGGAAGAACGGATATCCGAATCATCTTGAAAACCATGGTTGTGGATATCCGAGTGCATTCAAATAGATGCCGAGTGGTAGCAAGTAGTAACGGAGTAGCATTGCTTTCATTTTGAATTCATTCGGATGAATCGAGCATCCGCGACCATCGTTTTAAAAATGATTCGGATATCCGTTTTTCGATTCGGGTCCAATGCTGCGGCCCTCATCGCGTCGAATCAATCTTGAAAACACATTTTCCTGTAGCCGTTCCTACCAAAAATTTTTTCAATCCTAACAAGCATTCCATTGAGATAGCGAAACCATTCCAAGCCATAATGACAGAACTTGCCGTTTTGGATGGTTACACATTCGCTTCCCTGTGCTATTGATCCGGCAGGGCAGTGACAGAGATTGTTTTTGCACACAGAGCCTCCCACGCACAGGTCGACATCACTGCAGGAAGTTTCTGGTAAAGCTGCAAAAATGCGAATACAGGTCATTCTATTTTCTGCAGCTCTCATTCTCTTCAAATGTTCAGTCACGATTGCTGCAAGGCCATCCAAGGCAGATAGTTTCAGTCGCTTGGAGGGCGCACTGGACCACGTCCTAATCAGATCTTTAAGCGCAAATTTCTAAGCTCTGAGACATTTCTTGTAATCTCTTGATTTGGATTACTACAACAGCTAGGAGCGGTCGCGTTTAGTCGGAATTTTCGTATCACCAGCTATACAGAGCTTTTCAGAAGCATAGCCGCATCATCAATGAGGTCTTCATTGACTCTGGATCAAATTAGTCGCAGGAGGTGTGACTATCACTGAGCTTGCCATGCCGGAAAATCCTAGTGGACAAAAATTCTGTAGTCAGTGTGGAAGGTACGTCACTTCTGACAACAATCCACAGAACAGGCTGTTTCAGAAGCATAGACGCACTCTCGTAGCTAAGGCCCTCGTCAGACCCGGTCGAAAAACTGGCTGAGTCCGACTGAATCCGGGGCGGAAAAACTGATTTTGAGTGCGTTGGCCGTGACTGTGGAGCGCGTGGAGGATCGGGTGGATTGTGGATGCAACCACACAGTCGCAGACGGGCTCATTAGGTGGGTTTTCCTGCACCCGTCCGTCACTGTTTCGGTGCGTATCGACCGCTTGGACTCAATCGATCGACCAACTCTGACGGAGCCTAAGAGAAGAAGGTTATCTTCCTTGTAAGGGTCTTCTGGCTCCAGTGTTGTGCGAGTAGAAATAAGTGTTCTCAACTCGCATTTCAAAAGCCCAGTGCTCTTGTGGTCTAGTTGGAACATTTTTAATGAAAATCAGTGTTCGGATTAGTTTCTTTAATAAGCAATGCTCTCTGCTTACCGTGAAAACTTATTAAAGCACTGGATTCTAATTGGAAATGCTTTAACATGACATGAGGAAATATTTTCCGTTCGGTGCATAGTGTTCAGCACTCATACTCTTTCGGATAGGTCAGTGGGGTGCTCTCATTTCCGAAGGCGCGTCTATACTTTTGAAACAAACTATTTTGTGGATTGTTGCCAAAAGTGGTGCATTTCTTCACTCCGACCACCAATAGGTTGTACACCAGGGTTTTCCGGCTAGGCGGTTTCAGTGGTGGTCATACTTCCCTTGGCAACTTTGATCCGGTCCCAGTAACGGCTTATTTGGGACGTTCGTCTACACCAGGGATGTGCGTAATAAAAATTTTGTAATTCGTTAGTCGTTAGTCGTTCAACCGACCAAAACCCTCGTTAGTCGTTAGTCGTTAATCGTTAGTCGTTAAACATCTAGGTTTTGAAAATAATGAGAGTTCAGGAAGAAGAAAGCCTTCATGAATAGAAAAAGAAAAAGGCATCAAGAGATGTATGTTTTCCAAAACATTCATAGTCACCAAACACACAAAACATTATTCGTTAGAGAAAGTAGATTAAACTGTAAACCAACATATACATAATTAAAAATAGGAAGGAAAACCCAATTCTCGAGGGCGTGTGTTTATCAATTTTTTTCTTTTTTTCGGCGAGAAAACAAGCAATATGTGGAAACCGAAAAAATCTTGAACTCTTCGATATTTGCGGTGCAGAGTTTGCCGTTCTGCGCTATATGATGTTATATTTATGAGTTGTAGACCATGGTGACAACATGGAAAATTGCACCAATTGCACTAATTGTTCTTTGCTCACCGTCGCGAGCCGCACGCGCGTGGTTTGGAGCTTGTTTCCATAATGAGGAAAAGGTCGGAAGAAATTAGCACTGAAATAAAAATTTCATCCACTGAGGGGTCCCAGCTCTTTTTTTGTAGAAATCCCATATCTCGGAGTATTAAGTGCTCAGTGCTTATATAAGATTAACGTGGTATAAAAACAAAAAGTACCCCAAATCGGTAGTATATACCCTAAACCTCATATCACCTCTGAAAGTAACATCTGAAAAATTTTCGCTGGAGCCAGTCAGTGTCGGGACTGATGCAGTGAGCCTACCATAAAGTCGCGCGACCGGCACGAAGTCGCACAGGTGCTGCGCCGGGTTTTGCGCAACGTTTGGTTGTGGTCATAATAATGGGCTTCAGGACTGCGAGCCAGTATCAGTATAAATAATAAACACCGAAGGTAAATTGTTTTGTTATTTTGTACCATCCACCTCGAACAATCAAGAGGAACCTATGTAATATTCCAGATCAAATCTTTGGGTTGGAGCGCGATGTGGATGAGTTTTTAACGAATTTCGGGATTGCTTACAAAAATATCTTCCATTTCGTTAGACGTTAGTTGTTAGTCGTAACACCCAAAATGCCCGTTAGTCGTTAAATTCGTTAGTCGTTAGTCGTAATTACGCACATCCCTGGTCTACACTCTTGAAACGCACTGTATTCCACAGGGGTTCACCGCTCCGCTGCTGAAGATGATTGGAATCGAAATCCCAGTAGAGATTATCCAGAGTTGATCTGGGAAATCTCCACGTAGCACATCTTCTTGCGAAATTTCATTCTGGGATTTTCACTACAGAATTGTGAATCACCTGCAGAGCACAAAGTTTCCTCGAAGCAAATTCTCTCGATGTTTGGCTTATTTACATTGCCCCTAAGAGTTTCTCTCGGTCGATTCGACTTCCAACTTTCTAGCAAAGCCAGCTAGCCAAGTATGGGTTTTCAAAAATCGGTGTGTGTCTTCTGGTAAATTAGGATACGCACTTTCCGAATCCACCACCGGTTTTGCAACAGATCTCAAGTTAACAAGTTACTACTGGCTAAATTATATATCTATTACTCACTGTTTTTGTGTAAGTCTCGTGCATCGGGCCCGCCTTTTTTAGCCTGGACAATATTGCGTTGAAAGGGGTAGAGAAATCATAGGACAATCTGCTGGCTTTACAGTATGTATGCAAGCGCGTGAAGACATCTCCAGGATCCAAAAATTTTCCGAACTCGTTTTCTATAGGGAAGGCTGAAGCAAGGACATAGCTCACCTTTTCTATTGGCTACACACTCATTTTTTCTCAATGTCGAACCGTAAGGACAACGACAGACATTGGCTCTACATTCAGAACCTCCCAAGCACAAATCGTTACCATTGCAGGAGCTCTCGGGATATACTGAAAGTTTCAGTAAGGTTTTGCGAGTATGGTATAGTGCGTTCATTAGGGGGTGCACAGATTCCTCTTCTCACCCGCACTCGCTGCTATCGTAATGCGCCACCGCGGCGCGGTCTGTGGCGGCCCGCGATCCGTTCTCTCCCACCCCGGGTGCCAGCCGTCGACTCTCGCATAAACATTGTCCAATCGCCCGTATCGTCGGCGATCATGGTCACAGAGAGTTCTTTAAGTTTTTCTGCCCTCTTCAACTGTTTCGGTGTTAATATATGTGTCATCATATTTGCTGAAGCTTAAAGGCATCGTACGCGCAGAAAACAGTATATTATTTTTTCTTGTTTTTGTGTAGCTTGTCCTATCTAGTGAACGAACATGTCGAAGGGGCCCATGAAAAACCTTCAATTGAAAAGAAAAGTCAATCGGAACACATTGTAAATACGAATTTGAATTTAGCGCCAAAATCCGTTTTGAAGTTTTTCTGCTTTTGGAGGCCTTGTCACTGAAAATTTCCGGAGTTTTTCTGCATGCGGAGTTTGTGCCGCAACTATTTTTCATGTTGTCTTACGGTCGCACGAACATTCTAGGAAAAAGTGCTACATGACTGGTAAGACTTGGTGGCGGATCTTCATCTTGGACGCCTTCCAACCTCATTGCCCAACGTTTTCGACGCGCCATAGTTTACCAGTGTGGTCTACCGGGCTCAATCATGAATATGAGCCTAAAAAGTGAAAATTGATTCCCAGAGCGAACGATGCCTTTAAAGGGTGTGAAGCGCTGCCGAAAAAATTGGAGACGCATTTCTCTTTTTTTGTGAAAAACCCTTCCTTCCTGAGCATAAATCTTCTGTTTCAAATCGATAGACCATTCACCCACTACCCAGTACGATGAGGGATTCGTATACATTTGTACGAGTCTAACTAGGGAGCCCGTCGTTAGCGTGGTTCGCACCTTCGTTCACACCTAATTATCTGCGGTCGCACCTCCGTCGTTAACGACGCCAGCAAAGCTCGTGCAGAAGAGTCCTGGCGCTCAACCAAAGGTCTCAATATTGATTGCGCAAATAGCGGATTAAGGGTTAACTCACTGGAAATTCCATAAAGGAAGTTTAAAGAGAGAACGGATGAGAGAGGGCCGCCACAGACCTCGCCGCCGTGGTGCATTACGGTAGGAGCGAGTGCGGGTGAAAAGGGGAAGGTGTGCACTCCCAAACGAAAGCACTATATTTTCATTGTTCTATAGAATTGCATTAACCTCTCTTCTGAGCCAAACAGTGTTCTCCTTTTGAGAAAGTTGATTGCGGACACACACAGCGACCAGCCACACATCTTGATCCCCCTCCACATTGAGCAAGAGATGATGAGCATGAGCTCCCGGGTGGAATAATGAGAGCCATGTCCTTACATTCCTGAGAATAATTTTAAACGTTTACAATGAAATTTTCTATTACAAACTCTTAAGGGAAGTGTGCTCACCGACAAATCACTCACCTTGCCAATCAGATGTTGTCCTCTCCTACAAATGCATAGTTTTCGAATGTGGTCGCAGACGGTGCCGCCCTCACAAGTTTCTCCATTACTGCAATCTTCACTCGGAAGAGCTAAACGTTCCGATCCCACAAAAATTGTTATGAAACATGTGGCAAATGATTCACTGGAGAACTATCAACCTACTGCCTCAAGTCTTGTTGTTTTTACAGTCATTATCGGAGCGAAACACCGGACCGCAGTTGCGAACACCCGCTGTTGCAGCACGCCGCTCTAAGATAATCGTGCAGATAGGGCCAATGTGTTCAAAGGATAAATGGCGCCAGAGGGGGATGTTCAATCGGCGCCGGTTACGCGTCGGGCAGGTAGCGAAGCATTGATTATTTTCTCAAAAAATATACATTTTTGAATCAGAAAAAGCTAAACGAAACAGAATTTTCAGTCATCAATACCACTACAGATCCCGATGGCAGTATCACTAAAACCAGTATCACTAAAAAAAGAAAAATCAAGGAAAATAATAAGAACGATGAAACGCGCCCGATAGACTGGGGCTGCAGGAAAAAATCAGGCAGATGGATATACGCTCAAAATTTATGTGGGGATTTATGACAAGAAACGAAGGGCTCGAGCTCTAGGTATCGATAGGTGACCCGATAGAGACATAAGGGGTTGTTTTTGCATTGAATTCGAAATGGGCGAGTTAGACGTTCGCTCGAAATAGCGAAACAAATAGGTTTGTATGACCTGTACTAGAGCCCTTGTGTCAGTGGAAGCATCGAAAACTAGAGAAAATTACCGTAATTGAACAATCAATATAGGATTTGTTGACTGAGGTGCGGAAATTGTGGAAAAAAGGTGGAGGAACGCATGTTTTGGAAGCTCAATTTGACTAGAATACGGTCATTTGGACTCGTTTTTGACGCCCTCGACGGCATTAGCGTTCACGTACTCTCATAAACTTGGGGGGGGGTGAATAGCAGGTGGTCGAGACTTGTTTTGACACCTTTTGAGTCGGGGCATCACTTTCCACCT
Source organism: Aplectana chamaeleonis (assembly GCA_029168955.1). Lineage (NCBI taxonomy): Eukaryota > Metazoa > Nematoda > Chromadorea > Rhabditida > Cosmocercidae > Aplectana > Aplectana chamaeleonis. The sequence goes on from JAPDOI010000173.1 coordinate 1,134,462, forward strand.
TAGGGATCGTTTATACTTCCGCCGCGGAGCGGCGCGGTGCGCCGCGCCGCGTGAAAATCGCGCCACTGTTATGTATAATCGAGCTGCGACGAACTGACGCGGCGAAGTCGCAGAATGACGCTAAATACAGCCTGGAGTAGCTCTGACATAGCACAAGGTCAACTGTAATGATTGATTTCTTCTGCAAAAGAAACATTTATAATCTTTTGTATCATCACACCGCACTCGAAAGCAGATAGTCTTCTGAAAATTTTTCTCTATAGTAAAATTATTTTAAGAGCAAAAAAAAAGAACTCACAACCCAGCCTACTCTAAACAACTTCCAGGACCTCGGAAGAAATTTTAGCGATCAATCAGAGGAACAAAATTGAGAACGTATATGAAATATCAGCAAAAAAGCATGTGATGTTAAAGGCAGTAGACACGCTCGAGAAAGTTATTGAGATAACTACGTTTCTAAAGTCGCATGGCTCCTAGTAGACTGCTTACGCCGTTGGAAGCGTCAGAAACGAGTCAAAACTACTGAATTTCAGCAATGCCAATCGAAAAATTTCTGCAACCCCACCCCAAAATACAAACTCGTCCAAATTGATAGTACTATTACGGTCCCTTTGACTGGTTTTTGATGCTTCCAACGAGGTTAACGTTCCAGTAAAGGCTGTAAGAGTATATCGGCTTCTCCATCTCAACCGTTTTGTTGCTAATATTCGCTGTTTGAACCGCGCGCCGTAAAACTCGTCCACTTTCACCTGATAGCAAAATAACCGTTATTCCTCTATTCGCACACAGTTTTCGTTTGTTTTTTCGTCAGTTCCCAATACAACCAGCTCCACGCCTTTCATTTGTGTCATAAAATCGATACCATTTTTGAGCGCGTCTGCTGCATTTAAAGAGGATCGCACGCGGCCGCCGCGCCGTCTCTCCTTCCCGGGCAGCGCGGCAGCACCCAGGCGGCGGTCGCGTGCGGCGCCGTTGGAAGATTTTGAGCAGAAAAACTCCAAACGCCTCGCGGCGCCGCGAGGCGGCGCCGCTTGATCGATACGGCTGTATTGCATCTCGCCACGCCACGCCGCGGCGGAAGTATAAACGACCCCTTAGGCAGCAACCGCCGCACGTGGCGAAATACGTGATTTTTGTGAGGGTATTGGGTTGTAAATTTCACTCCCTTAGGGAAGACTTGGGGAGTGACACTGTTCATGAGCCACACCACCCGTGATAACGTCTTCTTTCACTCCCCAAGGTGAAGTATAACTTTACTCCTCAAAGCTTCCCTGAGGTAGTAAGATGACGCGTCATTTTCATTTTCAAATCATTTTCATCGATCGCCTAGTCTTCTTCATGGGTTTAATCTGTTCTTTTCCTCTACCACCTTTCTTCTTTTCATGTGATTACTCCGACTTTTATCCCTAACATGGGCTGCAATTCTCATTTATGGCAACCATTTCGGAAAGAGGTTCTGTATTATTATCATCGGAATGTTGTTGTTCTGCTCGTAGGATTTGGTCAGAAACCGAGCGAGGTCGGGTTTTTGCGTCTTTTTCGTCTTTTTTGTATAACTCGCTTCAAAGTCAACCTTGAGCGAAACTGGGAAGATATTCATGACCCTGGCGTTGAGGGCTATCCAAAGGTATAACCACTGTCGGGATTTCATGGAGAACCATGGAAATTTCACAATCAACTAGTTCTCTAGATACGGTAGAGATATGGAAACGCAGACGGAGACGGTAGCGCCCCCATCCCTCATGATACCGTAATCACAAATCTGGCTTACAGCGAAACTTTCTATGTTCTGAACAAAACCACCACAAATGTTGAAATAATGGGTAGCTCTGGGCGCCAGGATCATGAATATCTGCTCAGTTTCGCTCAAAGTTGAGTTTGGAGCGAGTTATGGAAAAAAGACGAAAAAGACGCGAAAATCCGACCTCGCTCGCTTTCTGACCAAATCCTAGGAGCGGTATTGTATTCAGATATATTTTATTCGGTCTTTTTCTGACAAAAACAGCCACTCCACTTGTACGATAGTGGTTCGATGACCATCTGAAACGGAGAATGACACATTGCTCGAAGGCTTTGATCAGAATCGCGCCTGTAGCATCCTCTTTCAATAAACTCCTTCAAATCACTATTTTTCATTCGATAACTTTTCAATGAAAAAATACACAAAATCCTGGTGAGAAGAGCTACTTAAAGGCAGCATACACGCTCGTAAACGTTGTTGAGATAGTAACGTAAACCGAACCGTAAGGCTTGCATCATAACGCTCACGCATTTGGAAGGGTTAAAAACGAGCAGCAACTACTTTGCATGAGTGATATCCGAGTGCTACCCCTGTAATTGCCCGCCCCAGCTGTATTTCGCCTCCTCTGATCGGGAACACATTGAATAACCGATCTTGAGGGAGCAAACGATCAACGAGAGAAATAGCACAGCCAAGTGGGAAGCAACGCAAGAGATCGCCTGATTTGATTGAGAGATCATAATTTCACGCACTGGCCAATTCCTCCACTATCATGTGTCAGTTGCCATAACACTGGATCATTTCAGGCCCAGTAAGCGGATTTCCAACCACTTTTCGCGACTTTTCTCAGCACAGATGTTGTTTAGAACGCCGGACTTTTCCTAACCTGTGAAAAACACTGGAGCAAATTTTGCCGTGTATGCTGCCTTTAAGTTCATAATGATTCCTAGGATTCAGTTAAAAAGAGACAAAGATTTTGGGTGGAATTTTCAGTGTTCCGTACTGTGTGCAAGTACTGAGCTCTATGTGCAGAGTACAACGATCTGGAATTCACATGCCGAACATTTTTTGTTCAAATACATAGAAATCCCAGTGAGTAGCCTTAATAGCGCTACTGACCCGAAAAGGCTGATTCTCGAGAAATTTATTGAAAATGGACTGTAAATACTCGAAAACATTTCCCTGCGCGTCATCTAACCATAATATATGTATGTACGAACGGTAGTGTGAATAATACCCCCCCCCCTTTTTTGTCGTTTATTGTAACTCTTCCTCGTCACCTGGAAATCTCCTTGCAATACCGTTTTGTTATATTTCGTTATATTTTAGGATTGAAAATCTACAAATGCATCATGGCTTTGGATAGGCCTCCAGAGCTCGTTGGTTGATATTATAGGTAAGCTTTTCAGAAAGGACGGACCCATGAAAGATTGATTTCTCAGTTCTTCTTTCTTTAGAGAAACCAAGCTGAGCTCTGTGGCTTATTCTAACGAAAAAAGATGATGGACGTCCAAATATGTACTGGCGAAACACACTGTACATAAGAGGCGCTTCGCCTAAGAATCGAGAAGGTGTGGAACACATAATCTTTTTTTCGTGGTTTTCCCGAATTGGATCGATGCAGGGTGCAAAAAAATTAGGTACTCTTTTCAATAAATTTTGAAAAAGCCAAGACTATAGAAATTATTAGCCCTTAAAAATTAGCTGTTTTCAACGATTTCTTTTCGTAGAGATCATTAACGTAAACGGGTTTTCCTGTTATCGATATGCCATTAAAGGCTATGAGCTATAAGGAATCGATTAGGGTTATTGGATTTGTAGACGTTACGTCCCGCGAAATTTTATATTTTTTAACTTTTGGAGAAAAATTTCTACAGATTTTGACCATGCTCAACGATGCGCCGTATCAGTTTTGGTCCGATAAAAATAACAAATAAAAAAAATCGGACCCTCTCACTCTCATTTTTTTGATTAAAAGTGAAGCAATAGAAAGAAACGTTGTGCGAGGAACAGATCATTAATTTTCTCTATCCATCATGAAACGAAATGAAATGTTGGGCATGATATGGTTCAAAGCCGGAAGCCCATTTTCTTTTCAATGCCGATCTATCACCTACCGAAATCGCATCTGGATCACCACTCCGGAGTGAAATGAAAGAAAATGACAAATGGGAAAACTTTCTTGTGCATAACTGAATGTAAGAGTGGGCTCTTGCACACGTGTGTCCAGAGCTTAAAGATCCACACTAAAAAAATTCAAAAACACCTAGTTTTGGAGGTTCACAATTCTCCTACCAAAGCTTCTTCGGAAATTCTGAAGAGGAGGGCCTGAATTTTATGCACCCTCTATCGATCTACAGTTCAAGTGCGCATTGTCGTTCAGTCCGCAAAGTGCACGCTGATTGCGAAAGCGTGCTGCGGCGCGGTTGCGAGTATCCTCAGACAGGGATGTGGGTTTACCCAGGCGGTTTTTGCCTTTGGTGCCCAGGTGATCCCACCGCCCGGGTGATCCCACATCCCTGTCTGAGGATACTCTTGACCGTGCCGCAGCACGCTTTCGCAAGCAGCGTGCATTCTGCGGACTGAAAGGCAATGCGGAGTTGAACTGTATAACGAAAAACCTGCAATACGGGTTTTACATCTCGAACCGTCTCGATTCTTAGGCGAACGGCCTCATATATGAATACGTAGAAGGATGTTCTGAATGCCGGTAACCTTCAATGTTTCTTCTATATACAGCGCATTTTTTCTCAAAACTTTCGAGTGTTTCAGGAATTTTGCGAAAATTTAGTTTAGGAAAACGTAATTTTAAAGTTCTTGGATAGGACTGTGAATGCTATTAGTTTCATTTTGTGGAAGCTGTGTGCGTTGAACATCATTTATGTGTTAATTTCAGCGTTTCTCATGAGTACTACTCCGCACCAATGTCCAGTTTCATTTTTTTCATGGTATTATGACCTTCGACATGTACCATTAACTTCTATAATTTTTCGCTGCACTTGATTTCAGTGTTTACTGCTATATATGAATGGAGCTATTTGACTAAAACCGGATTTGTGTATTGATGAAGCGATATATAAAGTTGATTATGAAGTGTTCTGTCCGTCTTCGCGCTTTGTTTGTGATTCAAACATTTAGCGAGGTGGTTTAGCAGTCATAGAAGATCAGTGGCTAAGGGGTACTGTAGAAACATGGGTAGAAAGTGGTACCCGTGGCCGACAACAGCATCGCAGTGGTCGCAATTGCACTGATTTTACTCCCCAGTACCCCCACAATAGGCACCCTCCCTTTCCCCAAGTATTATTCAAAATCAACCCACGCCCTCACGACAGTCACCTTAAAGGCAAAGGACACCCAAAAAATTAATTTTTAGATTTCATACTTATTTTGGAGAGAGTCACACGCTGATCACAGTGGTATCTTTGAAAACGTCCAAGACCCCATTTGAACAGATCTATGGCTTTTCAAAGATGCCTAGATCTCGAGGGTGTAAAATTGGTGGACGAGTTGTCCCAGGCCTGTATTTCTGTTCATTCGCAATCATCGCGTGAGTGAAAGCCAGGATACGGAGACAGTCCGGTTATGGAATGAAGAACGACGCCTTGTTGGAATTCATCCATCCATCGAACTGCTATCGAGTTCGAAAATCTGTTAGGGGGTCTGGCCTGTGGTGGTCGCTTATATCTCGCTTATTTGGAGGAAATGAGATCTGGCATTTGGCACCTGCTATACAGGAGTGGTCTTCTACACAATTACATGAAAATCTCAAAATTCATATCTGAGGGTGTACTGTGCCTTTAAGAGGGTACGACTCCGCCCATTTTGGGGGATGGATAGCAGCTGTCGGTGCTATCTAAAGATGTTTGGGAGCCTATTCACCCCCCGAGTCTATCAGAGCAGGGACCGTACAAGGAAGTAAAAAAATTACGGAATTCCGGTATTTCTTCCGCGTGGGTATACGGAGCGGAGGTCCCAGGGAACAGTATCGTGCGTGCATGCACGCGTGAGATGATGAGTAATGAGCATTTCGGATCTTTGTTCACAGAGGATGCGATCCCATTAAAGGCAAAATACAGCCTCAGGCATAAATTTCGTAATTTTCGTGCACTTGTGTTGTGAGCCCTTTCGGTAAAATGCGTGCCAAGTGCGCGATTTCAATTCCTCCAAATAAGCGAGATATAAGCGACCACCATGGGCCCGACCTCCTTCGCTCATCACCACGGGAGAGGGACTTTAGGATAAAATCAGAGATCACTGGTGTAATTAAAAACTCGTTAACGCTGTTCGCACATCTGCTTGCTCGCCAGTAGGCCCTTTCCACCTCGAGAGAGATGGCAGACATCAAAGATCGCGCGGCGGTTTCCGCGCGATGAGTTATGCAGGCTCAATCGCTGCCTCTCGGATTATGATTGGACTACAGACGGTAACCGTTCCACTGCCAGTATATGGATTGAGAGGATTGACAGCACATGTTTATTAGATATTACATGAGCATGCTTATTGCTTTTCCCAAATATTTGAAAACAAAATAATTTACGTACAGGGGGCGTGAAAATACGGGCGGAGCCAAACTTGCTACTCCTGTAATGGCATTGTGGGTCGTTTTTGACGCCTAAAAATGCGTAGACGCTGTAATCTGAGCCATGCCATTCTATTTCCGTAGTTATCTCAATCACGTTTACGAGCGTGTATGCTGCCTTTAAATGAAGTTTTCATTTCGATGATTACTTTATGATTTTTTTGATGAATATTATAAGATTTTATTCCGATGATTATTTTACTTAAATTCCAAAGGTTCCATCAAGTAATACGATTTTCATGTTCCACGCATCCACATTCATTTATTTATCGATGAAACTTTCGCTGCAAGCTATTACTTCATTTCGATTATGAGTATTGTGGTGCGCGCGGAGAGCGCACCTAGATTTGGATTTGATTCCTTACCGCGCGCAACCCGCACAGAGAGATAACCCACTCATGCTGAAGTTAGAGAAGTGAGTAATACACCATTGGAACCGCCCTACAAAGTTAGATATGTTAGCAAGTTTTCATCCCGATAGACCCCCTATGCTAAAAATATGACCCCCTAACCGACTTTCAAAGTGCCAAAATTTTCTCCGTCACCACCCCCCCCCCACTTTCATTTTTTGGGAGCGCGTGGGCCAAATGATCTGAAATTCCGCAGTCAGGGGTAATCGGCTACGGGAACGCTAAAAATGATTGTCAGAACTCACCATTTTCACTCCTGGGCCACTACCGGGCGGTTCAAATTCAGAAACCGGTCTTTCAGGATTAGTTCATAAATGAGTTTTTGATATCAGATTTCTGATACCGTTATCAGCCATTGTTGTCATGGGGACTCGATATAAACACCTTGCTCCGTGCTATGTTGTACTCTAAAGGTCCCGGGGCAAGAGTACGACGTTCTCGTCGGATGTTTATTGGAATGTGGAAGATCTAGCTAATGCTGTTCAGCTGATGCTCGACTGCTGCATAAGTCTGAGGGTAGAGAAACGTCAGTCAACAGAACTGGATGCGAGGTGGCGAGCGGTATTGGAGGGTCAGGTCAGATATTTGGTACGACAGAAATCACATTTTATTAAGTACTAAGTGAATCAAGCGCTAAATCATAAATTTCACCTCGAAACTGCGTAGCTTACAAAGAATAGTAAGCCTTGATACACAAACACGTCTGAAGGGTTCGATGTAGAAGGGAAACCTTGGAAAAAGTTGCGAATTTTCCAAAAGGTTAGGCTCCGCGAAAAAGGTCAAAGATTTGGCATTCCTGAAACATTTTGTGAAATTCCTTTTAATGGATTTCGCGGTCGACAAATTTTTTCAAATGTGGCGAAATTGTATTGTAAATCAGACTTGGCGGTCAAAGAAACCATTAAAATGTTGCGAAGTTATTTTAAATGAATATAGTGATAACCGAATTTTTCGAAATGTTGTGAAAACGTTGAGGATAGATTTGGCGATGAACAAAGTCATGAAATGTTGTGAAAATTTTTCTTATTGGGTTGAGCGATTATCAAACCTTTCTAAATGATGTGAAATTGTAGCGAAAAGATTTGACAAGCGCAATATAAATATCCAAAGTCGGATCACGCGCCTGGAGGGATCTCGCGTCGAGTTTTTGGATCAAGCTAAAACATCGATAAATCTAGCAAACATAGGACAAGCCAAGAAGATCTCAGCAATAATTTGCCTTGAAATAGACTGGGGACAATGCAGGGTCACATTATACGTGTTAGTTTTTTCTACTTCAATACACTTGTACATATGTTAAAGTCAGGCATGGCGCTGTGACCGTCGGCACTGCGGACCCCATCCTTAAGACTTTGTAAGGTCCTTCAGGTTCATGGTGACTGTTTGCACAAGAAGATTGAAAAATTCAAGACCTCCGAACTTTTAATGCGTTAAATAGCGAAGCAATAGTTTATTAGTAGTGGAAAGACTGGAGCCACTCTTATCCGCTCCGACGGCCTTGGCGACCGGATTGGACCTGACTGATCAGAAGACGCCTCAATCCCTCTGACGCGTGATTTGACTTTGAATATCTATATTGCGCTTGCCAAATCTTTTTGCTACAATTTCACATCATTTAGAAGATTTCAATAATCGCTAAACCCAATAAGAGAAATTTCACAACGTTTCATGACTTTGTTCATCGCCAAATCTATCCTCAACATTTTCACAACATTTCGAAAAATTCGGTTATCAATATATTCATTTAAAATAACTTCACAAAATTTCAATGGTTTCTTTGACCGCCAAATCCAATTGTGGTGCGCGCGAAGCGCGCACCTGATTTGGAAAAGGATTGCTTCTGCGCAAACCCCTTGTTACAGAATCTCGGTTTGGAAGATAGTTCCGAACCTGGCATTTTCACAAAATGTAGAGCAGTAAAGGTTCTCAACACTGCCCAAATTTTAGAAAAATCCGCTTTGTGGTTCTCGAGATATGGAAAAATTCGTGAATTTTAAAACGTGTGTGTGTGTGTGTGTGTGTGTGTGTGTGTGTGTGTGTGTGTGTGTGTGTGTGTGTGTGTGTGTGTGTGTGTGTGTGTGTGTGTGTGTGTGTGTGTGTGTGTGTGTGTGTGTGTGTGTGTGTGTGTGTGTGTGTGTGTGTGTGTGTGTGTGTGTGTGTGTGTGTGTGTGTGTGTGTGTGTGTCAGTCCGGTGAAACTTTTGAATGATAAGAAACATGGTTGGCCAATTGAGAGAAATGGAGTGGTATTGTGATAAGAGTGAATTGATTGCAAGCGTTAGAGTAGGCCTCCTTTACATCCATCAGGAACCGTATGCACACCGTTTATTGTACGGGGTCCGACTGGAAGTGCGCCATGCGCAAAGCAACGTGCGCGGTTCCCAACTGGAAGTGTGCCAAACGCCACAAAACGTGTGTGGGATCCGATTGGAAGTTCGCCAAGCGCCAGGGACTGTGAGCGGGACCCGAATAAAAGTGCGCAAAGCGCACGGGGGAGAGAGTGTGAGACCCAACCAAGAGTGCGCCAAGCGCCGGGGAACGTGTGCGGGACTTGACTGAAAAGGCACCAGGCGCCCGGAAAAGTGTGCGGGACTCAACTGTGAGTGCGCCAAGCGCCGGGGAACGTGTGCAGGACCCAAGTAAAAGTGCGCCAAGCGACGAGCACCGTATGCGGGACCCAACTAGAACTGTGCTGAGCGCCGGGGAACGTGTGCGAGACCCAACTAGAAGTGCGCCTAGCGCCGAAGAACGCGTGCAGGACACGTCTAGAAGTGCGCCAAGCGCCGGGGAACGTGTGCAGGACCCAAGTAGAAGTGCGCCAAGCGAAGGGAAACGTGTGCGGGACCCAAACAGAAGCGCGCCAAGCGCCGGGGATCGTGTGCAGGACCCAAGTAGAAGTGCGCCAAACGCCGGGAAGGTGTACGGGACCCAAATTTATGTGCGCCAAACGACGGGAAACGTGCACGGAACCCAAACAGAAGTGCGCCAAGTGCCGGAGAACGTGTGCGGGACCCATCTAGAGAAGCGCTAAGCGCCTGGAAGGTGGGCGGGACCCGAATTTAAGTGCGCCAAGCGACGGGAAACGTGTGCGGGACCCAAACACAAGTGCGCCAAGCGCCGGGGGACGTGTGCAGAACCCAAGTAGAAGTGCGCCAAGCGCCGGGGAACGTGTGCAGGACCCAAGTAGAAGTGCGCCAAGCGACGGGGAACGTGTGCAGGACCCAAGTAGAAGTGCGCCAAGCGCTGGGCAACGTATGCGGGACCCAACTAGAACTGTGTTGAGCGCCGGGAAACGTGTGCGGGACCCAACTAGAAGTGCGCCAAGCGCCAGGAACATGTGCGGAACCCAGCTATTAGTGCGCCAAGCGCCGGGGAACGTGTGCGGGACCCAAAAAGAAGTGCGCCAAGCGCCGGGGAACGTGTGCGAGACCCAAACAGAAGTGCGCCAAGCGCCGGGGAACGTGTGCAGGACCCAAGTAGAAGTGCGCCAAGCGCTGGGCAACGTATGCGGGACCCAACTAGAACTGTGTTGAGCGCCGGGAAACGTGTGCGGGACCCAACTAGAAGTGCGCCAAGCGCCAGGAACATGTGCGGAACCCAGCTATTAGTGCGCCAAGCGCCGGGGAACGTGTGCAGAACCCAAGTAGAAGTGCGCCAAGCGCCGGGGAACGTGTGCAGGACCCAATTAGAAGTGCGCCAAGCGCTGGGCAACGTATGCGGGACCCAAACAGAAGTGTGCCAAGTGCCGGAGAACGTGTGCGGGACCCATCTAGAGGTGCGCTAAGCGCCTGGAAGGTGGGCGGGACCCAAATTTAAAGGCAGGGTTCTCGATAAAAACGGTTGTTGTGCTATCACCGTAGATTGGTAGATCTGGCCATCACAAAAGTGAAAATAAGTAAAAAATTGAAGGAAAAACGCTCAGGAGAAAGTTATGGCTTGGTGTCCTCCCGCCCCCAGTTATCGAGATTTGGGTAAAAGCCTGTTTTGTCAACTTTTCTTTTGCTTCTTAAGTAAATTCTGAACATTTCTGAAGACTACTGATAACTTTAACAGTAAAATGAATGTCAGATAAGCAAGCATTAGTGAAAATCGCGTTAATTAGGGGGCCGGCCGACACCGGTAATTAGCCGCTATACTTTGTTTTTGAGAGTTTTTCCCGCGAATTTCCGGGTTTTTTCACTTAGTTTTACTTTTGTGATGGCCAAATCCACATTCCTATGAAGACAGCTCAAAAGTCGTTTTTATCGAAAACCCTGCCTTTAAAGGCAGTGGTCGCGATCAAATATGCTTGTCGTCTTTTTCTCTCCAAATCCTTTCCTGGGTCTCGAGTAGTAGGACCTATAAGAAAAAATCGCGAAAAAACCACTGTTTTGGGCCAAATTTGAAACCTGAACTTTCTTGTCTTTTGGTGGTGGACGAGCCCACTCTACATCATCGGCATCGATGACCTCTTATATCAAGAACATCAGCTACCTTGAAATTGAATGTCAATCAATGAACCTTCGAATTTATGTACACATCTAGTCAAAAACATTGACTGAAGTGATGCTATCATTGTTCAACTGTTTTTATTCGTTAAATTTGCATTTATTTCGTCCTCTGAATGTCGATGATTTTTGACTGCTCGGCATGAGACTGCGATCTGTTTCGTCATCGCTGTGCACGTGTGCACGAACTAGCTTCTTTGGGCCCTAGAAACTCTAATTCTAGACCGTTTTTCACCGCGCTACCTTCATAGTTTTTCAGCTGTTTTTGATATAAGCTGATTTTTGTAGTTTTTTCGATAACGTTTTTCATCGTGACCACTGCCTTTAAGTGCGCCAAGCGCCGGGGAACGTATGCGGGACCCAACTAGAACTGTGCTGAGCGCCGGGAAACGTGTGCGGGACCCAACTAGAAGTGCGCCAAGCGCCAGGAACATGTGCGGAACCCAGCTATTAGTGCGCCAAGCGCCGGGGAACGTGTGCAGAACCCAAGTAGAAGTGCGCCAAGCGCCGGGGAACGTGTGCGGGACCCAAACAGAAGTGCGCCAAGCGCCGGGGAACGTATGCGGGACCCAACTAGAACTGTGCTGAGCGCCGGGAAACGTGTGCGGGACCCAACTAGAAGTGCGTCGAGCGCCAGGAACGTGCGGAACCCAGCTATAAGTGCGCCAAGCGCCCGGGAACGTGTGCAGAACCCAAGTAGAGGTGCGCCAAGCGCCGGGGAACGTGTGCTGGACCCAAGTGGAAGTGCGCCAAGTGCCGGGCAACGTATGAGGGACCCAACTAGAACTGTGCTGCGCGCCGGGGAACGTGTGCGGGACCCAACTAGAAGTGCGCCAAGCGCCGATAAACGTGTTCGCGACCGAAATAAAAGTGTGCCAAGCGACGGGGAACGTGTACGGGACCTCAAATAAAAAGCGCCAAGCGCCGGAGAAAGTGTGCGGGACCCAACTGGGAGCGCTTCAGGCGCCGGGGATACTGGGCGGGATCTAACTGGGAGCACGCCAAGCGCCGGAGAAAGTGTGCGGGACCCAACTTTGGATACGCCAAGCGCCGAGAAAAGCGTGCGGGACCCAACTGGAAGCGCTCCATGCGCCGGGGAACGTATTCGTGACCTAACTGGGAGTGCGCCAAGCGCCGGGGAAAGTGTGCGGGATCTAACTGGGAGCACACAAAGCGCCAGAAAATGTGTACGGGACCCAACTTCGGATACGCCAAGCGCCTAGGAAAGTGTACGGGACCCAACTGGAAGTGCGCCAAGCGCCGGGGAACGTATTCGTGACCTAACTGGGAGTGCGCCAAGCGCCGGGGAAAGTGTGCGGGATCTAACTGGGAGCACACAAAGCGCCAGAAAATGTGTACGGGACCCAACTTCGGATACGCCAAGCGCCGGGGAAAGTGGGCGGGACCCAACTGGTAGCGCTCCAGGCGCCGGGGATACTGGGCGGGATCTAACTGGGAGCACGCCAAGCGCCGGAGAACGTGTGCGGGACCCAACTTTGGATACGCCAAGCGCCGAGGAAAGCGTGCGGGACCCAACTGGAAGTGCTCCATGCGTCTGGGAACGTATTCGTGACCCAACTGGGAGTGCGCCAAGCGCCGGGGAAAGTGTGAGGGACTCAACTGGGAGTGCGCCAAGCGCCGGGTACGTGTGCGGGATCTAACTGGGAGCACATTAAGCGCCAGAAAATGTGTACGGGACCCAACTTCGGGTACGCCAAGCGCCTAGGAAAGTGTGCGGGACCCAACTGGAAGTGCGCCAAGCGCCGGGGAAAGTGTGTGAGACTCGACTTAAAAAGCGCCAAGCGCCGGGGAAAGAGGGCGGGACCCAACTGCGAGTATGCCAAGCGTTACGGATCGTGTGTTCGACCCAACCGGGAGGACCGGCAAGGGAGTGAAAATCGAAAACGCGGTTGTGATTCAACCGTTCATCTAGTCGTTATTGGGTTCGGAAACCATGAAAAAGGGTGTGAACTGTGGTGGTGCTAGAAGGGGTGGGCAAGTGTTATGCAAGAGGGGTCTACTACACAACTGCATGAACATTTGAAAGGTCATATCTGAGGGTGTAATGTGCCTTTAAAAGGAAACCTTTGCTAAAATAAAGTGAAATTATCTAACTGTTTTGCTTTGCTGCGGATTAGTGTGATTTGGAAATGAAACATTTGTGAGAAACTCGTTAAAAGAAGTGAAATGTCTTATGCTACTGATTTGGCATGGGAATAAACTCGAAAGAAGCGCTAAAAACTCAGTGAAATGATTCATTGTTGATTTGGCTGTGCACTTGTTCACTAAACAACAAAAATTGAGTGTGACATTGAAAAACCAAATCACGCACATCTTACTAAGCACACACATTTATTCGTGTGACTGCAATTCTCTTAGTTGACAACATTGGCATAGACACACTACGTGATGTTATTTCCACTTTCTTTAATTGATAGTCAATCGGAAGCGAACGCGCCAAATAATTTAGTAATGCTTGAAAATCAATATTTCTGAATGATTGAGGTGGGAGACACAACATAATTTTGCAAGGACCTGAGACTTGTTAACCTAAACTGCAAGCGTTAGGTTGATTTCAGAAGAGATGTGCGTGATTTGGTTTTTCAATGTCACACTCAATTTAAGTTGTTTAGTGAACAAGTGCACAGCCAAATCAACAATGAATCATTTCACTGAGTTTTTCGCGCTTCTTTCGAGTTTATCCCCATGCCAAATCAGTAGCATAAGACACTTCACTTCTTTTAACGAGTTTCTCACAAATGTTTCATTTCCAAATCATACTAATCCGCAGCAAAGCAAAACAGTTAGGTAATTTACAATACGATTTCACCACGTTTGAAAAAATTTGTCGACCGCCAAATCCATCGAAAGAAATTTCACAAAATTCTTTGGGAATGCCAAATCTTTGACCTTTTTCGCGGAACCTAACCTTTTGGAAATTGATTATTTCATTTTATTTCTCCGATTATTTCAGAATTTCTTCGATGTCATTATTATATCACATTTCTATTATTATTTTATTTAAATTCTCTAGATTCCATCAAGTAATTCAATTTTCAAGTTCCACGCATCCACATTCATTTAAATTAATTGAACACCATTTGTTTTTCATTAATAGAGATAACACCTGGTTTCGTTTTTCATCCATATCCATTCGACATTCGTTACCTTCCTCTAAGACCAATCAATGAGATTACCATGACTCTATCTTTGCCTATGGCAGAGCCATTAGGAGCGTCCCATTCACAGCGATGCAAACGCCTCCACTCACCCTCCTTGACGAGGGATACGAAGCACACCACATCGTCGCGTTGCGGCGATCTAGTCGCCGCACGGAGTGGGCGAGAGATTCTGAGTCGAGGGAGATAATTATACCTTCTGGTAATCTGAGTCGAGGTGCGAACCATCACTAATCACAATCCCACGAATTGATTTTATCCTAAAGTTGCTCACCCATCACCACCGGCCAGACCCCCCTCCTGATTTTCGAACTCGATCGCGGCTAGATGGATGAATCAGTTTCAACCGCCTATTCGTTCTTCACCTCATTGGAGGTGTGTCTCCTCATCGTGATTCGCTCTCGCGCGACGGCTGCAACTGAAAAACATATAGGCCTGAAGCCCCATTCATACATAGAGGGTCGCTTCGACTAGTCGCGGCACAGCCAACAGTTACAAAACCAATCGCGCCAACAGATCTTGCACTGAGTCGCGACGGTTTGGAACAGTTTGCAGTTTCAGTCTCGATCGTCGAGCGACTCAGGTATTTCATAGCTGGTCGAAGCGACCTGCTTGATTTTGTTAGGTCGCTTCGACCAATCGCGTGACTTCCATTATGGAAGCGATTCGTCTAGTCGAAGCGACTAGTCCGCAATCTTTCGGCAAGACGAGGTATTCGGCGCAAAATTGCAGACGTCACAGTTCACTCGCACAAAATACGGCATGTGGAAGGGAAAAACGTGTATTTATCATACATTTAGGATTATAGAGATGAGAAAGTTCAATAAGGCTACCGAGAAATCATAGTTCATGCAGAGATTTCGGCTATTACAAACGTTAGTTGAAGTTTTATGTTGCTGTACAAGCAAATTGCATCCCGTTGCCTTTTGAAGCCATGTTTTTGTTGAAAAACTATGCAAGACTAATTTATTTAGAAGATTAAGGCACCGAAGTCACAAAAAATCAGGAGGAATCAGCAAAAACCGAGAAAAAATGTTTTTTAAAATTCCTGCGGCGTTGTCCGCAATTGTCCGTATTTTGTACGCAAAACTGCGGCCGCCCGAGCGACTCGTAATAAGTAGACGAAGCGATTTTAAATCGCGGCAGTTTTGTTAGTCGCTTCGACTCGAAGTCGAAGCGACCAGCTATGAATGAGCCTTGAGACAACTCGTCCACTTTTTTTTGCCCTCAAAATACAGGCATTTTCAAGACGCCAATACTCTGTTCGTAGAGGGTCTTGATGGATTTCAGAGATACCATTGTGATCAGAGAGTGGCTCTTTTCAAGATAAGCATGGAATGTGAATAATAATTTCTTGGGTGTCCTATGCCTTTAATGTCGTTATCTCAGCCACTTTTGCGAGGGTGCATGCTGTCTTTAACCGCGATCCGCCATTATGACATCGCAAATTATGTAACAGAAAATTTTATAAACATAAAACAAGATATCTTGTTACGAAAAAAAGTGCTGAGGGAGGGTACACATAGAAGTGGAGGAATGGAGAAAGTTCTACCTATTTCAAACAACTTCTTTTAATAAAGGAGATAGTGCGCCGGTGAAGGTTATTCTGAGAAGAGTAGAAAACTCATTGGATTTCATGAGAACTACAATTTTCGTATTCGACTTTTGCTCAACATTGATCAAGGAAACAAGCAGCTCACTCTCGGGAAGGGGTTTTTATTCATTGTAGTTCTTTTCATTTAGTTTTGGAAGAAAAATTTTTTTGGGGTGAAGTTTTTTATTTATTATTCTTTTATGACTGAACTATAGCAGAAATTCTTGTTTGAAAAAATTGGCACCGTTTTCGGCTTGTTCATTTTGGTTCCACGTTCAGTATGCTGGAAGAAGAATCTTCTCTGGTAAAAAAGATCCAACCTCTTTTGACTCTCACACATTCCTTGTTTACTTCCACTAAGTCGGCAGGACAGGTACACGTTGTGCGCAAACACGTTGATCCTCCAACACATATTTCCCCATTAGAACATGGATATCCAGGATGAGAACGTAGTCGTTCCACACAGCGTGATCCGATCACCTAATTAGTAACGGTGATCTATGTATATTCAACGAAACAAAATTTGTTCGTATATAGAAATGAATTCGGAAGATTCCCCAAGCGACGTCCCACATTATTGTTTAGCATGGGATATGTGGCACGTGCCAGAAAAATTGGTTTGCAGCACAGCTCTGACATAAACGTGTCAGGTTTGACAAAAGCAGGTACTGTGACAAGGTGAGGTTCAAGGCATTCTTAAGAAGCACCGAATACCTGAGTTCACCAGGAGCGAACGGTCGTTTTTTTCCCATCGTTTTCAACAGTTGTTAGCAGCTATACTCAAGAACATCTGATAAAGTTGCATGCGAATGAACGACTTTAAACATGTTACCTGCGACCTATTTTCGTAACTGCAAGTTAGACGGGACCATCAACAAACTATGTTGCATGATGCGAGTTGACTTAGACGTGACATAAAGTACTGACGTGTAACTTGAATGTGCTATTTTATCGCACATGTAACTTATTTCTAAACAGGCTGTTTCCAAGGGAGATAAACAACGCGATCTCGAGGCAGGACTGAGATGTCAGTACCGCGGCTCGGCAAGCATCCCGTCAGGTAACATGTAGCAACGGGGCAAGTTGCTCGCGATATTGTGTATTATTAGAGCAAGTTACATGATACTTGAATAAAAAATCTGGTTAAATTACACGTAACATCGCATCAAGTTAGTTTTGAACCTAAAGAAAGTTGCGTGATGACATCATGAAACTTGCGTGGAAGTCTAAGGTAAGTCTAAGGTTGTTCAGTGCTCCGCTATGCTCGTAAAACTGAAAACAAGTTACTTGTAACACAAAAGGCCGAAAACAACTAACTTGGAACATATCCTAGCCTATGGAAATTACTTGCGACCTCTTTCAGGTCATTAAGGCTACATGTAACATATCGACGGTGGAGCACTTCCGATATGTTGCATGTAACTTACTTGGCCATGATAATTTGCAATAACCTAAACCGAACAAGAAGACATCGTTTAGGAGAAGATACGACGCACTCCTGAGGTCAGCCCTCAGGAGTGCGTCGTCCTGAGGGCTGACCTCAGGAGTGCGTCGTATCTTCTCCCAAACGATGTCTTCTTGTTCGTTTATATATGGATGGAAATATTTCAGATGTAAGTAATCCACTTATGCATAAAGTCAAACATCCATTCTTCGCACTCAAAATTATCAAGGAGCGTAACAACAGAGGTAGAAGAAAAAAGATAAATAGATTGAATCCTTTGGATGTTCAAAATGTTATCGATTACATAGAGAAAGAATGAAAAGATGGGTTGAATACTATGAAAATATATAGTTTGATAAAACACATGAATAAAAGAAATATACGAAAGCTTATAGAACTATCACAGTCGGATTCTTTCCTATCTATTATCACCAACAGAACTAAGTTTCTGATTTTGTGCCTTCTTACTCATTTCCACTATCACTTGGAATGTAACGAAAGGCGTAAAAATGAACAAGAAGATTACTACTACTTGAAAATGAATTATTTCAATAACGTTTCTGATCGGATTAATTTCAATAGAATTTTCAACAGCATAGATTTGCCTAACCTTGTTCCTAACACTGAAATAAAACGTTATAAAAAAGTAAGAGTTGTCCATATTTATGAGAATCCTGTATCTAGCATTGTTTTCAACTATAATAAAATGTTAAAAGCTTTGGATACAAGTAGCATCCAAGAAATAATATCAGATGGATGCATTTGTGAATATGGTCGGGATGAATATAAAGATTATATTGATTTCCATCATCAACACATCATAACAGGGAATATTGATATAATAAAAAATTCAATTCTCAAAGAAATCTTGAATAAAGGAACAAAATATAGAATAGAAAAGATGAATAACAGGAGTGAAATAACACAAACTTATTTCGACGCTACAACGAAGTTCATCAACTAAATGAGAAATAAGTACAAGCTAGATGTTATGAAAATAAATAGTTTGCAGTTGCATTTCAAAAAACAGTACAGAAAAAGACTCAAACCAATACTACAAGGGACTTCCTTCCGTAGGCAGTCGCGCCTGATACCTTATAAGAGTATTAAAGAATACCAGAAACACTTCATTTTCTGCCCTTTAGATAAAACTAGCAATAATTATGGGATTATTTGTAAGAAATACTACACCATAACTCTCATGAAAGAACTTGGAATTAATATCATAAACGGTAATTTTGAAAGAGAACAAAACCATAATGACACATATAAGCTGATTCAAAATGCCAACAGGCAAACAATCATTTTAAAGCATAAGTTTTTCAATATCAAAGCAGGACTTAAAGTTGACATAGATTGTGAGTTACCCATCATCTACGCTTTACCGAAATTACATAAGGATCCCATAAAATTCAGATTCATTACGGGAGCAAGAAACAGCAGCATGAAACCATTAGCAGTAGAATTGCAAAAAAATTTTCACGTTTCTTAAGACACATTTTATTAATTATACCAATGTGAGTTACCAAAGGAAGGGAGGACTCAAGACCTATTGGTCTATCTCAAACATTAACATAGCAGCTGAATTATGTAGAGTGAGTACCAATGGGGTTCAAGTTTATTCTGCTGATTTTACTGACATGTTCACTAACCTCCCACACAGCTTTATTCTGTATAACATGAAAGAATTTTTGAAAATTTGCTTCAAAAATGCTAATAAAAAGTGGATAGTTACCAATGGATACAGAGTATTTTATCGAGATTCTGAGCTAGATAAAGGCGGTTACAGATATTATACCATCACAGACTTGATATATCACGTTGACTATCTTTTACGTAACAGTTACTGTCGTTTCGGAGAACTAGTGCTTCAACAGATGAAAGGAGTTCCTCAGGGAGGTAACTTCAGTCCATTGTTAGCCGATATAACAGTTTCCATGTTGGAGTATAGGTACTCTATAAGCGCGAAAATTGAAAATAACGTACTTTTCAAACCTTTTAGATATATGGATGACTTGCTCATAATCCATAATAAAGATGAAACATTTGTGGATAACCAAATTTCACTAATATACAAGAATGTATTGGAGCTCAAAAAGACGCACAGTAATCCCTATAAATGCAATTACTTAGACATTAGTATAGAAATAATTAATAATAAAATACGCACAAAGTTGTATAATAAGACAGATGATTTCAATTTCAGAGTTAAAAGACTTCCTCATGCTCATTCTGATATCTCTATAAAAGTCAAAGCATCTACAATTTATACAGAGACCTTGAGATTAGCTAATATCTCTTCAAATTTAGATTCCTTCATGGAAAAACTCAAAGAAATGAAAACAGTTTTGATTGGAAACCTATATACACCAGAATTCGTAGAAGTAAATATGATAAAATGCATCTATAAACAAAAAATGATAACATATAAGTTTAACCTAAGAGATGAAAAAGAAAAGTATAACACAATTGGTAAAGCATAACATACTAAGTCTTCACTGTTGATAGGTCTGTATTCGGTACTGTCCAAAATAAGGACTTGTGATCATATGGACTTCATTCTGATATTGATAGTATACTATAGCTTCTTGCCCTCTAACCTCTTTCTAACGTTTCTAACACTACTTCACTCTGCTCGGCTCATGCTTTCGTATTCATACTTATTTTTCATCGACAGTTCTGTTCCTCACTGAGGAGCCCCGGCAGAGCTGTTTGATAAAGTTCGTCTGAGGCCAGGGGCGAAACGAACTTTGGCAACTTCTCCTTCATACCTTTCCTTTCCTTGATTTACTTACTTCTAGTATTTTGAAGATAGGGTCGAATATAATTAGAATATGGCAATTCTTTCATTATCCGTGCTTGTTATATATTCTATACACATGAACTTCACATACGTTGTAGTGTAATTTATTAAAACAGGCGTTACTATCGGTTCAATTACCCGTGTTTGAGGTAAGAAGCCCCGCAATTGCAGAGAAGGCCCAGCAGAGCGTTTTCCGCTTTGCGCGGCCGCATGCGGATGCGTTATCTGAGTCGCGTATCGTATGCGTTGCGAATTGGCCACCCACGGTACATGTATAACTGTAAGTTACATGTAGCATAAATCTAACTTACATGTAATATTAAAGGCCGTGTACGCGCAAAAAACCGTGTTCAAGTTTTTCACTATTTTGCGCATGTAGGTTAACCAGGTTGTGATATATCGCAAAAAGGCCACCCAAAACACAAAAATTCCGGAGAAAAACGCGTTTGAAAATCCCGTAGCATCCAGCTTCCTTTTTTTTCCACGTCTGTCCGGTGTGTCTTTTGTAATACACAAATGTCGGAAATGCTCGACGTCTGAAAGGGTTTAGCCCCCGCATCTTCTTGGGTTGATTATTTCTTTTGGCTTTTTCAGTGTCAGGGATCTTCTAAAAATAGGAAGCTACCGATACGCACGTTTAAACGCGAGATTTTCTTAAAAGAAAGAATTTATTCTTTTGGATTTGCGAGAGCCTGTTGTTGCGCTTCTGCTCCTCGTGCTAAATGATCGACCGGGAAACCGCCTTTTCAGACCACGGAGCAGTTTTCAAGAGGCTATAGCATTATGAATACACAGAATTGAGGTCTCAAACTTGGCCAACTATCTCCAATTGGTTTAAACATTGGATTGAGAAGAAAAAACAAATGCGGTTTTCTGCGCGGACGCTGCCTTTAAAGGCAGTGTTCACGACAAAAATTGTGTTTCAGTTTCCACTAGGAATGGGTAGTGGAGGGGCACACTGTAACGTTGACGCCGAAGGAACGCATGAAAACGAGTCAGGAGAGCTTCCAAAAGAATCCGAAGTTGCCACGTCGAGCGCAAGGCAAACCCCAAAAGCGCAACACACGCCCACCGACGTGAACAAATGAATGCTCGAGATCGTGAGATGAGCGATGATTTCCAATCATTAGCCCGTTCTACCCTTCATTCTCAACTTCTCTCTTTACTCAGGTCAGCTCGCATATATCGGCTTCAAAAGGCGGAAGTTACAAGCCTCGGACAACTCGTCCACATGTTTCCTTAGCTCAATTTTTGAGGGACCATAACCGTTCCCAGAAGGTCTTGTACGATTACAGAGACATCATTGGAATCAGCATGGGGTCGTTCTCAAGATAGGTGGGAGAACAGAGAAACGATTTTTATCGTGAACACTGCCTTTAAGTTACATGAGAGATATAATGTATGTTACATGTAATATCTTGGGAACTTACCTGAGACATTCAAGTAATTTACATTTTAATTACAAGTAGCTTGTTTTCGTTTTTCTGAGTGGCCGTCTGCCACAACTGACAGTGGTCAGAATGGTGCGCTTATAGAACTTTTTCAGAGATTCTATCTCGAGATCTGACTCTGAAATACACTCCGCGGCAGTGGATGTTTGTTGCAGCATGTCATAGCATGACGTCATTCGCATAATTAAGCAATGTAAAGCTAGCTGTATTACTTTTTAAACTGGAATCTCACTGAAAAAGAGGTCAATAAAGTTCGTTTCGACCCTTTCTTACAACCAATACAGACATGCGTAGCTCTTCCTTTCGCAGAGTAAAAACGATTAGCAAAGTAATAGCAGATAGCTTCAATATGTATGAGATGTAGTATAAATGTTCAATGTCACTCTCCACGACTAATCCCCGTTCATACAAAAAAAACTGATTGAAAAATTCAAGAGAACGATAAGCACACGGCTCTTGCGTAGCCACGACTCTTTCCTTCACCAGTCCCACAGAATCTTGCGCTAGAGTCTATCGAATATCAACTGCTAAAGATCTAGCAGCTAATCAGATCAAGAAAACCGATCTAGGTAAGAACGGTTTATACTTCTTTGAGAAATGTTCCACTGTTTACAGTTCACGGTAGCGGAAAAAGACGGTGGTGCGGTAACGCATTTTCACTGATTGTGAGCCAACTGTGGCCATGCCAAGCCTGGTTCTAAGTTTGCCAATGTTCGAAGAAGAAACGAATGATAACTTTTTCTACGTTATGGTTTTTCAATCTTTAATGTTTTCATGTTACTCATGCGTGTACTTATCCATACATAGTAAAGACTTCAGATATATCGGCGTTATGGATGGGGGGGGGAGAGAAACGTACGACATTTCAACGATTCCGGTGCATTTTTCTGCAAAATCGAGGGAAAATTCAAACGCTTGCCGTCGACATGGGTGGGCCTCTGCGGACGTCCCGCTATATTCGACTGCAGCTTTCAATTTCCACCTGAATTTTGCGAGAAGTTTTCCGCACACACTATATACAGGTTGTCCAATAATTCTTGTCCGAAAATTTCACCATTTTTTATTTTTTTCAACTTTATTAAAAAACAAGTCTAATCAACAATATAATCACCACAGTTATCCACAACAGTGGCCCATCGATTGGGCAGGTCGCCGATGCCCTTCGCCCAGAACTCCGGGGGCTGCGACTCAAAGAAGTCCGCGATGTCGGATTTGAGGTTGTCGTAGTTAGTGAATTTTCTTCCGGCCAAATGGTGCTTCAGCGGGCGGAACAAGTGGTAGTCGGAGGGGGCGAGGTCCGGGGAATACGGCGGATAGGCAACCGTCTCCCAGCCGAGCGTCGCCAACTTTTGCTGGGTCTCCTTCGCCACGTGGGGGAGCGCGTTGTCGTGCAGCAGGTGAACTGAGGCCCGTCGGGGCTCGGATGGCGGCGGCTAGTTTCTCGAGCTGATCGGTGTAGATCGAGGCGGTGATCGTCCTGCGTTGCGGAAGCAACTCGAAGTACAGCATGCCCTTGGTGTCCCATCAGCAGCAGAGCATGATATTCAGCGGGTGCACGTCGGCTTTCGGCGTCGTCGGCGGCTCTTCTCCGCGCGGGATCCAGACGGCACGGCGGGCGACGTTGTTGTAGAGGAGCCAGCTCTCATCCCCAGTGACCAGGTCTTCGAGAAACTCCTTGCGATGCGGACGAAGGAGGAGGGACTGGCGGACGGCCACGCGGCTCTGCTTGTTGGCGTCCGTCAGACGGTGGGGGATCCAACGGGCCAGAACTTTGTGGTAGCCGAGTAAGTTGAGTCGATTGTGGATGGTGTACTTGCTGCAGCCGAGCGTCGTTGCCAGTTCACGGGTGGTGGCTTCCGGCTTCTCCTTGATACAGCGACGGACTTCGTCATCATCCACCGTAGAAGGCCTCCCGCTGTGCTCCCTGCCTCGAGGCTCGTGTCGCCGCTCTCGAAACGATTGAATCAGCGTCTGACTGTGCGTTGGGACACTGCATTCTCCTTGCACGCTCTGCAGATGTTGGCGACCGCGGTGCCCGTGTCGTTGCCCAGCAGCCACTCGTAGTACACGAACGTACGAATCCGACCTTGGTCCATTTTAGCTTGTACTGGTAGCTAGACGCAGCGACTGCGCCTTATATACCCCTAGCGTAGAACTTTAGATAACCTTCTAGAAGGTTCTTACACTTGCCTGATATTTTAACACTTCTAAGAAAAATTATAGAATTTTGAAAATTTTCGGACAGGAATTATTGGACGGCCTGGTATAATACCTACACAATTGAAGTATGAACTATAGCCGCACGCAGGATTAACACGAAAAAGGTGAAAGAAAAAATCACAACACGGGAAAAATTATAAGCAGTTTTATCACCAATTAATGTCAAACTTGGAACCGAGCAAGCTATGGCTACAGTATGCTCGGCGAAACTACGCGACCCCACCGCCGCCCTCTGCCGTTGCCGTGAGCTGCAGATTCTTCAAAGCTTTCGATTTCTTTATTAGGTCAAACTGATCAGAATCACTCAATTGGTTTATAAGTTCTCCCCTTTGATTGAGTTTGACTTGCGCCCACAAACCCCTTCCCCCTCTACCGACGTTCCACGTTCTGCAGCTTATACCATCTGAACCCTACCGACGTTCTACGTCACACTGCTTACACCGTTTGAACCTTACTAATGTTCCACGTCACCCTGCTTACGCCATCCGAAGCCTTATCGATGTTCCACGTCACCGTGCTTACATCATCTGAAGTTCTATCTATGCTCCACGTCACACTGCTTATCCTCTGTTTCGGAGTCAAAAGTACTCCGCTCCTTCGCGCCCTTCTGAGGCGCAAAGTTAGAGACAGCGAGAAAGTGTGGGAGGAGACGCAGCAGAAGCGCGCGATGAATCTCCGAAATAGATGATACGTTGTTCAAAGCCCTACCAATGTTCCACGTCATCCTGCTTACGTCACGTGAAGCCCTACCGAGACTCCACGTCATTCTGCTTGGGCCGTTTGAAGCCTTAGCGACGTTCCACGTCACCTTTCTTTCTTTATTTCAGGCCCTGCCGGCTTTCCGCAATGCCACGCGCCCTCTCCTTTACGGCGTTCTTTGCACTATACCAAAAACGCGCTCTAATCGAAGACTCTAAGTACAGTAGTATAATGGAGAAAAATGCGGAAAACACAGTACCCGCACTAAGTAACTCGAAAAAGCCGCAAAAGTCGCGAAATCGCAACTTTTGCGACTTTTCGTCATAACGCGGCTCAATGTGATCCGTTCGGGGAGCTAGGGGCATATTTGGAATCAGCATCGAGAGCGCTTCATTTTGAGCACACACATTTCTTGACCTGCAAACAAGGCATATAGGGTTAACAGAAAAATCGAGTGAACGAAAACACTACCGACGTCCCGCTCTCAGCTCAAACGGGGCCAATCGACCTGAGAATCGGCCCACAATTTTACTTTATGATCCTCTCCCAAATAACATTGCGGCAGCCCAATCCGGAAAAGTCGATTTTTTGTGCCTTCACATGTGCCAAGCAAGTCCATTCTAGCTTCAAACGGGGCCAGGTTAGGAACTTTGTGTGCCTAAAATCAAGAGTTCTCGATGTTGATTCCTAGTATGCACCTAGCTCCCCGAACGTGTCACTTTTAGTCGCGTTATGACGAAAAGTCGCAAAAGTCGCGATTTCAAGACTTTTGCGGGTTTTTTGAGGTAATTAGTGCGGGTATTGCAGATTTTTATCATTTTTTTTTTGAATTTTTCATAGCCATGGTCTCCGGAAATCTCATGCCGAAAATTGGCCAGATATTCAAAAAATCGAATATATCGAATAGACTGTTTGTTTGCGCTCTCTCACAGCCTCCCCTCATACTCGTTGTCTGTGACTCCACCACACCACTGAGTGGGAAAGCTGATGTGCCATGGGATCACCGTCACGCCACAACAGATGGTGCAAAATGATATGAACTTTGGCTTCGAGGTGCGGGCCGTATTGTCTACCATGTAACAACAGCAAGCAGTTATGGGCTCCAGGTAAGAACCACGAGTTCCAGATTTGATTAGCCGTGGTAAAGGAGATGTGGCCCCCCGCTGCTGGTATTAGCGCCAGCTGCAGCTCTAGAGCACAATCAATAAATATTGATTGGCAAAGCATTTTGCAGCAACGAACAGCAAGAGAAAAGGGGCGCTACGTATGAACGAAATCTAAGTAAACACAAATTTGTATGCATATATGTAGTTTCTACTTCACGAGGTGTGTTATGCAATTTTACGCTCTGATCATTTTGAATGATTACTCAGATGTTCGCCGTTGTCAACAGGACGTCGATCCGCCCAGAACGAGTCATCGCTGGCAAACAGGCAGCTCTACGCGGGGCCGTCCCGGTGTGCTCTTGAGCAGGAGACGACGGGGGATAAACAGCCCATCGACCAGCAATCCCGCCGAGTGCCACAAATCGATTCAGACCGAGATGTTGTCTACAGGAAGACTGATCGGGATGTCTAAGGCGGTGTAGGTCGATGGACTGTTCTACAGAACATTCGCGAGGAGGGGTGTTGGTAGCGTCCACCAATCAATGTATCACGAAAATTGTGCCGTCCGAGTTCTCATTTTTGGTTATGTTAGATTCGCAATTCGTTTTTTTATGCTGTAGACTTCTATAGTAATTCTTCTCACTTTTTGATTATGTGAGATCAGTGATTCGTTTTTCAATAACGTCTTTCCGTGGAAGGGGTGTTGGTGTCCTGCCGAGTGGTGGACCGGAAAGATTCCGTGGTTTATGGAGCTTTCAGCAACCGCCCTCGTAGGAAGATTTCGGTTTTTTTCCGTCCGTTTATGTGTGCCATTTGCGTCGTCGTTTCATGATGTTTGAGAGGAATCCCTCATCATTAGGGTGTGTTTATTTACCCTGATTCCAATCCATGTTCTCAATATTCGAGGAGAGGTAATTGTAGATAGAAAAAAAGTATAGATAAAAAAATAAGCGTATGTAGTTAGCCGATATCGCCTTCTCTGACTGAAAAGTGAAGCCATTTTAGCGTAGTCCGGAATGAGCGAAATGCAGTACATTACTGCGTACTCAAAAAATTGCCGCATTCAATGCGTGTCGAATATGTATCCAACTCCAGTGACCACACCCATTGAAAGGGTGTATAGCAGGGATACGTGCTCCAAACAGCACCACGCGCTGCAAAATTTTACCAGAGGAGCACGTGATGCAAAATTCGATCGCAGGACCACGTGCTGCAAGGTACTCCAGCGTTATCGTAGCAGCACACCGACATGCAAGTCGGTCACCTCGCCGAGCACCATCTGGGGCCGCGAGTGGTTGGACGAGGTCTCTAGCGGTTGCGCGAGCAGAGCACCGCAAACTCGGGTAATTGAACCAGCTAGGCTGCCGCTTTTTACGACGTATTCGAATTTCAAATATCATTCGGAAGTCCGTTTTCGAAATCCCATCAAGTAGTATGTAACGACTGTGACTAAGCAGTAGATTGTAGTCCGCATAAGGATGTTATTATTACAAGAATGTAACGTCGGCATGGATCCTAATGATACTTTGCGTTTACTATTGAAGGTTGGCGCAAACTTGGGGCCATATCAGGGGTGCGCGTAAATGAAATTCAAAATTTTGTAAATCGTAAAACGTAATTACGACAAAACCACCGTAAATCGTAAACCGTAAACCGTAAATTGTAAACAGCAAACAATAACTTTAACCACTGAAATATTCCTACTATAGTGGTACAAGAGAAACTACCTACTGTCCACCGTTTCACGCACTTAGTAAATATTAGGTTGCGTTCAGTATTTGTCAGCTAACCACGTTTAAAGGCAGCATACACGCTCGTAAACGTATTTGAGATTACTACGGAAATAGAATCGTTTGGCTCAGAACACAACGCATATGCATTTTGAAGCGTCAAAAACGACCCACAATGCCGTTACAGGAGTAGCGAATTTGGCCCCGCCCGTATTTTCACGCCCCCTGTATTTGCCCTTTTCCTCCAAAGCAGGGTTGCTGTGTCATCTTCGCCATGAGTGACGTATATGGCTCACTTGTTAGGCATTCCACCAAAAGCTTTGCCGGTGATGATGGACCAGCAACCTTGCGTTGGAGGGAAAGGTCAAATACAGGGGGCGTGAAAATACGGGCGGGGCCAAATTCGCTACTCCTGTAACGGCATTGTGGGTCGTTTTTGACGCTTCAAAATGCATATGCGTTGTGTTCTGAGCCAAACGATTCTATTTCCGTAGTAATCTTAAAGATGTTTACGAGCGTGTACGCCGCCTTTAACGGGTATGGTATACTTTATCGCTGTCATCAGCGACAGGCATGAAATCTAGCACAAATTGCGGCGGGACCCGCATCGGAGCAGCGGCATCGGTTGTCGTAGGAACAGTTATCGCGCGTGAGCCGCAGCGACGTGTCGCGGAGGGCTGACATACTGGAAATAAGCCGAAGCCTGTCGCTTTTCAGCGCACTGCGAAAGCGACAGGTTTGAAGGGCGGGAGCTCCGAGACAGGAGGTCGCTGTCGTTGTGCAGAGCGATGCGACCGTGTCTCGCAAAAGTATACCATACCCCTTATGGCACCGTCTTACCCGTATTTCTCTGCTTTCCCTTATCACTCATTCCACAAATTCTTCCCTGATCTTGAAAAACCCGCCTGTCCGATTCAGCTGTCCGCGTATCTACTGGGCAACAGGGACTTAATTATACTCGCAATGACTCTCCCGGAAGGCTCATGCCGTTGTAAGCGTAAAAGAGCCAAAATGATCGTTTTGAGCAATCTTCAACGGCCGAATTTGAGAACTCCTCAAATTTCCTTGCGAAACCGCAACACCGAATATACAGTCGGCGAGAAGCGCACTGATATTTACTTCGAATTCCCTACTTAAGGTTGGCTCAAACTCAGTGCACACATATTAAAAAATATGGCACCGAGCTTGCGTCGACCTTCACTAGGGATCGCAAAGTATCAGACCGATCCGTGGCAACTCTATCCAGAGCACAGTATCGGTCGCCCAGCACAAGCTATTTTTTCGTATATCTACTAAATCACTTGCAGAATCGTAGCTTTATGGTGACGATACTGTAGGTTGCTGAAGGCAACGTAATCACAGAGAACGCTCTCTAGTTTTTGCCGCTTTGTGTATTTTTGTCCCCATGGTTAAAAAATATAGTCTAAGCGCCCCATCGAACGCTCGCATTTGTAAGAGATAAAGGTTTCAGAAAAAAGGGGCAAAATTGAGGGAGGAAACGATTTTGAGCTTCAAACTTAGGAGTGAAAAACGAACGCTCCCCTTGTTGATTTTTTGGACTCTGGGTAGGCGTAATCTACTCGAAAGGCGAGCCAGGAGCACTATTTGAAGCAAATTTAAGATCGATTAGACTGCCTCGCTCGATGTTTCGACGCTAATCTAGTAATAGAATTCAGGACAGCTGATCTTGATGAAGAACGCCAAAACGAAGTTCCTCGTGAAGACAGGCGACGTGCGACTAGTGAGACGTGCGCGGCGCGCTACGCGGATCTGTTATCCAGCTCCTCCAACTCCGACCGTGTGTCCCGCGTTATAATGATAAAATTACATCAAAGAATGATAATGGGATCGTGCTGCAGTCACAGGCCTGGGTTGGTCCCATCTCCTGACCAAAAAACATTAGTATACGCAAAGTAGGCTTAGAGCAAGTCAATTAGAGATATCTTTTGCGATTTACTTCCATTGAATGTATTTTTATTTACGAAAATTTACGATTTACGGTCCAAAATGTCGCGAATCGTAAACCGTAATTACGAGACCAAAAAAACCGTAAACCGTAAAATCGAAAATCGTAAACCGTAATTACGTACACCCCCGGACCAAATGCTATAACGTAGACACACCGAGTTTGCGCCAACCTCCAAAGAGGAACGCAAAGTCTCATTAGGATCCAGGCTTATGCTAGTTTTTCCCTACAAAATTTGGTTGACAGGGTCCAATTTCTCTGTTCCGGTTAGAACCGAAACAGAGAGAATCGAGCCTCATCATAAAGTTTCTTGAGAAGATAAAATCCCTTTCGATTGGTGACGTCATAAGGCGGCTGATGCTTCAGTGGGATGGTAATATCAGGTCTGCGGGATGTTGATAGGATGTGAACGCGGAATCGGGGATGGAGACCCTCCTCCGATGGGATAGCTACAGCAAACGCGTTTCCGTGGATAGGTTGTCTACGGCACCATGGAGGGGGCGACGGGCAGTTTTTGAGGGGCGATCTCTGCCCTTTTCGGATGTCTACAGGGAGCATTGTGTGAGGTGACATCTCATCCGGGTCCTGACCACCTCTGGGGCTAATTTGAAAACAGAAGCGAAAATATTGCAATGATTCTATGGCGATCCTAGCACTGACAGACGGCTGGCTTCATCAAAAAATTTACTTGATTTATAGCTTGATACATACCATCTGGGTCTCCTCAATGCATTTACATTTGAGGGATATAGGACTGCAATAGCTTCCGTCAGTACACTCTTCACTTCTATCGCAAGACTCGCCTGGCTTCGCTGGAAACACACTTTAAAGAGACATGTCAAAACAGTGATTCGAGAAGTTAAAGAAAACAGAATATATAATCATGCTACATATCAAGCTCACCCTTGATGATCCACACGTGTGAACCAAACGCCCATTTTTTTGCTTAGCTTATTTCAAGCATAGGAATGTACTTTAGGAATCCGCAAGCAATAATTAAAGCAAAGGCGAACACATTGAAATCGTTTTGATGTATGGAATACACAGTAGCAAGTGTTTTGTGTATACTTGTAAGTATACATATACATGTACGCATAAATATGTGCCATGTATCTATCTCATGGTCTCTTATTAGAATTTAGTCTAGCGAAGTGACGGGGCTGCGGCGTCAAAACTGTCACTCAACTTTTAAGTGAAGTAAAGTTGCGTATGAAAAGTTCACAGAAATAGCTATTCTTTTGAATTAGTTTCGTCTAAACAAGGAATACATACCATTACGATACTCGGCACATCTGTTTTGATAAGGTGTCGATCCTAGAGGACAGACACAAATACCGGCAACGCAAACTGATCCTCCAAGGCACACGGCTCCTACTCGAATGCATACTCCACCGATGATAACTTAATGGAACAATAAAAATATTCACAGTCTTATTTACCACAAACGTAGTCTCGAAAATGTATCAACAAAACCAAATAAGCTGCTTACGCTCACCGGAGGAGTGAGTGAATGGCTTGGGTTAAACATAATCATGCAGCATCATGCAAGTAAGTATTATATCCTCAGACATGCAGAAGTGACCGCGTGCAAACCGAAAATTGTACAGTTCAACTCCGCATTGCCGTTCAGTCCGCAAAGTGCACGCTGATAGCGAAAGCGTGCTGCGGCGCTGTTGCGAGTATCCTCAGACAGGGATGTGGGATCACCCGGGCGGAGCCATCATCCCGAGCACCAAGGGCAAAAACCGCCCGGGTGATCCCAAATTCCTGTCTGAGGATACTCGCAACCGCGCCGCAGCACTTTTTCGCAATCAGCGTGCAGTTTGCGGACTGAACGGGGATGCGGAGTTGAACTGTAATTCTTCCCCACTGATAAGCACTTAACCTTTCTGCCTAGAAGGTGATTCTGAGGACTTCTGGAGAAATTCGCGTAACGAACTGTTGTGTGCTCCATGAAAGATCAAGCATCTGAAGCCGAAGATTATAAGTTTCCTTCAGAAAGAAACGATCACCAGCCAATTCTGTCCGCGCTGCCCGTACACAACTTGCCAACTGGCAACTGTGGCTCAATTGTGGTGTTGAAAAAAATGCATACATATATACATACGTAGTACCTGAACTTACCTTCCGTTCGCACATATATTCTTTTCAGTGCAATCAGAATCATATCTGCATTCCCTGATTATATCTGCCCGTAATTTACTTTCGGTTCTTGCAATATTCCCTTCACTAACACAAGATCCTCCAGCAGCCACCGAAAACTCTGAGCGAAACCTGTATTTTCACTGACTACACACCTTCGAATAGTTACTCTCACCTGGACAAATGCAAATCCTGCGAGTAATGTCACACTGTGCACCTCCGAAGCATTGGAAATTTGCATCACAAGAGCCCATAATGCTTGTTATTGAGCGACATTTTCTATCGACATTAACCTCACCGGTTGGACATACACAAATGCTGTTCATACAGTTGGAGCCGCCCGAACAGATCTTGAAAGAAAAAGCTTCAACCAATTGTCATTCATGTGTGCGATGACTCCATCAGCTACCATGTCTCCTCTAGTTCGGGGTTAAATTAAGTGTGTGCCGTTGCGGACTTGCGCTGCGCACATGTGAAGCATCGGTTTCGTGAGAGCTACTCCACCCACCATCATCAGTTGATCATGTGAGTTTTTCTATATTTTCTTAGTCTCATGTCTTCTCTCAACAGTTTCCGTTGTTTAAATGCAATATTTGTTATATGAGTTCCCTTTGCAGGAGTTTTAATTTCGCGAGCTTCGCGAATCATTGGCAGGTAACAGATTTCGCAAAATTTCGGTGAGTTTTGTTTTCGTGTAAGTTTTTTTTTTCGTGGTGTCGCTTAAAGGCAGCATACACGCTCGTAAACGTGGTTGGGATAACAATGTGGATCGAGCCGTATGACCTAAGACACAATGCCTACGCATTTTTAAGTGTCAAAAACGACCCACAATGCCGCTACATGAGTTATAAGTTAGCCCCGCCCTGTATTTTCACGCCTCCTGTATTTGCTCTTTTCCTCCAACGCAGGGTTGTTGGGCCATCTTCGCCGTTAGTGACGTTTGTGGTTCACTTGTTAGGCAATTCACCTACAGTCCCGACGGTGGATATGACCCAGCAACCCTGCGTAGCAGGAAAAGGCCAATTACAGGGGGCTTGAAAATACAGAGCGGGGCCAGGTTCTAACTCGTGTAGCGGCATTGAGGGTCGTTTTTGACATCTCAAAGTGCGTAGGCGTTGTAATCTGGGCAATACCATTATATTTCCGTCGTTATCTCGATCACGTTTACGAGCGTGTATGCTGCCTTTAAACTGGAAGCTGTATTTGGTAAAAATATAAAAACAAAACAATACATCATGAAAGTAATTCCATCCAAAGAAATGTTCAAAATAAAAAAATGACCAACACCTCTAGCAGGTTTTCTGGGATAATCGAGCCGGCCTCGACAATGAAAAAAAATTGACAAAGGTCACGATCATTAAAAACTTCGCTAGAAAGGTGAGAAGTTACTAAAAAACACAGAAACCGGTTCTAGTCGGGTAACACGAGGAAATAATAAACAGCGAAAATTGTCCATTCCAATCCATTGCCGACGAATCCCACTACTTCTAAAATTGAATCCTTAGGAAACGGTTGTAATATAACAAACGTAGCATCGAAAGTAGAAAAACTGTTGGAAAAGACGAGAAAAACAAGAAAACCCGTGGAAAATAGGAAAAAAATTCCTTGATCAGCTGGTGAGGTGCGCGCGCAGAAGTTCGCACGAAACCGTGATTGCAGCGCGAGTCCGCAGTGGCACATACTAAATATAACCCCGAGCCAGAGGATATACGCCCATACAGGGGTGTGCTGCGCTATGTCCGAATGGGCGGGGCGGGGCGGAGTCGTCTGTCACCACCTGCCTCGTCGTAAACGGAGGCGCGAGGAGCGCAATTATGGCGCTGCTCTCACTGCGACACCGCCGACCAACTAATGAGCCATTTAAGCCATTTGACTGAGAG
Source organism: Aplectana chamaeleonis (assembly GCA_029168955.1). Lineage (NCBI taxonomy): Eukaryota > Metazoa > Nematoda > Chromadorea > Rhabditida > Cosmocercidae > Aplectana > Aplectana chamaeleonis. Next base: position 1,167,892 of record JAPDOI010000173.1, read on the forward strand.
AAAAAAAGGAGAGATTTCGAACTGTCGCAGACCTCGCCTTTGTCGCAGCTTGCACCAGGGCTTGCGTGAACCAGACTGACACAAACACCGTTGATGTTCTGTGAACCGGTTTGACATTCTCCATTAGGAAATCCTGCATCTGCAGGGGAAACACAGGTGCCATCTATGCAAACAGCACGACCTACAATATCGATTTTTGAGGATCCCTCCTATCAATGTGCGCCATTACCAGGGGCACAAGAGCTCTTTGAAAGCAACGAAGTTTGGAGTTGAATCAGTTGACGTTACTGAAACGTACCCTGACAACGAGATGTTCGATTGCAGGCTGCGCCAGCTGGAACAGCTCGTAAGGCAACGCATTCATCTCCTTGAGCCACCATGCCGAAAGGACACTGACACACACCGTTCTCGCACGTGGCCTGGCTCATGCAACGTTCAAGACCAGTATGGCATGGTTTTCCAGGAGCAACTAAAAAGTTTAATGGTACCTGTGAACCTGGTTGCATTTAGGCCGTGAAAAACGAGTTTTTCGTAGATTCTTCGAGTGAAGGTGCGGAGAGGGGGTTAGAAACAGCGAGAGAGCGGAGGGCAGGCAAAGACAACAGAATCGCGCACACTGCACGCACCATGACTGATGGGAATTTCCGTTTTTTACAGAGAAGAAATGAACCAGAGTGGCCAGCGTGATGTGCTAATTTTTTTGAAGAGATTATCACTATTCTTGTCACCTTTCTAAGAAATACTCCCCTAATACAGCAGGGTGACCAGAATTACTGAAACTTGGTCTGGCCTCAATGGTAATTTTTGGTACAATAGTCCAGTCGCCGCGTATAGCAACCTTGCCAGGCGCGAAAGCTGCTCTCGTTCAAATAATCGGGAGAAAGGGGCCGAATAGACTCCCGCCGCTGAAAGGCGTGGCAGCGTGCAATGGAGGAGTATCGATCATGCGGCGCCGCACGATCGATTCCTCTCCATTGCATGCTGCCGCGCATTTCAGCGGCGGGAGTCTATTCGGCCCCAAAGGTAGGAAAAAATCGACTGCGCCCCAGAAATGGGAAACGGGCCACGCTCACCGTCCAGTTTTTGACCTCAATAGGAACGAGACGCGCGATCGAATTCAAAGGCAGTGTCCACGATCGCGCGTCTAAACAAACTAATATTTGTTTCCCCATTCCCTATCGTTCTAGCTTTATACTGTGGTCTGTTATAGTGCGATGGCTGCGATTACAAGGAAGAGTAGGTTTAAGGCAACTCGCCTGGTTCAAAATCACATTCTTTGAAGAACCATATTTCTGTTCGTAGTGGGTTCTGAACGATTCTGTAGGCACAGCTGTGATCAACGTTAAATTCTCTCTATGATGAGCAAAAACTGAATATCGATTCCAGGGTGGGACCGTGCCCTTGAAGGAATTGTTTTCGCAATTTATTTATCGGCATAGATGTGACCTCCTATATTGTAGCCCGCTCCAAAGAAAAATTGGCCACGAATGACGAGAAAAAACAGTGAGTTCGTCTTGTTCCCTGAAGATTGTATTCGCTCATTCTAGCTGCGAGAGATGAGCGATGTCTCTCGAACACATATTTTCAGCCTTGCCTCCGAAGACCCATGTATGACTCGTCATACATATTTAAGTTCATAATCAACTTTAGGGAGAAATTGAAACGTACCGGCGTTTCGCAACTGACAGGAACCATTGAGTGGCAGCTGATCTGAAGGGCACTGGCAAATCCCGGAAACACAGGACGAGCCACCACCACAGTTAGTGAATGAATTGCACGAACTCTTCGGTGGGACTGGAAATGGGATTATGTTGGAGGAAGTGTCCACGATGAAAACCGAGTTTAATTTTGTGGAATACACAGGCAGAGGCGGGTGGACGATGTTCCAACTTAGAAGTTTTACGGGGTCCAAGGTTTTTGAACGTTTTTCACGCAATAAACCACCGAAAAAGCCTGACTCGGTTTTCATCATGTACAAAGCCGCTGAAGCAACTTGGATGCAGTTGGCATCTCGTTATATTCAAAGTTCATTCAGAAGTGGCGATGCGTCACGGACGGCGATTTGTGCGAGTCATTGTTATACAGCTGAGGGCTTCAATTTCTGTTTGAATAGCTCCGCTATTTGCAACCTCAAGAATTGCAATCAAGGGAGATCTAGGGTCAAGGCTCGGAGACATTTTGACCTCCCCAAAATTTGGGTTAGATAGGTCTACTGGGGCTAGTTAAGCCCCATCTACAAACTTTGTAAGCTATGAGCCGTTACTTATGAAGAAAATGGTCTCTAAGTAAAGAAAAACGGTAATCACAGCATGATCAGCTGGGCGAAATAGCGATATCCCTTTGGCATGTGGTTCGTCGTATCGCCGCCACGAGGCGGGGTCACCGCGCGTAAGCTACGATCCAGTGGGTAATCTCAAAATCGGAATTTCGGCCTGACCTGCATTTAACATGCACTATTGCGTCGCCGTGTGATTGGCCTTTGGCGTACCCATGTCGCAGAATGTCGCACTACTCAGAGACAGATTGCTCACTTTGAGTTTCGACCAAAAGCAGGCCTGCGACTGAAAGCAGCGACGTGCCTTGTGATAGAAGTGTACCAAAGGCTCATACGCCTCACGCAGTCGATGTCGAATCCATTCGATGATCTATCCCTGGCGCTGCTCCTCATTGCGTTCCAGCTCACTACGACTGGCTCTAGCGACAGTGAGTGTCTTCACCAGGGATTAGCGGAATAAAGGTTTTGAAATTCCGAAATCGGGAGTCGAAACAAGTTTCAAAATGTCGGGAATCGCCTAGCGGAAGTCGAAACAGCATTTAGATTCCGGAAATCGACACAAGTGTCGGAAATCGGGAAGGCTGTGTGGTTACCGTTCGAATGATCGCATGTTTTCTGAAGCGAGAAAAATCGAAAAAAGCCTAGAATTTTTTCCATGTTACTCGATAATGATTCGTTTCGCCAGAAGGACAGAAACCGAAAGACGGCTGGTGGGCGTTCTGTCCCAGCTGAGCGGAGCCTGTACAGAGAAAGCGAGACGCTAACGAAGTGCTAACGACGTCGAGTCCTCGCGCTGGCTATTTGCAGCACTTTACTCACCACGAGCATCTGCTAGTGTGATACCAGATTATATCAACTATGCTTTGAGCGACTCGAATGATTTGAATACCCGAAAATTCTAAAAAACCGAATAATTTAAAAGCGACAACTTCCGAATAAATCGGAAAACCGAATACTCGAAAAGTGCCGAGTCCCGAATCACTCGAAAAATCGAATATGGGAAGAGCTCAAAATTCCGAGCTATACGGAGAGCCGAAAATTCGAACATCTGCCTGTATGAGGGGAGCACGTGCTCCTATTTGTTCCAAATACAACAAGTGCCCCAACAAATAAGACGTTCCATGCGTGCATGATACACATTCGACTCGATGATAAAACGGTTTGCAAAGAATCAACAATGGACATGGAGTTCGTCTCCTATCAGAAGCATCCTCTGAAATTATATGCTCTTAACCTAGGATTTTCGCGCCCCCCCCCACTCCAAACTTCCAAATTTTCAAAAAACTTGCGTGTCACCTTCATTGTCCCGCGGGACAACAAGCGCTTGACCCTGTGCGCAGGGGCAAAGCACCGAATGAACAAAGAAGCCACAATATCGGAATGAAGAAGCAGCTGACCGAATTGGTCTTTCACAAGAGCCGTTTGACAGAACGGATTTTTGCATCCAGGATATTGAACTACCGTAATCTTCAATTAGCCGCGGAGCCCGTTACTGATTATGGAACTCAAACATCGTATTCAAAAGCATCGTTTACGCTAAAAACCAATTTCCATTTTTCAGGTTCAATTTCATTCATGAGCCCGGTACACCACACCGGTAAACTTAGGCGCATCAAATACGTAGGGTTATGAGGTTGGAAGGGGTTAAAGATGAGGATCCGCCACTAGTTCTCACCAGTCATCTAGCACTTTTTGATAGAATGTTGATGCAACCGTCAAACAACATAAAAAAGAAGTTACGGCACAAGCCACACATGCAAAAAACTTCGAAAATGATAGTAACGAGGCCTCCAAACGCAGAAAAACTTCTAAAACGTTTTTTTCGCAAAATTCAAATTTAATTTGCAAGTTAAAAGTTTTGTCATGGGCCCTATCGACGTTCTCGTTTAATAGAGAGGCAAGGCTACACAAAAACATAAAAAAAATTACGGCTTCTGTCGCATACGATGTCTTTAAGTGCATTGACGTAGCTTTGATCCATACTATACAAAGAATATGACAAGAGACTTGGTAGCGCCGCGATTTCACTCACTCACTCACTCATCCCGTTAGCTGGCGTCAGGCGGAGCGGGATGACCTCTCAGCCAATACATTGATGTGGGTGCCATGGGAGCTCGAGCGGCCTGAAAGATACGCTTCCATTCAGAACGATTCGTAGCAATAGATCTAGCATTAAGGACACTGCACCGTTGTATCTTCAGATCATCCTCGATTTGTTTCAGAAATGTCTTTTTAAGGGGCCGTTCGCTGGATCTTCCACTGCACTGGCAGTTTTCTCCATAGCATGCTGTACGGTAATCGGCTCGCGTCCATCCTGCATACGTGTCCAAACCATCGCAATCGTCTGGTCTGGACTTGGTCCTCGATTGTGGGCTGGTGGTCACATTGCTTCCTGATGATTTCGTTGCGTATGCGGTCACAAAGGGTAATCCCGAGGATTTGGCGGAAGCATCGCATCTGGAAGGACTCGAGTTCCACCAGGTCCGACTTGAGCAGCGTCCACGTTTCCGAGCCGTATAGTAGTATAGGAATTATCAATGCTCGGAACAGCCGAATCTTCGTCTTCATCGATACGTTGGCTTTCTTCCACAGACACCAGCCAAGCGAAGCAAAGGCAGTAGAAGCATTCCCGATTCTGCTGTGGATCTCCGTCGTTGCTGCCACTTTCTTCTCCTGCACTACTGATCCAAGGTACTTGAAGTCCTTCACTTGCTGGAGTTCAGCTCCTTCGAAGTGCACAGAGGCGTGCGATCCGTCAGATGACATGACTTTCGTTTCATCCTTATTGATTCGCAAGCCATAGGAGTTCGCAAACTGCGCTATGTTACCAATAAAATACGCTGCCTCAGCATCGGTATCCGCGAACACAGCACTATCATCTGCAAGCATCAAGTCCGTCACGTAATCGTTGGTACCGTACTGGATGTCTCTTCAATTTTCAAAGGCCTTCGTCATGATGGCATCGATCACAGTATTGAACAGTAACGGTGATAAGACACCACCCTGACGAACACCAGCATTGATCGTGAATTCTTCAGACAGCCTATCTCCGATGCGAATACAACTAGTTAATCCATTGTATGTTTGCTAGAGGAGCTTCACTATCTTCTCCGGCATGTGCTCGCATTCCAGTGATCTCCATAAAGCCGGCCAGTAAACGCAATTGAATGCTGACTTGAAGTCAATAAATGCGATGACAACGCGTTTGCCACAACGAATCTTTTCTTCTAAGAGCTAACGCGGAGCGAAAATTTGGTCACTGCAGCTACGACACGGCCGAAATCCTGCTTGCTCTTCACGGCTGGTTTGTTCTCGATGTCGCTGAAGTCTGCTTTGAATGATCCTGTTGAAGACTTTTCCAACAATCGATATGAGACTTATTCCGCGATAGTTATGACAGTCCCTCGCGTCACCCTTTTGGTAGATAGGCACGATTATACAACGCTTCCAAGTGACTGGTATGCTCTCAGACTGCCAAATGAGCTTAATCAGCTTATGAAGTTGACCCAACAGAATGTCTCCGCCAGCTTTGCTTGCCTCAGCTGTTATGTCGTCCACGCCCGACGCCCTACCGTTCTTCAGAGACTTGACAGCCCGTCTCAATTCTTCCACAGAAGGTTCTGAGTCCAGAGCAGCTTCCTGCGACACCGCTATTAGAGACGACTCGATAAACGGTCCCTGTGGTGCGTCGTGATTGCAAAGATCATCAAAGAACTGCCTCCAACGCTGTAGACGTTCGTCCGTAGTGCGCACGAACGTCCCGTCTGTGTTTCTGATGCTATTGCTAACGGACTTAGTCTTCTTCCCGAGGCGATTCAGTGTACGGTAGAGTGAGCGATAGTCATGACTTGCAGCAGACTCCTCCGTTTCGTCGGCTATTCTGTTCCAATACAACTCTCGTTCCGCCTTCAACCTGTGTCGGAATTCTTTACACAGCTCCCGATACCGATTAAAATTAGACAGTTTCGCTTGCTTGCGTTCATCTTTGAGGCGGATAGACTCGTACGATATCCATGGTTGCGTCCGCTGGCGAGTGACAAGGAGAAGTGGCTCGGCGTATTCCAGGATGGCGTCCGTTGTCTGCCTCTCTTGTTCAACCACAGAATCAGTTTCAGTTAACAAAGAAAAATGATTCGACAGTGCGACTTGAAACGCCTCCTTCGTATTGAATGCCATTAGCTGCGACCAATCAAATCTTCTTCTGGGAGACTCCACACGCCTCGCTCGCTGCAACCGACGCTTCACCAATGCACGCAGGAGGTAGTGGTCTGAACCGCAGTCAGCGCCTCTCATAGCGCGCACGTCGTTCAATGACGATTTGAAACGTGAATTTATCAGCGCGTAACGACCAATAAAGTCTGCGACCGCGAACGGGGCTTCGATATGTATACTCGGTCCGTACTTCTTATTCGAATACTCGCCGTTTTGGCCGATTATTCGAATTACTCGTATTCGAATTATTCGAACAATTCGATTATTCGACTATTCGAGAAAGTCAATTTTTCGAATTATTCGTGTATCCGGATATTTGAAATTTTTTTTGTTTGATGTACTCTAATGTCGGTATGCCAGCCGCGTCAGATGTAGGTGTGCTGCTACGATAGCGCTGGAGTAGTTTGCAGCAAGTGCTCTTGCGACTAAATTTTGCAGCACGTGCTGCTGTCTGGAGCACGTGATACTGCAGTAGAGCCTTTCGATGAGTGTGGTCACTCCAGTTGAAAGCATATACAAAACACATTGAATGCGACGATCTTCTGAGTACATGAATTACCAAGGTGCCTGGAAAAATTGCTAAGTGAATGATTTTTTTGACTGTCTCGTTTTTACTCGATTCGAGTGATTATTCGAAGAGTTTCGTTCATATGATTCTTAATTTCATCGAACAACCAAAGGGTAAAACTCTTTTTTTCTTTATCCAAAAACATGAAAGACTTTTCTGAATGTTATTCATTCGAAAAAATTAGAAAACGCGATATCTCATACCATTTTCGCGTATTGAGTATGGCAATAATAAAAATTTTTAATGCATATAACGCAGTGTTATGAAATTTTCCTGCAGAAATCCGTGAATAGTATGTGGTGTTTCACTAGCGGATTATTGCGATGATTAAAGCTCTGCAATTAGCCAGCGCGACGACTATAGTCGTCGTTAGCACCTCGTTAGCGTCTCGCTTTCTCTGCCCAGACCCCGCCCAGCCACTGCCCCGAAAAACGCACGCTCCTAGATGGTAGGCTCTCATTGAGGTCGTCAACTATGTGTAAATTTGTGGTTTGAACGTTCTTCTTTGTTGAAAATATTTTTAGTGATGTATGCAGCTATTCATGCCTTCTTTCATTTTTACTATTGAACGCTTTTTCCTGCTTTATCAGTGCTTATGGTCAAAGTCTGGATTCTCTGACGACTAACTATCAACGACTAACGAGGGCTCTGGCTCGTTGCACGACTATTGACTAACAAAATACAATATTCCTGTTACGCACATCGTTGAATCCCATAAAAATTGAGTTGCTTTAACAAGTCTTGACAGAACATGACGAGTCTCGACTCGTCGACTTCGGTCAGTTGATGCAGATTAAAGGCAGCGTCCGCGCAGAGAACCACACTTGGTTTTTTTTCTTCTCAATCCAAAATTTGAATCAAGTGGAGATAGTTAACAAAGCTTGAGACTTCAACACTGCGCATACATAATGCTATAGCCTCTTGGAAGTCCCTCCGTGATCTGAAAGGGCGTTTTCCCGGTCGATCATCTAGCAAGAGGAGCAGAAGCGCCACAACATGCTCCGGCAAATCCATAATTCCATATTCTTCATTTCGAGAAATCCTCGCGTTTAAACGTGTGTTTTGGGAGCTTTTTGTCTTTTAGAGAATTCTTGACAATAAAGAAGCCAGAAGAAATAATCAACCTAAGAAGTTACAGGGGTCCAGCATTTCCGACATTGATGTTTTACACAAGACACCGGACAGACGTGGAAAAAAGGAAGCTGAACACTCTGGGATTTTCAAACGGGTTTTTCTCCGAAATGTGAGTGTTTTGGGTGTTTTTTTGCGATAAATTCACAACTTGGTGGGCCTACCTTCGCAAAATAGTGAGAAACCTAAAATCGCTTTTTTGCGTGCACGCTGCCTTCAAGAATAATAATCATGCGTTTTGTTCCGATTTCCGCACTCAATTTTCGCAAATCGAAAAGCGGAATTCCAAGGCCTAAAACCTCAAGAAATCGGAATTCCGCTCATCCCTGATCCTCACTCAATCTTCCTTGTCCATCCATAGCCCAATTTGGTCTGCAGCTTCACGAGGCACAGATAATGGGGCATAGTGCGACAGACATCCTGCAGCCAGGCTACTGCGCGAGGTGTGATACAACACAACTTTGGTCCGACCCCCTCCTGAATCGGACGATTTGCTCAGCTCCCCCCCCCCCCTGTTAAGAACTCCGTATGTTTTTCCTCATGTATGGCTGTCCACATGTGAAACCGTACCTAAAATTACATTAACGCAGCTTGAAGCCGAAGAGCGCTACATAAAGTGGGCGGAGCTTGTTTTCATGTCCTGAGGGCACAACGGTACAGTTTCGGTCACGAAAACGACATTTAGAATATGAAGCTAAAGAGCGCTACATAAGAAGGGGTTTTTGAGAAAAAAGTTATCAAGTTCGGGGTTGTGATGAAATATTTACATGTATTTATAGAAATTCTAATGAGAGATTTTCGCGTTGCTACAACGTGCGGTAAACATAGTCTTGAACCGAAAAAACTAATTTTTTTAGCCGGTTAAAAACGGTCTTAGAAAACCCATTTATAGGTGTTATACAATCGATTTTTGCGTTGCTATAACACCTATAAATGGGTTTTCAAAGACCGTTTTGAACGGGCTAAAAAATAGTTTTTTCGGTTCAGGACTAGGTTTTCCGCACGTTGTAGCAACGCGAAAATCTTTAATTAGAATTTTGATAAATACCTGTAAATATTTCTTCTTAATCCCGAACATTAAACATTTTTTCAAGGCCCCCACCTTATGTTACGCTCTTTGCCTTCAGGCTGCGTTCATGAAATTCTGGCTGCGGTGTCAAATGAGGACAGCCATATTACAAATGTAGTTTTCGTGATCGTAGCTGCACCTGTGTGCCCTCAGAACGTAAGAAGAGCTTATGTTGCAGGCGAAATCGCACCTCCGAAATTGCCTAACGAGCCAAGTTTTTGGAGGAAGTTGCAAAAGAGCCTGAAAATCAATATCAGATTATGACTTTCTGGAACATCTGTGTCATTTCGTTGACAGGATAGTCAGTTTGTAATAACCTCCATGACAGTGAATAGTAAACACCACTAATGCTGACATATCCAGGAGTGCTTTGGTGACACACTTTACAGGGCCACAACTCCGCTTCCATGTCAGCTGCTATGCTACTGTAGTCTATTGTTTAGCATGCTTTCTCCATCAGTGAACTGTCACATCTAATTGTGAGTTCCAGCCCCACTTTTATATCTCCATTCCATATTCTGCCTCAGTTGTTTCGCGCAGTTGCTTCTCACTCTTCAGTTTCTTTTTTGATGACCAGTCTCATTTCGCCCTCTCATTTTGATCTCCTGTATTATTTTAACCTCTTATTGTGATCTCATTTTGCCGTTATATTTCATACGGACGGTATGGCTCTCCGAACCCCTCCCCACCCCTTATAGCAGGTCATCTTGGTTCTTGGTTAGTCAAAGGTCCGACCCTCCCCCCCCCTCTGTAATACATCACACTTCACGCCGAACCCTGCCTGCAGCAGTGACGTCGCGGAGCAATGACACCACAACGGATGATTCCAGGCTCAATTGAAGTAAATGGCGGTCTCAGGCTGCCGATCGCTGGCAACAGATGATCAAGGAATTGAATCACACGAAAACGCGCTAAACATGCGCGTAACGCTCCAGAGCCTAGTGGTGGTCACCGTCGAGTCTCCATTTCTGAAAGTACTATTGTACACAATTATAGAAGCATCTCTGGGTCACGACGGATAAGGTAAGTATGTAAGGTAGCTTGGATCTTGGATAAGTTATTTTCATGCGATTATTAATTATTGAACCAATTCAAGTGGGCTATGCATATCAAACACATATCAATGCCCAATAAGCGAACCATGTCTAACTACGCGTCTTTTGATTTTTCACTGTTAGAGGACAAGCTTACATACAGTAGCAGCTCCGGGGGATCTGTGGGGCTCCTCATAGCTATTGATAGGTTTATAACGAGCATCAGTGTTAAACGACAGTGACTACATGCACAAAAAGACTTCGTGAGCGAATTGTCATCGTGCGCCAAGGGTTTTTGCCTTTTCTAGCCTAGCGAATGGGAAAGGAGCGGCAATGTGCGGCATGCCGTGAGGCGATCGCAACACCACCGACCAGTGGGGTTTCGATCGCGAGCCACGATATACCACCACGACTCTATCCCTTTGCTAGACTGGAATATCCAAAAGGCCTTTATGAACAATCGAGGCAGTATTGTTCCCCACCTCCACATAAACACATTGTAGACAAACAGACCACGGCGAAACACATTGTGAAATAGAAAAATTCTGCATCGCCTGCATTTCATGGGTGGCGGCGCAATTCACGCACACCAAGGCCAGCGTATGCAGGAAAATGAAAGATTCAAACCGGGCGCCTCGAAGTATCATACCAGTATTTGAAGTTACGCATTGTCCATCTACAATTTGACGACCAGGTGGACAAATGCAAGCTCCATTCACGCACACTGCATCTCGCGTGCAGCGCTCACCATTCTGGCACGAAGACAATGGAGGAGCGCTTGCTGAAGTTCAACTTGTATGCGCTGTATACGATACATTATTACTAACCTACTTACCATAATCACAAAGGCCGCCACTAGGCAACATTCCTCGGGGACATGTACATTGGCCATTAAGACAACTGGATCCTCCAGTACATTGTGCATTTACTCGACATTGCTGGCCAGGTGCACCCTGTTTCATACATATGCCATCCACTTCAATCTGATTGCTTTGACAGCCTGGAAGTTTGGGAAATATTAGCGCTTATTTCTTGCTAATCCAGATGCCATGAAAAGCAAATTGGGTGTATATAAAGATAGAAGATTCAGCAGCACGGTAGTATCTCATCGAGGTTCAATTAGGTGACCAGCACTGCGTTCAACGCCGATGTGTAAATGTGCACAGTGATCGTGCGTGCAGTCCTTTCGGCCTCCACACTGTAGCACTATTTTGTCGCATCTTCAATCACTACAGGAGAAAATATTGTCTGTTAGTGCATGCACAGGTAACCCGAAACGTAACAAATCGAAACTTCCTCGCTATTCCAGTAGCTCCTTTTCTCGTCCTCCACCCGTTCCCACACCTCGACTGACATTTTCGAATTTCGCAGCTCAACCTACTATCGAGTATCGTGGGCAAGCTATGTAGATACTTACTAGTCGAGGGACACCCTAGCGAAATTATCGAGCCCATGGTAAAACAACGTTCAGTCCACGGCAACGGAAAGAGGCGGTTCATTTGCGTATTTTCACTAAGAATACATTAGCGTCTGACTCGATCGAAGAATCGACAATGAACTACTGACAATTTTTTTCTAGGTTATGACTTTTTCTGTTTCTCTCTCATTTTTTCAATTTATTCCTGCGTGCAACTATAGTAATTAATCGAAACATATGGGTATTGTGTATTTGGAGAGAAAACACGGCGCTTTCTAAAGTTTCCAGTACTTTTTTCTACGAAATCGCGACAAAAATCAGACGCTTGGGTCGATTATGGCGTGGTGTCCGCAGAGGCACAGAGCACCCTAGCCGATGACGAATCTTTATTTTTTTCACTCAGTTTCAAAGGAAAAAATACCAGAAACGTTAAAAAGCGGTAAGTTCCCCCCCCCCCTCCCGCACATACAGTATCAATACATTTAAATTATTTGCTACAGATAAACCCATAAATAAGACGAAAAAACGAGAGAAACAAAAAAACACAACCCAGAAAAAAAGATCAGCTGTTGATTATCGATTCTTAGAACTCCGCAGCCCGCCTTTGTCGGTTGCCGTGGACTGTACAGCCCACGAAAAATCGATCGTTCGATGTATTGTCCCGCAGTGTAGGTCTCCAAGGCCCCCGTCAGAGTAGGCCGATAGCCGGACTGCGCCGTCCTCTCCCGCCCAGTGTGATCCTACGCCGTCCTTTCCCTTCCTTAGGGGCTGAGCAGAGTGCCACCGCGGCGCGGCGCGGCCTGATGATTGAGAGCCGTATTGATAGATCGCGGCGATCTATCAATACGGCTCTCCATCATCAGACCGCGCCGCGCCGCGGTGGCACTCTGCTCAGCCCCTTAGTCGTCGGCTGTATGCATATCAATCAGGCTGGCACACTCGAGCGCACTGCGGACGGCGCACGACGGAGTCAAGGAATCGCCGCATTCAAAGCGTGTCCAATATGCATTCAATTCGATTGACCACCTCCATCGGAAGGCTCTATCTTAGTGCACGTGCTTCAAACAGCAACACGTGCTGCAAAATTTCATCACACAAGCACGTGCTGCAAAATTTAATCGAAGGAGCACGCGCTGCAGTGACTTCAGCGCAATCGTAGAAGCACACCGACACGCAACGCGGCCGATTCACCGACACGCGACGCGACCTGCTCCCGAAGCACCATCTATAGCCGCAAGCGGTTTGGCGGGTTCTACGGCGGCTGGGCGGGCCAACTAACGCAAACTTGGGTGATTTAACCGGCGACGCTGGCGACATCTGAGTCGCGTCTCGAGAGTGCGTTGCATGTTTTCCATTTTCGGAAAATCGTTTTTTCATGTGTATCACGCAAGCATCGAACGTTTTATTTGTTGAGGCACGTGCTGTATTTTGAACACAATAGGAGCACGTGATCCCCTAGCAGCACGTATTATGACAGTGCTCGAAACCGCCTTGTCAACGAACTGAATGCGTATTCGACACTCATTGAATGCGGTAATTGTCTGAGAATGTATTGTACGCGTATCGATCGGGACGCACACGGACGGAACACATTGCAGCGGGCGGGTGCACTCCGGATACATCGGGGGATTTTTCGACCTGAGTGCGCAATGGATTGCATACTTATCGGATGGCGCGGCATGCGAGCTGGATGCGGTCGGAGGCGATTTCGCACGGTCTCCTACCAAAAATCCCTGACAGTCCGTGTCTTTCCGTTCTTAGGATTTGCATCAGATACACCGAATCGACGGGAAATTTTTTAACAACTGAAAATGCTTGATGGGACACTTTGCTATTCCTTGGACAGGAGATTATGTACTTTCTATTTTCTTGCTATCAAACCTACTCTCCACAAGATTTGAGAACACTCCTGCAGTTTAATAAGTGAAACCCGTCTCGTTATAGCTCTGAATCACCTCAATGCTTCACCCAAAAATATGTTTCCTCTGTTTCGCAGGGAAATTTGTTCCGTGTATCGCGTGCGTCCGGGCGCGTATGCTGCGTCTCCTTCCCCCCCCCCCTCCCTCCCAACTTTCTCGCTGCTTCTCTCTTCGCTCCGCACAAAGGCGCGTAGAGCACAGTAAATTTGTCATCGCAATAGAGGATAGCCACGAAGGTGTATGAGATGAAGATAGATGAAGCATAATTCGTAATGGTTAAACTATTTTGACGACAATACATATTTAGGTTCAGGAACGGGATTGAGGGCGGCGGCGCGTTGATGTGGCAGGACGTCGAGCGGTTGGTGTTGATGGAGGCGGTTGCTGAGGAGTATGCAGTAGACTGTAATGCTTCCCTTCTATAGCAGGCGGTATTTATGCGGTCTCAATGGCGCGCGATCGTCTTCCGGTGGAGGGTTGGGTCTGCAGAGTTGCACCGACCGGCGATTGGTCGCCGAGCGTCGGCGCTGACGCGGCGTCGAAAATATTCCCGATTATTATCGTCGCCGCTCGTTCGCATTGACGCAGGGTCATCTTACAAGGGAACCACAATAAGTCATAGTGACCATTCCAAATAAAATGTACTTTTTTAGAACCATTTTTGGACGGAAAGTTCGAATATGCCTATCGCAGCTGCCTAGACCCACTCTGAAAAAAGTTATGAGCATTTTTTAAAGCCTCGCGGCAAGGTAAGGGTACCCCCCATGGAATTTTTAGGGTGTTTTTAAATTTTTCTCCGGATTTTGCCAAAAACATGTACGTAGGGGTAATCTGGGGTGCTGAACACGAATCTGGGGTTCGCTTCTTAAAATTTTAAGGTTTACTGTAGGTTACGGTAGGTAACATGCCATTTAGAGGGCAAAACCTACGTCAATATTCCGATAATCGACAAATGGACATCGAATTCGTATTCAGCACCCCAAATAACCCCCACATAGAAACTTTGAGACAAATCTGAGACTTCGACCAAACTACCGTATACTAACCGTAATCTACCGTAAGCTGACAAAAAACGATAAACTGACATCAGATTCGTGTTCAGCACTCCAGATAACCCCCACAGGAACTATTTGAGCTGCATCTGTGGTCACATTCCGGAAATCGTCAAAAGTTGATCTTGCCGTTAATTTTCTCTGCCAGTGGGAAGCTTTAAACAAATATAGTCGAAAACTTCGGAAAAACGACAAATGAACCTCAGATTCGTGATCAGCACCCCAACAAACCCCCCAGGATGTATTTTTAGTCATATCTGGAATATTTTTCTAAAACGGTCCGAGAGCCCTCTTCTCGGTAGAAATAAACGGCCAACCGAAAATCCGTACAAGTCCAAAACGCTGTTGGCCGGCGCAAAGTTTGGAAAATGTTCTTTCACCCAAACTTCGCTTAGTGGGGTAGTTTTGGGCGCTGAACACGATTATCAGGTCCGTTTCCGGAATTGCGTAAAAATAATGCGCTTTTTGGAGGGTACAATAGGTACGAAAATCACAGAAAAAACGCTCATGACTTTTTTCAGAGTGGGTCTAGGCAGCTGCGATGGGCATTTTCGGACTTTTCGTCCAAAAATTGTTCTAGGAAAGTACATTTCATTTGGAATCGTCACTATGACTTATTATGGTTTCCTTGTTAGTGCAACAACACTCTGCGGTGCCCCTCGTCGCCCTTCACGGCCCATTGGTCGCCCCCGCTGCCGGATGTAATCGATATTGCAACACCCAGCGCTGTTTCGCCTGAACCTTAACTCTGCAGACCACTTATGTTGACACCCTCGGCCGATCATCACGTATGATCTGCCGTACGGTTAACGATTTGGCGGTCAGCTTTATCGCTTAAGGGCAGTGTCCACGATAAAAACCATGTCTGATTTTTCGGAGGAGATCGGCAGCTGCCAGGCCTAGCTCAACCCTAACGTTGAAAAAACTAAGAAAAATGAACTCGGAACGGTCCCCTACGGCCCCAAAGTTGGAAACCTGTCAGCTCGCCACGCCTCCAGACGCACTTTCCACGCCCACCGACGTGAAGAAATGAATGCTCGAGATCGTGAGATGAGCGATGATTTATAATCATGGCCCCGTTCTTTCCTTCATTCTCAACTTCTCTCTTTACTCAGGTCAGCCCGCTTACATCAGCTGCAAAAGGCAGAAGTTGGAAGCCTCGGACAACTCGTCCATCATGCTTCTTTAGCTCAGTTTTTGAGGGACCATGACTCCGTTCCTAGAAAGTCTTGTACGATTCCAAAAACATCATTGGGATCAGCATAGGACCGTCTTCAAGATAGACGGAAAAGCAGAAAAAACTATTCTTATCGTGAACACTGCCTTTAAAGGCACAGGACACCCAGAAAATTTATTTTCAGATTTTATGCTCATCTTGGAAAGAGTCACACGCTGATCACAGTGGTCTCTCTGAAATCGTCTAAGACCCCTTTTGAGCAGAGTTATGGCTCTTCAAAGATGCCTAGATTTTGAGGGTGAAAAATTGGTGGACGAGTTGTCTCAGGCCTGTATTTCTCTTCATTCGCAAACGTTGCGTGAGAGAAAGTCAGAATAAGGAGACAGTCTGGTAATGAACTGAAGAACGACGATTTGTTGGAATTCATCCATCCATCGAGCCGCTATCGAGTTCGAAAATCTGTTAGGGGGTCGGGCCTGTGGTGGTGAGCGAAGGGGGTCGGGCCTGTGGTAGTCGCTTATATCTCGCTTATTTGAAGGAAATGAGATCTGGCATTTGGCAAGTGTTATACAGAAGTGGTCTTCTACACAATTACATGAAAATCCCAAAATTTATATCTGAGGGTGTACTGTGCCTTTAAAGTATGCCGCGTTACGATAACTTTTTTGCTATTAAACAGATATATCATCGATTTGGCGAAATCATCTGTAAATTATACTAAACATTAATCCAATCAGCAAAATTTGGCAAGGAGTAAACCGAAACGCTTCACCTTATCGGAATATCCATGGAACTTTGCTACCGCTAGCTTAGCTATTCTGGGTCTTTATAGGAAGTTTTCCCCCTTTCGTCCTTTCCCTCCTTTTCTTTGGAGCTTTCGTGCAATAAATTTCGAAATAATTAATAAGAGAAAAAGCTTCCTTGCAAGTATCTCCCCCCGGCTTTTTTTTCACCTCTTGCTCATCCATAGTGTTGCCCCTTGTCTTCTGTTTTCAACTAATTGAACTGCATAGTATATATTCTGAGGCTGTTTCCCGGTGATAAATTGTTTTCCTCGGATCTTTTTTTTTTCAAAAGCGTTTACTTCAGCTCCTTACCCTGCGTTTAGAACGGAGACCCTCTTCTTTACACTGTTCACCTGTAGTTGTGTACGCTTCCTTTCCCATAGTTTTGTACTGATTACTTATTTTTCGCATTTCTATTGGCATTAGTCTTGTATTTTTCAGTGCATTCGTATGTGATACGTTTGAATAGTAAAAAAGTAAATAATTATTAGACCTGAAATCGGCACAGAATCTGATCAGACCGATAAATTTTTAAGATTGAAACTAGATGAATTACCATAGACAACCACATTTTACAATTACAAGCCAATTTTTCTTATGCGTTGTCCGGTTCCAATAAGGCCGGATTATCGATAATGAACAGGATAGACGAAACATCCCGGGTCTTGCCATCCCAAACACCGGTAAAACATAACGATTAATGCTCTAATCATTGCTGGAATTCGTCGCCCTTCAAGAACAAACCTGGAGTACAGACACCTTTGTTGTTGACTATGTACCCAGCTGGACACGACTGTGAACATTTTGAGCCAGTGAACATCTGAAACTTGATATTTTACCTTCCCACCTAAATTGAATGGCTGATGAATAAACTGATACCATTCCGTTCGGACATCGACACACATTTCGCTCACAAATCATTCCATGTTGTACTGCATGACACTGAGACGTGTATAGGCATTCGTCACCCGCTTGAACAGCTAAATAGACAACAAAGGTTAGGGATCACACATGACTTGTTGATCAAGTCAAAATTATGGGAAGCTGCCGGCAGAAAAACTACACAAATCGTTTTGTTGTTCATCTCAAGCGAAGAACAAGGGGTAGCAGACCGTAGTTTTGTATTTTGCATCAGCTAAGCTTGCCTCCTTCGCTAGAGGGAAAATTCCCTTCATATAGAGTTGCAAGCGATGTTGAGAGGTTTCTTAAAGGCACTGTTTACGATAAACTTCGTCCTTCAATGTTGGTAGCCCTCAAAACAGAACAGTGTTGAAAAAACGGATACGAAAGCCTTCCTAGAGACAAAAACGGTTTTGAAGATGACCCCAGTAGGCAAGGCCGGCCTTCTTAGGTGTACTTGTTGTCGTCAACACCGACGCGTCTCTATCTCTGCAAAGCTTTGACCTGCGATCATCGGCGGTGGTTTTCACTTTAAGGAGACATTAGATTCAAGAATGAATTGTAGAAGACATCCAGAAATCTTCGTCTCATAAAAACCTTTCCAAATCGTTGCCTAATTCAATAAAAATCAGTGCTGATGATCGCAGGTCAAAGCGTGGCAGTGATGGAGCCTTGAAGGTGTTGATGCCAACAACAAGACCCGAGGCCGGCCTTGCCCACTGGGATAATCTTCGAAACCGTTATTTTTTGCCTCTGGGAATGCGTTTGGATCCGCTTTTTTTTCCAACACAGTTCTCCTTCTGGGAGGTAACACGAATTTTTCATTGAAGGCTCAAGGACGAAGTTTATCGTCAACAGTGTCTTCAAGGGCAATGTACACGATAGATCTCATTTCCGAGAATTCAGTGTGAAACACTATGTTGGTGGATGCTAGGGGGGATAGGGTCGAGGAAAGCAGCGAAAACGGGGCAGAAATCAGCCCGCCCCGCACCCCTTTCTGACGATCTTGTGGCGCCGCTGACGTGTTTGGGGACAAATTGAGAAGCAACTCCGCCACGTCCAGCCTGTTCAATTCGCGCACGTAAGCCGCGCCCTGAACCTCTGCGTACGTTAGAAACCGTTATTTTAGCTTATTCAGAGCGCTTTCTTTCGATGTTTCCTCACTCTTAGTTTATTCACGACCTAACAACCCCATTTTTGAAACGAGCTCGAGAATGATATTCATCGTGAACACAGCCTTTAACAATTTGGGCGAAAAAATGCATGTTTCTGAACCTTTCCTAAGAAAAATCGGAGGAAAATAACACATAACATCGGCATGGATCGTGAAGAGTTGCGACCCGTTCATAGTGGAGTCCCACAAAGAGGAGTAGTTTCTCCCATTCCTTTCAACATCTACACGTATGAAATCACGAATTCGATCAGTCACTTCGGCAACGGGTTCAGTGCTTTTGCAGATGACATCAAGATTTATCATGAGGTTATTTTCCCTAGGGGCTGTGAATCTTTACAGCAATCGGTTAATGCTACCGGCATGTGGTCTGATGATTGGGATTTGCCCGTTTAAAGGCAGCATACACGCTCGTAAACGTGGCTGGGATAACAACGTGAATCGAATCGTATGGCTTACAACATACTGCCTACGCGTTTTCAAAAACGACCCACAACGCCGATAGAGGAGTTGCAAGTTTGTCCCCGCCCGTATTTTCATGCCCCCTGTATTTGCCCTTTTCCTCCAATGCAGGGTTGCTAAGTCATCTTCGACGTCAGTGACGTGGGTGGTTCACTTGTTAGGCAATCCATCAACAGTGCCGACAGTGAAGATGACCCAGCAACCTTGCGTTGGAGGAAAAGAGCAAATACAGGGGGCGTGAAATTACGGGCGGGGCCCAAATTGCTACTCCTAAAACGGCATTGTGGGTGGTTTTTGACGCTTGAAAATGCATAGGCGTTGTATTTTGTGCCACACGATTCTATTTCCGTAGTAATCTCAAGTACATTTACGAGCGTGTATGCTGCCTTTAAGGAAAAGACCGAAATTCTCCACCTCGGCGCCAATAATCATAACTTCAATTATGACAAGGAAGGGACTCCCACTGAGGCTACTGATCAGATAACTGATCTTGGTTCCGTCATCACCAGGAGTCTTAGCTTCGATGTGCATTGTGAGGTCACGTCGAGGAAGGCTACTGTTGCAGTGAATAAGATATTCAGAGCTTTGGCAACACGTACATAATCCATCTGTGCTTATAAGAGCCTACACCACCTACGTGAGGCCAATTCTTGAATATGGCACGCCGGTGTTTAATCCCTACAACGTGAAAGACATCAACTATTTGGAAAGAGTCAAATCAACTTCACAAGGAAATTGTTCAGTAGGATGCATGGTTTCGTTTATGGACGCATACCCGATTTCGTGCAGAGAAATGAGCGATTTCATTTGAAACCGTTGTCCCTCAGAAGAAGAGAGAATGACTTACTTCTTCTCCACAAGATCCTGTTTGGCGTAGATTTCGCTCTTAAACCTGAGGACCTTGTGGCAACGAGAGAGTCAACCACTAGGGATGGCCCCGTCAAGCTCCAGCGCTTCACATCAAACCTTGACTGCAGGGGGTCACTTTTTCATCAACAGAACTATATCCATTTTTCAGAACCTTGGTAGAAATGATTCCATTCCTTACAACTACACGTCATTCAAAAATTACATTCGAGAAAAAAATGAGCTGGCTGATCGTACAAGTAGCCCTTCCTGACTGGCTGGATAGCTTGTGATTCCTCTCTTTAGGTTGATTAATGCAGCAATGCGCATTTTTTCTGTTCCGCTGTGTTGTTTTTCCTCGTTTCCATGCTTCAACTTCCTTTGGAGACGCTTCAACTTCCTTCTGGGAACTTTTTAGAACACTTTTTTTCGATTTTCGGGCACTTCACATTATTGCATAAATAGCGATTGGAACATTTTTGTGTTCCAACCAATCTGTATGTTTCGACCGAAATTGACAAAAATATTCCGTCTCTATATGGTCCCGAACTGTTTAGGGTGGATGAATCCCCGATCTGGGCCTCCCAGAACACCAGGATGAACGACTGTTGCATCCTTGGTCGAAACGAGAAAAGCCACTCCGCAGTTCATAGTTTTCTGAGTAATGAGAATACCTGCGATCGGAATGCTCTCTTGAGGCGTGCGTAGAACCTCTATGGAAGATACTAACGGCAAACTCGATAGCGCAAATAGAACACAACGAGTAGCATTAAAAAGATCTGGGATAAATTTGACCTGCTTACGTCCAACTCGGACAGTCGGGGCTTAGTACGTCGGCACAATACCGTTAGTACGCCGGCACAAAGGGATCGGCAGCACCTGTGCTGTAGCTGCTGGTAACAGCAGGATATGCTGGCAACGACCAGGAGCTCCTGTTGCTTGTGCTGGCGTACTAACGCTTTGTTTATCGTGACACGCGTGCTATTGCCAGCCACTCTCTCCTAGTGTCTGCTGACACTCTTCCATTGATTTGCCTCATACGAATGAACATTACAGCATCCTCTTGTACGACGGCGGCGGGTATATAAGGCGGCCAGTCTCGCTGAGGGGGCAGTTGGCCGTTTGAGGCCAGTCCGACCAGATGACCTTGTTCGGAAGTTAATTTTTCGAACGCTGAGGGGATCATCCCCATCACCCATCGCGAGGGAAGCCTCCTGGTTGCGGACCGCGGCGAGGATGTTCTCCCTGCTGCTGGCCGTGAAAAGAATTATATCCAACACCGGTAAGGAAGGTGGCAGTCCAAATTCTGTCGATAATGAGCGTTAGTACGCCAGCATACGTTGGCAGGATATGCTGCCGCAACCAGCAGCTCCTGCACACAACGAGCGTTAGTATGCCAAGTCTACCCTGGCCTACTAACGGTATTGTGCCGACGTACTAAGCCCCGAGTGTCTGAGAAGTTCACTGTCTGAAGGGCGTCAAAAGGCATCGATAGCATTACTAGAGAAGTGATAAAAAAGTCTCAATACTTTGCAGGCGCTCGCAAAGCTGCTGTTCTTCAAGCTGTGCTGAGGAACATAATAGCCGATTTGTGTGATGAGAGACTCTAGGTTGGGGTCAGATTGAGAGCAGAAAAGTGCCGATTAAAAGTTGGTTTGTGATGTTTACGTGATTTTTTTTTTCAACAGGAAGTATGCCAAAATGGACGGATCTGGTATAAAAATCTTGTCGCCGTGACTTGAAGGAGCAAAATGAGAAAGAGGGCATTCGGTGGCGACATAAGGCTTTGGCTGGCATCCACTCGTCGCTGTTCAGGCCCAGACAAGTATAAAAAATGTGGCATTATCAACCTTTTTTCTCTGAGAGAGGACTGGGGCCCAGATCGCTAGGATCCCAATAGGATACATCGTAGGTGTTGCCCGTCACCATGGCTCTGGCACCACAATATCGAAGTTTTGGTCTGGCTAGCATTTCGCACCAAGTTAAACATTATGAGGAATTTCTGAAAGATCATCACAAGCAAGGCTGGCCCGAGCTACAGACAATGGTACTAAAATGATGAGCTAAGAACAGCGATCCTCCACATTCGGAGCGATTTAGACTACTCAGTGCACTTAGCCAAACGAACAGCTCGTCAAATCGACTTCCTGAAATGAAGTACATCTCTGTCCCGATTCGCAGCAGGCAGGACCATGTAGGGACTAATGTTTTCGATGAGAAACAATGTAAAGTGTAACTAGAATTTCCGGTCGTTTAGATTTCGGATTTAATTATTATATAGAGCTGAATATGGCAGGTATTTAATAGTGATAATAATAATAGATAATCAATATAGGTAATTAATAAATTATGGAATATTTCCATAGGCAATATTTACTAGAAATCACATTAATATAGTTAAATGTATAGATAGATGTATATAGGAAATATTTTGAAAAAATATTGATATGGACAATTATATAGAGATATATGTATACCAGATAATTAATAGGAATGATCAAAATCCCAGAAAGGTGCGTTGTGTACTTAACATCGAGAACTATTACAAACAATGATGATTACAGTAACAAATCTGTGCGACGTAATAGAGAAGGCAAGACATCGTGAACTGCAGGTCAACAAATGATAAAAAGCATTGCTATTGGTGTAAGAATGCGAATACTTTCTTCAAATGCAAACCAAACATCCACAGGTTTCTAAAATACCTCAAAAATGTGTAAAAGGAAACAGCAGCGGGGAAGCTGTAGGTCAGAGTGGATGACAGCGAATAAAAGTGGAATATTATCGTCTTTGGGGGAGTAGTATACGCCAAGTTATTGGCCTGCACCTCGATCGACTCAGAATGGGATCAATATTGGGCCACTTGGATGAGCGCCATGAGTTCTCTGTACGAGCCATGGTAGCGTCGTTAACGACGGAGGTGCGAGCGCAGATAATTAGGTGCGAGCAACGCTAATGACGGGCTCCCTAATTAAAATTGCACAAACCTCCTGTCTTCCCACGCTGGGTCATTCTCTCGAACCGAATAATGTACATTATCCCCCTATGAAAGCCCTATGAAATGTGTTCTTTCAAAAACACCGAAAATTCAACAATACTCTGAGATGAGATGAGATTTTTGGTGCTTGCGTAACATTACGTATATTTCCTTCGTATGTATACTTGAAAGGGCAACGGCATACACGCTCGGAGTTGCGAGTATTGAGATTTGACAAAAAAAAACTCAAAATTTCATGGAAATATTGTGACTACGGCTTGTTTTTTAATTTGGTTGAAAACGGACAACGCGCTCGCAAAGGCACATTAGCTCGAATATGATTGGACTATCGATGTCACTACACTCGCTCTGTCAGGTGCTGAACTTTTACGCCGTTTGAAGCCTTGAAAGCGAGGTGGGGAACCCTGCCCCCTTTGCTTGTGAAACCCCGGTTTTTAATACAGCTTCATTGCTTCAAAACGGTGGCTTTGGCTTGTTTTTGGCGCTTCAAATGACGTAGGGAATTTTAGTATTGGTCGTCTGAGTTAAATAACGTCGTTATCACAGCTACTTTCGCGAGCGTATATGCTGTCTTTGAGAGATTCCCGTTGTGAACTGAATGCTAAATTCTCACTTGGCAAGCATTGTCCAGCAGCAGCAGAGTATGTCTTTCCAGGTTCGCATCGCTTTCCACATGATCCATCGACAGCTTCAGGAAACGCAGAAGGACACGTGCAGGTTTGAAGCACACAAGTTGCTCCGGGAAAAGCTTGCGAGCACTGCATATTGTGAGAACAGCCTTGGCTTCCAGGGGATAGAACTGCAATAAGTCAAGCTGACAGCAGGAGAAACTATTAGCTAAAGATCATTAGGATGCTGACTTATACTCAAAACAGTTGGGCGCAGGCAGAATTGAACCTGCACCCCATGGCTATCCGGGCGAGCTTGTTTCCTTTTTTATGCTCCTTTCATAACTCAGCATCCATGTGATAAGTAGTGATCATTTGCCATATCCTCAAGAGCACAGCACATCCTCAGACATGAATTTTGCGATTTTCATGCAATTGTGTGCTAGTCCCTTGCGTGTAACACATGTCAAGTGCCAGATCTTAAATCCTCTAAATAAAGAAGATAGAAGCGACCACCACGGGTCCGACCCCCTCAGTCACCAGCACGCCCCTTTGTTTATGATTGAATTATAATTTTTCTACTACGACTCTCACTCCTTCGCCGGTCTGTCTCTTCATCCTGGTTCGCTCGCAAAATTAAGAGAATTACAAGACTGACTTACCCACCAATTTTTCGCCCTTAAAATGTGAGAATCTTAAAATTTAAAAATGCTTTAGGACTAGTATTCCGTTTGTATTGGGCTTTTGTCGATTTTAGAGGAACGATTGTTCAGCGAGTGATTTTCTATTAGATAACCATGAAAATCGAAAAATAAATTCTTGGGTGTCTTGTGCCTGCGAATGCACAGTCTATGATCAGGGGCCGAGTCTGAGATTTCCACATAATTGTGGAGTAGACCCATCCCACTCAACTCCTGCCAATAAGCTAGATATAGGAGGAAGCCACCCTGGGGCGCCCACGGCAGTGTTCACGATAAGAATCGTTTTTCTGCTTTTCGGCCTATTTTGAAGACGGTCCCATAGTGATTCCAATGATGTTTTTGGAATCGTACAAGACTTTCTAGGAACGGAGTTACGGTCCCTCAAAAGTTGAGCTAGGGAAGCATGGTGGACGAGTTGTCCGAGGCTTGTAACTTCCGTCTTTTGCAGCCGATGTATGCGGGCTGACCCGACTAAAGAGAGAAGTTGAGAATGAAAGGAAGAACGGGACTATCGATTGAAAACCATAGCTCATCTCACAATCTCGAGCATTCATTTGTTCACCTCGGTGGGCGTGGAAAGTGCATATGGGGTGCGACGAGCTGACGGGTGTCTAACTTTGGGGCCGTAGGGGACCGTTCCAAGCTCATTTTTCTTAGTTTTTTCAACGTGAGGGTTGCCCTAGGCCCCGCAGCTACCGATCTTCACCAAAAAATCAGACATGGTTCTTGTCGTGGACTTTACCTTTAAGAAGCCACTTTGGTACGCCTTTTTTACGATTTCTCGAGCTCAACAGTGGTGAGATGAGCGATGATTTTTGATCAACAGCACCGTTCTACCCTTCATTCTTAGCCTCTCTCTTTATTCAGGTCAGCTTGCATACATCGGTTGCAAATGACGGAAGTTACAAGCCACGGACAACTCGTCCAACATGCTTCCGCACCTCAATTCTTGAGGGGCCATAATTCCGTCCCCAGAAGGTCTTGAACGATTTCAGCATTGAAATCAGCATGAGACCTTTTTCAAGATAGGCAAAAAAACAGAAAAATGATTCTGAGGTTGGACTGTACCTTTAGAGGCAGGGCTCTCGAAAACATCAGAGTTCGTTTTTTAGCCTAAGTACAATGGGTCTATCACGACCATAGTGTTAGGAAAACATAAAACCGCGCCCGAAGTGCCCCCATAGCGTCCCAAATTTTGAATACCGTCTACTCGGCTCACCTCCGATCACATTGACTCTATTGCGATTGCATGCAATCAACTGAATTGGATGCGTGGTGAACTTATTGATAGATGCATTGAAGGCACAGAACACCCATAAAATTATTTTTCAGTTTTTATGATGATCTTGGAGAGAGTCGCACACTGATCATAGTGGAATCTCTGAGATCGTCCTGACCCCTATGAACACAGCTATGGCTCCTTAACTATGCCTACATTTTGAGGATGAAAAGTTGGTGGACGAGTTGTCTCAGGTCTGTCTCTCTCTCCAATCGAAATCGTTGCGCGAGAGCGAGCCAGGAGATAAAGACAGCCCGATAATTAACTGAAGAACGAAGACTCTTCGAAAATTCATCCATCCGTCCAGCCGCTATCGAGTTCGAAAATCTGGTAGGGGGTGTGGCCCGTGGTGGTAAGCGAAGGAGGTCGGGCCTGTGGTATTGGCCTATATCTCGCTTCTTTGGAGGAATTGAGATCTGTTACACAGGAGCAAGCTACAACCCAACTAAATGAAACAGTCTGCTACCCAATTAAAGGCAGTGGTCACGATGAAAAACGTTATCGAAAAAACTATAAAAATCAGCTTAGATATAAAACAGCTCAAAAACTATGAAGGTAGCGCAGTGAAAAACGGGCTAGAATTGGAGTTATTAAGACCCTAAATTTCCAGTTCGTGCACACGTGCACAGAAAGATCACAGTCTCATGCCAAGCATTCAAAATCATCGACACTCAGAGGACGAAATAAATGCAAATTTACCTAACGAAAACAGTTGAGCAATGAAAGAAAGCACTCCAGTCAATGTTTTTGATTAGATGTGTACATAAATACAAACGTTCATTGATTGAAATTCAATTTCAAGTCAGCTGATGTTCTCGATATTAGAGATCATCGATGCCGATGATGTGGGGTGGACTCGTCCACTATCAAAACACAAGAAAGTTCAGGCTTCGAATTC
This sequence comes from Aplectana chamaeleonis, assembly GCA_029168955.1. NCBI lineage: Eukaryota > Metazoa > Nematoda > Chromadorea > Rhabditida > Cosmocercidae > Aplectana > Aplectana chamaeleonis. The sequence continues at coordinate 1,194,394 of JAPDOI010000173.1, forward strand.
GGCCCAGAAAAGCTATTTTTTCACGATTTTTTCTCATAGGTTCTACTACTCTATACCCAGAAAAGGGTTTAAAGAGGAAAAGAAGACGAGCATATTTGAGCGCGACCACTGCCTTCAAATGAAAATCACAAAATTCATATCTGAGGGTGCCCTGTGCTCCTAAAGGCACAGTACACCCTCAGACCCAAATTTTATGATTTTTATTCAATTTTCTAGTAGACACCTCAAGTATAACACGTGCAAAATGCGAGATCTCAGTTCCTCCGAAAAAAAAACGAGACATGAGCGACCACAGGCCCGACCTCCTTCGCACACAACCACGGGCCACACTCCCTACCAGATTTCCGAGCACGATACCCGCTAGATGGATGGATGAAGTCTAAACAAGTCACCGTGCATCTGTCCATTGTCGGACTGGGTCCTTATCCTGGCTCGCTCTCGCGCAACGACTGCGAACGAAGAGAAATACAGTCCCGAGACAACTCGTCCACCATCACCCTTAAAATATAGGCATCTTTGAGGAGCCACAACTCTGTTCATAGGGGTCATGTACGGTCTCAGATATACCATTGTGATCAGCGTGTGACCCTCTCCAAGACCAGCATCAGAACTGAAAAATTATTTTCTGGGCATTTTGTGCACAGTCGAACCTCAAAATTGTTCTTCTGTGTTTTTGTTAATCCTGAAAACGGTCCCACGCTAATTGTAATGATCTCTCTGGAATCGCACAAGACCCTCTAGGAACGGAGTTATGGCCCCTCGAAAATTGAGCTACTGAAGCGTTGTGGACGAGTTGTCCGAGGCTTGCAACCTCCGTGATTTGCAACAATTGTATGCGAGTAGACTTGATTAAAGAAAGAGGCCGAGAATGAAGGAAAGAACGGGATTATTGATAAAAAACCATCGCTTATCTAGCCACTGTTTAGCTCTGAAGACCGTAAAAGGGGAGTGCCAAAGTGGTCTCCTGATGTGGGCGCCCCAGGGTGGCTTCCCCCTATATCTCGCTTAGTCGGATGAGATCTCGCGCTTGGCAGCTGTTATACAGGAACGGTCTACTTCCAAATTATGTGGAAATCTCAGATTTCGCTCCTGAGTTTGGGCTGTGCCTTTGAGGGGTTATTTCGTTCCCCCTTTCTTGGTTTTACAACGTTATTCTTGTGATTGGCCACCCAAATACCTATTTCTACCTAGAAATCAGGCTAAGTTTTAATTGTGAACACTGCCTTTGGAGACTGCATAGTATATAAAAGCCATAAAATATTCTCCCACCATAAGCTAAATGATATCGGTGTGATAACCGTGAAGTCTTGTTTGTCATGCCACTCAATATAAAATTAATCACCTTGCCGACACTCTCCTAGCTCAGGTAGGAAAACAGATCCTCGTTGGCGACATTCCTCGCTTATGATTGTGCATCCGTTGTCATTTCTAATCATTCCATGCATACACTCGCACCTGGAATTGGAAGTGCCCTTCAGTGAATGTGCTGTGACCCCAAAAGGTGATTCTCTCATTTTTCTGTGCACATTACAGCACACACCCATTTGAAAAAAGCCCTTACTTCCTTTGTTCGTTTTTATTGATTCATCATAAGGCTGCACTGTTATCTGGTAGTCAATATAAAGAATGGCTATCGTTAGGGAACGTAGGGCATACCTAAATTAATAAAAAACTATGTAACCCGACGCTTACCTCAGCCGAAGACAAAATGCTCCTGATTCCACAGATGAGCATTGCTGAGAATATTGACATGGCTCTCCTGGATATTGCCCTGAATAACACGGTAATCGACGATTTCGTACCAAATCTAGCCCTGCTACGAGCTGCAACGCCCAAATGTGATTCTCAGCTCAACAGCATTTCAAGCTTGTCTGACTGTTTACGAGTGTAGTTTTTACAGTGGAATAGGTTCACAGCTGTTCAGAAAGACAACCAACCAAGTTTATGACCAGAGCATGTAGCGCAGAAAAACTATCATAAAATGGTGACAAGGTGAAGGTGATGGGTCAACAAGATCTCATCCTCAGCTCCTTCCCCCCCATATTCATCCTAGGAAGGCTTCCTAACATTATCTTTCTTCTTCTTCTTCTTGGTTCGTCGTCGCCATTCAGATCGATCGTGCGCCTGATCGGGGTGTACGCCGGCAGCCTTCATGTCAGAGTGCAGCGTGTCGAACCAACTCAGACGATAGCAGGCCCTGAGCCCACCCCGAATGCACCCGGAGCCGCGTCCATGTTGCGCTCAGGGTGACAAATTTGGCGATTTTCGGGCCACATATGTTGCGAAGCACGCCACATACGCTGCGCTTTGGGTGCTGCCGAAAAATTGATTCACGCAGCGCCCTGAGCGTACCCATCGGCTGATGACGTAATAGTATGTCATCCATCGTAGACAGTTTGCAAATGCCGCAGATTTTCCAAGGTGGAGCTTTCATGCAGCGGCGTCGCGAATCGTTGACCCCGTCGCCGTTCTCGATGGCCCCGTCGCGATTTCTACGGCAGCGACAAGAATGATCCCGACCATTTTCGCCGCTGCAGCTGGGCTCGTCGCAACATATCGTCTGCGGACCGTCACCAAACTCGGCATTTTGCCAGAGAAATCACCTGATTTCATCCTAGAATTTGGAATTCTGCTGCGCCATCGTCATTAATCAAATACCATTATTCCTGGCAATATTTGTGCTCTTCCCGTTTCGATGTAATTTTACGAGCATTTATTCAAATGATTGTTGCAATTTCGCCGTGCTTGATCCGAATCCATATCACCGAGCTATGCTGAATTAAGCACTATACTCTCTTATATAGGCTTGGAAATACAGGTTTTTCCAATGCTAACCATAATATCCAAATATATTCACTGAAATCTTCTTCTGAATATTGAAAATGTGTGAGTAATCACCTGATTTCGCCACAGCCGGGATGTTTTGCAAAATGGCCAGCCCACTGAAGGTCCCGGCACGATAAATAGCGGCAAACGCCGCCGCTGCGCTAGCGATTCGCGACAAATGCCGCAAAATGCTGATTTTGCTGTGGGTCCAAGTGGGACATTTGGCGCTGTCGCAAAAGCATGAAAGGCGAGTAATAGAAACAATTCGACCGAAAGAATGAGTAATTTCGGGCGAAAGAAAATACACGAATAAAATTCGAGTGTATGAATGAGAAAGCCAAATAAAGTATATTTAGGAAGCTTAAAGTGTGTAAATGAATACAATAAACCCTCTTAGAAATTCCCGAATCAATGATTTCTTCCACATAAGGGCTTCCTAATTGTTCGGAGTGGAATATTCGATTTGAATACAGTTTGTAGAAAAGATCAATGGCTAGATCCAAGCAATTCTTTTTTTCCTAATTTTTTGAAAATAATCTTTTCGAGTTCGAGAACTTTCCTCGAGGGATTTTTGCGAAATGCATCCAAGGAGTCGTTTAAATGCTCTAAGTCTTGAATATTGCCTAAATATTGTGCAGATACTGTGCTTATCTGGGCCAAATTCCGGTCCGCAATTGCGTCTCGACACGCTTTGTGGCCGCTCGCTCCAGAGTCGGAAGAGCTTCCAGCGCCGCAGCCGCCGATCTGCAGACTCTAGGTGGGTTTCAGAAACTGGAAACTAAGAAAAATTCAACAAGAAAAATTGTATAAAAAGGCCATACCGAGTCGGCTTTAGCGCTGGAAACCCGACTGACTCGAGCGCGTGCGGCCGCAAAGCGTGTCGAGACGCAATCGCGGACCGGAATTCGGCCCGGAGAAGCACAATACAGCCTACGACAACGGAGAAAGACCTTACAATTAGTGCCGTTGCATACTTATACTGTAGACATAACTGACTCGGTTCTAAGAAACGATAATGAACAGCCAATAATTTTTTTCTTCGTAATGTTTTTTTTTTGTGTTTCCTCAACTTTTCGTGAATATCTTGCATGTATTTAAAGTAAATAGACTGGGTATATCCATAGTGAGTGTGTTGGGAGAAAACTTACCATTTTAAACGTAACCGGTGCTTTTTTCTATGGAATTGCGATGAAAATTGAAAGCTTGCTGTCGATTATGGCGTGATGTACGAAGAGGTGTAGAGAACCCTAGTTGTCGGCAAGACTAATTTTTTACTCAATTCTAGAGAAAAACACCGTGAGCGTAAAAAAAGTTTTCCCCCGAAGTTCACTATACTAATACACCTAAATTATTTACTATAGTTACACGCAAGAATGACACGAAAAATTGAGAGAAGCAGAAAAAAACATAGCAGAAAAAACCATCAGCTGTTCATAATTGATTCCCGGGACCCAGGAAGCCATGGTTACAGCATAAGTACGCAACTGCACCACCGCCTTTTCCCGTTGCCGTTTGATGTATTAAGAATCGAACAAACCCTCGGATGATCGAAATTCTCGGGTTTTTCTGGGTCTTGATTGAATCCTTGCAAAAAGCCGTTGGACATTAGCCGCGCTCCCGTTATCGAACTTAAACAATACGAGGGTGTGGCATCAAGAGGTATTACAGCAATGAGATTCAATTTATATAATAGCTTCGTAGGGAAATGGAGCCTGCAATTTGAAGCTCCGAATGTTGTTAAGGTCGCTGAAAGACTAAAACGTAAAGGCCATGCCCGGATTTCGAGATCTGTTTCGAGGTCCAGGTCCCCTTTTCAGATTCTAGGACCGAACTTCGGTAGGGTACATGTCTCCACCCAACGAACCTATGGTCTACACACGTTCTCTCAGAAAATTGTTGCGTAGTGAGTCGGCACAATAGGGGTCGCATCCCAGGACAAATATCGGATGCAATCACTTGTTGTGAGCAGCAGCTGCTGTTAACAGTAGTATATGCTGCCAACGCATGCTGGTGTTCAACCCGTGGTCATCGGCAGCCTGTCTTGCGAACGGAGAAAGAATTTAGACTATTCCCCCCCCCCCCCCAGCGGTGTTGGGTATGATCCTTGTCACGCGTGGCGAACTCGCGCATCCAGAAAAAAAACAAAGGGGTTAATAATCAACAGGTTATGCTGCTAGTTGGCAGCAGCTCCTGCTATTGGCAGTAGCTACAGCAAGGGTGCTGCTAAACTCTTTGTACACGGGTTCGACCCCTATTTTGCTGACGTACTACCCCACGACTGTCTAAGCTTGGGAACCTTAACGGGGAAGAGGCAATAGACATTCATACATATGTACTTGAGTTTAGAATATAACAAGGTTTTAAACCCCAGCCTGGGGTGGCATGCATGAACGCCTATGAGGACAAGGAGCCGCTCCGCGTTCTACAGGCAAAGCGTCGAGCCAGAGGTGACCCGAAGAATCTGCCGTCCTCGTCGCGTAGGGACGCAACCTCACTACGCACGGCAACCCCTTCCCCCCCCCCCCTTCCGCCTAACAGCTGAATTCAGATGTTATCTTAAAGGCATCGTACACGATGAAAGCCGAATTCCTGATTTTGCGTTCAGTCGGACTAGTGGGTCATAACAATGTCACTCAGAAAGTAAGGAATTACAAAATCGCCTCTAAATGGAGATTTGCTTACCACAAAAGGGCTTCCTGGGTTTGGGGGGCCGGCCTTGGGGTCGATCCGTTGGTACAAGGAACAAAACTCCGTGGTCGCTGCCGGCGATCGTGCGTTGACGCGTCGTAGGGCGCAATTCCCACGCCACTCGATTTCACGTTCGACATCGATCGAAAGCAGCTGACAGCAATGGACGCAGCAGGTTAAGAACCCTTTTCAGTTTCGTTCGAGAAAAAATGATCGCTCGTCTGAATGGCGTCCTCGGTGAATTGCTTCCAACGCTGCGCCAAGGAACGAATTGTAAAAGTGTTCCTTGCGTTCTTTGCGCAACTATCCCAAGTTGATGTCGGCAGGAACTTCAAATTTGTTTTAAGCTTTATTGAAGTGGATTTTTCTTAAAAATTGACATTTTTGAGGGGGCTTCGCGCAACCTTCAGTCACTATAAGGATACAACAACACGAAAACGTCAAAAACCCAAGTATGGTTTTCATCGTGTACGATGCCTTTAAGCAGTATCATGTTTGCGAAATTCTACAGCAGAGTGGGAAAGTTATTTGAAACCTAAATGTGTATCAAAGAGAAATTCGAAGAGTAAAAACAATTAAGCATAAATAAAACTGAAACAAGTGCAATTAGGCGGAGAATTAACCGTGCGTAGTGTGGTTGCGTCTCTGCACTGTGGGGACGTCATCTGCTTCGAGTCACCTCTGGCCCGGGGCTGCGCGCGTCGGACGCGGAGCGGCTCCCTGCCCTGTTCATAAGCGCTCATGCTTGTCGCCCCTGATTGAAAAAAGTCCCAAAGTGTGCATGAAACGTGAAGGCGAGACTGGTTAACGATTCGCGGTTTGAGTGAATATAGTTTGCAGTATGCTTTCAGAAGTCGATCAGAACCTCTGATGAAATGAAGATTGAGTGTTTTGATCATTTGAAATCTAAAACAATTCGAACTCAGGCGGAAAAAGTTGTCGAGAACTCGGCGAGAAGTTGTCCAGAATTCGTACGAATTCAGAACAACTCCTCGGCTGACTCTCGACAACTTTTCGCCTAATTCTCGACAACACCTCGTCTTATTCTCGACAAATTTTCGTTTTATTCTCCACAGCTTTTCGCCTGATTTCTCCTCTCAAGAGTCCGTCACATTTTCGCAAGGAAGTAATTTAAGGTAAAATAAGTAAATAAGAAAAAGAATATATATGAACACATATATATCTAAAGAAACAGTATGATTCCGAAAGGAGATGTCTCAATACATCTGTAGGACTTGAATGAATCAAAAGCGTCAGTTTTTTTTGATAAATTTGTAAGCACTAATTTCAGCAGCAGTTATTATTTCCTTATTTTTAGACCTTGAAATTTTGTCGAACGAATTTTTTTTCAAATTTCGTTTGTTCGAAATTTCGTGAAAAGAATTTCTTTCTTGATTTTCATTCGTTCGAGATCTGATTTTTTTTGAAAAAAAATCGTTGGACTTTGAACAATCGAACCCTAGGTTACACTGTTTATTTATTTCTCGGGCCGGGTTGACGTGAGCGTGAGCGAACGCGACTTGAGTAGAAATCGATTCCTTGTGGAATAGTCATTCTCTGACTGAGTGTTGCAAATGAATCGTTGAGACCGGTTTCGAAAAAAAGATCCGAAACTTCTAAAAGATATCGAAAAATTCCTAAACTTCGAACGAAATTCAAAAAGATCCTAAATTTCGAACGACTTTCGTTCGTTCGACCTAGGAAATTTCGAAAAAAAATCTCGAGATTTGTTCGTTTGGAATTTTTTCGAACAAAATTCGAAAAAATCCGAAATTTTGCTTAGTTTCGAATTTCGTTCGTTCCAACGTCGAAATTTTGAAAGGTTTTTGGAATTTGTTCGTTCGAATTTTTTTCCTTTTTCGTTGTTTCGAACTTTTTCGAATCATGTTTTTTTCAGTTTCCCTTTGTTCGACATTTTTTTTTGGAAATTGTACAACTATAATGCTATTCAACATTCAAGGCGTGGCCATGGTGCAAAACTAGTTCGGAGGGGGGGCACTCAAGATTTACCCTTAGAAATGAAAATAATCATCTATGAAAATGAAATTTCCTTTCGTTATCAGACATTTGATAACGTTATCACTCGTAATTCCCTAGAAATGCCATGAAATGAGATCGATTTCTGAAAGCAAAGTCATCCATTTCTCATTTGGATTCTGAGTCCCCCCCCCCGAACTAGTTTTGCACCGTGGCCATTTTCACACAGTATTCGACTTTCCTCGTTTAGGCCTATGCTACTTATATAAGCAAGAATGCGTTTTTAAAATTCGCGAATGTTTGAATTTTTCGAATGAAGCCCTTCTCAAACTTCCGAATGAGTGACTAAATCCGAGTAGGAATCCACAGTTTTTTTCTCGAATAAATAAATAAATTTGTATACCCGTTATGAATTCGATTGGAATGAAAATTCGGAAAATCTATCTAACACATCATAAATATTTTGAACTTTTTTCAGGCTGAATAATCAAGTGTCGTGACCAGAAAATGGTTTAAAATTCGAAAAATCAAATCTTCGGTTCTCATGTTAAACATATTACTCGAAAAAGAAAAGCAAAAAAATTTAATACGATTGGTTCAGTCTCTCGAATGAATGGAATATATCAGAAAACGAGTAATTCGTTTGCTCGAAAACTCAGATTGTTTCTTAAATAAATCTTATATTTGAAAAAAAAAAACGAATAAGCGATAATTACCAAAGCCGGCATAGTTGGGCATACGAGGTTCGAGTAGCCAAGAGTGGGCGGATCCCAGGTAGGGGACGCCTCGTCAACGGTAACGGGGGGGTAGACAACAGGCACTCTGCTGCGGGCGGAGCCAGAGAGGCGGGCACGACTCCGCCCCTCGGCGCGGACGAGATTGCCTCCAGAGTGCCTGTTTCACGAGTGCTTCGATTTGATTACTTCCTCACTGTATTGCTGCGCTATTCGTCTGTATTCCACTGAATCGTGAGCTACTATGCTGCTGATAAACATTTCTATTCAACCCCAATGACATCCCTTTCGATAAACGCTGATCCCAAAAGCATTGGTTTGCTAACTCATGAGAGTTTTCTTGTTTCCATGTCAACATGAAACCTTTCTTGACCAGCAATACGATGCTATTAAAGCGTTAACCCCATTTCTACTACGAACTACTGGGTTTGAATATGGGTCTAGCTTCCAATTATTTTTTTTTTGAATTGTTCATTTCTTTAAAAAATGTGTTGAAACCTTGGGTAACTCATGCAAGGTGGTCGAGCTCAAATTTTGTAAAATGTAAATGCAACCTATTATTCATTGTGGAGCAATTTGATTAGCGAAATTTCAAAGTTGGGTACAACCTTAATTTCAAGGAGTGAAAAAAATTGAGAATTTGCCAAAGCCACTGACACAATTTTTTTCTTAAACTCATAATTGTCGGAAAGGTTCGATGAATTCACTTTTCAAGCTCGCTTTTGTAGCTTATAAAGTGGAAAGCCGAAGCTGGACACAAATTCGTAATTTTTTCCACTTCCACTGCGCACAATTTTTTTAAATTTTGCAGCACTAACCCCTCGTATGTAAAGTAATTTATTGCACAGTTTTTTTTGTAATATAGCGAGTACTTGCTGAAGCAGAATCAACATTTTCTCGCCATAGGATTACTCCCCAAATAGTTTTAGGGAAAAAGCAAATTCTTAACTAATTTTTCTGAAGAACCAGAGATTTATGTGAAAAATTTATCAAGGTTTCGAACGAAGTTAGAAAACGGTGATGAGATTTCAACTTTACTGTTCAATAAAATTGTCACATTATCAGATAGAATTTTTTAAACATTAAATAGCATGTTTTCTACACTTTTTAATGCCAAAAATGCATTAAAAACAAACACCACTTCAGCAATGTGAATCTCAAATTTTTGTGCCGTCGCTGGTCTTTTTCATGTTTTTTATTCATTGATGTCCATTTTAATTTGAGTTTTCAAACAATTGAATTTTCCTTCAGCAACAAAAAATCTCGTTACCTTCTATGACTGATTTCTGTCATTCGCTGAAAGAGAAATAACGTCTTTCTTCTCAAACATGGTCTGAGCCTATGGATTCAAACTAATAAATCCTCGTTGACATCAGCCGATACCTATTTCTCACTCCTCCGACCCTGCCGTCCGTCCGCATGGCCATTAGGAAATGCCATTGGGACATGTTTACGATCCTGGGTCGCTTGTCTTCAGATCTGTTATGTCCACTGGCTATGCAGGATCACGAGCAGTCTAGTGGAGGCGATATCGACCCATATGTGCCAAAATTATTAGATTGAATGGTGAAGGCTGAGAATATTTACGGAATTAAAATAGGCATAATTGAAAACAGTGTAAATAAGAATAAAAATGGTTAATAAATATCAAACTTTCTCCTTCTCCTCCCTTTTCAAGCGTTCGCCTTGTTTAAGAATAAATTTTTTATAGTGAAAATAAATATATAATACATTTAAAAAATGAAATAAGGTAGAAACAAATTTCAAGAAATTAAAAAAATCATTTTGTTTTGCCTGGAAATCAGATGCGCTTTTCATGATCGCGAAAATTCATAAAAAAGGGAGTAGACATCAAATTTAGATTGAACTCCTCTTTCTGATTCCATGTGACTGTTCACCTACGCTTTTTCTTGAATAAATCCGAATTCATAAATCACAGACAGTTTTCATATTACAATAGCAACTTTACCAGACAGGCTAGGAATTGATCTGATCAAGCAGAAGTTTCAAAAATAGGTCCGAGTTCTTATTTTGATCACTACCACTCACTAAATTCCTTCATACAAATTATATGTAAAGGTCTTCAGAAAAGTTACTGCCTAATAAAAATAACACAGAATTAATTTTTGAAAACTCGTCCGACTTTTTTTCTATTGGTGACTAAAAATGCTAACGAAGAATCAGTAAACACTCGAATAATTTAGGAAATTCGTTGAGAATATTTCACCAGCATAAGGCATATCTATGGTTTTTTCAGTAACAATTAATTTACTTGGGAATGAAAATTCGTCAAGAGGCTTCAAATCTTTTCATAGGGGCAGGATAATTGGATTAGATAAAGTCAAATGTGAATCAAGGAATGGAGGAAACAAATAACACTTGACTGTTTAAAAAAAAAATTTTTTCCGGGGCCGCGTATTGGAAAGTGAAGTGATTTAAACGTAAGCAACATTTAGCGTTACTGCAATACGCGAATAGAGATCTTACCATGATTCATTAAACATTTATATCTTTTAAATAAAAAGAGAGAAGGAAATCCGAAAAAAGGACTCACCTTTTTCATAAAATTACCTTTGCGGAGAAAAAAGGAAACGTATAGCATCATATTGCCGGTCAAGAAAAGTTTCATGTTAACAATGAAACATGAAAGCTCTCATGAGTTAGCAAATCAATGCATTTGGGATCAACGTTTAACGGTAGGATTGCTATTGGGGTTCAATACAACTGTCTATCAGCATCTAGTACCTTGGAGTTCAGTGGAATACAGGTGAATAGTGTAGAAATACAGTGAGGACGCAATCAAATCGAAGCAGTCGTGAAACAGGGAATAATGTTATCCAGCCCACCCCCCCCAATCGACTCATTGGCCGTGGGACAGATTTTTGCATTGGAGCAGGCTTTTCGCGCTAGCCTTCCACTCTTCTCAGAAAGTATCAATATCACAATTTCGCAGGATTTCTCTATCGTGCGAGCGAATTTCAAGGAGAGAATGGCTCAACTCACATGTATAACTGGTTTCGATATAGTCTGACCTTGACTGACTCTGCTATGGAGATTTCTTCTGATTTTATTTATTCATTCATTTTAAAGGGTAGAAGAACTTCACTAAAATGTGGATCTGGTTTTGGTGCGGAATGTCGATGTAGTGAAGTTGAATAAAAGTCCAATTTTGTGCTTCATATGCCATTATTCTAAAAAAGACACATCGCTCACATTTGGTCATTATAGCAATTAGAGGGCTTTGAAAGCACTCAAAAAAAACCTTCCAGATTTGACTCCAAATCCTCCCAGATGGGTTATTTGGGGCGCTGATCACGAATCTGGGAATTAATTTTCCATTTTCCAAAGTTTTCGACATGATTCGTTGAGAGCTTCCCAGCAGGGGAAAATTTGATGGCAAATCGCGACTTTTGACGATTGCCGGTGTACTACGATAGATATGGCTCAAATTGTGTCTTTGGGGGTTATTTGGAGTGCTGAGCGCGAATCTGACGTCCGTTTATCGACTTTAGTCAGACTACGGTAGATCACGATGGGTATACGGTAGTTTGGTCAAAGTCTCAGATTTGACTCAAAGTTTGTATGCGGGGGTTATTCGTTGCGGTGAACACGAATTCAATGTCCATTTGTCGATTTTCGAATTATTGAGGTAGGTTTTGCTCCCTAAAGGGCATGGTACCTACCGTAACCCTGAGTAAACTTCAGAATTTTGACAAACGGACCTCAGATTCGTGTTCAGCACCCTAGATTACCCCTGCATACAAGTTTTGAGCCGAATCCGAGATTTTTCTCCAAAACACCCAAAAAAATTCATGGGGGGCCCGCAACATCCCGTAGAGCCCCGCAAGTCCACCGAAGGTGGACGGGCGGGGCTCTACGGGATGTTGTGGGTACCCTTACCTTGCCAGTAGGCTTTGAAAAAAGCGTTAAACTTTTTTCAGAGTGGATTCAGTTAGTTGCGAAGACGATAATCGGATTCTACGCCAAAAATAGTTCTAGAATAGTACATTCATAATTATATGCTTCACTGATGTCTAAAACGTAATGAAATAGAATGTTTTCATTATAGTTCTTCAGTGATACATTTCACTGTTATACAGTCAAACTATAACGAAACCAGTTATACATGTGAATTGAGCCATTCTATCCTTGAAATTTGCTCGTACCATAGAGAAATCCTGCGAAATTGTGATATTGCTACTTTCTGAGAAGATTGGAAGGCTAGCGCGAAAAGCCTGCTCCATCGCAAAAATCTGTCCCACGGCCAATGAGTCGATTGGGGGGGGGTGGGCTGGATAACATTATTCGTGAAACAGGCACTCTGGAGGCAATCTCGTCCGCGCCGAGGGGCGGAGTCGACCCGCCCTACTGGGACACGCCCACCCGAGAGTGCCTGTTCGGGCGCTCCCACGGTAACGGGTCAGCAGATCTCGAATGGTAAGTACCTGTGGTGGTGCCTGTTAATACTCTAAGATGTGAAGGCTGGCCTCGCTCATGAGCCAAAACAAAGCTCGGGCCTCGCCTATCCATCCAGTGAAGCAGCAACTCAATTGGGATAGGACACTGTACACCAATAGAATGCCAAATAATTAATGTAAGGTTATTAGGTTCATATTTAAGCCAGAACTGAATCACTTTAGATTTTTTCGATTGAATATTCTTAATTCTCAAAGTCAGTTTGATAATTTCAGAACAACTTTTCAAATAATGGTATTTGAAATCTCATTTTCCAGTAACGAATCATAAAAAGAAAGTTTAGTACTTGGAATAGCGAAAACTTTTGAAATTTAGTTACTTCAATTCACAATCTTCCGGTAAAACCGATATGTCGAAACCCGAAAACATGGAAATTCCCATGTAAATGTGATGTTCAAGAGTTCGGTGGAATAAATTATAAACGATAACTAGCTTGCTCAAGTTCGATGTGTCCTGAATTCTCAACAAGTTTTCGACACATTCTAGTTTCGGGAAGAAGTTGTCCAGAATTCTCACGGAGTTTTCATCAACTACGTCCTTCTCCTGAATTCTGGACAACTTCTCCGAATTTCTCGACAACTTCCCCATCTGCCCGAATTCTCGACAACTTCTCTCCACTTTCTGAACAACTTCTCGATTCTCGACCGATTCTCGACAACTTCTCGATATATTCTGGACAACTAGTTTTACCTGAAAATGTGTTGACACTAAGGTATTCGAACTTCGAATACTATCCAAAAGTCTGCTTCGCAGTATTCGAATTTCGAACCATATTCGAAAGCCTATTTTGATATTCAAATTTCCAATACTATTCGAAACCGCTGTTTTCAAAGCACATGAATTTCGAATATTATTCCGAAGCAGAATTTTCGAATTTCGAATCGCTCGAGAGTCAAAAAATCACTCGAATATTTTTGTAATAATAAAATTCGGTCTAATGTAGAACCCTACAGCCTTTATCAAGCAAACACGCAGAAAGAATACGGAAAAATTTAATAAACAACAAAAAAAAACATGAGCCAGAAGAAAATTATCAGTTGTTTCCTCTCCACTACTCTAATGCTCTATTCTTCAGTCTCAAACTTTTGTCAGAACTGATTCTGCAAGGAAGGGTGTTCTCAGAAACCATCTTCAATCCCATTGAATCAAAACAACATATAGCCACACACTAATCTTTTCACCGCGGGAATGATACGTCGGTAAGGCTCAAAAAAAAAGAAAAAGAAAACTCATCAGATAGCCCATGGAAATCATGCAACCAAGAGCCATTTAAAAGGAAATGGGGTGGATGTTTCGACATCGATCAATGTCCGAAACGCGGAAATTGATGACTGGGCGTAGTCTCTGGGCTTCGAAATTCGAGCGTCAGTCAACGCATGTGGCCCGGAGAACAACCTGAACGCGCTGCACGTTGCAATCACAACCGAAACGCACCGCAAGCTCGCATATCAACTGTTTTGCGTTTCGGTTGCAGTGGGCGGGCAGAAGCTGAGCCGGTTGCGCTCCGGGCCTGCTACTGTCTGAGAACGCTGCCTTTAGACTCTTTTCCTGGAACATCGAGATTGGTAGCAACACTCTGCAAGCGGAATCGCTGCTAGCTCGAACAGTGTGGCCATGCCATCTCAGACGAGATTCACGCAGCTTGTCGTTGATCGGAGCAACACCAAACCGCTCTCGAGTGTCATCATTCCGCACGCGATCCAGGCGCGTTAGGTTAGTCGTCCATCTCAACATCTTCGTTTCCATCACGCAGAGGCGGCGCTCTACCTCCTTAATTGCAGGCCAGCATTCAGCACCGAAGAGCGCCACCGGTCGAATGACACTTCGGTGAACCATCGACTTTAGATGGCCGGGTAGGCTTTTGTCGCACATGACGCTCGTCGTGGAACGCCATTTCAACCACGCCGAGTTTACACGAGCAGTGTTTTTTGATTGAGGCTGCCGTCAGATGATATTGTCGATCCAAGGTACTTCAAAGCGTCAGCTCGGGGTAGCTGAATACCGTCTATCCTGATGATTCCAGACTCATTTGCATCGGTAGTCAAGTATTCGGTTTTCCTAACATTCAAACGGAGGCCAAACTGTGCCAAGCGATCCCTCCAAACTTGCACGTGCTTATCAAGTTCTACTTTGCTAACGGTCGTCAACAATATATCGTCTGCATAGAGTAAAGTTCATGGCGCAGGCATCTGCAGATCCCTTGTGACAGCATCTATACTCAGGCTGTAACTCCGGCTGAGGGGCAGGCAATACCGACTAAACATTGTACCCGGGCGAGCCCCGGTATTCACTGCCCCCTCAGCCGGTAAACGACTGCCCCCTCACCCCGCATTCACTGCACCCTCGGCCAGTAAAAGGAGGTCCGCTCAACAGGTATTAGTTGTTTACCGTGTGAATGATATCGATCTGCAGGAGCAGATAAAGCCCCTAGTACGCCCCCTGATCTCCAGCAAACTCGAGGCTTGCGCGTCATACCTGAATCCGCAAGCCTTACCTTCCTTCAGAATTCATGAACTGTGGCCAGCTGTCACACCCCCACGGTCACAACGAACCGTAGGGGTGAGGGGTCAATGATCCAAATTGTGTGGTTGACTACCTGTTAGAATGCCATCACCCGAGTCAGCTCGAAGTCCATTTTGCCCGCGCCGTACATAACCCTGGTTTGCTTTAGCTCTTCAGTATTGGGCCAATGATATGCATATGCCTGCCCGCTCACCCCGTGAAGCCATACCCCTTAGCCGGTAATGCTCTGTGTGCCCGATCAGCCGGTGATATGCTCCGCCGTGGATTTATGTCCGCCCGCTGACCCCGCAAAGCCATGCCCCTCAGCCGGTAAAATGCATGCCCGCCCGCTCAGCCGGTAAGACGCTCCGCCCATAAGACAAGCCTGTCCGCTCAGCCGGCCAGCCTACTTCTCCTCCCGCTCGGCCGGTGTTATTATCTGAGTAACAACGATGAAGAGGAGCGGTGATGGAGCCGAACCTTGATGAACGCCGAAAAAAATCGGGAAATCCCTTGACGTTCCAGCGGCCGCCTGAACTCGACTTTCTGGATCGGTGTACAGGATTCGGACCCAATCGATAAGCTCTTCAGTATAATGAGGACCGAATAGTCGAGTTCGAATAAATATTTGAATTTTTGGAACGAATTTTTATCTGAACATTCGAACATTCGAAAAGTGTCAATATTCGAACATTACATTCGAAAAGTGTCAATATTCGAACATTATTCGAATTCGACTATTCGCAAAAGGTGAATATTCGAACATTATTCGAGTTCGAATATTCGCAAGAAGTGAATATCCGAACCTTAATCGAATTCGAATACTCGAGCTGGCTCAACAAAAATTATTAAAATTAGCTCTACTATATGAAGAAATCAACATACTTTCCAAGACTGGATTCATTTTCATCACTACTCCACTGTTCCACTTTTCCAATAAGCTTACCATTTTTGCCCACACTTCGTCTAAAGAGGCTACTAGGGCGATTCTAACAGGGGAAGCCCATGGCAATCGCGCTTGGCCAAGCCCATTTTCCCATGCCGCCACGCGTGACAACACCGACCCGGGGTTTTCCTTCCTCTCCAAAATCGTTGCGGCGCGGAAAAATAGGGTCGCCAAGTGGCCGCGATAGCAACCTCGGAGGTGCTGAACATAGATTTGACATCCGTTTCTGGTGTTACGGAAGGTTGCGGGACAGTGTGGTGGTTTGTCAACGTTTTAGATTTGGTCGTGCTATCTTCGCAGTCGGGCTACTTGGCCATTGCATATGGCCACGCCCATTTCTCCGCGCTGCAACGTTTTTTGGAAGGGAAGGAAACCCCGGACTGATGTTATAAAGGCGCAGCTGCACGGAAAAATGGGCGTGCAATAGTGGGATGGCAATCGGCACCCCCTCCCCCCTTCTGGTGATAGCACCGATTTGGCTGAAATTTCGCCAAGAGGCTTTTTGAGCTGTGTATTAGGAATATCTTATTCTTTTCGCGATTTTCGAAGAAGAAATAAGGGTAGGTTCTTTGCCATTCGCCTACTATGACCTTATTTAATCTCTCGGAAGGTGGACAGCGGGTTTGTGATATCCATACAAAGAACCTCTAGACAAAATTTCAGTCGTATCTGAGACGTTGACTACATAAATACCCTAATCTTCTAGTGATTATTTAAGCACCGTAAGTGCACTTCTTGCTCGTGTTCAGCACCTCGAATAACCCCCTTACTAGGGAGTGACCAGACCTGTCTGTCAGAACTACGCATGTAGCCAAGTTTTTTCTGATCGACCACTTTCCGGGTACTTGTAAAAACCCTATTTTAGCTGCCCGAGTAATGATGAAAATTTCAACATTTTTTTATTAAACAAATTCAAAAACAAATTTTCTTGCCCGAACTTCTCTCAAAGGGGGTATTTGAGGCTCTGAACACGATTATGGGGCACGTTTTCAATAATTTGAACGATAAAGACATTTTACGGCGGATAAATTTTATTTTAACTACAGAGCTCGCAACTTCTACGCCCATAACTTTTTCTTTTACTATTACTCGGACAGCTAGGATAGGGTTTTTATGACTATCCGGGAGGTAGTCGATCAGAAAAACCTGGTTTCATGGATAGTTCTGGTGACCAGGTCTGGTCATTTTCTTGTTAGGCTAAGTTAGAGCGAAAATGTTGATTTTGTAGCATTCTTTGAGTTGAAGGCCATCCAGATTCAGGGATGAGTCGTGCCTAATTGGTTTCATTTATTGATGGTAATGAAGCTTTAGAAGAAGAATTCGAATTTTCATTGCCGCTCACTACGTATTTGCGCGATATTGCTATGAATGCTTAGTTTATTCGTGATTCGAGTATTCCAATTTGGAACATTCGTTCACTCGTAATAAAAAATGAACGAATTTATTCGGAATTCGTTTGTTCGAAGTAAAAAATAAACGAATTTATTCGAAATACATTCGTTCGAAACAGAAAATCAATGAATTTATTCGAAATTCGTTCGTTCGACATAAAAAATGGACGAATTTATTCGAAATACGTTCGTTCGGTCTTTATTTAAAAAGTCCTCACTATACTCTTCAGGTACGGAGTGAAATCGCAGCGCATACCAGATGACATCATGCGGGACGCGGTCGAAAGTCTTCTCCAAGTCTAGAAAAGCGAAACGTAGTGCCTTTAGTTTTTCGCGATGCTTCTCAACCAAGACTCATGCAGCGTGGATAGCATCGGTAGTCTCACAGGAGGCAACGAATCCACATTGTGTGTTAGAAATCTGGACGATATCGCGAGTGCGTGCACCGACAATGCGTTGAAAGATCTTCATAGTGTGGGACAACAGGCGAATGGCCGATAGTTTGCTCAGTCGGTGGGGCTGCCTTTCTTCTTCCAAAAAGGAATCGTCGTGCTTTGATGCCAGTCACCAGGCGTTTGCTCCTCCTCGTCAATTTGATTGAAGAATTTTGTGAGAAAGCGAGCGGGATTCCAGTGTCTCGACTTCCACACTTCCGCAGCCACATCGTCTGGACAAGTCGCCTTGCCAGTCTTCATCCTTTTCATTGCCGCTTCAACTTCTTCGACCGAAATCGGTTGTACGGGACCACAAATTAGCTCAATCTAGGGGACAGGCGGATGACCGAATTCTTGTGAACATATTTTCCCGAAATAGTCGCGCCATCGTTCCACCACGCGCTTGGGTCCATCAGCAGTTGACCTCCTACGTCATTAACACCGCAAAGCTTCTCCACATCTTCGGTTTGCCTATGACGTGACTTTACAAATCGATAGAGAATGCGCTCACCGTCTCTCGTGTCGAGCTTTTGATGAACCTCGCTGTAGTGAGCGGCCTTGGCTACGGCTTGTTTCGCAGCCCTCTTCCCTTCCGTGTACTTCCGCCAATCGTCTGCCGTCTTGTTGTTAAGTGAGGCGTGATAAAGCCGCTTCTTATCACGGACCTTTTTCTTCACTTCGTCCGTCCAGAGCCACGTCTGCTTGTCAATTTTGCAACGCCCAGGTATTGTCGCTCCCAATCCGACTGATGTACAGAAGTTTAGACAATATAAGGTGGTGGGCGTTGGTGAACCACGTTGGCAAATCGCGGGGTTTTGCCATCTATATTCATCGAACGGCACCCCTTCAGCAATAGAATTTCAAACCAACAAAGGTCCCGACTTTGGGGTTATTGAACCGTGTAGAAATTTGCAAAGAGCTTCATTTCGCAGCCTCAGATTTCTGAATTGATTATACATAAAACTTGTATGGCGATGTGGTTAACGCACCCTAATCTGAATGCCGCGCCACAAGCGCTGAAACTACCCAACATCAGTTCAAATGTTTCACCTGACCTCCTCATCAATTGTCTCTCTCTCTCCCAGAGAGACCGTAGGGCCCTGCGCTGCACCGGCCCTCTTGCTCCTAAAGGGCGCAAAGCCCGGACACTGATACGTGGAGGGCGTCAGGCCTCGAAGCTTCACATCATTGCTGTATCACCTTTGGTCGTTCTCGCTTATTTTTCGCCCAAGTACAGGCAGATGCAAATTCTTTAGATTCTTCTTATAAGTTGTTCATTGGAAACGACGTCACCAATATAATGATTATAACCTTGAATTAATAATACAGTTCATCACGCAAAATACGAGGTACACCAAAAAATACCTGCAACTAGGGTGTCATTTGCTAACAATCTTCGAGTTTCACCCACCCGTAGGTTTCAGCCCATCGCCTAAAATCCACAACCGGGTCGCGCGTTTGTAGGGGTTATACTCCGCAGCCGCCGTGAGCGTTGCGAGTCCTTATACTATAAACTGGGGCAGGATTCATCAATGTGCCAACCTATGGTTAGCGCCCTTAACCTACCAACCCAGTACATTTCCAGCGAAACCTCAACTTACCCACCCACGCGCAGCTCGGTTGGTTAGTAGGTCAGCTCCACCAGACGAAGGAGGCTTGTAGGCTGCTAACCAAACCAGTAAATGTCGTGCGCCATCGCTAAACCGCGCGCCCACCGGCTAGTGTAAGCGTTGCTGGTTTTGAAATTATGCCAAAATGCGATATCGATTGGTGAGGAATATTATTCTATCAGCTATTTCACATTCTCTACACCTTATTCGGCTAAAGATACTATTCTCCTACTGCTACATACTACTATTCCCAGACCTGCTTAAAGGCAGTGGTCACGATGAAAAACGTTATAGAAAAAACTACAAAAATCAGCTTAGATCAAAAACAGCTGAAAAACTATGAAGGCAGAGCGGTGAAAAACGGGCTAGAATTAGACTTTCTAGGGCCCAAAGATGCTAGTTCGTGCACACGTGCACAGCGATGACGAAAAAGATCACAGTCGCATGCCGAGCAGTCAAAAATCATCGACATTCAGAGGACGAAATAAATGCAAATTTAACGAATAAAAATAGTTGAACAATTAAAGCATCACTTCAGTCAATGTTTTTGACTAGATGTGTACATAAATCCGGAGGTTCATTGATTGAAATTCAATTTCAAGCCAGCTGATGTTCTTGATATGAGAGGTCATCGATGCCGATGATGTGGAGTGGGCTCGTACACCATCAAAAGACAAGAAAGTTAAGGCTTCAAATTTGGCCAAAACAGTGTTTTTTTCGCGATTTTTTCTTGTTGGTCCTACTACTCGAGACCCAGAGAAGGATTTGGAGAGAAAAAGACGACAAGCATATTTGATCACGACCACTGCCTTTAATCCTATTATCGCTTTTGATTTCTGGAAATCGGCGGATTTATTTTCGCTAGAACCTTGGTGTCCCAAATAATTGATACTTTTGTTTTTTTCCTAGCCTAAAGTTCGTTTTTTGTTAACTTTTTTCCAGTAGAGGGGTGCTTTGTTTGATATGTTGCACCGTAAATTTGCAGACGTTTCAGTTTTTTTTTCAGGCACAAGGGCTATAAATACGTGGGTTTCGGATGTTATTCCCAACTGTTAGAATTCTATCTAAATTGATTCTGCTTCCAGGACTCATATACGAAAAAGACCGCTAATGCTGAGTAAAATGAAATCAGTTCTGTATAGTCGAGGTCAAAATCAATTTTTCCGCACAAAAATTCCCATTGTGCACTGCAACGCTGAATCGTAAATTTGTTATTATTCGCACCAATCATAC
Organism: Aplectana chamaeleonis; assembly: GCA_029168955.1. NCBI lineage: Eukaryota > Metazoa > Nematoda > Chromadorea > Rhabditida > Cosmocercidae > Aplectana > Aplectana chamaeleonis. The sequence goes on from JAPDOI010000173.1 coordinate 1,215,211, forward strand.
CCAAATGAATTTACTTTTAAGTTAGATGGTTTTCCGAGTTTTTGGTAATTTGCTGAACAATATTTATTTAAAAGCTAAAGCAGTAAGGAAATGAAAGAAACTAGAACTTTCATGTGAATTCAATGGTTTTTTTATGGATTCTGCCATTAAATAAGGAAACTCGTTATCTCATCTCATATGCTTCGAAGACCAGTCAGTGGCTCTCTTACATAATTTGCCGCACTCCTGACCTTCTCCCTTTAGAGCTACCCCTTGAGATTTGTATCTGCTACCCATGTTTGTTCTCACAGAAAACTTCAAGTTGTGAGCCACCCTAGGATTTTTTTAAATGCAATGTTCATTTGCTCCTGTCTCACATACATACTAGCCCATAATTACCCAACTGATACTTCTCATACACTGAATTGCTCGCGTGGTTAACGATGGTATTGATAATACTAGTGACAGCCGCTACTGCCGCTATGTCTCCACCGTCAGCGACAGGCCGGCTGCAGTGGTCGCTGGAAAGTGAGTTCAAGATCAAATGCCAAAAATGCATACCCCCAGCGTCACTTGGCGCTAGGACGGAGCCTGCCGGGGGCCCAAGTGGAATTTCAATCATACTGATCCACGCGCTCTCGCAAGTGAGTGCTTCAATTTGATTGCGACTGTGAGTTCCTGCAAAGATGACAGCAGCATCCCTCTCGTCTGACGTTAGACCACAAAAAGCTTCAGTTTGACAGCTGATGGTCAGTTTTTACTGTTATTTGCGAAGTCACTATGTGATGATGCACGCGATTTTCACCCACTATTTGCCAGTTTTAGATATTTCCGCTTCCCTACTATTCTAGAAGAAACAAATTCAAGCCTGTATTGTCTCGCCGAACAACGGTGGTACGTAAACTTTCAAAATTTTTATTTTTGTCTTGGAGGAAGTAAAAATTTTTGCCCAAAAATAAAAAAAGTAGGGGGTGTTTTCCTGAAAAAAAAAACGGCTTCTGGCAAACTTGAAGGCAGTGATGAAAGAAATGTGTTTGAGTTTCTACTAGGAATCGGTAGTGGAGTGGCACACTGTAAGGAACGCATGAAAACGGGCCGGGAAGAGCCCCAAAAGAGCCAGAAGGTGCCTCTTTGAGCGCGAGGCAAACCCCAGAAGCGCAGCGCCCGCTCTCCGACGTGAACAAATGAAAACTCGGGATCGTGAGATGAGCGATGGTTTCCGATCAGCAGTCCCGTTCTTTCCTTCATTCTCAACTTCTCTCTTGATTAAGGTCAGCTCGTATACATCGGCAGCAAATGGCGGAAGTTACAAGCCTCGGACAACTACCCAACAGGCTTCCCCAGCTCAATTTTGGACGGGCCGTAATTTCGTTCCCAGGAGGTCTTGTACTATTCCAGAAACATGATTGGAACCAGCATGTAGCACTTAAGACTGCAGCCAAAGTTTCAGCTCAATAGGCGTACTTTCAAACGAGCTACATGCATTATTTTAGCGTAATAGTGCTATAATCACTCAAGTCGTAGACTGGACAACAAACGTCACCTCATAAAATTATAGATTTGCATAATTCTAAAAAAATCGGAATCTCCATGAAATTTTCTAAAAACTGATACTCAACACCCTTACCATAACCTCAAAAATCGCTCTCAAGGCACAGTCCAACCTCAGGGACGAAATCCGAGAGTTCCACATAATCTTGAATGAGACCCACCCTATATAGCACCTACCAAGTACGAGCTCTCAATTCCTCCGGATAATCGAGATTTAGGAGGAAGCCACCCTGAGGAACTCACATCAGGAAGTCCCTTTCGCGATTTTTCGAGCTCAACAGTGGCCGGACAAGCGATGGTTTTCGATCAGTAGCGTCGCTCTTCTCTTCATGCTCAACTTCTCCTTTTGTTTGGGTCTGCTCGCATACATCGATTTCAAATGAGGGAAGCTACAACCCTCGGACAACTCGTCCACCATGCTCTCGTAGCTCAATTTCTGAAGGGCCATAACTCCGTTAACAGGGGTCTTCTACGATTCCAGAGGTATCATTGGATTCAGAATGGGACCGTCTTCAAGATAGGCAGAAAAACAGAAAACCGATTCTAAGGTTGGACTGTGCCTTTAAAGGCACAGTCCAAGCTCAGATTCGTTTTTCCTCTTATTTTCAAAGCGGTCGCATGCTGATTCCGATGATGTCTCTTAAATCGTACAAGACCCCCTAAAAGCGGAGTTATGGTCCCTCAGAATTTGAGCTGGGGAAGCCTGGCGATTAGTTGTCCAGTGCTTGTAACTTCCATCTTAAAGGCAGTGGTCACGATGAAAAACGTTATCGAAAAAACTACAAAAATCAGCTTAGATCAAAAACAGCTGAGAAACTATGAAGGTAGCGCGGTGAAAAACGGTCTACAAATAGAGTTTCTAGGGCCCAAAGAAGCTAGTTCGTGCACACGTGCACAGCGATGACGAAACAGATCGCAGTCTCATGCCGAACAGTCAAAAATCATCGACATTCAGAGAACGAAATAAATGCAAATTTAACGAATAAAAACAGTTGAATAATGAAAGCATCACTTCATTCAATGTTTTTGACTAGATGTGTACATAAACTCGAAGGTTCATTGATTGACATTCAATTTCAAGCTAGCTGATGTTCTTGATAAAAGAGGTCATCGATGCCGATGATGTGGAGAGGGCTCGTCCACCATCAAAAGACAAGAAAGTTCAGGTTTCAAATTCGGCCCAAAACAGTGGTTTTTTCGCGATTTTTTCTTATAGGTCCTACTACTCGAGACCCAGGAAAGGATTTGGAGAGAAAAAGACGACAAGCATATTTGATCGCGACCACTGCCTTTAAGCAGCCGATGTATGCGAGCTGACATAAGTAAAGAGAGAAGTTGAGAATGAAGGGAGGAACGGGGCTATTGATCTGAAACCATCGCTGATCTCACAATCTCGAGTTTTCATTTGTTCACGTCGAAGGGCGGGTATTGCGCCTCTGGGTTTGCCTTGCGTTCAAAGTGGCAACTTCGGGCTCTTTGGGGGCTGTTCCTGGCTCGTTTTCATGCGTTTTTCCGTCGTTAACGTTACAGTGTGCCCCTCCACTACTCATTCCTAGTGGAAACTGAAACACATTTTAATGAAAAAATTGCCCGTTTTTGGCTAAAACTTAAGCTTTGGGTACCACTAAGAAGATAAAGAATGGAAGTGCAACGAAGAACGGTCGGGAAATGGGTAAAAATCTCATGGGCCAGCCAACCATTGGGCCACCCCGCCCAGGTCCTATAACAGTTGCCCTGAATTCGTGTTATCTTAGCAACAGACACCGAATTTTTGAATATTCTCCATCGCGAAAGGTTCTGACTCCCAACATGTACATTAGCCCCTCATATTTTTGAACAATTTCTAGTACAGGAAACAGAAAACAAAGCAACTTAAGACTTTTGAAAGGCAAAACCATTTTCCCGACGTCAGGCTCAATGCGTTGTTCGCAGCCTTCCTGCGGACAACGCATCGAACCTGGCACACAAACAGGCATAAATATTTTCTTCTGAGATTTCTTTAAATAGTCTTGTCCCTCTATTTGATTGTTCCGTGGGAACTTCTCCCTATAAACCTCTTCTCAATAGACATACTTACCCAGAAACATCGAAAACTCTAAAGGCAGTAGTCACGATGAAAAACGTTATCAAAAAAACTACCAAAATCAGCTTACGTGGAAAACAGCTGAAAACCTATGAAGGTAGCGCGGTGATGAAGGTAGCGCGGTGAAAAACGGGCTAAGATTAGAGTTTTTAAGGCCCAAAGAAGCCAGTTCGTGCACGCGTGTACAGAGCCGCTCAAAAAGATTGCCGTGTTATGCCGAGCAGTCAAAAATCATCGACATTCAGAGGACGAAATAAATGCAAATCTAGCTAATAAAAACGGTTGAGCAGTGAAAGAAAGCACTCCAGTCAATGTTTTTGACTAGATATGCACATAAATTCGAAGGTTCACTGATTGAATTTCAATTTCAAACCCGCTGATATTCTTGATATTAGAGATCGTCGATGCCGATGATGTGGAGTGGGCTCGTCCACCATCAAAAGACAAGAAAGTTCAGGGTTGAAATTTGGCCCGAGACAGCGGTTTTTATCATTTTTTTTAAGGTCCTACTACTCAAAACCCAGAAGAGGGTTCAGAGAGAAAAAGAAGACAAGCGCGTTTGATAGCGACCACTGCCTTTGAAGGCACAGGACACCCAAAAAATTAATTTTCAGATTTCATACTTATTTTGGAGAGAGTCTCACGCTGATCACAGTGGTATCTTTGAAAACGTCCAAGACCCCATTTAAACAGAGTTATGGCTCTTCAAAGATGCATAGATTTCGAAGGTGTAAAATTGGTGGACGAGTTGTCTCAGGCCTGTATTTCTGTTCATTCGCAATCATCGCGTGAGAGAAAGCCAGGATAAGGAGACAGTCCGGTTATGGATTGAAGAACGACGCCTTGTTGGAATTCATCCATCCATCGAACTGCTATTGAGTTCGAAAATCTGTTAGGGGGTCGGGCCTGTGGTGGTGAGCGAAGGGGGCCGGGCCTGTGGTGGTCGCTTATATCACGCTTATTCGGAGGAAATGAGATCTGGCATTTGGCACCCGTTATACAGGAGTGGTCTTCTACACAATTACATGAAAATCTCAAAATTCATATCTGAGGGTGTACTGTGCCTTTAATACGGTTCTTTATTGTGAACACTGCCTTTGAATCCGTTTTCTCGTTGTACAATACCGTTCTCCACAGCCGCATCTCTGATCAAAACGGGACAATTCAGTTTTTTTTGACAAACCTGAGAACGCGAAGGTTCTATTTCCGTCCCAGGTCTACCCTCTACAAACTCCTTTAAAGGCACAGGGCACCCAGAAAATTATTTTTCAGGTTATATCCTTATCTTGGAGAGGGTCACACTCTGGATCACAGTGGTATATCTGAAATCGTCCAAGGCTCCCTACTAACGGATATATGGCTCCTTGGAAATGCCTGTACTTTGAGGGCAAAAATTTGGTGGACGAGTTGTCTCAGGTCTGCATTTCTCTTGATTCGCAGTCGTGGCCCGAGAGAAAAACAGGATGAGGAGATAGATCGAAAAGGAAGTGAAGAACGACGACTCGGTTGAAAATCATCCATCCATCTAGCCCCTATTGAGATCGAATATTAGGAAGGGGGTCGGGCCCGTGGTGGTAGCTTATCCCGCTTATTCAGAGGACTTGAGATCTCGCATTTGGCACGTGTTATACAGGAGGGGTCTTCTACACAATTACACGAAAAACTCATAATTCATATCAGAGGGTGACTGTGCCTTCAAGATCGCCCGCATACTCCACAGCTTGAGCAACATAAGAGCAATATTCCAAATCGCACTGCTTCGAGCCGTCAAAAATACTGTGCTTATCTGGGCCGGATTCCGGTCTGCAATTGCGTCTCGGCACGCTTTGCGGCCGCACGCTCCCGAGTCAGAAGAGCTTCCAGCGCTGCAGCCGCCGATCTGCTGACTCTAGGTGGGTTTTGGAAACTAGAAACTAGGAAAAATAGAGAAACTTGTATAAAAAAGCCACATCGAGTTGGCTTTGGCGCTCGAAACTCGAGTGACTCGAGCGCGTGCGGCCGCAAAGCGTGTCGAGACGCAATTGCGGACCGGAATTTGGCCCAGATAAGCACAGTACCGAGCTACGTCGGTTCAGCTTTGAAGCGCGTAAACCGCAGAAAACTTCGGAAAGAGCAGGTCAAAGCTACGCTCCCCGAGGCTCATCGGTAGGGTAGGGAGCGCAATTATCATTCAGTAAGAAATTTGACCTGCAAAACTTTTCACTGCAAAAACTAAACATTATTTCGGAACTTAGGAGGCGTGAAGGTTTTGGACATTTTTCGAAAATTTCGGTTCTGGGGGGGGGGCGTAACTTCTTCAATGTCCTGGACGACGGTCTACCTGACCCTGAGGAGAAATGAGATTTTTATAAAAAACTTTCCGTTACGACGGCAGCCTTCAGGTAATCTGCTTAATTTCTTTGAAGTGGCTGAGAGTGGAAGCTCGCTCTCAATAGTTCGATGCATTGTAGCAGGGCAAAACTGTAGATACAAGATCATTTGGAGACCCCATTTTTATGCACGTCACCTCTCGGCGAGAACTAAATGGAAGACATGATAAACGTTGCACCAAGATGTTCTATGTAACACTGTTTTGATGTTGAGCTTCGAAAAATATTCGAGAGATTGGTTACGCGTGGTGAGGTATTCGACAATTCGTCTTCTTCTACATTTTCGCAACACCGAAGGTGCAGGATTTGAAATTGGTATGAGCAGCACGCTATGACAAGTTCTTCATTTAGCAAAATTGTGGTGAGCGCGAAGCGCTCACCAGGATTTGGCTTTGATCTCTTCCCGCGCGGATGCCCTACAATGAGATCACCTATTCATACCGTCAACAGAGGTATGAGCTGTACACTATTCGACGCGCTGCAAGAAATTACATATGTGTGCAACTTTTCATCCCAACTGGTCCCCGCTTTCTAAAGTTATGACCTCTCAAAGTACGCAAAAACGTTCTCCACCACCGCCTCCGCCTCCGCCTCCGCCTCCGCCTCCGCCTCCGCCTCCGCCTCCACCTCCGTCCGTCGAAAACCATTTTTTTGGAAGGCGTGGACCAAATCGCTCGAAAATTTGTGACTAGAAGTAATCGGCCACGGGAATGACGAAAATAATTGTCAGAACTCACCATAATGACTTCTGGGCCCAACGGGCGTTTGAAACTCGGAAACCGGCCTCTCAAGAATAGTTTATGAAAATGGTGGGTTTTTCGTTATCAGTCATTGTTTTCTTAGACTCCATATAAACACCTTGCTCTCCAGGGTGGTGTACTTTGAACGTCCGGCTCGGAAGAGGACGCTGTGCGGGTTGATGTACTTGACCGCGGCGCGTATTCGTTCAAAGCGCACCATCGATAAGAAGGCGTCGCAGGATGTGAGGAAGTGTCGGTTGACTATGTGAGACCTCAGTAGGGGTGTGCAGGACGTCGTAGAATGTGGGCAGGGCCTCAGTAGGAGTATGCAGGACATCATGGGACCTGTGCAAGACCTCAGTAGGAGTGTGCAGGACATCATGGAACGTGTGCAGGACCCCAGTAGGGGTGTGCAGGACGTCGTAGAATGTGTGCAGGACCTCAGTAGGAGTGGGCAGGACATCATGGAACGTGTGCAAGACCTCAGTAGGAGTGTGCAGGACATCATGGAACGTGTGCAAGACCTTAGTAGGAGTGTGCAGGACATCATGGGACCTGTGCAAGACCTCAGTAGGAGTGTGCAGGACATCATTGTACCTGCGCAGGACCTCAGTAGGAGTGTGTAGGACATCATTGTACCTGCGCAGGACCTCAGTAGAAGTGTGCAGGACATCATGGAACGTGTGGAAGACCTCAGTAGGAGTGTGCAGGACATCATGGAACGTGTGCAGGACCGTAGTAGGAGTGGGCAGGACATCATGGGACGTGTGCAAGACCTTAGTAGGAGTGGGCAGGACACCATGGGACGTGTGCAGCACCCCAGTAGGGGTGTGCAGGACGTCGTAGAATGTGTGCAGGACCTTAGTAGGAGTGTGCAGGACCTTAGTAGGAGTGGGCAGGACATCATGGGACGTGTGCAAGACCTTAGTAGGAGTGTGCAGGACATCATAGGACCTGTGCAGGACCCCAGTAGAGGGGTGCAGGACCTCAGCAGGAGGGTGCAGGGCACTCTGGTACCTGGGCAGCGCCTCAGTAGGAGTGTGCAGGACCTTAGTAGGAGTGTGCAGGACATCATGGGCCCTGTGCAGGACCCCAGTAGGAGTGTGCAGGACATCATGGGACCTGTGCAGGACCCCAGTAGGGGTGTGCAGGACCTCAGTAGGAGTGTGCAGGACATTATGGGACCCGCGCAGGACCCCAGTAGGGGTGTGCAGGATGTCGTAGAATGTGTGCAGGACCTCAGTAGGAGTGTGCAGGACCTTAGTAGGAGTGTGCAAGACATCATGGGACCTGTGCAGGACCCCAGTAGGGGTGTGCAGGACCTCAGTAGGAGTCTGCAGGACATTATGGAACGTGTGCAAGACCTTAGTAGGAGTGTGCAGGACATCATGGGACCTGTGCAGGACCCCAGTAGGGGTGTGTAGGACGTCGTAGAATGTGTGCAGAACCTCAGTGGGAGTGTGCAGGACCTTAGTAGGAGTATGCAGGACATCATGGGACATGTGCAGGACCCCAGTAGGGGTGTGCAGGTCGTCGTAGAATGTGTGCAGGACCTCAGTAGGAGTGTGCAGGACCTTAGTAGGAGTGTGCAGGACATCATGGGCCCTGTGCAGGACCCCAGTAGGAGTGTGCAGGACATCATGGGACCTGTGCAGGACCCCAGTAGGGGTGTGCAGGACCTCAGTAGGAGTGTGCAGGACATTATGGGATCCGCGCAGGACCCCAGTAGGGTGTGCAGGACGTAGTAGAATGTGTGCAGGACCTCAGTAGGAGTGTGCAGGACCTTAGTAGGAGTGTGCAAGACATCATGGGACCCGTGCAGGACCCCAGTAGGGGTGTGCAGGACCTCAGTAGGAGTCTGCAGGACATTATGGAACGTGTGCAAGACCTTGGTAGGGTGTGCAGGACATCATGGGACCTGTGCAGGACCCCAGTAGGGGTGTGCAGGACGTCGTAGAATGTGTGCAGAACCTCAGTGGGAGTGTGCAGGACCTTAGTAGGAGTATGCAGGACATCATGGGACATGTGCAGGACCCCAGTAGGGGTGTGCAGGACGTCGTAGAATGTGTGCAGGACCTCAGTAGGAGTGTGCAGGACCTTAGTAGGAGTGTGCAGGACATCATGGGACCTGTGCAGGACCCCAGAAGGGGTGTGCAGGACGTCGTAGAATGTGTGCAGAACCTCAGTAGGAGTGTGCAGGACATCATGGGACCTGTGCAGGACCCCAGAAGGGGTGTGCAGGACGTCGTAGAATGTGTGCAGAACACTCGGTAGGAGTGTGCAGGACATCATGGGACTCTGTGCAGGACCCCAGTAGGGGTGTGCAGGACGTCGTAGAATGTGTGCAGAACCTCAGTAGGAGTGTGCAGGACATCATGGGACCTGTGCAGGACCCCAGTAGGAATGTGCAGGACGTCGTAGAATGTGTGCAGAACCTCAGTAGGAGTGTGCAGGACATCATGGGACCTGTGCAGGACCCCAGTAGGGGTGTGCAGGACGTCGTAGAATGTGTGCAGAACCTCAGTAGGAGTGTGCAGGACATCATGGGACCTGTGCAGGACCCCAGTAGGGGTGTGCAGGACGTCGTAGAATGTGTGCAGAACACTCAGTAGGAGTTTGCAGGACATCATGGGACCTGTGCAGGACCCCAGTAGGGGTGTGCAGGACGTCGTAGAATGTGTGCAGAACCTCAGTAGGAGTGTGCAGGACATCATGGGACCTGTGCAGGACCCCAGTAGGGGTGTGCAGGACGTCGTAGAATGTGTGCAGGACCTTAGTAGGAGTGTGCAGGACATCATGAAACGTGTGCAACACCCTGTAAGGATGAGCAGGACTTCATGAAATGTGTGCAGGACATCAGTAGGAGTGTGCAGGACATCATGAAGCGTGTGCAGGACCCCAGTAGGGATTAGCAGGACGTCATGGAATGTGTGTAGGACCTTAGTAAAATTGTGCAGGACATCATAGAACGTGTGCAGGACCCCAATAGGGGTGTGCAGGACATCCAAGGAATGTGTGCAGGACCTTAGTGGGGGTGTGCAGGACATCATGAAACGTGTGCAAGACCCTGTAAGGATGAGCAGAACTTCGTGGAATGTGTGCAGAACATCCCAGTAGGAGTGTGCAGGACATCATGAAACGTGTGCAAGACCCCTGTAAGGATGAGCAGGACTTCATGGAATGTGTGCTGGATCTCAATAGGAGGGTGCAGGACCTCAGTTTAATGCTCAGGACACCGTATGCAAGCCAGGGATCCCGAATCTACAAGAACGATAATTAAGTCCGACAGAACAGGGCTACCCTAATCTCACTCGAGTTAGCTCTAAAAATTTCTAAGTTCTGACTCCGAATTCGCTTCATCTTCCCTACACGTGGTGATGTTTTCCTGCTTTGGAGTCCATTGAGATCCTCAACCGCTGACCTCTGGAGCAGGACAGGTGCGTGAATCAAGACACACCGCTCTTCACTTCTTTTATACTTTACCCTTGGTCAATTTTGTATCATCCAATTTGTTTACGAGAGCCGAATAACATTATTCCTAAGATTACGGTAGCCCTCTTCTGGCGCACTTAAAGGCAGTGTTCACGACAAATCTCGTTCTCGAGGTCTCGGTGTGAAACTCTAAGTTGGCAGGTGCTGTAGAGGATAGGGTCTAAGAAGGCAACGAAAACTGGCCAGAAATGAATACAAACGGCTTTGAAAGCTCTCCCGACGCGCCTACGTATCCCGGTCCGCCCCCGATCGGACGAGCGTGTGGCGCCGCAGGCGTTTCGATGGCAAATTGCCAGAAGCAACTCTGCCGCAATTAGCATTACCGATTCGCGCAGATTTCGCGAATAGCGCGCGCTTGACGAAATCAGCAGGGCCCATGATTCTCGTCCACGCCCTGAATTAAGAAGCCGTTATTTTGACTTATTCTGGACGTTTTTCTTCGCTGTTTCTTCACTATTAGTTACCTCACGACAAAACAATCCCATTTTTGGGTCGAACTCGAGTCCGATATTCATCGTGAACACTGCCTTTAACTATCGTTCCTTTTCCAGAAACAGACATATGGGCCGGCGCAGACGAGCCACATCAGCATGAACCGGTGAAGTTTGGCTAGAGCGGCTGACCCTGGGTATATCCTAGACGTGGTGGGGCCACCCAAGATTTACTCATAGAAATGATGAAAAACTCTGATAAAAGAGGCTGATACTGCGCTATCAATCATTGTTTTTATTAGAGCTCTGCGGAAATACTTCGACTGGTAGCCTCACCAATTAGCCGTTCATTTCATTTCTGTCTTGAATGGTGCGTGCCCCCCCCCGTCTAGAATAGTGCCTAGAACCTGTACAATTGGGTCATTTTGAAGCTCATTTCTTCATTTTTCGACTTTTAAATTCAAAAAGTATATGCCTTGCATCTATTTGTAGGAAGCCGCGTTGCAACAATTATCTTGCAGTCTTAGCAACGGAGCGGTTGTCTCCTCATTTCTACCACTATGTTTTCGAAAAAAACAACAACTTGACTTTTAGAGATTGACGATGTATTAGAAGGAAACCCTTGAAAAAAATTGTGAAATTTCTGAAAGTTGGGCTCCTGAAAAGGTCAAGGATTTGGGATTGCTCTAAAATGTAGTGAAATTGTTTCATTAGATTTGGCTATCGAACAGATTTTCTAAATGTAGTGAAATAGTTGAATCGATTTGGCTGTTGTTGGTATATGAAGATAACATAATCATTAAATGTAGTGAAATTGTTGCAAACGGATTTGGCAGGAGCTCTATGAATTATCACAGTCAAATCACGCGTCAGAAGGGTTTTTCTTGGAGCGCATATTGAACCAAATGAGAACAAGAATAAGTCTAGCAGCAAAAACGTTTCCATACAATGTGAATCGTGAAAGCGTTGAGGACACGAAGACATAGCGTCAGTAGCTAATAAATTGTGTTACATTTCGTTTTCGTGATTTTTATCTAATCAGTGAGGGAAGAGGGAAGGTCTAGTACCTAAGTGGGAGCTACACTGAAAAGGCAGAATAACATTCGAGAACCTTATTTCTAGCCCATAAGGCCACGTTTCGTTCAGCATTGTTGACTGAGGTTTATTATTTTTCTTTTTGTCTTCATTCGCTCGCCAGAGGACCTTCTGACGCGTGATTTGACTGTGATAATTCATAGAGCTCCTGCCAAATCCGTTTGCAACAATTTCACTACATTTAATGATTATGTTATCTTCATATACCAACAACAGCCAAATCGATTCAACAATTTCACTACATTTAGAAAATCTGTTCGATAGCCAAATCTAATGAAACAATTTCACTACATTTTAGAGCAATGCCAAATCCTTGACCTTTTCTGCGGAGCCCAACTTTCAGAAATCCAATGTTTAGCTTTGAATCGTGATAATATCGTACCGGTCATGCAGGCTCCCGCTTCTGGTATGTATATTTGTCCAGGTGGGCAAGCTCCTCCAGCTGGTTGCGGTGCTGAAATAGTTATGAAATAATTGCTCATCAAAATGAACGGCGATAGCGTGTTTTCAATAGACCAACTAGTAGAAATGCATGTAGATCCAGCATTGAGAGCCGAATGACTACATCTACAAACACCATCGCAGTATGCAAGTGGATATCCGGCGCAATCAGAATCCGTCGAACAAAGTGAATCTGTTATGTTGTCAAAATTACAAGGAAGTGATAAACTGAATAAGATGTCGACTTGTGAGCTCCAACCTGGAGGTAGTCCAGTGGTGGCTTTCGTCTGAGGAGCATATTTTCTGGATGAGACTCCTGAGGGATATGGATTTTGTGAATTACTGCGTTGTACAAGAGAATTAGACAGCACAATATTAGCGAGCAACGAAGCTGAAAAATTTGAAATCGTCAAATCTGGCAGTTCCAACACACAACCCCTGAGTACACCTTTTAAGACCCAAGAGGATCTCCCAATTTGTTGCGAATCGCAGCCCGTACACTCTCGTTTTCTATGCCGAATAGTTTGATGGTACCTATTGCACGTGAAAGTCTGCCCGAATGAGACTGTCCGCTATACTTGTTATCCAGGTGAATCGGTTTCAGGTACCCGATCCATTATATGAGATTCGGATAATCCAAAATCCGGGAACTTTAAAAAAACATGTCATCTGAATCGAACCAATGTGCCGCCAATTTAGAATATCCGAGTCGGATCGTTATCCGAAGATTCAACGATTTTGATAAAGTTGGATAAAGTCAGGATAAAGAGCGAGGGAAAGAAACCCGACCAGCACACGCGCACCAATATTTACAATAACTTCACTTGAAGGTTTCCTGGCTCATTCTTTCTTTCGGGAAACATGTTCTTCGTCTCTAATATTGTATTCCATTTTTGAGAGAAATCGCCCAGTGTGCAAAAAAAGGTCTTCAGTGCTGTGGAATACATGCGGTGCAGTTGAGGACGAGCGCAGAAAATAGACCGGGATCATACTTCCAGCGGTAAGGCGCTATTCATACTACTCAACGCCAGCGCGGCAGGCGCTTGCCGCGCTGGCATGGCTTTTGTGTATGAATACTTTCTACGCGCGTGCCGCGCTCGCGGAGACTATGAATACTCCAGCGGCGACGCCATGGCGGAGCGGTGAAGCTGGAATGAATGAGACGATCGATAAATATCATCAGTGGATGAAAACGCCAAGGCGTTCAGGGTGACAGTATGAATACTGCAGCGGCGACGCCATGGCGGAGCGCGACGCGCGTGCCGCGCGTGCAGGGTGTCAAGCCATTCATACGAAAACGCCACGCCAGCGCGGCACGCGCGTGCCGCGCTGGCGTTGAGTAGTATGAATAACGCCTGAGCGACGCGACACGATGTTTACCATCCATATCGACCGGAGATCGATATGCCTGTTGTGCACTGCCGCTGGTCGCGGGAAATTATCCTGGCCATCAGGGGTCCGCCGAGTTGAAGTGGCGGCGTTGCTCGCAGCGACGAACAGCACTGGGTGATGCAATATCGATTACATTCGACGACGATGGCGACCGACGCGGCGTGAAGGGCGACGAGGGGGCACCGCAGAGTGTATTGACGCCGCGACGGCCCTACATCACTGCCAGCGATAGGCAACCGACGCCGCGTCGATAACGTTTCGAAACATTTCTGTCGCCGCGTCAAGGCTGACGCTCGGCGACCACTCGCCGGTCTCTGCAACTCTGCAGACCCCTATAGTCTCACGGCGACAAAAACACCACCTTCTGTCTCTGTACCGCGACTACACTTCGGCGTGAATATTGAATAAGACATGATTTTTAGGCCAGCGACACGATTTCTCAAAATATAGAACCCGGAGACCCTGAAATCTAAAATTACTAAGCCAATTACTAAGCTATTGTATCTAAACATATAAGAAATGCAATGAAGAACTGCGCTTGCACCTGTCTGTTGTACTACAAATAATTTCAAGGACTAGCCATCGAATGCCGGGCTCACATTTCCTGTTCTTGCAATACCTTTTTTCCAGAACTATCCGGAGTTATACGACACGGTGCCCGATATCCAACTCAGCAAAAACTGACATTAATCGGTTCGATCCACTATTCGAACATTTAAAGTAAGGCTTCATCCGAATCGAACCATTATTCCTTAATGTTTAAATAGCAATACCCGAATCCATCCGTTATCCGGAGAATCAACCTTGGATAGTAAAAGTACTGTCTGTCCAGTAGTTAGCGAGCTGCCGTCGCTAAGGAGTTTTTTGTACAAGCTTTCCCTCAGCTGCAAGCAGTTGGCTGATATCCCTTATGTTGGAAATTAAGGTGTGTTTCTGTTAAAAAATCGTCGGATGATTTTATTGTTCTTGTCTGGCACCACGAGTGAAAATCACATCTTCTTCTGGGGAGAACACTTTCTTTGCTCTCAGTCGGAATGTGTGAATATTTTCGCTCCCTGTTGTTGGATTGTTTGATCCTACATAGTTTAGAGGCCTCCCTTTCTGTTTTCTTTCTAATGTTAGAGTTATTCCAAATGAGTTAGACTGATGTTTGAAGTTTCTACCCGGTTTGTGAGTTCAACCGTTTTTTCCAATTGCCTGTCCTCAAAGACGCCCGCTTTTCTCAGGTTTTGAGACCTTGTTGTTAGAGATATAATGAAAAAAGAACAATTTACAAAGACTCTCGATGCAATGGAAACAGAACACAATAAAAAACAAAAATAGTTTTCATTTTAGAAAGAAATTTTAGCCATTACGCCCAAACAGTTACTTACAAACGCTTGTCAGTTTATTAAAAGATACAATCGCTTGCACATCGATCGACCGGAATACAAGAGGAATACTGAATTATATCTCATCCAGCTATTTGAAGCCGTGGGGGGGGGCTGCCCGACAACTGCCTTAGCGACCGCACTTTAGAGGCATGCCGAGCACAGGAGCGGACAGACTCATTCGAACAGATTTTAATTTCGCACTGATCATTTAATGACAGCGGTAAGTCAGTAACAACACACACTGTGGTCGGTCTACGGACTCAGAAAAGTGATTAAATAATGTTGAGAGCAATCTATATGATTATGACTCTAACAAAGACAAACCGAGAAACAAATTGCACTTCATAAACGCGAAGGGGTAAGCCGATGTCACCTGGGTCAGAGAGATGTACAGCAATTGTAATATGCTCTGAGCGTATGTCACATGATGACGTGTGAGAAAAGACAACGTCAACATGATGTAATAGACAAAGAACGAACATGAAAGTCCCGGTCTCGGGTAGACAATTTCTAGATTTCTCGTACAAGGACTTGAATAACATTGTCACAGATAGGGCGAGTTCCGAAGCCATGTATGGTCTCCGTATCAGATTTAGTCTACTGAATAGATCAGACGCGATCATTGCGGCTGGCGTTGGCGGCATCACCGGCCAACGGGGTTTTGATCGCGTGAGACGATCAACCGTCGCAGCCCAGTCCATTCCCTAAACTGAATTGAACACAAGGACCCTACGTAGGTATAAACTTTCTGTATGAAAAAAAAACGCAGACTGTCATGGAAATATGCAAGAAGGACGGCAAATGGTTCTTTTGATAACATTCCAGTTTTTCTTCGGAGAATTATGACATCACATTAGCACCACCGAATTCAGCATCTCCAGAAACCACTCCCCTGACAGTCCCAGAAAATAATTTTGCTCAGAATATGTTTTACAGTGTTTTTTCATAAATTTCCCGCCGTTTTAAAACGATAGAGGGACCACCAATGAATTTTGGTCCCGAATGAAAAACCACTTTCCAGTCCTTGTTCAGATGACCTTTCCCATACCTATCGACGCTTGCGGAACAATGCCATCAGTTGGTAATGAAGCTCGAATTTCGGGTATGCACTCTGCACAGATGTTGCTGCTCAGCTTGACCGACAGAGAAGTTCTGCAAGCCACTGTGTGAAAGGTACAGCATTCACTGTATAACAAGAGTGAGCCACCCGGAAATCCTCACCTGCTATCCAGCCTTGACACTCATAGGATACTTGTAGGATTGATGTAGAAGGTCACTGCATCCGTCAACCGGGTCAGGAAGGATTTGCCGCTCCCTGCATCACACTTAAAGGTCTGGAGAGAGGTCAGCAGTAGTCTCAGCGTTGCACATAGCCAAAAGCAGTGGCTTTCCACAATAGTACTCAACTTGAGTTTGTGCGCAGGAACAACAAGACAAGAAAAAACATTCTGTCGTCTCAATTCATGCCAGCAGAATGTGAGCAGCTTGTATATGAGGTCACTCTAATAACCGTGTAGTCCATCAAGATCGTCAAAATTGAAGCTGGGCTCGTCGGGAAGGATGACATGAATCGAAAGCTCTTACTATGTTGGGGCTGTTGAAAACTGCTCTCCAGACTTTCAGTTTCGGAGCAGGGAACAACAATTCGTTTCTGACCCGTATGAAGAAGACAATGGAGTTGTGCATCAAGCGCTTTATCCTACGAAAGTTAAGGCTGGATAGCAATCATAGATTCCCGAGAGATTCACTCTTTCAATGGAAAGCTATGCCTGTTACATGATGGGCTCTCACGCAGCTTCATCATGCAAGTTGAACAGAGATGGTTCATTGTCGATGAGAATTTGTCAGTGGCGGGTCTACTGTTTTAAAACGATAGGAATCCGATAATTTCTTTGTGAATCATTATCTAAATGAAAATCTTTCCTGTGACTGTCAGGGGTGTTAGGTGCAGTATTCTATAGTGTTGATGCTTTGCCATGAGTTTTTGAAGGAAAAACAATTCAATTTCAGGGGTGGCTCCGTGGTCATGAAAGCAACGGGCATGAGTAGCGTAACATCCACCGCTGTAGAGATATGTAAGTGTCTCGCGTACTTCCCGGGTGAACAACCAAAATTTGATTTTGATCTTGTTTCCGGAAGTTTTCCATTTTTTTGGTGGCTTGACGAAGCATGGTCTTTTATGTTTTCCGTTCAGGGCTGTGCGTAATTACATATTACGGATTATGGGCGTGCTAGGCAATTTTTCTCAACTAGTTTACACGAAATTTCGCCTCAAAGGCGTACCAAAATGCAATTAAGGGAACCGTGTAAACTTGCGGTCAAGAGTATAGACGAGTTTTCACTTTTCTCACATTCCCGATATTTAATTATTCCTTCCGATTTCAATTTTCGTGAACCCTTTCCCTCACTTTTCAAGCCGGGCGTAGTCAGCTGAGGGGTCGGTCATGGCGAAATTCAAATGTTGTGAACGAATTCAGGTATGGCCGATTGCACTGCTGCTCGCACTGACCAGCTCAATCTTTTAACACATAAGAGACCGCGAGTCCACAATGCGCACCCACGGCTGTTTTGCCCCTCGGACCGCGTGTACACACTGCGCACACACGCCATAAAACTTCCAAGGTTTTCTGAAGTTCTAATGCGTGGAGTTCTCCTCAAATACGAATAGGTTTCTAATAATGTAAACTATTTACATTCATAGTGGTCAAGCATTTCGAGTGTTCTTAGTAATTGTACTACCTACCACCTCCGAAAATGGCACTTTTCGATTTTTCGAGCTACTTTGGTCAGAGAGAAATTGTCTCAAACTTTGCGAAAAGTGGTTATTAAGATGATGCTCATCGCGTAACTGATGATCTTTAGTTGATTGTCGGAACAGCAGTGTCACCTATTTGAGATAACTGTGCAGTAGGTTATCGTTTCAAATGTTGCTGTCTTGACCCCGAGGGTCATTCGAGTTGCTGCACAAGGTTCCGGTGTTTACTTTACTATTCCCAATGAATGTTCCGTCGATTAAGGTATATTAGCCATCGTTCATCATTGTTTCAGATTTCGCTAAATTGCGAGAGGGAAATAACTTGGGGCGGGAGTGAAAACCTGTGAATAGTCCGATGCTCAAAATTTTGTTGATACTTCACTACGGGGAGTATTTGGAAGCCTCGAAGAACAATCAAGTGGTGTTTTTTCACGATTTTCAAAAGCACCGTTGTTGTCTGCCGTTCGTTACCCGTTGACAAACGTTTGAGGTTTTGATGCGACTTCGCTCAGGTGGTCATTTGGGGGGGGGGGTTTATAATTCTAATTCCCATTTGAGATTTTCGATGGAATTTTCATCGGTCACATCGGAAAATTTTGCAGGTCGATGTTTACGAGTCCGCCGAAAGTTCTCCATGAGGTTCAATAGGACATTGCATGGTAGAAGTCCGTTCATTTTTCAAATTTTCAATACTTTAGGTTGGCTCCGCTTGGCACAGTTCTGACCATTACCTGTAACCTGCAGAGAATTCTAGAAGTCGAGAGACAAACTTTCTTTCGTGACCAGCACGCCCAAAAACTTGCGAAAAGTGTTTCAAATCACCTTGGACATGCAAAGTTGAAATATTTTCCAAAATCAAGAAAAATCAGGCTCGTAAGAAAGCTGTGGAGCTTCACTATGGCCTTACTTCAATTCTCTATTCACTCTCTGTACTCTCAGCTGGAGTGGAAATGGAGTACTGGTTGTGTAAGTAGGAAAGCCTGCTCCGATCAAAATGGCTCCCAGCGGACAGAGTGTCCACACATGTCACCCACGGAAACGATTAGCCGTGGAGCGCACCGGTCGGCTGAGAGATTTCGTCGTGGAGCATGTGGTCTCTTAAGTGTTAACTGTGTTCCAACCTTTCTCTGCACCTTCAGCGAGTCAGGTCGGTTTAAATGAGCTCCACAGTTATGTATCTCCCAGGAGTCCTCTCGCCCTCATGATCAAGGTGAGAGGCACACACATCTGGTGGATCTACAGCCTATATTGCAGCAACAATCAGGTGCTCAGTTTCAGACAAATGCTGCTAAAACACTTAGTGTCAATAGAATCATGCCGGGACCACAAAGTCTCGAAATGATTAGGCTCCGTCCTAGTACGATTATTTTAAAGGCACCGTTCACGATAAACGTTATCCTCAAATTTTCCATGACAAACGCTTCTCGTGGCTCTCAGAAGCAGAACAGAGTCGAAGAAACGGGACGAAAAGCTACCCAGGAGCCGCAAAACGGCTTAGAAGTGTGGGCAAACCCCGCCGCTCTGGGCAAGTCCGGCCCCTTTCCGCCCCTCGACGTGAGCAAAGGAACACTTGAGATCGTGAGATGAGCGATGGTTTCCGATCAAAAGCCCAGTTCCCCCCTTCATTCTCAACTTCTCTTTTTACACAGGGCAACTCGCATACATTGGCTGCAAAAAACAGAAGTTACAAGCCTCGGACAACTCGTCCGCCATGCTTCCCTAGCTCAATTTTTGAGGGACCATAACTCCATTCCCAGAACATCTTAAACGATTCGAGAGATACCATTAAAATCAGCATGGGACCGTTTTCAAGATAGGTAGAAAGAGAAAAAAACGATTCTTATCGTGAACAATGCCTTTAAAGGCAGCGTTCACGATAAAAATCGTCTTCGAGTTTTCACCATAGAACGAAGGTTCAGAGTCTGACTGATTCGTCAGTGAGGAAAGGATCAAGAAAAACGCTGCGAAACATAAAAAAAATAGCTCTTCATTTTGGAAGCCACATTTCAAGGGTGGATCAGTTGCGCGGGCAGGGGCCTGAAGTAGACAGCGTGTGCAGAAGCGCCCCAATGCTGAAACTCAGCCGAGCTCGCGCTCCAATGCTAATGAAAACAGGACCAAACTGTTCCTAGGCAAACTCGACCGCGAGCGGAAAGGGCTAGCGCGAGCGGATCTCGGAGCCGATTGAAGTTTTCTTGTGCTCGTTTTTGTCCGTTCTTTCACCACTACTGCTCCAATCAGACCCCGGCCTTTCGATTTCCGGTGGAAAACTGATTACGAAGTTTATCGTGGACACTGCCTTTAAAGGCAGCATCCGCGCAGAAAACCGTACTTGGTGTTTTCTTCTCAATCCAATGCTTGAACTAAGTGGACAGAGTTGGCAACGCTTGAGACCTCAATGCTGCGAATCTATAATGCTATAGCCACTTGAAAACCGTGGTCTGAAAAGGAGTTTTTCCGGTAGATCAACTAGCACGAGGAGCAGAAGCGCTACAACGGGCTCCGATGGACCGAGGAGATCCAAATTTTCATACTCTTTATTTCGAGAGATCCTCGCGTCCAAACGTGTGTATAGGTATCTTCCTATTTTTGTAGAATTCTTGACAATGAAATGGCCAAATGAAAAAAATCAACCTATGAAGTTACAAGAGCTAAACCAAGGCAGAGTTAGCGATAAAAACGGTGCTTGTGCTATCCTCATGAGAAGGTAGATCTGACTATCACAAAAGTAAGTCAGGGAAAACGATAAGGAAGTTATCGCTGTGTGTTCTCCTCCCGCTCCAATTAATGAGATTTATACAAATCTTTGTTTTGCAATCGTTTGTTTTGCAGCTAAAGTAGTTGCTAACCACTACGAGAGACTATTCACTGATGTAATGGTAAAATAAAAAGGTACGAAACAAGCAGTTTTTAAGATATCAACTGTTGGGGCGGGCGGTCACCCACCAATTTACCAATCAAATTCAGTTTCGTGCGTTTCTCCTGCGACTTTTCAATTATTTTCATTTTTGCGATGGCCAGGGTGATCGTAAATCGGCTTCAACTCGTAGTTAAGAGCCATGATTGACCAGAGGTAATCAGGATGTAATCCCGTTCCTTAGGATCACGTCATAGCCGGTAAATAGGCTGTAGCTACCCCTCTACTTATGCGATGCATGGTTCACTCAGGTCGAAACCCTCCCCCCCCCCCCCCGATGAGTCCGGACTGAACCCGCTTGTCACCTCCAGGGCCGTCCCGGTCGATCCATATGCTTAATGAGGTGAGAAATCGACCCGTTTTCAGAAGTTTCGAATCAAGCTACTCGCGAGATACCCTGCCAAAATCGAGTTACTTGTGGCTTATCTGAGTTTTTAAGTTGCTTGGGAGATTGAGACTTGGAAGTAACTTACATGGCCATAACCATGTTACTCGTAACTTTTGAATCTCGCAAGTAACTTACATTGACCCATTAATCCTCGCAAGCAGATGGCCACGCCGTAATTTGCTTAACTCGTGCACAGTCGGTTAATAAGGCGCCTCATCTCTTTTTCGAGTCCTCATTCGACATTCTAGTGCCGGCCATGGAAGGCGATTCTGAGTTGCTCTCCAGAGGCCAGCATATTTTTGACGGCTGGGGGGACAGGAATATCCTCTCGGCTGGTGGGGGGGGGCGGTTTTTGCCGCGGTCCTCGGGAAGTGTGGATCCTCACCAGGGGTGTGCGGCAAAGGAATTTAAAATTTCGGCAAACGGCAACGGCAACGGCAAACCCCAAAATTGGCCGGCAATCGGCAAGCGGCGAACGGCAAAATCTGTTTTTTGCTATAATACAAACATTTGTTTAGTCGTGTGGTGTTTCATGCAGTATTTACCAGTTACATTACGCCTTGCGTTTCACTAGAATTATAGGAAGAAAAAATCCCGTAAATTAAAAGCTACTTGAAAGCCTCAGGTGGTCAGAGAATGCCAATCTCAAATGAAAACAGCCCACTTCCCGTCGGCCGATTCGGGGTAGTTGACTTCGCGCGGCCCCAATTTTGTGGGCGTGGCACAACGCCCCACTTCCGGCGAAGAAAGAGGTTTTCCCG
The DNA here is from genome assembly GCA_029168955.1 of Aplectana chamaeleonis. Taxonomy (NCBI): domain Eukaryota; kingdom Metazoa; phylum Nematoda; class Chromadorea; order Rhabditida; family Cosmocercidae; genus Aplectana; species Aplectana chamaeleonis. Next base: position 1,236,978 of record JAPDOI010000173.1, read on the forward strand.
TCTTCCCGCAGAGTGTCGGCGGGCAGTCGACTATTCCTGGGGATCATCGAATACTCACTCATCGATTCTCACTCTGATATGAACATTGCACCATCCACTAGAGTGGAACCAGTGAACGATTGCTGAGCAGAGAACGCTGTGTTGAGACTCTTCCCAAAACCCTCGCTGTATGCGACCCTGGCTTTGGGCAGGCGAGCCTCTGTCCGCTAATGGCATCTGCGAATGAGAAGACTGCAACAACCAGTGAGTGTAGGTAGCTTCCCCGTAGAAGCTCACTCCTTACTTGTCAAGAGCAGTTCAAGATGAAGTGCCCAGAAGGGGATTTTTGAAAATTCGTTACAACAGACCTTTATCAAAAGGGTGATTTTCATGTGTGCCGCAAACTGCTTTTTGATTGTCTTCTGTCAGTCATCAGATTGGCCGAAGCGCGATGGCAGAAGGGCCGCAGAGTGCTTGTTCAACGTATAGGGGCCGCAAACGAAACGGCGCTGCCGACTGCCCGCAACCGAACTATTGGCCTTCCGCAGGAGGGGTTACGGGACGTCGGCTAATGGTACTGCGGGAAGTGTGCTGTCTGTATCTGAGACAGCGCTCTGCTATATGTGATCTGTATAAGAGTCACTATCCAGATCAACGAGGCTGGATGATTAGTCGACATTTGTGGCATAAGACAGTCCACACCTAGCTCATGACCAGGGCCGCTCACAATTTTTACTGGAAGTAGCAGATAGTACACTCAGGATTCTCTTTGTCGCTCACTTGATATGATTTCACTTGTGAGGCTACAGAAGTGGAGTGAGATTAGTCTAGTTGTATGCAGTCCTAACAATAAAAGCAAATGCAAAAATTCCGACTGAACGAGCGGGGATGAAGAAACTGCTACGTGCTCGAAGTACATTAAGATTCACAGTTGGGGACAAGTGCGGATCCTTTGTTGTCATGCCCCAAACGTTGGACAAAACAATCACAGCACAAGTCCTCTCGGACTTCACTGTTTACGAGGAATCAACGATGTCGGCCTTCGAAAAATCATGCAGAAGAGTGAAAAGCGCTGTCATGTCAGTGGTGAAAGACCGTATAGGAGTTGCAATGGCAAAACGATTACATGACGCGACGCCGACGTTACCGACGCTCTACACATCTGGTGAAAACGCATAAAGTCCCTCCGACTGCTGATACCATGCTGCTCACTGAGAACGATATTAAGACACGACCAATCATTGCGTCTTGCGGTGGCCCATCTGACCGCATTAGTTGGTTCCTGGTGAAATTACTTTCGCCACTTCTACGATTCGTTGGAGCACATATCCCGAATGTGGATGAGTTCCTCTCATCACTTCGCCGGTGTCCCGTCCCAAGATCAGCGCAGTACGCCAGTTTTGACGTCGTTTCATTATACACGAATGTGAACAATGCGGACGCTGTTGAAGCTGTGCTGTCACTACTCGAAGATCACCATAGTGATGTACCAACCATGGGACTTTCCATCTCGGATATAAGGATCCTAATCGAAGCTGCACTAGGCTGCAACACCTTTGGCTTCAATAACAGACTGTATAAGCAGAAGCGTGGACTAGCAATGGGAAACCGAATGGCTCCACTTTTGGCAATCATTTTCATGGACAAAATAGAGAGATCTTCACTAAGCGTCGACATCCTGTTTTATAAGCGGTACATCGATGACGTATTTGTCGTCGGCACGACCGAGGAAGAACTTGAATCGACATTAGAGAGGTTAAATGCAAAGGATGCTAACGTAACCTTTACCATGGAAGAACCGGGAATAGACGGCTTCTTGCCGTTTCTCAATACAAAGGTACGAATAGCTGAAGGACGAAAAGAACATCTATGGTTCAAGAAAGAAGCATCCACAAATATTTTGTTACATGCAAGGAGCGCTCACCCATTGTACATGAAAGCAAATGTCGTGAAGAATCTAATTAAGACGAAGTCGAAGCTGGGGTCATTTGTTGATCCAGAAGTGGACACCAAGATCGCAGCGATTCTTGACTGCAATGGCTACAATCCTGGAAACATCAGAACATGGAAGCCCTATAGTACACCAGACGGCGTTGCTCTCGTCCAACCATACGTCAATGAGAAATTCGCTCATGAGATAAACGCTGCCGTAAGGGTTTCTCAACTTCCTATTCGTCTGATTTTTCGTACTCCACCGACGCTAAAGGATATTTTAACATCTTCAAGGATTTACGAAAGCAGATGCCGGGATAATACTTGTCGCTACTGTCAATCAGAAAAAATCTGCATGCTTCGTGGCACTGTATACCTCGTCCGCTGCAGAGGATGTGGAGAACGCTATGTAGGTGAAACAATGCGACCACTGAAGGCACGTTTGGATGAACATCGGAGGGCGTTCACTAATCCGGCCTCCTATCCTAACAGCGGTTTCTCGAAACACAGAACATCGAAACATAGCTGTGAGAACGCGCCTTTATTCGATGTATCTGTACTTCATCGGCACTTGATGCAGCCACTGGAAAGAAAGATTATGGAAGCGAGAGAAATTCAGCGCTTACGTCCTGAAATTAATGCGAAGGTGGAGCTCTGCGATTTGATGAGATTGATCACTTGATACCGGGCCTATCCTCCTCGCCCCTCCCTTCCCTTGAGAATTGCCTTAGTGATTCTCATCCTTGAATGTGACTCGTCGGGGTAAGTCCTGCATGACCATATCTGCCGTATCCATTGGCCTACGTTTACGACATTCAGCGCTCGCAACATCCTCGCTGACAACCATTCTTGGATCTGGTATGTATTGCTCATGTAACGGTATCATATCTCTGTAATATGCGTGCATGTTATTGCATTTTTGAAGGTCTGAAGAAGCCATTATTGGCGAAAGCTACCCAAAATTCGAACCATCAAAAAAGAAAGAAATAAAAGCAAACTCCAAATTTCCACGAAGACTCAAGAGCTCCGAAGGGTGCGTTGATTGATTGTCTAGAATGAGAGAATCTGGTGACAATTCGGCTGTTACATGTGACGCGCGCGACGGAAAGCCGCTGCGCTCACGTCACCGCTAGAGCACCGCGTGCATGCGTTTAGCCAGCCGAACTCCTCTTGGGCGCTTACCTTCCTGTGTGTTTGGTCTACAAGCCGGCACCAGACTTATTATGACAACAATATCGGTTAAAAGCGATCAAGAAGTCGCTCTAAACGGTCCCAAACTTAAATGTAGTGTGTTCGCACCAATCACTTCCCTGTGACTACAGAGGAAGTGGGTGGGGCGAGCACACCACGTTCAAGTTTCGGGGCAGTATATGTATTGCAATTATTATAATTTTTTCCTCTTTACCACGTTTCTTAACAAGCTCAGCTCTGCCACTGGGTCAACTCTTCGTTTAATCTATGGATCACGAAATCGAAAATATTATTGAACCTTGCCTCTAATGACCCCTGTGAATACTGTTCAATTAAAAAAAAGCCGGACAAAGTGTTTTCAGATTAATCAACTTCCTGTCCCAATTGTGGCCATCAGCCCACCAACCGACCATAGGTTGACCGATTTATACAATTTCTCAACGGGTTTGTATGTTCAGAAGCAGTGTTCGTGATGATTTTCGTTCCCGAGTTTTCCACTCAAAACAATGCATTGGCAGGCAAGTGTCGCCGAAATTACGAAGAAACAGCGAGAAACGCACTAAAACGTCATTCCAGCGAGATTAATCTCTGGCCTGGACTATTCCAATTTTATGAACATGTTCACGGTGGTTGTCAACGATAAAAAATGGGGCTAATGAAAAACGGAAGAATATTCTAGGCAGAATAGTATTAGTTAGGGTCTAAAGAAAGTACGAAGCAACAGAGAGTAAAGCGTTGAAAAAGACGGTACCACAAAGGATTTCATTGTCACAACGAATAGTTCCTGTGAAACTTATTAGGCGTGGTGCGATTTGAGATTTTATTGCCCTTGTGGTGCGTTTTTCTCGATTTCTTCGTGATTTCACTTCTACCCAGGGGTCAAACAATCTAATCAGCAATTAATTTCAAAATCAAAGATTATCGTGAACATGACCTTTAAATGGCTGCTTTCACTCTGCAACTTTGATATCACTTGGTAATCGTGGAACTTGGAGAAATCTGAATGCTTCTTGAAAAGGGTTTTTTTTGCAATTTCAGCATTTCTAAGGGGTTAAGAGTTTGATAAATGAAAAAGGATATTTGGAAGCCCATAAACTACTTAGAATTTGAACGAACTTCTCTGATTACTTCGTCAAGGGTTTATAAGAGAGTTTATATTCTCACCATTTATCAATTTAATGGGTACAATTACACATTACATCGGCTGGAACTAGTCAAAAAAATCATTTGTAGCAGCTCCGAATTGCTGACCAATACAAAAACTTCCATTAGGGCAAATCTTTTTGTTTTATCATACTTTTGCCGACAATTTGCCGTTTAAGGCGAAAATTTCGGAAAAAGGCAACGGTAAACCCCAAAGATGGCCGGCAAACGGCAATCGGCAAACGGCAATTGCCGCACACCCCTGATCCTCACCGTAGACCTTTGCGGAGATTACGCCCTTGTACTGGACCGGGGCGGGTCTCTCTCTGTCGGAGACCGCGGCAATCGCGCACACGGGATGCCGTACCGATTTCACCTACATTTTAGAAGTAAGTTAAATGATACTTCTGGGTGAGTTACCTGTAGACTAGAAGTAAGTTACTTGTGACATAAAAGTTACTTGCGACATTAGGCAAGTTACTTGTGACATAGAAGTAAGTTGCATGAAGACTTCACGTAACTTACTCAAAACAACATTTAACTTGAATCAAAACCTGTGCGTCGTCAGCAGTGCGCTCGAGTGCGCCAGCCTAATCGATAGGCATGCAGCCGACTATGAGGGAAGGAGGAGGACGGCGCTGGATCACTAACGACGAGAGAAGACGGCGTTGGATCATTAGGGACGGGAAGGCGGCGCAGTCCGGCCTTCGGTCGGTTACGACGGGGGCCTTGCCGGCACATAACTGTCGGTTTAACTCGATGATCTGGAACCTTCCACCCCCCCCCCCCCCCCGCAGCTCTCCTTGTCCCGTCCTGCCTCTCGCTTTGGTCTTTCACACAGTCCTGTTAACCAATCTCTTAGATTCCCAGTTATATATATATATATATATATATATATATATATATATATATATATATATATATATATATATATATATATATATATATATACACACAAGCAATCATTGCTTATCCATATCTGTTTCTGCAAAAACAAGAAAACACATTTCACTTTAAATGAGAGGAGCATGGTGTTCGGCTACTTCCTGTGCATATTAAAGTTCGGGAACGGAAACTGGCCGGCTGACCGACCAACATCATGCTCCCTTCACTCTATAGGGGTCTGCAGTGTTACAGCGGCTGGCGAGTGGTCGTCGAGCGTCAGCCTTGACGTGGCGACAAAAATGCTATCTAACACTGTTGTCGCGGTGTCGGTTGCCGCTCGCTGGCAGTGACGCACGACCGTCGCGGCGTTAAAACACTGCGATGCACCCTCGTTGCCCTTCACGTTGCGTCGGTCACCCCCATCGCTGAACGTAATCGATATTGCACCACACAGCGTTGTTCGTCGCTTCGGGCAAGTCCGCGACTTGAACTCTGCAGGCCCCTTATGATGAGCCTATTAATATCCTTAGAAAATAAGTGACGAAAACATGGTTAGCAGGTTCAAAAAAGTCCTCGGTAGTGCTCTTCTCTCCAACTTGCATTCGTCATTTGTGTACTCCTCGTCAACTGCAATGTTTCGCCATAAACCTAACCGATGTGCTCGTCTAGATGTCAACATCCATGTTTGCAATAGTGGATTATCCTTATGAGAACATTCATTTTAACGACTTGGTAAGGTTTGAGTTCCATTTCTGTGATTGAGTGCTCGGAGGTCTACGAACTTTAACACCTCAAAATTGTGTTCGTAGCAGGATATGGAAGGGGCTCATGAGTCCAATACTAATTTTCAACTTAACGTATGCAGGAGCCCCAAAATTCTGCGAACATCAGCAACTGATCTTGAAACAAAATTCTGAGTTTGCGGTCATGCTCAACATCGAGGTCTAGTGAGATTACTACATCCCCAGACCTACATTCCCATCAAGAGAACTCAACAATCATTTTAGTCGCCTTTGAACCTGCGGATTGCAAAAGCGGTTGTCTGCAACTGTGGACAGAAATTTTAATCCGATATGGTCATTAATTGCAGAGTTCGGCTCTAACGACCTGGCTGGCCCATAGATCAGCTTAAGGATGGAGTTCAATAAACTCTCCGTTGCAGAGCTTCACTGAGATTTTGGAAACAACCTGCACCACGCATCTAGAATACCGTAGCTGACAAACGTAAGGTGCGTCCGAATCAGAATGGCGGCCCATGCGGCCGGCGTGCTTGGCAGGCGGCTATCGCGTTCGCCGCTCTCGGACGAGCATGCGAAAAGTTCCCACCGCCATCGACTACGAATGGGGCCGGCACCGGCTGCCAGCAAGCACTGCGCCGATCAGGGGTGTGCGTAAATGAAATTTTAAATTTCGTAAATCGTAAAACGTAATTACGACAAAACCAACAAAATTCGTAAATCGTAAATAGCAATCAAGAACAATAAGCACTAAAAATATAATTACTACGGTGAAACAAGAGAAACTACGTTCTGTCCACTGTTTCACGTACTAAGTACATATTGGGTTGCCTTCAGTATTTGACAGCTAACCATGTTTAAGGGGTATGGTACACTTCGTCATGAGCGACAGGCATGAAATCTAGCACGAATCGCGCGGGACCTGCATCGGTTGCCGTAGAAAAACATTTATGGCGCGTCAGCCGCAGCGACGTGTAGCGTAGGGCTGACTAACTGCAAATGTGCCGAAGCCTGTCGCTGTGCAGCGCACTGTGAATGCGACAGGTTTAAAGGCACAATACACCCTACGATATGAATTTCGAGATTTTCATGTATTTGTGTAGAAGACCCCTCCTGTATAACACATGCCGAATTCGAGATCTCCATTCCTCCAAATAAGCGAGATATAAGCGACCACCACAGGCCCGGCCCCCTTCGCTCACCACCACAGGCCCGGCCCCTCACAGACTTTCGAACTCGATAGCAGCCCGATGTATGGATGAATTCCAACAAGTCTTCGTTCTTCAGCCCATTGTCGGGCTGTCTCCTTATCCTGGCTCATTCTCGCGCAACGATTGCGAATGAAGAGAAATACAGGCCTGAGACAACTCGTCCACCAATTTTTCATTCTCAAAATCTAGGCATCTTTGAAGAGCCATAACTCTGTTCAAAGGGGGTCTTGAACGATTTTAGAGATACCCCTGTGATCAGTGTGTGACTCTCTCCAAGACAAGCATAAAATCTCAAAATTAACTTTTTGGGTGTCCTGTGCCTTTAAAGGGCGGGAGCTGCAGAGCAGGGATGTGCGTAATAGAATTTTTGTAATTCGTTAGTCGTTAGTCGTTCAACCGGCCAAAACCCTCGTTAGTCGTTAGTCGTTAATCGTTAGTCGTTAAAAATCTAGGCTCTGAAAACTAGCCAAGATGAGGCGGAAAAAAGCCCTTATGAACAGAAAACAAGGAAGGCATGAATAGATGTATGTTTTCCAGACATTCATAGTGATTAATGACACAAATCACTCCTTGTTAGAGAACTACAAACCTTAATATATATAATTGAAAATATGCACGAAAGCCCAATACTCGAGAGTACGAGTTCATCGATGTTTGTTTTTTTTTCGGTAAGAAAAAGAACAATTTGGGAAACCGAGAAAATCTTGAACTCTTTCCAGTGTAAAATTTGCTATTCTGCGCTATATGATGATATTTGAAATCTACCCGGTGGTGACCACGCGGAGAATCGCACCGACTTAGCAGTGATTGTGCTTTGCTCAGGAGCGCTTGCGTGCTTTTAAGCTTGTTCCCTTAAGGGCACAGAACACCCTCAGATATGGATTTTGAGATTTTCATGTAATTGTGTAGAAGACCCCTCCTGTATAGCACGTGCCAAATGCGAGATCTCAATTCCTCCAAATAAGCGAGATATAAGCGACCACCACAGGCCCGACCCCTTAGCAGATTTCCGAGGTCGATAGCGGCTGAATGGATGAATGAATTCCAGTAAGTTGACGTTCTTCAGTCCACTGCCGGGCTGTCTCCTTATCCTGGCTCGCTCTCGCGCAGCGATTGCTAATGAAGAGAAATACAGGCCTGAGACAACTTGTCCACCAATTTTTCACCCTCAAAATCTAGGCGTCTTTGGAGAGCCATAACTCTGTTCAAGGGGGGTCATGGACGATATCAGAGGTACCACTGGGATCAGCGTGTGACTCTCTCCAAGACTAGCGTGAAATCTGAAAATAAATTTTTTGGGTGTCCTGTGCCTTTAATGGGGAAAGGTCGGAAGAAGTTAGCACCCAAGTGAAAATTTCACCCACTGAGATGTCCCAACCCCACATTATAGAAATCCCATATCTCGTTGGACAGTCGTGGCCTGCAGGCACCGCTCCACAGTATCACCTCTGATAGTGCCCTGTGGAAAAAACTCCGCTGGAGCAGGTAATGTTTCATGAGTGGTTCAGCGAGTGTACCTTAGAGTTTTGCGCGACCGACGCGAAATCGCAGAAGCGCTGCTCCGGAGTCCGGACCTTGCGCAATGTTGGGTTGAGGTCAAAATGGGGGCGGAGTTTCAGAACTGCGAAGCAGTGTCAGTAGAAATAATAAATACTGAAGGCTATGGTTATTTCGTACCATTTACTTAGAACATCCAACAGTGCAATATGTTTCAATCCTGGTGTAAGAATTGGCTTGGAGTGCGATTTGAATGACTATTGACTTTCTAACGAATTTTGGGATTGCTTGCGAAAATATTTTAGTCGTTAGTCGTTAGTCGTAACACCGAAAAAGCCCGTTAGTCGTTAAATTCGTTAGTCGTAATTACGCACATCCCTGCTGCAGAGCCAAGCCACCGTGTCTCGTAAAAGTATACCATACCCTTAATGGGACCGTCTTACCCGTATTTCTCTGCTTACCCTTGCCACTCATTCCACATCTCCTTCCCAGATCTTAAGAAATCCGCAAGTCCGATTCAGCTGTCCGCGTATCAGCTGGGCAAAGGGTACACAACCATAATAGTAATGCCTCTCCCGTTGTAAGCGTTGAGTCAAAATTACAGTAATTGAGCGATTCTCATCAGCCGAATTTGAGAACTCCTCCCATTTGCTAGCGGAACCGCAACACCCATTATACAGTCGGTAGGGATCGCAGTCATATGCTGTACATTGTGTACTTCGGGTTCCCTACTGAAGGTTTGCTAAAACTCGGTGCTTATACGTTAAAAACATGGCATCATGCTTGCGCCGACCTTCAATAGAGATCGGCAAGTTTATGTCCGACCCGTGTCTTCTTCTTCTTTGCAGCCACAAAGAGAGTATTGCTATAGGCCCAGAAACTGGGCTACCAGCGTCGGATTCGTCCAAACGTCTATGGGAGTTAATGTTGTGGGTTTTTTTTGGACAGTTTAATAAGTGTAGGGTATTGTGGCCAGGACCACCACAGTCCGGGCAAGCGTCGGCAGTGCTACTGTCGATTCTGATCGCATAAGACTTCAGGAACGTTGAGTGCCCTCAGCGCAACGATGCAAGAGTGCATCTGGCACGTCTACTCAGCTTAGACTCAGATTCAGAGACTCGAGGCGGCACAGTACCCAAAAACTGGATGGATAGCCACTCTCTCCAGGTACCCTCGGACGAACCGGGTGTGCTCCTCGCGCAACAGACGGAAGCGTTCTTGATGTGAATCGTGCCATCTTTGCAGATTGACTTTATTTGAAGCATCGGCGAAGGGTTTTCTGATGTCTCTCTCTCTCTCTCTTACAGGTTCAAGTACTCTTCAAGATGGGTGGTTGCGCAGTTTGATGATGTTGATGTGCAGCTGCTGGGCCTGGAGCTGACAATGCTCCTTCACTGGTAGTACCCGGGTTTCGGCGTGAAGATGTCCAATGGGTGAACTCCTGGCACACCCAGTGGCGATCCGAAGAGCAGCGTCCGATCCATGCCAACTCTATATTATCTAGAGCACAGTTCGGTTGCCAAGCACAGGCTTTTTTATCGTATATCCCCTAAAACGCTTGCACAATCGTAGCTTTATTGTGACGATACTGTATAGTTAGGTCCGTAGCTTGTTTCCTCGAAAAAAAAACATTTAAATTCAAACCGCGGCTGGCGCGGTGGTTTAAATCTCACCAGCGGCTGGCTGGTAAAAACCGCGGTTTGAATATAAATGTTTTTTCTTGAGGAAACAAGCCACGGACCTAACAACAGATTATCAAAGGAAACGTAAACACAGAAAACCGCTTCCAAATTTTTGCCGCTTAGTGTAATTTAGTCCCCATATCCTCTGTTTCCGAATGAAATTTATTTCCGTTCATCGCGTGCGTCGGCGCGGGTATGCTGCGTCTCCTTCTGCCCATACTTTCTCGTTGTCTCTACCCCCGCTCCGCACAAGCGCGCGAGGGAACAGAGTAAATTTGACTCGGAACCAGAGGTTAGTTAAGGAATGTAGCCAACGCGCCCCACCGAAGCTCGCATTTGTGAGAGATAACGATTTCAGAAAAAGGGCGAAGATGAGCGTTCAAACTAGCACTCACGCCTTTTCTGAGTGTCCGTTTGGTGCGGACGGAGAGAAATTAATTAGAGGAAACGATTTTTAGCTTCACACTTTTGGGATAAAAAACGAACGCTCCTCGCGATGAGTTTTGTAGACTCTGAGTAGCCGTGATCTACTCAAAAAACGGGCCAGGAACACTATTTGAAGCAATTTTTCGATTGATTAGACTGCTTTGCTCGATGTTTTGACGCTAATTTAGTAATTGGAATCAGGAAAGTTGATCTCCATGAGAAACTCGGAAACAAAGTTTCTCGTGAAGAGTGATTTTAGATTGCACTGCGTCGTAGGCGACAGCTAGTCAGAAGTGCGTGGTGGGCAATGCGGATCTGTAATCCAGCGCCTCCAACTCCGACCGTGTGTCCCGCGTTATAATGATAGAACCACGTTAGAGAATGGTAAAGCGATCGTGCTGTGTAATCACACGCTTGGATTGGCCCCATCTCCTGACTAAAAACATTAGTATCCGCAAAGTCGGATTAGAGCAGGTTTACGAAAAATTACGATTTACGGTCCAAAATGTCGTAAATCGTAAACCGTAATTACGAGAACAAAAATACCGTAAATCGTAAAATCGTAAATCGTGAATCGTAATTACGCACATCCCTGGCGCCGATCAATCAGCTCTGCAGATGGTGGGAGAGGGCACGGCCGTCGTCGAAATCCAACACTTGTCCGAGGGCGGCACATGCGAGGCCGCCTGCCAAGCACGCCGGCCGCGTGGGCCGCCATTCTCATTCGGGCACACTTTAGGGAAAATTCGCGCACTGTGATTAGAGAAAATAAATAACCGCGCTCGAATTTATACTTCATCGCATGATGAAACAACTTTGCCCAAACGAGTGGTGTCATCGTAAAGTTTTACGAACTTTCTCGAAATGTTTTGAACCATTAGGTTGCACTGAAGAGAACGGTTTTTTTTCAAAATTCAGATAAGATTGGAGCACTTTATAGCAAGTTTTAGGCAAAAGTCGCAATTGTTGACAACTTTGCCCATTTCGCCCCTTTTTCCCTATGTTAGCAGCGGTATTGTACCTTCAGCGGTTGAGTAGTTACAAGCAAAAACTGGTATTTCATTGATTGAAATCTTATGAGGAATCATGAGAAAAAATTTGTAACTCTAAGACACTATTCGACGAAGAGTTTACGAGTAATCCGTAAAAACAAACTTCGATAGATGTCTATCTGCGACGGCAATTAAGCAGCGAGACAAAAAGTGATTACTTCAAAAATCAGTGCGAAAGTATGTAAGAAGTTGAAAGACTGCGAATGGATAGGGAGAAATACAGGACTGACTCGCCTAACCAAATTTTCGCCTTAGAAATCTAGGCATATTTCAGAGTCCATAACTAGTTCGTAACTTAGAATGATTTAAAGGCAGTGGTCGCGATCAAATATGCTTGTCGTCTTTTTCTCCCCAAATCCTTTCCTGGGTCTCGAGTAGTAGGACCTGTAAGAAAAAATCGCGAAAAAACCACTGTTTTGGGCCAAATTTGAAACCTGAACTTTCTTGTCTTTTGATGGTGGACGAGCCCTCTCCACATCATCGGCATCGATGACCTCTTATATCAAGAACATCAGCTAGCTTGAAATTGAATGTCAATCAATGAACCTTAGAATTTATGTACACATCCAGTCAAAAATATTGACTGAAGTGATGCTTTCATTATTCAACTGTTTTTATTCGTTAAATTTGCATTTATTTCGTCCTCTGAATGTCGATGATTTTTGACTGCTCGGCATGAGACTGCGATCTGTTTCGTCATCGCTGTGCACGTGTGCACGAACTGGCTTCTTTGGGCCCTAGAAACTCTAATTCTAGACCGTTTTTCACCGCGCTACCTTCATAGTTTTTCAGCTGTTTTTGATCTAAGCTGATTTTTGTAGTTTTTTCGATAACGATTTTCATCGTGACCACTGCCTTTAAGGGAAACCATTAATGAGTGATTGTCTTCTAGATGAGCATAAAAACCGGAAAATGAGTCCTTGGGTGTCCTATGCCTTTCAAAGCAGTGCCCACGAACCAGGGATGTGCGTAATTACGACTAACGACTAACGAATTTAACGACTAACGGGCTTTTTGGGTGTTACGACTAACGAATAACGCCTAACGAAAATAAAAATATTTTCGTAAGCAATCCCAAAATTCGTTAGAAAGTCAATAATCATTCAAATCGCGCCCCAACCCAGGGATTACACCAGGATAGGCATATTGCGCTGTTGGTTGTTCTAGTTGAATGGTTCAAGAATACTGTGCTTCTCTGGGCCAAATTCCGGTCCGCAATTACGTCTCGACACGCTTTGCGGCCGCACGCGCTCGAATCAGTCGGGTTTCCAGCGCCAAAGCCGACTCCATGTGGCTTTTTTATACAATTTTCTTCAATTTTCATTAGTTTCCACTTTCCAAAACCCACCTAGAGTCAGCAGATCGGCGGCTGCGGCGCTGGAAGCTCTTTCGACTCGGAAGCGTGCGGCCGCAAAGCGTGTCGAAACGCAATTGCGAACCGGAATTTGACCCAGATAAGCACAGTACCCGTAGCTTTCAGTGTTAATTATATCTACTGACACAGCTTCGCAGTTCTGGAACCCCCATATTAAAATCTCAACGGAATGTTGCGCAAGGTTAGGCGCAGAATTATGCGACTTCGTGTCGGTCGCGCTACTTTATGGTAGGCTCACTGAACCAGTTCCGGCACTGACCGGCTCCAGCGAAGATTTTTGCAGAGGGCAATATCAGAGGTGATGAGATAAAGCGGTGCCTGCAGGCCACAACTACAGGAACGGTATCCGATGATTGGATTGTAAAGGGTGCCGTCCTTCGATATTCAGTCATACATGTGAGATATGGGGTTTCTATACATAGAACGGTGCTACGACCTCTCAGGGGTAAAAATTCCACTGCTAATTTCCGACCTTTCCACATTATGGGAACAAGCTTTAAACCACGTAAGCGCTCGGCTCGCGACGCTGAGCAAGGAACATTTCGTGCAGAGTCGGTGCGATTCTCCGTGTTGTCACTATCGGGTAGATCTCAAATAGCATTATGTAGTGCAGATTGGCAAATTTTGCATTGCAAAAAAAAACAGAGTTCTAGATTGTCTCGGTTTTCCATTTTGTTTCTTTTGTAACCGAAAAAAATTACAAAAATCGATAAACGCACACTCTCGAGTATAAGGTTTCGTGCAGCGATGTCCGAGTGGTTATGGAGATATTTTTATTTCTGTATATACAGACTCGCAGTTTGAACTAGGTTCTCTGACAAGGAATATTTGTATCTTTAATGGCCATGAATGTTTCGAAAAACATATATCTCTTCATGCCTTCCTTTTTTCAATTCATAAGGGTTTTTCCTGCCTCAGTTGCGCTTGTTTTCAAAGCCTAGATTTTTAACGACTAACGATTAACGACTAACGACTAACGAGGGTTTTGGCCGGTTGAACGACTAACGACTAACGAATTACAAAATTTCTATTACGCACATCCCTGCCACGAACGTGCAGGATGTATAAGTTGACTTTAGATCGAAAGAACTCTGCGGAGGAAAGTTCTTCGAAAAAGTACGTTTCGTACAAGGTAGCCTGTAGATCTGTAATTGTTGCTAAGAGGTGATCAACGGAAGTGAGACCTAAAGAGCTTGTGGAAGACACATCGTTCATATACAAATGAAAGAGGTTGCTTGAACACACAAAGAAATCGGAGGAGCTTCGAAAAAGATTATTGCATGCACTTCCCACCATCGCGACGGATGCAAGATCCATTAAAATGCCGAAATGATCCTTTACATCTGCAGACACCGTGGAAACAAACGGAATGATCGGCTTCGCATCCAATTAATAGGTTACTGTTGCATATTCCGCCGATTTCTCCAGGGGGAATAGCAGACGAGAACCGCGATAAAGCTAAACGAGTACAAATTAAGGTACTTTAAACATCACCAATCACAGGCGATAGACTCGTCCTCGAAGAATTTATTGAAGTAGTATTCCATTAAGAAGGGAAACGAATAAAAACAGATTCCAGGCAAATAATCTTGCATGGAACATTTTGTGGCTGGGCCTCCTAGATATATTTTTAAAGCTTATCAAGAGAAAGCTTGATTGTCAGAAGTCAAAAAGAGGGTCCGTCAAAACAAGAAAACGAATGTACACTCTTTCGTTTCAAATACAAATATAGACAACATTTGTGACTGACGAAAAACTTACCGTATAATGAAAGAAAAGCCCAATATAGATGCGACATTCTGGCGGAATGAATTTCTGTTGAAGAGGCTGGCTACTCTCTGACTACGAGCTCTATGATGGGGTCAGGCAAATAATATTGGATGATTAGCCACTGTTTGAACACCTAACACAACACTAAACGCAGCGAGTATTTGGCTCAAAGACGAAAATCGTACACTCTTTGATCCCACAGATTCTAGACTGCAGATGCTGCTGTCTTCTCATTTCAACTAACGGCGAGTGATTGAACAAGGAGTTGTTAGCACTGAGTATTCACTGATTTGCATGAAGCAAGTATCCAATCAAAAACTCCTTGAATCAAAAATGAATCACATGTGTTGACTAAAAGGCACACAAAGAAGAAATAATGGGAATGCACAACAGTGTCGAGGATTTATATGTAGGAGTACTCAAGTATGTGGAAATGGTCGAGAATAACTTCTTCCAACGTAAAGATCAGGATTCAACGTGTGCGTTTTGAATACCCGTACAAAGTTTCTAAGCTGGAGGTACAAGTGGATGCGGGCTCCCAACAAATTATGCGGCCCATTTTTTTTATTCATTAAACGTCTCCTCAGAAATAAACCCAACTTCAGAGCTTGTTAGCGTTTCTAAAAGGAACCTGAGGGGTCCTCGAATTTCTCGAAACAAGTTTATGCGCACCACTGTTCGAGACAGCCTCATGTGTGCTATTTTTTCCACTTCCCGAACACTGTCAAGGCTTGAAATTTGAAAATTGTGTGCTCCTTGAGATTCGCTATCGACCTATGCATATTTTACAAACCTTTCTCATGAATCGATATAAATGATACAAGTGTAGTCAATGTTCGTGTATCACCAACAGGCAACATTAGGGTGTTACGAAAAACTGTTTTTCGGGTTTGGATCAAGACTGCTGTCTAATTGTTTTTCATAGTGCTCATTACTAAACCGGGGTCTGTTCTTCGATATTCTCAGGTACACTGTAGGTTCTGGTCGGTGTAATATTATCCAGCTGGTGTAACCTACCTTAAAGGCAGTGATTGCGATTAAAAAAAAATTAAAAAACCAGGAAATCCAGCTCGATACGCGAACGGCTAAAAGGCTACAAAAGTTACGCGGTAAGAAACTGGCCTAAAATAGAGTTATTAGTGTCCTCGCTGCCCATTCATGCACACGTGCACAGCTTCTCCCAAAAAGACCGCAGTCTCAAATGTCTAAAGCCAAAATCCATCGACATTCACCGGCAGAAATAAACGTAAATGTAGGTACTAAAAACAGTTTACCCATGTAACCAAGCACTCCATTCAATGCTCTAAGTAGATGGGGACATGATCATTCGATCAGGCCAGTCTTAAAGGCACAGTCCAACCTCAGAATCATTCTTCTGTTGTTCCGCCTATGTTGTAAACGGTCCTACGCTGATCCCAATAATATCTCTGACATTGTTCAAGACCCCCTAGGAACGGAGTTATGTTCCCTTGAAAACTGAGCAGCGGAACCAGGGTGGGCGAGTTGTCCACGACCTGTCCCTTCCGTCGTTTGCTAACCGGTGTATGCGAGCGTACCCGAACAAAGAAAGAGACTGAAAGTGAAGGGAAGAACAGGGCTACTGATCGAAAACCATCGCTCATCTCGCCATTGTTGAGCTCTAAAGATCGTAAAAGGGGCGTGCCAAAGTGGGTTCTCAACTCAACGCCCCAGGGTGGCTTCCTCCTATATTTATTTATTTATTTATTTATTTATTTATTTAATATTTATTTATTTATTTATTTATTTATTTATTTATTTATTTATTTATTTATTTATTTATTTATTTATTTATTTATTTATTTATTTATTTATTTATTTATTTATTTATTTATTCTGTACGATGCTTAAGCAAAACCGTGAGGAAAGTTGAATTAAAAAGAATAATCTACTAGCCAGTTGTGAAAGCATATATTGGTAAGAGCAAGAACACAGGAAACTTAGAGAAAAGTAAACCAAGACCGGGTTACGCGAACTGCATCAACACTACTCAGGCTCAGGTCCGAAATGTACCAGAGCTTTACCAGAAGTTTCCCAGTGATTACTGGTTAACGTGAAAATTATCACAAGTTTACGAAAGTTTACGGAAAAATAACTGGAGAATACCCCGTAATCTTCGGATAGATCTCATCCTGTCAGATTATCGGACATTTACTACAAGATTTCTCCGTAATTCTCCAGAAACTCCTCGTAATCTTCCAGAAAAGTTGTGAAATCGGTCAGATCCAGGAAATAACGCCTTTCAACCCGAATTTGTCATTGGGAAGCTCCAAGCGACGCTGAAAACGCATGTACGCACGCATGTACGCTACTACCAGCAATAGCACGCGCGCTTCCAGTCGCACGTGGACCAGCTTCATGCTTAGCACGACTGGCCACGCTCTGGAGTGCCCAACATACATTTCTACCGAAAATCGATTAGCCTACGCATGGGTGCGGTCGCGCATCGCGGGAGTAATGAAAGCGGCCGTACACTCACCCGCATGCGCGCACCGCGCTCACATTCACACACGTTCGCGAAAATACATGTACGCGCTTGCGCGCCTATATACAAGTACGCATACGAACGCTCGCGTATACATGCACGCGCATGGCGCCCATGTAAACGCATGCACGTCCAAACACGAGCAATTACAAGCGCGCTCTCGAAGGTTATTGCGCTCGCTTATACACTGGGAAACAGGCATGCATGAATGCATCATCGGGCTATCACGCGTACCCGTATATGCCCGCACACTCGAGAAAAAATGCTCTCGCACGTGCGCGCATTTACTCGCGCACACAAGCACAAGCGGGTTCTTGCGCTCCTGCGCGCATACGTTCGCACGTGTTTGTACACGCACGCACCCACGCACCGTCTAAAATTTATGCGCGTGCATGTGCACGCTTTTGATGTGGCACACACGCCTGCACAAACACAAGCACATCATCGCACTATTACGCGTATACGTTTACGCATCCACGAGAGCACAATTTCTCATGTGCATGCACGCGCCCGTGTGCGTATTCACAAGCGCACGCAAATTACGAGAAATCTCGGAGATCTTGCCCGTAGACATTTGCACGCTAATGTACACGCACGCATACTTGCGTCCGTCCTTACATATGCAAGCGCATGCGCGAGCCTAAACAGTAGCACATGCATACACGAAAACAAGCACATCATCGCACTCTTACGCGTGGACGTATACTCGCGCACACGATTGCTCATGCAGGGGCACGCGCATGCACAAGTGTTTCACAAACACACAAACACGAGCCTTTCCTTAAGCTTCCGCGTGTAGACATCTGCGCGCATTGATTTACGCATGCGCACGCGCTTCCGTCTGTACATCTGCACACACGAGGAACACTACGCCCAAACACGAGCACATCATCGCGTACACATATACGCGCACACACACACAAGCCAGCACAATTGCTCATGCACGTGCATGGGCACATGTTCGCTCGCGCACACAAACGAGCGAATTCTAGCGCTCCCGCGCGTGTATGTTTACACACGCATACGCTAGCCCATTTGCAAGAACGCGCGCCTATACAATGGCGCACACGTGTGCGTAAACACAAGCACATCATCGCGCTCAAATCTGCGGACGTATAAGCGCACACGCACGAGACCACAAATGCTCAGGCACATGTGGGCGCAAATAAGCGTATTACGCGCAAACAATCACGAGTAAGCTCTTGCGCTCCTTGTGTGTGTAGGCACACGCACGCACACGCGCGCCTGTGTGTATACCTGCGCGCGCAAGGTTCGTATGTACACGCGCGCACGTAAGAACCGACGCGCAACTACGCGCACTCGCAGGGGCTCTTTCACTCTCATGTGCGCGCCTAAGCAGAATGTACGTACGCGTGCGCAAACTCAAGAACATCATCGCGCTCTTATGCGTGCCCGTCTACGCATACACCCATATACATAAGCACGCGTATACTTATACACATTCATACACACATGCACGCGTACACAAACGCTAGCATAACCCTTCGTGTAAACAGTTGCGAGTATATACACGCAAACGCGTGCGCGCACATGCGCACGCATGTATGCTCTATTTTGAAGCCGAAATTGCTCCTCAGCGTGTTTGTGCCGGTCGAGTGGAGATACAGTTAGAAAGTATGGGGGAGAAGGATAAGCAGTACACGCGCGCGATAAACGGAATTAAGATTCACTACAGCATCAGGGATATGTTCGCACACGTGTGGTCACGTCAGCGACCCTTATGGACGTGTCAACACACGCGCGATTACGTCATCGACGACGTCTCGTTCATGTTTCCCGATGTCTCGCCATTCCTTTTTTTGCCTTACTTTTGTATTCCTTCGTATACCTTCTTCCATTTGAATATTTTACGGATAATTACTCGACTCAGCTCTTGGTCTGATCATTCCTTCGGATTTATTTTCTGGGTTTCGTCCATTTGAATTCTAATTTGAATTTTTTGGCTTTCTTTTTCGAAACTGGAATCTTCCGGTTTTCTAGATTTTTGATTTTTTTTGGGATTCCAAATCATTTGCGTGCGAATATTCGGTTTATCGGGAAATTCATAATATTTGGTATTTCGGTCAGCTTCGATTTGTTGAAATTCGCTCCGAAATTGCTTAGTTTGATTAGTCGTATGTGACAATTCATTGGAAACCCTAGTATTTTTTTCACTAAAAGTGGAGTGGTTATTCAGATATTCGTTCGATTGCTGTCTTAAAACAAGTAGTTTACAGATTTTCGAGTGTATTCATTCAAACGGGAAAATTGAGGTCTGGAATTCAAAGAAAAATTTTCCTTTAGAATTTCAAAAAAGTCCACACATTTGACGAAAAAATGTATATTCTGAATTTTCGATAGGGTAATTTCAAAAAATTCTTTTTGAGACACTCGTCCTGATATGAAAAAAAATGTGAAACTTTTCAACCTTGCACTCATTCCTAAAACTGTTTCAAATACCCGCGTAATGGTGCTCTGAAAAGTTTTGGATTAAACGGCGAACAACCTAGTCTCCGTGTGCCGCGACCGAAAGTAGAAAGGTGGTGATCTGTCAGATCTTGCACTGTGATCAGCTAATCGATGTCCATCTTTCCGTAGCCTTCGAAATAAACATCACTACTGTGCTCTTCAGCGGAAACGTTTAAAGGCAGTGTTAACGATGATCTTCGATTTTGACATTAATCCCTAAATCGATTGTTTGCCCCCCCCCGAGTAAAACTGGGATGACGAAGAAACCGAGAAAAACGCACCAAAAGGGCACGAAATCCTTTACTCTCACCCCGCTTCTTTACTTTCACAGGAACTGTTTGTTGTGACAATGAAAACTTTTGTGAACCCGTCTTTTCCAATTCTCTATTTTAAGTTGCTCTGTTCTTTCGGGTGTTTCCAAATAGACACCCCTGCAGAAACGTACAACCGTCAACTAGGAAGCACTGTCTGCAGGCACCAACGAATCACGCCATTCACGCGCAAAAAAATTTTACTTGAGGCAGTGATGACCGCCGGTTTTTCTAATTTTTTCGTGTTTTCTCTTTGATTGTATTTTGTTTCTTCTGCTTGGTTACGAAGGAAAGTAGTGTTTTTAGGGGTTTCAGCGCTGATTAGGGTGACGAAATCCTGATTTGATGCCAAAGAATAAACGAAATATCATTTATGATGATTTTTCATTTAATCGTTATTCCTTACCCTTATCATTTACACCAAGCAGAAGATACAAGACTATAGAAGAGTGGAAGAAACGGCGAAACATCAAAAATATGACATCGATCATGCCTTGAAGGCTGGAAGAATAGAAAAGCTGGAGGGACGTTGTTTTTTTATTCAGTGTTTATAACCGTTATTAGGTACAAAGCTGCACCGTCCAATTAGAATTTCCTCTGATTCGCACCTCCCGGAATCGCTAGGGTAAAAGATTAGTCCACACCCGGGGTTTTTCTTAACTGCCGCCGTCCAATTTGGATCTCCCCTGACCAGTTCGGAATTCTCCTGATTCGCAGTCCAACTCGGGTTTCTACGATTGGCCCTTATTGAAGAATGGTACTTCAATATATAAGACAATTCACCCTAAAATTTTCAAGGTCTGAAAAACTGATTACATGGTTTGATTCTGCGCGTCAAATTTCTGTATTGAACGCTTCAGGATGAAAAAAGTCATTTTGCTTACTACAAGGTTAGATGTGTCATAATCTGAGCATTTCCTCCCTAATACGTTGATACAAGAGTAATTCATGATGATTCAGTGTGGAACAAACTCTTCTGTGCTAGAAATCCTCGAAAACAACTTCCTATCCAGTGACCTCGTATTTCGAAAAATGCGCGTATGGTATGGTGCACGTGGGCCGTAGCTGCGGACACATCGGAATTGACGCTTGCACATTTCTGCAGGGGTGTCCAGCTGCCGACAGCCTGTTCTTTCCTTCTGACCCTAACTATTACTGTTTTACCCTTCGTAAATTTGGTAAACCTTGGTTGCCAACGCATTGTTTTAAGTTTTTACTCGGAAACGAAAATCATAGTCAACCCTGCCTCTGAAGGCTTTTCTCAGATATTGTAACCATTAAATCAAAAATAGAAAAAACATTCGCTAATTTACAAAATAGATATGTATTACAAGGTGCACACCCACGCCGCTTCGCGGCGTACTTGTAGGCGTGTAATTTGACGCATAAAATGATAGAATCATTGTCAATGAGAACTTAGTTATAATCGCTTCTCGGAACCCAGTCCGACCCCACACGCTTTCTTCTGCGTGGGCGCACTCACAGTTGGGTCCAACACATTTTCACCGGCGCTTCACGCATTCCCAGTTGGGTACAACACACCTTACCCGGCGCTTGGCGCACTCCTAGTCGGGTCCCGTACACTTACTCCGGCGCTCGGCGAACTTCCAGTTGGATTCAACACACTTTTCTCGGCGCTCGGCGCACTCCCGGTCAGGTCCCACACACTTTTCCCGGCGCTCGGCGCACTCACACTTGGGTCCCATACGCTTTTCTCCGCGCTCGGCGCACTCCCAGTTGGGTTCAACGCAGTCTCCTGGGCGCTGTGTGCACTATAAGTTTGGTCCAACACGGTTTCCCCGGGGGTCAGCGCACTCTCAGCTGGTCTCGCACAATACCCCTGCGATTGACGCTTTTCTAGTGGAGTCGCGCACACTTGTTTCTCCGCCCGGCGCACTCCTAGTGAAGTCCCGACTACCTTCCCAGGGCTCCTACTGCACATGCAGCCGCCCATGAAGCCCCTCAGCAACGTTTTATATAGGAAGCTGATGATATCGTGTTATCAGTATACGCCATCACATCATAACAACAAACCGAATTGCTTCATTTCTGAAAATAAATCGACCGAATTTCCGTTCACTCTCACACACACACATACACACAGACGGTCACACACACCAAGCCGCGTATAGTTAGTAGGATAATTCTGGTACTGTACATTACTGTGCTTTAGAGTATTATAAGTCATCACAAATCATACCTTACGTATAATGATTCACAAAATGAATGTTTAATATAATGTCAGCATTAGATGTACGTTATTGAAAATTTATGCTTATTACTTGATTATTACATTAAAGGCAGTGGTCACGATGAAAAACGTTATTGAAAAAACTACATAAATTAGCTCAGATCGAAAACAACTCAAAAACTATGAAGACAGCGCGGTGAAAAACGGGCTAGAATTAGAGTTATTAAGACCCTAAACTTCCAGTTCGTGCACACGTGCACAGAAAGATCACAGTCTCATGCCCGACAGTTGAAAATCATCGACGTTCGGAGGAAGAAATAAATGAAAATTTACCTAATAAAACAGTTGAACAATGAAAGCAAGCACTTCAGTCAATGTTTTTGACTAGATGTGTACATAAATCCGAAGGTTCATTGATTGAAACTCAATTTCAAGCCAGCTGATGTTCTTGATACTAGAGATCATCAATGCCGATGATGTGGGGTGGACTCGTTCACCATCAAAAGGCAAGGAAGTTTAGGCTTCAAATTTGGCCTAGAAAAGCGTTTTTTTCGCGATTTTTCCTTATAGATTCTACTACTCTATACCCAGAAAAGGGTTCAGAGAGGAAAAGAAGACGAGCATATCCGAGCGCGACCACTGCCTTTAACGGCTCACGAAAGCGCGGTATTCTGCCCAAAATAACTAAAGCTGATGAATTCCATCGCTTTGAAGGCAGGGTTCGCGACGAAAAAGTTGTCGGCTTTCCAAAACAATCCTGGGCTTTCAGTCCTTCTCAAAGTTAGAAGTTAATGAAGAACGACGAACAAAGGACCGGAATCGGGTCAAAATCGCGCCGCAGCCCGCCCAACAGACTAGTACTTCTTTTGAGAGCTCAAGGCAAATAATCAAGAGGAATTCACAAAAATTACACTGAAATTTGATAATCGATTAGGTTTATCGTGTTTATCAAATTGGAAGGTGCATTCTTCCGGTCAATTCTTCTAATGTCAGGAATGAAGCGTCACAAAAGCAATCCTGTTTCGGTAGAGAAAAGCGATTTGCTATCATTTTTCGCTGCTCTTTCTGGTCCGATTGTCTCAGTAGGCTTCTCACTTCTGGTAATTAGTCAGATTCCACGACTTTCCGTAATTTACAACTCGCCCGCGCCTCCCCTAGTCTCCGCCTTCTTCGATTACACGAAGGCTGTGCTATTGGTCAGCAACTACCGCGACGCGACCGCTCTCATTGAAATGGAGCGGTTTTCTAAGGGGTCGCACTTTTAGAAGCTCTTGAAAAACTTGGAAAGTTCTAGTTTTGAAGTTATTTGCTGAAAGACGTGGGTGAATAGCTAGGCCATTGAGCAGTATATATTACATATGTGACTACCACGACGCGACCGCATTCGCTGTGCGCAGCTAGGTGATTCTCTCTGGACATGACTGTACATGTTATGTTCCAAATTATTTCGTAATGTTAAAGATCATCGATTGTACGCGGTGAACTTCAAAGGCGTCAGTTGGTCATATTCGGAGAAGATGTGGATCCGGATTGGGTTGAAAATTTGAGCTCGGTCCCCTATTACATCGAAGTGCTCATCTTGCGCATGGAGAGCGTCTTGAGATACATCCGAATGTGAGTTTGAACTTCATACAATGAGTCAGAGGTGAAGATGGATGGTCCTTTTTAGGTTCGCATCATATTCGAAGCTGTCGATCTCAAGTACGCCACCCTGGCCCGTTATCACGTTGTGGTGCGGTCTGGCTCAGAGAGGAGGTGAGGATTTTTTTGGGAAATTCGTTGATTCCCGCTGAAGAAGTATTTACATTACAGTTTGCTTCCAAGAAGATGATGCTTGAGCACTATCTTAACCGTCGTCAAAACGTCTCCATAGAGAGTGAAGCGACTATTCCCAAAGACGCGGCTTCAACGCGATCGGTTACAATTCAGAGGCTGTGTGCCGCAGCGCTCCACTCGCAAGTGCCCCAGGTTCAATGAAAAAATTATGCTACGGTGAATTGAGCTTTTGTGAGTAGCTTGATAGCGTTGTCACTCCCATAAGAGACTGTTTTTGTGTATATGGACTATCGTGTAGTTGGAGTACTGATGAATAAAGCTGTTTCAGAAACGGGTGCGTTTTCTAGTAAACAGTAAAAATATGAAACTGGTTCATGAATAAGGATTCTGCAGGTGAAAGTGGTGAAATATAACCACTCGAAGAGCTTTTGAGAAAACTAATCTGAACGCAATATCAGAGGGAAAAAACGGCTTCGGAAAATATTCCATTGACAAGGGCGACTTCCTGGGGTTCAAATGTTGTCCTCAACACTGACATGGCAGTATCACTGTCACGTCTTGATCTGCGTCTATCAGTAGAGGTTTTAAGGAAATACGCAATAGTCGAGAAATATTTCTCGAAAAAATTGGGAATCTCGTCAGGCAAAATGCCAGCAAATCATTGCGTATTTTAATGAAAACCACTGCTGATAGACGCAGATCAAGACGTTGCAGTGATACTGCCATGTCGGTGCGGAGGACAACATTTGAATCCCAGGAGGTCGCCCTGCCCAGTTGATCATTTGTCAAAGCCGTTTCTTCCATTTGAAAATGCGTTCAGATAGGTTCTTTCAACGCTGATCTGCTTCTGAGGGCTACCACCATTGTTTTTCAGTGAAAACTGAAGATTCTGCCAAATCACCGAAAAATTCTGAGAGATTACGGAAAAATTGACAGATTACCAGAAAGTTCTGACAGATTTCTAAAAGAGTTCTGACAGATTCCGGAAAAATTCTGACAGATAACGAGAAAATTACCACTAACAGAGGGCAAAATATTTCGGAAATATGCCAGAATTTTCTGGTATTTTCGGGACCTGAGTATGCTTTGAGAAGTTTCATCGCAATTCTATGCTTGAACGTCTTCGTCGTGCAAGAGGTTTCCACGGTTTGCTCGCTATCTCGCTATCCAATATCTCGCTTATTCGGAGGCATTGAGAGCTCGCACTTGGCAGGTGTTTTTCAGAGTGGGTCTACATCACAATTATGTAGAAATCTCAGATTTCGTTCCTGAGCTTGGACTGTGCCTTTAACATTTAAAGGCAGCATACACGCTCGTAAACTTTGTTGAGATAGCAGTGCAAACCGAACCGTACGGCTTGCCCCATAACGCTGACGCATATCGAAGCCTTAAAAACGAGTTTTAACTACTTTAAATCAGTGGTAACCGAGTCCTACCCCTGTAATCGCCCACCTCAACTGTATTTCGCCTCCTCTGACCGAGAACTTATTGAATAACCGATCTCTCAGGCCATAGCAGGCCCTGAGCCCACCCCGAACGCACCCGGAGCCGCGTCCATGTTGCGCTCAGGGTGACAAATTTGGCAATTTCCGGGCAACATATGTTGCGTTCCAGGCCGCATACGTTGCGTTCCGGGTGCTGCCGAGGAGATTGATTCACGCAGCGCTCTGAGCGCAACTGTCGGCTGATGACGTCACAGTATATCATACAGCGTAGATAGTTGCGCCCGGGCACTTTCTATAAACCGATTTAAGCAACACAGTTGCAAAAATCGATACCTCGAAGCGGTTCAGACGCTTCGCTGATCGATTATCGCACCCATTTTAGCTAATAGATTTTTCAAGGGAGAATCCAACGATTTCCTCACATTCACCGAATCACCCCACCCTACTGAATTTCCTTGAATATATATGACCCTTAATTGTCCCTTTTCTAAGCTAGTGCTGATTATGAAATACCTTTAAGCTTAATACACTTTCCCCTGCTTAGAATTTTGATTCTGTCACAATTTCCCTCACAACTTCACCCATTAATCTTCTGACTTCATCTGATTTCCTCCAACTATTAGGTATATTTCCCTGAAATTATTAGGTATTCATAACAACCGCGCTTTCTCAGTCCTTCTAATGATCTCGAAGGAGACGCAGCGTACGGGAGCAGATGCACGCGATTAATGGAAATAAATTTCACTTGGAAACAGATGATAAGCTGATTATCATATTTTAGAACACTCAAAATGCGTATTAAATCCAGTTAACCCTCCCGAATCAATTGTTTTTTCTGATTTCGGGACTTTTTAATTTTTCGGAGTGGATGTTCAAATTTAAATATCCGAGCGATTCGCTTTTCTCATTTTTTCCAAATTACTAAATAAATCCGAGATATTCCCTTCATGAATATTTGCAAAATGCGTTCGGAAAGTCATGTTAACGTCTAATTTTTTGAATACACTCTTAATATTGCACAAATATGAAGAATATAGTGAATTCTAGGATGGTCGAATATTTAGCACAAATGAAGGATAGGAAATCAATTACAAGCCCCACAAGAGAAACAGTGACAATTCCGCTCAAAAATCGCAGGAAGCCCGGATGCTCTTCCTTGTTTCAATTGATTCATCGAATTTCGAAATGCGCGCGTCCGTCAACGGATGTGGCCCGAAGAGCAAGCTGGACCCACTGCACGTTGCAATCACAACCGAAATGCACCGCAAGTTCGAATATCAACTGCTCTGCGTTTCGGTTGCAGTGGGCGGGGAGAGGCGGAGCCGGTTGCGCCCGGGGCCAGCTATTGTCTGAGCTTGTGGCAAACGATCAACGAGAGAAATAGTACAGCAAAGCGGGAGACAACGCGACAGATCGCCTGCTTTGATTGAGAGATCATATTTTCACGCATTGGCCGATTCCTCCACTCTCATGATTTAGTTGCAATAACACTGGATATTTTTGAGCCTAGAAAACGTATTTCCGGTCACTTTCCTCCATTTTCCTCAACGTAGATGTTTTTTAGCGCTCTGGACCTCCCATAATCTGTGAAAAACACGGGAGCAAATTTTAACGTGTACGCTCCCTTTAAGAGACCGCGTGTCCACACTGCGCACCCACGGCTGTTTTGCCCCTCGAACCGCGTGTCCACACTGCGCACCCACACCATAAAACTTTTAATATTTCATATATTTCTATGGCGTGGAGTCTTTCATAATAACGAATAGGTTCTTTATAACGTAACCTATTTACACTCACAGTGGTCAAGCATTTTGAGTGTTCCTAGTAATTTTACAAGCATCTCCGGAAATGACTTTTTTCGATTTTTCGAGCTTCTTTGGCCGGAAAGAAATTGTTCCAAACTTGGCTAAGAAGGGTTATCAATAATGTTCATCACGTAACTGATGTTCTATGGTTGATTGTCGAAGTAGTAGTGCCACCTATTTGAGATAAATGTAGTAGGTCATCTTTAGTGTGCGGGACCCAAGGAAGAGTGCGCCGCACGCCGTAGAAAGTGTGTGGGACCAAAGGTAGCGTGCGCCGGACGACGTAGAAAGTGTGCGGGA
The DNA here is from genome assembly GCA_029168955.1 of Aplectana chamaeleonis. Taxonomy (NCBI): domain Eukaryota; kingdom Metazoa; phylum Nematoda; class Chromadorea; order Rhabditida; family Cosmocercidae; genus Aplectana; species Aplectana chamaeleonis. The sequence goes on from JAPDOI010000173.1 coordinate 1,264,658, forward strand.
CCCAAGGTAGAGTGCGCCGGACGACGTAGAAAGTGTGTGGGACCCAAGGTAGAGTGCGCCGGACGACGTAGAAAGTGTGTGGGACCCAAGGTAGAGTGCGCCGGACGACGTAGAAAGTGTGCGGGACCCAAGGTAGAGAGCGCCGCACGACGTAGAAAGTGTGCGGGACTCAAGTGGAAGTGAGTAGGACGCCGTAGAGTGTGCGGGACCCAAGTGGAAGTGCTTAGGACGCCGCAGAAAGTGTGCGGGACCCAAGGTAGAGTGTGCCGGACGCCGTAGAAAGTGTGCGGGACCCAAGGGAGAGTACGCCGGACGCCGTAGAAAGTGTGCGGAACCCAAGTGGGAGTGCGCAGGATGCCGAAGAAAGTGTGAGGGACCCAAGTGGAAGTGCGTAGGACACCGTAGAAAGTGTGCGGGACCCAAGTGGAAGTGAACAAGACGCCGTAGAAAGTGTGCGGGACCAAGGTAAAGGGCACCGGACGCCGAATTGTGAATAGCTGAGAGATGCAGAACGGGGTGTCGGTGGTGTAATGGTAACACTCTCGCCCGGAAAGCGTGCAATGCAGGTTCGAGTCCTGCCTGACATCTGAGTTTTGCGTTCAACTCAGCTACCTTGTGATAACTAGCTTTTCAGTTTAAAGGCAGGGTTTGCGATCAGAATGAGTTTTGACCTCTCTTCATGAGAATGTAGATTTCGTCACCACAAAAGTAAAAATAAGTGAAAAAAAACGGGATTCCGCGGGAAAAACGCTCAAAAACAAGGTATAACAGCTAATTACTGGTGTCGGCCGGCCCCCTAATTAACGATATTTTCATTAGCGCCTGTTCATCCGGCTTTAATTTCGCTGTCAAAGTAGTCAGTGGTCTCCAGAAGTGTTCACAATATACTTCAGAAGCAAAATAAAAGTTAACAAAACAGGCTTTTATAAAAATTCCGATAATTGGAGGCGGGAGGACAGGAAGCAATAACTTGTTCCTGAGCGTTTTTCATCTAATATTTTACTTATTTTCACTTTTTTTGGGGGTGTGTATACAAGTCTGTTGGTACCTGCTCGTTGGTGCCCCTGCTTCTACTGAACCCAGCAGACGTTTGAGTGTACACAGGGAACGTTCGAGCGTGCACAACTATATCGCGAAAGTATCCCGCACATTGCATAAATGTGTCGCCGTCCGGCACACTAAGGCCTCTGGTCCATAACACCTTAGGATCCGTACCTAGGGAGTCATGGAGTCTTTGGCCACAAGCCACAATTTCGCCACCCTGAACTGTCGATCGCTGTCGAGTGATATCCAAAAACTGCGCTATCCAGACTTCTGGGCTATTTCCATGCACCGTTTGCTGCTTTGCAGGAAACCCGCCTCGATAGACCCGTCATCAGCGTCGGAGAGTACACCATCTACTGCGGTAACGCTGACGATAGGAGAGTGGGAGGCTGTGCAATAGCTGTAAGGAAGGATTTCAATGGTATGGTCAAGGAGTTCGGCTCAACGTCGTGTCGGAATGCATTCGTACGACTGCGGGATCACAGAGGATTCAATCTGTGGATAGTGAGTGCTCATGCGCCCACTGAAACCGCCGAAGACAATTCGAAGGATGCGTTTTATGAGGAACTCAATACGTTGCTGGCCAGGATACCTTGTCAACATGCTGTTGTCGTGGGGATTGACGCAAATGTGAAGATGGGACTTGATCAGGAATCCGAAGTACTCGGTAAATGGTTCTACCCAGTGGAGAAAACATCGGAAAATGGCTACCGCCTTGTCGACTTTTGTGAACGCAGTGGTCTGATTATTGCATCGACATTCAAGAGGAATCATCGCCGCCATCAGCTTACGTGGCAGGGACCAACCCGGCTATCTCCAGAAGAGCAGCGGAAGCGGAAGATGACAACTTTGAAACTACAGCTTGACTATGTCCTGACGAGGAATATTCCAGTATCGGACATTCGAAGATCTAAAGCTGTGTGATGTCGCATTCGATTCGGATCACCGTCCTGTTCTGTTGAACTTCACTGCGAGGATTCATAAGAGGAAGCGAGGGGCTCAGCCTCTCCAGAGGATTGACATGACAAGTCTCAGAGATGAAGAGTGCAGAAGGAATTTCCGACAACGCGTTTCTATTCACATCGGAGTACGGACTAAGAAGAAACTTTGCGACGCGGATTCTTTTGTCAAGTGCATCCAGGACGCTTCGAAAGAGGCACTCCCGGTTGTACAGCCTAAGAAGAAGTTCGCCTACGTCTCAGAAGAAACAACATCTACCTACAACAGAGTATGTGCTCTCCGAACTGCAGGAAACTTCGTGGAGGAGAAGCGTCTGAGGAGGAAGTTGCGTCGGCAGCTTCAAAGTGACCGCGAACGAGAGTGGACGTGTAGAGCTAAGGAGTTCGAGAAGGCTTGGGAGGAGAAGAATCCGAAGAAAGCCTACACGTTGCTGCGACAGTATAGCGGGAAGATGAAGAGATGTTCTCCTGTCTTGAACACTACCAATGGTGTTGCTGTTGGTGATGCGACGCTGCCAATATGGAAGGATTACTTCAGTTCACTACTGAATCGTCCAGCGCCATCAGTACCTGAGCTCCCGCATGTTCAGAGAGCATATTACGATGTCAGTGAGGAACCGCCGACTGAGTCTGAAGTTTTGGATTGTGTCCGGAAAATGAAGAATGGAAAGGCAGGTGGAGATGACAACATCACTGCTGAAATGCTGAAAGCTCTTCGGGATTCGTGGAATGTCAGAAAACCATCCGTGCCATATGGATGAGCGAAAGGATACCCGATTCGTGGAGACATGCGATCATCGTACCTCTTCACAAGAAGCTATCCGTCACGGATCCTAAGAACTACAGAGGAATCTCTCTACTTCGTGTCATGTACAAGGTTTTAGAACGTATCATTCTCGAGCGACTTATCAAACATCGTGAAGGAACGACCAGAGATGAGCAAGCCGGTTTTCGACCTGGAAGATCGACCATCGACCAAGTGTTCGTCGTGAGAAGAGTAATTGAATCGTGGCAGCGGTTTTCGAAGCCATTACAGCTTGCTTTTTTGGACTTTGAAGCCGCGTTCGACTCTCCTCATCGTGATCGATTGCTCAATGCTCTGCGAGCAGATGGAGTCCCGGAAAAGTATGTTCGGTTAATCGAGGACATGAACAAAGGAACAACAGCAGCAGTTTGTACGCCTGTCGGGTTTACGTCAGCTTTCGAGGTGAAAACAGGAGTAAGGCAAGGAGCCGTTGCAGGACCTTTTCTTTCAACTTCGCCGTTGATGACATCATGCGTAGAGTTGCAGAACAGTTTCCTGCGGATGTGATCCTAACACCATCAGGACGCTCCCTTGTCGACCTGGAGTACGCCGACGACATTGTGTTATTCGCTGAAAACAACGCAAAACTGCAAAGGCTTGTGAACCTCGTTTTGAAGTATGCGCAGCTTATGGACTTCGTCTTTTTCCCGACAAATGTAAGCTGATGTGGGTCTCTCAGAGGCCTTCAAGGGGAGCTTGTGTGGACGGACAATGTATCGAACTGGTGGACGATTTCTTTTATTTGGGCTGCTTGCTGAAGAACGATGGTAGTTATGCAGCGGATATTCGACAACGATGTGCGAAAGCTACGTCTGCATTCAATTCTCTAACCAAGTGTTTGTGGTCTACCACCATCGCGAAGGAAGTCAAGTTGCGCGTCTACCTATCCGCTATTCGCCCTATCATGATGTACGGATCGGAGACGTGGGCAGCACCGAAAACGCAGATGGAAAGGTTGGATTGCACGGAGAGGAAGCTTTTAGGCGTTTGCTTGGATATTTCTGGCCGCGTGTATGCCATAACGAAGACCTTTACAAGGAAATCGACGCAGTACATCAACGCTTGACACGAGGGAGGTGCCAGCATCTCCTAACGCCATCTCAAGCAGCAATGGAAAGTCGACTTCGACTGCTCGGGCATATACTAAGAAGAACGCCGGATCGTCTCGTACAACACGCTTTAAAAATGCTTCCAAATCCTGTCTGGAAACGGCCACCTGGGCGTAGGCGAAAGTTCTGGACGGATGTGGTTAAAGAGGATTTAAAGTCACTCGGCATCGAAAGACAGTTCAGGCGCGATGTTTCGTTTCGCAGGAATAGGAATAGTGACAGCTGGATGGAATGTGTTCAAATTGTGGCTGAAGACCGTGAAAAATGGACACGGCTGACTACTAGGACGGCACACCTCGGTGAGGATGCGGAATGACCGCGTCAGACGAAAGCCAACCTATTAAGTCAAGTAAGTCATTTTCACTTTTGTGATGCCATGATCTACCTTGCCATGGGAATGTCACAACAACCGATTCTATCGCGAACCCTGCCTTTAAAGGCACAGTCCAAGCTCTGGGACGAAATCTGAGATTTTCACATGATTGTGAAGTTCACCAACCCTATATAGCCCCTGCGAAATGCGAGCCCTCAATTCCGCCGAATCAGCGAGATATAGGGGGAAGCCACCCTGGGGCGCCCACCTCGGGAAGCCACTTTGGCACGCCCCTTTTACCATTTTTCGAGCTCAATAACGGCGAGATGAGCGATGCTTTCCGACCATTACCCCCGTTCTTCCCTTTATTCCCAGCCTTTTTCTCTATTCAGGTCGATTCGCATACATCGGTTGCAAATGACGGAAGTTACTAGCCTCGGACAACTCTTCCACCATGCTTCCGTAGCACAATTTTTGGGGGATCATAACTTCGCTCTTAGGGGGTCTTTTACGATCCCAAAGACATCATTGAAATCAGTGTGAGACCGTTTTCAAGATAGGGAGAAAAACAGAGAAACGATTCCGAGGTTGGACTGTGCCTTTGAGTCCACTCAAAAATAAATGATTCTGGAATTACTCCAGCCTACTTTGAGTCCACTCAAAAATAAATAATTCTGGAATTACTCCAGGCTACCGTATACGCAAAGGAAAGTCAGGAATTTCTGTGCATGTGACACTTGAGAGCCAACTTTGACCCGCACAACCCTGGCGGTGCCGCCTTAGATGTCATAGCTGTTTCTCGCTCGTCTTGCGCGTGCCGCGCGGTAAGAACTTCCATAGCCCACCGCGCTTCCCGCGACATTGATAGTAGCAATGGCCACCCCGAATGAAAAAAGCTGTTTTAGAACATTTTTAGGCGTAGAATTTGATAACGGTTTTCGCAGCTGCCTAAAACCACTTTGAAAAAAGTCACACGCGTTTTTCAAAGTCTGGCGACAATCCATGCAATATCAGGGTGTTTTGAAAAAAAAATTCGGATACTTCTCGAACCTTGTATGCAGGGGTAATCTAGGGTGCTGAACATGAATCTAGAGTTCATTTTTTGAAATTCTGAGGTATACTGTAGGTTACGGTAGGTACCATGCCGTTGAGGGGGCAAAACCTACTTTAGTATTTCGGAAAACGGCGAATGGACTTTAAATTCGTATTCAGCACCCAATATAACCCACGCATACAAATTTTCAATCAAATCTGAGACTTTGACCAAACTGCCTTATACCCACCGTAATCTACAGTAATCTGTCAAAAATCGGTAAACGGACCGCAGATTCGTGCTCAGCGCTACAAATAAACCCAAGAAAAACAATTCGAGCCATCTCAATCGTAGCGTTCAGAAAATTCAGAAAATCGTCGAAAGTCGCGCTTTCAACTCTAATCTCTAATTCTACCCCGATTGGAGGCTTTAGACTAACTTAGTTTAACAATTTAAAAAATTGACAGATAAGCCCCAGATTCGTGATCAGCGCCACAAATTACCCTTTTGGGAGGATTTTAAGTCAAATGTGGAACATTTGTTTAAAAAGTTCGTACAGAGGGAAAGTCTTGAAAGACCTGCAACGTTTCGGGAAACGTCCTACTAGAAGTTGTGAAGGATGATTAGAGTAACGAAAGAGTATGCTGCGTTTTCCCAACGGACCATTCGGTAGGTCAAAAAAGACGAAAAATTGGGTGCAGCTTTTCTCCAAGTGGCCACCATGGCTGCGTTTCTTGTTTCCTACGTGCCGAAATTGGCTGTCATGTGCAGCTTACAGCCCTCCTTCGAAAAAACACCATATCGAAAAAATCTGGCGAAAAAATTTCCGAATTTTTCCCCATATACCCCATGGGATATGTATGATGCCAAGAAAATGGAAAAAAAATCCCATTGAAGTATGTTCAATAGATTTAGATGAAGGGACAGGCATGTAAGGTGTGCCCGAATGACAATGGCTGCCCACGCGGCCGGCGTGCTTGGCAGGCGGCCGTCGCATGTGCCGCTCTTGGGCGAGTGTTGGATTCCAACTACGGCCATCCCCTTCCCCCCTGTCTGCAGAGCTGATTGATCGGCACAGTGATTGCGGCCACCCGGTGCCGGCCCCGTTCGTAGTCGATGGCGGTGGGGACATTTCGCATACTCGTCCGAGAGCGGCGAACGCGACGGCGGCCTGCCAACCACGCCGGTCGCATGGGCCGCCATTCTCATTCGAACACACTAAGTCAACCGAGTGTCGCCCCCTAGAAATGAAATACGGGGCTATAATGGCCACTCAAAAAGGGATCCCTAGCAGGGATGTGCGTAATAGAAATTTTGTAATTCGTTAGTCGTTAGTCGTTCAACCGGCCAAAACCCTCATTAGTCGTTAGTCGCTAATCGTTAGTGGTTAAAAATCTAGGCTCTGAAAACAAGCACAGATGAGGCAGGAGAAACCCTTATGAATACAAAAAAGGAAGTCAGAAAGAGATGCATGTTTTTCAAAACATTCATGGTCATTGAGGACACAAATCACTCCTTTTTAGAGAACCTAGGCCAAGTTGCAAGCCTACATATACATAATTAAGATTATTCACGAAAGCCAAATACTCGAGAGTGCCTGATCATCGATTTTCGTCATTTCCTCGGCAAGAGAAGAAACGATATGGGAAACCGAGAAAATCTAGAACTCTGCTTTTTTCTAGTGCATAATTTGCTATTCTGCGCCATATGATGATATTTGAGATCTACCCGATGGCGACAACACGAGGACTTGCACCGACTTTTCACTGTTTTTCTTTGCACAGCGTCGCGATCCAAGCGCTTGTGTGGTTTAGAGCTTTTTCCCTAATGGGGAAATGTCGGAAGAAAATAGCACCCAAGTGAAAGTTTCACCCCTGATAGGTCTCAGCAACACTTTATAGAAACCCCATTTTTCGAACTTCTGACTGAAAATCGAAGGACGGCGCCCTTTACAATCAAATCATCGGATACAGTTCCCGTCAGTGCGCAGTTGTGGCCTGCAGGCGCCCTGTGCGAAAATTTCTGCTGGAACCGGTCAATGTCGGAACCGGTTCAGTGAGCCTACCTTAAAGGCATCGTTCGCGCTGAAAACCAATATCCTTTTTTCAGGCTCAATTTCATGATTGAGCCCAGCGGACCACGTTGGTGAAGTTTTGCGCGTCAAAAACATGAGATTCTGAAGTTGGAGTGGTTCAAAATGACGATCCGCCACCAATTTTCACCAACCACCTAGCACAAGGAACAGAAGCGCCACCACATGCGCAGATGATTCAGCATTTTAAATTTTTAATTCGGGAAATTCTAACATCCAAACTTGCCCAATGGATACTTTATTTTTCAGAATAAGTTCCAGTGAACAAGAGGCAACAGGAATTTACCCACCTAATAAGTTTGAATCAAAAAACACATCCGACGTTTGCGAAAAAAACTTCAGACGTATTGCACCAGACACACCGAAATCAACGGAGGGGTGGGAAGTGAATAATTCGAGACATTTCAAAATGAGTTTTTTCGCAAAAGTCGATGGTTTTGTGGAGCCTTTCCACTCTTATTCTGTATGTCAGAGAATTGCCTGCGCAAAAACATGAAAAAATGATATAAGGTTTTTTTGCGCGTGCGATGCCTTTAAAGTCGCGCGACCGACACAAAGTCGCATAAATGCTGCGCCTAGCCTCGCGCAACGTTCGGTTGGGACAATAATGTGTGGGTTCCAGAACTGCGAAGCAGTGTCAATAGGAATAATGATTACTGAAAGCTATGGTGTTTTGTACTATTCACCTAGAGCAACCAACAGGTCGATGTGTCAATCCTGGTGTAAGCCTTGGGTTGGAGCTCGATTTGAATGACTATTGACTTCCTAACGAATTTCAGGATTGCTTACGAAATTATTTTTATTTTCGTTAGTCGTGAATCGTTAGTCGTAACACCCGAGAAGCCCGTTAGACGTTAAATTCGTTAGTCGTTAGTCGTAATTACGCACATACTAGATTCCTAGCCTTGCCATTATTGGCATTTTATTCGGTTTTGTTTGTATTCATACGAGTGCTCCAGTCCTCAGCAATTCTTTATAGAGCGAAATTACTTCATAATGAGATAATAGTAATTATACAATGCGTTTCATAACCATACGACCACCTCCGATCTTGACGTTCCTGAGAAAACTAGAGCTTCAGTAGCTTCAGTGTGTTCTCACATTCTACGTCCAAAATAAGGGTGGAGTACGAGATTCCGTTTCCGTTCTTGGTTTTCAAATCTCTTTAGGACAACTTTTTAAATTTTACACTGTTTCAAAACCATACGACCACTTGGTAGGCTGTTAACTTCTATTTTATCGCTGCGAGAGCGTCGAGAAGGGGTTTCGCCTTTTCAAAGACGTTTTCTTACAAAAACCCGCTCCACGCCCCGCCGAAAAGCTGGCGTCGCCAGCGGGATAGTGCGCGTGGAGCCCAAAATTCAAAGTTTTGTCGCCCACGGTAGTGGCTATTGCGGGCGCGGTAGTGACTGTAGTGGGCGAGCAGTTGCTTCGCGTCTTGGCAAAAAGCTGCTCTTAAAGGCACAGTCCAACCTCAGAGGTAATTTCTGATATCACGGTCCGGTCGCCGCCTATAGCAACTCTGCCAAGTGCGAAATCTCAATTCACTCAAATAAGCGAGTAAAAGTCAGGAAAAAGTTGGCCACGCTCCCTTGAAAGAAAAAATGGGTAACGCCTACCGCCAGGTTTCCGACCTCAATAGGGAAGAGACGCGCGAATGATTTCATTCAAAACCTATGCTCTTCGATTTGTCTTCGGTCTGGCTTTATATTGTGGCCTGCTACAGAACGATGGCTGCGAATACCGAGAAAATACAGGCTCGAGACAACTAGTCCGAGAACCTCTAGCCGTTCAAAAACAAAATTTTTGAGGAGCCGTAACCTCGTTCGTAGTAAGTTCTGAGCGATTTTGTAGACACCATTGTGATCAGCGTTAAATTTTCTCCGAGATAGGTAGAAAAACGAAAAATCGATTCTGAGGTTGGCCTGTGTCTTTTAGACAACTCGCTGATTCTGATGAGCCTGTGCGACTAGCCCCTTCGAATTTTATCGGCTGGGCGTCGAGCCCATGAATATAGAAGACCATCCAGCCTACTACAAGCCCCGCCCACTTATTTATGCCTATGGACCCGCCCCACTAGAAACTACGGCCACTTAGGAACTTATTAACGTTCCAGGTTCACTGTATGTACTGCTGCCTACGCCGGTCGTTCTACAGAGAATTCAGCTCACTTCTATTTTTGACCAAAATGAAATAAGAACAGAAATAAAAAAACCCGTAGGTAGGCGGATACAGTAAAATTTACGAGAAATATTACGATCCGCCCAACATTTTTTCAGTTCAAATGAAATTTCTCACGATCCCGTCCTAAGTTGTGCATTTTTTGAGCAAATTTATTTCGACCCCGCTCGCCTTCTTTCACGCACAAATGTGGTTTTGTTCTACTTGGATGCAGACTGCATCCCACTCACTGCTGCCCGAGTATGCTTTGTAAACCTTGATTTCATTCCAGCAAAGTTATTTCTTCAGGCCTCATTCATAATGCAGAACACAAATAATTGCACAAAAACGACATTATTGCACAATAACGAGAAATGCTATGACACGTTGCACCGTAAGCTAGCAATTGGAAAAACAGTAACCGAGACACCGAGACAATTCCATCAATGAGGTGTATAAAAAAACACAACAAATATACAAGTGTTCTTGTTAGGTTTCTTCATTCTTCACCAGTTTTATCGGGCTCATCCTGCACGGCCAATCCAAGGCCCCTCTTTTTTTAAAGAGTGAAGTTATACTGATTATTTCTGTTTTCCGCGTTCTCGCTACAGTACTCGCACTACATAACTCAAAAAAAGTCGCGAAACCGCAACTTTTGCGGCTTTTTTGCCATAACACGTTCTTTTCTCAATTTTCCCCATACTGAGTAGAACCATTCGAATGTACACTTCGCCCTCTATCCGAATCGATGAGAAGGTTCCGAGAAAGTCCATTTTCGTACTGGTCGCCTACTCATGAACTGGCGCTTTCAAGATAATTACTCTTCTCCCGACCAGGGTCAAGCAATTTTGGAAATCGCCCGTTGGAAAAAGTGATGATAAAAAGCCATTATTTCCAAATGACCCTTACAGCATTGGTTTTGACTTCTAGAAAGCGGCAGTCGAGCAAAAGATGCATCTTCTGGATGGATGGTTATTGAAAACTACATTAGCCGGATTTTTTTAATTGTTAATGTTAAAAAAAATGTAAAAGAAACGATGTTACCACCTCAAAAAAATGTTCCACAAAAAATCCAGCCAATGTAGTTTTCCTTTACCAACAAGTAGATGCATCTTTTTCTCGACTGCCGCCTTCTAAAAGTAAAAACCAAGGCTGCTAATTAATTTCAGGTTTCGAAACCCACTCCACACAGGCAACACCAGTTTTTATCCACTTCACTAAAATCTGCATAATAATAAACTTAGTTTAATAACAAAGTTTATCGTTTTTTGTGACACTACATTAATAGCCCCTGCTCATAATTTTTTTAGTGCCTCGGGGGATTCTAAAAAGGGCGTGTTTTTAAGCTTTACGCACAAGTAAATCTTTTTTCCGAGGTGTTTTCGAATTTCATCAGGGAATTTTCGAGATGTTCAGAAAACTCTCCTGATTTCCGCTCGAAAGTTCCAATCGGGGTAATCTCGGGCGTTGATCACGAATCGGGGATCCTTCTGTTGCTAGTCTGGGGGTTACTGTAAGTTGCGGTAGGCATGATGCCTACTGTGTTAAGCACCTATCTTAGTATTTCGAGCATTGACAAGTTATCCTCAAATCTGTGTTTGGCGTCCCACTTCTACAAGGAATTTCTGAGCCCAATCTGAAACTTCGACCAAGCTTCCGTATACCCACCGTTAAGCCAAGAAAAATGGATAAACGAACTGATTCGTGTTAAAGGCTGTGGTCACGATGAAAAACGTTATAGAAAAAAATTACAAAAATTAGCTTAGATCAAAAACAGCTGAAAAACTATGAAGGTAGAGCGGTGAAAAACGGGTTAGAATTAGAGTTTCTAGGGCCCAAAGAAGCTGTTTCGTGCACACGTGCACAGCGATGACGAAAAAGATCGCCGTCTCATGCCGAGCAGTCAAAAATCATCGACATTCAGAGGACGAAATAAATGCAAATTTAACGAATAAAAACAGTTGAACAATGAAAGCATCACTTAAGTCAATGTTTTTGACTAGAAGTGTACATAAGTCCAAAGCTTCATTGATTGAAATTCAATTTCAAGCCAGCTGATGTTCTTGATATAAGAGGTCGCCGATGCCGATGATGTGGAGTGGGCTCGTCCACCATCAAAAGACAAGAAAGTTCAGGTTTCAAATTTGGCCCAAAACAGTGTTTTTTTCGCGATTTTTTCTTGTTGGTCCTACTACTCGAGACCCAGAGAAGGATTTGGAGAGAAAAAGACGACAAGCATATTTGATCGCGACCACAAAATGTGCTTTTCTAGAACAGCTATTGGCGTAAAGTCCAATTATGGTCTTCGCAGCTGCCTAAAAACACATTAGAACAATTATACGCGTTTTTCAAAGTCCGGCGGCAAGGTAAGGGTTTCACCCCACATGAAAATTTTAGGGGGTTTTGAAAAAAACTCGGATTTGGCTCAGAACTTGTATGTAGGGGTAATCTTGGGTGTTGAACACGAATATCGAGTCCGTTTGTCGCGATTCTGAGGTTTACTGTAGGTTACGGTGGGTATCATGCCGTTTAGGGGCAAAGCCTACCTCAATTATTCGAAAGTCGACCAATGGTCATTGAATTCGTATTCATCACCCCAAATAACCCCCGCTCAGAAATTTCGAGTAAAATCTGAGACTCTGACTGAACTACCGTTAACCCACCGTAATCTACCGTAATCTGTCAAAAATCGATAAACGAACCTCGGATTGATGATCAGCGGCCCAAATAACCCACCTAGTAAGACTGTAAGTGAAATCTGGAAGTTTTTACAAACGCTTCAAGAGCCTTCTAACTGGTATAAATAAACACCCAACCGCAAATCCGTACAAGTCCAAAAAGGTATCAGTCTGTGCGAAATTTGGAAAATGTGCTTCACACAATTTTGCTCAGGGGGTAGTTTTGGGAGCTGAACACAATTATGAGGTCCCTTCAGATTCTCCAAAGACTAATGCTTGTTTCGGAAGGTACAATAGGTACGGGAATCTTGCGGAAAACCTTTGAATCATTTTTCAGAGAGGCTTCAGGCAGCTGCAAAGACTAAATCGTATTCTACGCTGAAAACGGTTAGAAACGTATATTTCATCCGGAATGGCCAGGCTGACTTAAAGTAGTAGTTCCCTTGTCAGAGAAAAGCCCTGTACCAGCACCCGAAACAATCTCTAGAAAGCCAAATCCGAAAAACATTGTTTTGGAACACCCCGAAAGTTGCCTTTTGGTTACGGATTTTTTCAAAAGCTAAGAAGAAGCCCGTTTTTTTTGAATGCTCCGAAGCATAAGCGAGTTTTGAGCTCGGATTGTTTATGTACTGTTGCACATCTAAAACTGTCTGAGCACAGTTTTTATTAGCAGGAAATCTGGGGCAGGACCTAGTGAGGCACACTAAATGCCACCATCGTTTTGTTGATATTCTCACACTTCGGATTCACAAGTTATTTAATCGCTGTTCAAAACGAGCCAATAAAGCGGAATAATTTGAAGAAAAACCTGAATAGGAGACCTAAGAGAATAATATCGCTTTCTTCTCACACAAACGACAGGGTAATAAGCGTTTGAAAGATTGAAAAACGATGTTTAGAATGAAAAACGACGTGAATTCGTTAGCGCGCCACTGATAGCGCGCTTCGTGTAAAGCGCTAGCGGTAGCGCGGTTTCAGAGGGTCTGTCGCGCTTCCCGTAGCGCGCCTTGCAAGTACTTGATATCGAACCGCGCTAAGATCTCCATGATAGCGCGTTTGAGCCATGCCTAGCGCGTTTAGGCTATGCAAGGCGCGTTTAGGCTAGGATAAGCGCGTTTGGGCAATGCCAAGCGCGCTTAGGCTATGCCAAGCGCGGTTGGGCTATGCCAAGCGCGTTTGGGCTAAGACAAGCGCGCGCCTGCATAGTTCTTGATTAGATATTGCGCTATGCCGTGCCCATAGCGCGTTAGCGCTAGTTTTGGCGCGCGCTAACTCGATTCTTAATGCCGCCCCTGGTAGCGCCTTTGCGCTTTGAGTGGCGCGCGCTCGCTAGCATCTTAAACGCAGTGTTCACGATAAATTTCGTTCTCGAGGTCACGGTGTGACACACTAACTTGGCAGATGCTGGAAAGGACAGGGTCGAAGATAGCAACGAAAACTGGCCAGAAAATAAATACAAACGGCTTTGAAAGCTATCCCGATGCGCCTACCTAACCCGGTCCGCCCCACCAATTGGACGAGCTTGTGGCGCCGCACACGTTTCGATGGCAAATTGCCAAGCAACTCTGCCAGAGTTAGCATTATCGATTCGCGCAGATCCCATTTTTGGGTTGAACTCGAGTGCGATATTCGTCGTGAACACTGCCTTTAATACCGCCCCAGCACCCCTCCCCTCCCCCAATTGGCCACCTGGCAAAGTCCCACCAAACCTGAAACGCTTTCCAACGGATAAATAACGGCAATTAGCAACAATTCTCCTGGAATAAACTAAGTAAGTACCTTTTTATTGTTTAGCACCTCCAAATACATCCCGTAGCGGTTTGAGCAAAATCTTGAGCAAGGAACTATCGGCAAGCTTTCAACCTCTCCCCCCTCCCCCAAAGTTACCCTTCACTCAGAATTCAGGGAAATCTCAAACAACGTTGACCGATGGCTAACCTACCGTTGTCGGCAGAGATTCCATAGGAAATTGAAAAGTGAACACTAGATTCTAGTGCAGCAACTCCCATAACCCTCGGGGTTAAAGCAGCGAAATTTGTAACGTTGACCTACTACATTTATTTCAATTAGCTGCTGCTATTTCGATAATGAATTAGTGGACATCAAGTTATGTAGTTATACGTATCTCTCCCAACAACTCTCAAATTTCGAAAAATACGGAATGCTTTGTGACGTGGGTGCGCAGTGTGGACATGCGGTCCGAGGGGCAAAACAGACGTGGGTGCGCAGTGTGGTTTTAGGGGTGTGCGGCAAACGAATTTCAAATTTTGGCAAACGGCAACGGCAAACCCCAAAAATGACCGGCAGACGGCAAACGGCGGAATCTGTTCTGTGCTATAATGCACCGGCATTTGCGTACAAGGGAGGGTTGCCAACCTCAGATGGAGTTTCGTAATGCAATTTTAATATGCTCTAGGGGGAGGACAGTGTTCCAGTATCACATTCTCAGAATCTGCTAAATGCCTCAGGCAGTCCCTAAAAAGGTGAAAATTTGATCAAGGTCAGAACGGCTCGGCCAAAGCGAGTAGAGCCGGTTCAACGACTGAATTAGCTTTACATGTGTTCAGAATAGATGTAGAAAATATCGGTGCATTGATTCTGTTCAGATCAGAAATTATGCATTGCAGTGAGGCTACAGGAGTGGAGTGAGACTAGTATATGTAGTTGAACGCAGTGCTCACGTTAAAAGCAGCCTTTGAATTTTCACATCAAGAGCGAGAGGCTTTTTTCTTTAATGCACAGAATGGGGGGGGGGGCGTTTGACTCGTAGATGCGATGCGCGCGACGGAAGTCCGCTGCGCTCACACGATGGAGCGCCGCGTGCAGTGCGCTAGACAGTTGGACTGGTCTTGGGCTCTTCCCTTTCTGCGTATTCGGCTTACAAGCTGGCACGAAACCAATTACAGCAACAACGTCTTCTAGAAACAAGCAATAAATCGCTTCATACGGTCCCAAAACTTGAATGTGGTTTACCCGCCCAACTCAACTCTCCTGTGGCGACCGAGGAAGTGGGTGGAGCGAGTACACCACGTTCAAGTTTCGAGCCGTATATTGGTTGCTCGTTTTGAGCCGGTTTCGCACACTGATAATTCAATGGGCCTCGAACCCTTGGATTTCTGGTGAAAAGTTTAATCGTTGCCTTAAAAGATTTTTCTTTTTTTTTTCTACTCAAACCATTTCCTAGCAAACCCAGCTCTGTCATTGGGTCAACCATTGATTTCAGCAAATGATCTGAAATCGAAGATATTATTTACCATTGCCTCTAATGACCGCTGTGAATATTGTTCAACTTTCAAAAAGGCGGACAAAGTGTCTGCAGAATTGATAATTTTCCTGTCCCATATATTACCATCAGCCAACCAACCGACGATAAGTGGGCCTATATATATGAGTTCTCCACTGGTTCATATGTCTAAATAGGGCTGCTTTTGCGCTACAGCTTTGATATGACTTGTTTTTGTAATCTTAAAACTTGCAGTAATCGGTATGCCTCTGAAAAAGAGTTTTTGCAATTTTTTCAATCTTGTAGGGTTAAGAATTTGATAGTTGAAAAAGACATCTGGAGGCTCCCAAACAATTTGGAACTCGAACGAACTCCTCTGATTACCCATTCGAGATGTTTTCATAAGTTACCGATTGAAAGGATACAATTATACATTGAATGAGCCGGAACCAGAAGCTGGAACTAGTCAAAATAATAATTCGTAGCAGCTTCGAATCGTTGACCAACACAGAGACTGCGGTGAGGGCAAATATTGTTGTTTCAAGGAATTTTTACCGAAAATTTGCCGTTTTAGACAAAAATTTTGGCAAACGGCAACGGGAAACCCCAAAAATGGCCTGCAAACGGCAATCGGCAAACGGCAGTGGCCGCACACCCCTGGTGTGGACGCGCGGTCCGTTAAGTGTTAAAGGCATTGTACACGATTAAAACCATAATTGGGTTTTTGACTTTTTCGTGTTGTTATATCCCTATAATGACTGAAAGTTGCCAAAATTCCCCTCAAAAACGTCAACTTTTCAAGAAAAACCCAAATCAAGAAAGCTTAAAACAAATTTGAAGTTCCCGCCGACATAGACTTGAGATGCGCGAAGAACGCAAGGAACACTCTCGCGAATTGTTCCTTGGCGCAGCGTTGGAAGCACTTCACCGGGGACGCCATTCAGACGAGCGATCATTTTTTCTTGAACGAAACTAGAGAGGGTTACTAATCTGCTGCGTCCATTGCTGGCAGCTGCTTTCGATCGATATCGAACGTGAAATTGAGTGGCGTGTGCATTGCGCCCTACGACGGGTCAACGCACGATCGCCGGCAGCGACCACGGAGTTTTGTTCCCTGTAACAACGGATCGACCCCAAGGCCGGCCCCACAAACCCAGGAAGCCCTTTTGAGGTAAGCAAATCACCATTCAGAGACGATTTTGAAACTCCAGACTTCCTGAGTGACATTGCTATGACCCCACTAGTCCGACTGAACGCAAAAGCTGGAATTCGGTTTTCATCGTGTACGATGCCTTTAAGCCATCTTTTGCGTTCTTCAATAAAGATGCGCACATATTTTCCTGTTTTCAGTTCCCGGGTTTCTATTTTTCGCAAAAAAGACCTATGTCTCTTGACGTCAAAACAAGGGTTCATCAATGCTTCAAGTTGAGGCTAACTTGGTTAATTTTGTCAAATAATCCATGAACCCTCCATCGGTGAGCTGTTGCAGCATCGCTACCGGCTAGTCAACACGGAAATAATGCATTGCTGACCTGCTCAGATTTGTGACAAACTCTAACCCAGAAAACCCCGATCCGTTCATGCATTTTACCGCGCCTCCATTCTCAGACACTGAATGGTCTGACATGTGATGTGTGCGGTTTTGAAATACTATTTTTCTGCAAGGTCCATGTCTGACAGTCCATTAGAAATGCTTTGAACAGTGGCTGAGTTCGTAGAGGTTACATCATGGTATCGATACAACAATACAGCATAAAATACGAACATTTTGGACATTTTCGCTTATCATTAAACCAGCCTGCAATATACGCCCCTCTATTGCGGCCTTCTGTTTTGGCAGCATTGAGATGGTGCTAGTTTGATTTATCGCTATATGATAACGCGAGCCGTCGTGCTGATAACTGAAACGTGACACACAGTATAGGCTCCCATTCCTGAAAGTCATTATGGAAAAAAGTTTTTTTTTTCAATTATAGTCACCACATGTGGCAAGAAAGTGTGTCAAACAGACAATGAAACCACCATACTCCAATATGAAGTTGTCCGGATTCGAGTTTTTGTTTACTGATTTTGCTTAGTTTCTGCAGTTGTTCAGACTGTAGTATCTAAGTAATATTAAATACTATCAACGTTCACATTTGAATGCAAACCAGTCAAGATAAATCACGAGTGCGAACCGTTTAAATCATGTTCCAGTAGTGAAGAATCGTTCTGCAGTATTCAACTTTTCGTCAGCTGGAAATCTGATGTTTCAAACTTCTACTTTTTTGAAGGCAGACCAAAACAAACACTGATAAATGTCAAGTATTTGAGAAATCAGTTCGACGCCGTCCATGTTGTGTTCTTATCACACTACATCTGCCCCTCCCGTTGCTTCCCAACAGTTATTGCGAAGGCAAAGTAGACAGATACCATTAATAGATCGTAAAGGAAAAACGTTGCAGTTCTTTTCGCTACTGCAGATGAGTTGTTTTGGATAGAAGAAAGATTACTATGAAATATTTTCAAAACGTTCTCTTCTTCCATTAGAGAAAACTGCCATAAGACAATCGATTCTGACTACTTGTCGGGCTTCATTTTGCAGCAGGCAGATAGCCCCACTTCTGTTCACCTGTTCATTTAGCTCCACTAAATCGAAATGCTTACTTTGGAATGGAGTCAAAGCATTCCACTTCATGGGAATCGATGAATCTGCTTGTACATAAATATTTTCGTTAAGACTTCCTCTCCTAATGCTCACTTCCTGTTGATATAGTGATGATCAGCCAAACGACTTTCTTCTTTTCGCATATTCCTACATAACACTAACATTCTACTTTGCCCGCTTCAACCCGCTCTCGCCTATTTTTTAGTGCATTATTAATGCATTTTTTAACGAAACGACATTTATCAAGGTGTCGGCTGAGAGTCAAGGGCTAAAAGCGCATCTTTTCAAAATTATGTGAGCAATTGCCCTTGGATGGACGATACTATATGGACCGCGGAGCCAATATATATCTCATTGATGTTTCTTCTTCAATATTTCCTTCCGTTTTTTCCTTCCCTTGGATTGAATTCGGAGCCTGACAATTTCATTAGATCAACCCCTATTTAATTTCGTCAACCCAGTCTTAAGTTGGAAATGGGGCTCTGTTCTAGTCCAACCCATCGAAGCTCTGTTTATTGAAAAATGGCCTTGACGACCTATTTTTGGTCCCTTTTGATTTCAAAAAAAAAATCCAGTCATAGGGTTTTCTTGATTGAATACACAGAATGTGTAGGACGCGTCTAGTTTGGCTGGTACATGCTACGCGTGCGACGTAAAGTCGCTGCGTTCTCATCGTCGACTGCTACTGTAAGTCTCCCATTTTCTGTATTTGGTCAACAAGCCGTCAAGGATGAGTGATTACTAGGCTATTCCTACGCTATGGCGAGAACAATCAATGTAACAGGTGCACTGCTGTGGAGTAGGTGAATAGATTAAGGCTTCAAATATGTTGCGCAGGTAACACACGCTGTTTCGCACTTACAAGGGAAGTATACAAAGCGTAGGTCGTATCTGCTAAACCGAGTAGTATCGTTAGTATCTCTTGTGGCTCAATAGTAAAAGTGCGCAGTATCCCGCCCCGAGCTGCATTTTCCAAGAAGTTACAAGCTTTAAAAGGTCGTTTCTTGTGCTTTTTGTACCCTCCAATAAGCGCATTAGTCTTCAGAAACTCCACAAACGGGCAAAGTGTGTTCAGCGCCCAAAACTACATCCCTGAGCAAAGTTCGGGTGAAGGCGCATTTTCCATACTCGACAGCGTTTTGAACGCGTTACAGACTGACAGCGTTTTGAACTTGTTCGGGTTCTCGGTTGGAAGATTATATTTATGGAAGGGGTTCTCAAAGCGCTTCAGAAAAATTTTCCAGATTTGACTTAGAGTTCTACGTTTATCGATTTTTTGCAGATTACGGTAGATTACGGTGGGTATACGGTAGTTTGGTCAAAACCTCAGGTTTTACTCAAAATTTGGATGCGGGAGTTATTCGGTGTGGAGAACACGAATTTAGCGTCCGTATGTCGATTTTCGAAATACTAAGGTGGGTTTTGACCCCTAAATGACATGTTACCTACCGTAACCTACAGTGAACCTCAAAGTTTCGACAAATGGACTACAGATACGTGTTCACCACCCTATATTACCCCTACAAACAACTTTTGAGCTAAATTCAAGAAAAAATTTTAAGCTCTGAAAAAAATGCCTGATGGGCCCTTGCCTTTTCGCGAGGCTTCAAAATGCTCAAAATTATTTCAAACCTGCAGTTCGGGGCGATATAATGCGAAGTTGCACTATTGAGCCAGAAGAGGTACTAACGATACTAGTCGTTTTGGCAGATCCGTCCAACGCTTTGTATACTTCCCTTGTTAGTGGCTCAGGATCGTGTCGCAATGATTGAGGACAACGAGAAATAGAGGAAATCATTGAGTAAGAAATGCAGAGTATTGAACTGATATTGCGTCTCGTTAGGCGCTATATAACGAAGAGCAACCGCGATCCGCGCGGCCCACTATACAGTGCGTTCGGAAATGATAGAAACACCCCTGAAAACCACAGTCTTTATGTTTAAATCGCGTGCGGCGTTCGGTAATGCTCATAAATGAATTCAGCAATGTAGATAACCTATGTTCACTTGTTTCTATAAAAGTAGCATAATAATGTAATATTTTATTTTAAATTATCACATTATTCGTCGTTCGGAAATCATAGGGACACTATTAAAAAACAAAAATTATCAAACAAGGAATAAAAAAATGTACACATACATGAAATCTAATATGATATCGCACCTCCAGAGTTGGAAATCAATTTAAAAATTCTATTCGGCATAGAAGTGATCAAATTGGATATCACATTTTCATCCAAATTTCTCCAGGCTTCGAGTGCAGCGGCCTTTAGCTCGTATACGGTCCCATACTGCTTGTTATTCGCGTAAATCTGGCGCACAATTATGCCCCAGATACTCTCTATCGGGTTGCAGTCAGGACTACATGCGGGCCATTCCATCACGCGAACTCGGTTTTGTTGAAGCCACGCCTTTGTGGATCTGGAGACATGGACCGCAGCGTTATCTTGCTGGAAAATGTAGCGTTGACGCCTGTTTCCAGTGAAGAACGGCAGAAGATGCGCACGTAATGTTTCTTGATGCTCCTCCAAATCCTTCCGACACGAAGTGAAGGCGATTTCCAAAACACCTTCGCTGCAGAATGCTCCCCAACACATCAGCGAACCGCCTCCGAAATTTCTTCGACTAAATACCATCAGATCCTTGCGAAAATCTCTCCAGTAGCATCGAGCACCGTCAGGTTCATCAAGGTTAAACTTCTTTTCGTCGGAGAAAATTACCTGGAACATGTCGCCTTTATGGTTTTAAATTTTATCGGGTTTTTAGAGAATCCCATACCTCTGACCAGTCCGTTGCCATGCTGTTCCTTGCAAACCGGAGTCGAGCTACTTTGTGGGCTTCTGAGAGTGATGGAGCCTTCTTCATCACTTGGCGGACGATGTTTTCGTCTGCGTTTACGAAGCTCCAAACAGTAGTCTTCGACACATTGAGCGGCAACTGAGCCCTCACTTGGTTGAGAGACAGACTACTGTTTGAGCAGAGTCGGCTTTTCCTCCGTGCATCCCTGCCGCTGACCTTTCTTGGGCGTCCAGGACTCTTCGCCAAGCCGTAGGAGTCTGGATCCCGTAGGAACTGGCTGATGCAGTTGGGGGAACGTCCGAGCTGGGAGGCAATTAGACGTTGGCTCAGCCCGGCAGCGTTGAGGGCACGTATTTGGGCTTGTTCGGAAACAGTAAGCGATGTACCACGGCCCATGATTGGAATAAAGATGTTGGGTGTCCTCGTGTTGCGTTCTTATAGTGAACTTGTAAAGGGAAATTTTGTTTCTAAATGTAAAGGAAAAATCTTATGAAATTAGGCACGGTTTCAAGGAAGTTGCGAGCAGAGGTTTTTTATCACGCTGAATTCATTGATTAAACAGTATTCATCACCATTCCCAGAAATTTTTTGAAAATAACATTCTTTAGAGGTGTCCCTATCATTTCCGAACGCACTGTAGCAGTCGAGAAGTCATTGGTACTCGCCGCTCCACTAATGCGTATCTCTGTCTCGGGCTTGGCTTCAGCATCACTAGCAGCAGAAGAAGAGCCATAAACCAATGAGAGTGTGTTGTTTAACGATCTCATTTTAATTTTCTTGATTGGCAGACGACACATCACCATTTTTTTTCGGGTGCATTAATTGGCCAGCAGTGGGAGAAGAGTTTATGCTGTGGAACCGTTCAAAACTGCGCCATCTACGAAGCGGCCGATAAGCTGTCTCAAGATTGTTCGAACAAAGGTATCTGGGAGGGTGCTCGACCCTGTTGTGTTTAACACTTACCCTGATTCACACTCTGACCCCCGAGGAAAGGATGACGGTGCAAGATAGATTCGGTTTCAAGCTTCAAGCAGGATTCAAGCTTGCTGTTTCTCAGGTCAAGTTGAGCTTCTGGTGTTGATGTTGTTCTCCATGTCACATATCATTCAACAAACAGCCTATCTTCCAAAAAGTAAGCCGCGTGGCGCGGTTGAAGCGGCCGTGACACATTTTTTTCGCTTCGCTGTCGTCACCCAGGCGTATTCGCCGAAAACCGTATCCGAAAATTTTACAATTTTGCGCAGATAATCTTACGAGATTGGCCACACAATACACTCAAGTTTGGACAGAAAGTCGTTGAAAAAATCCGGAGTTTCCAACTTTTCTTTTTATTTCTATCTTGTTGTGCCCTGTATAATACACAAACATCGGAAATCTGAATGTCTGAAATTTTCTAGCACCTTAAGCTCTTTCGGTTAATTCTATTTTTCGTCCTCCTGTTGCCAAAAACCATTGAAAAATAAGACGCTTCCGATACACACGTCTGAATGCGAGGATATCTCGGAATAAGGAAATATCATTTGTAAGGAGTTTTATGTTCATCTCAGCTACCTTGTGATAAGGAATCACCATTTCTAATTTGCCTAGAATCGTCGTGGCGCTTCTGTTCCTAGCACAGGATGAACGACCCAGGACCTAGCCTTCCGCACCTACAAGGCGGTTACGAGACATTCTATTATGAATAGGTGACATAGAGGCCTCAAGCATTGTTAACTATCTCCACTTGGTTTACTTATTGGATTGCGAAGGCAAAGAAAATTGTGATTTTCTGTGTGGACGCTGTATTTTGAGCGCAAATTTCGCTAAATACTTCCTAAGGAGCATTACAAATATGTGTTGCCCACTTCTCTCAATATTCAAAAAAATCGATGTATTATTGATCTTCCAAGAAGTGATGGTAAATAAGAAAATCGAAAAAGAATAATCAACTGCACCTGACCACAAAATCTGTTCCTCTGACGCCGCCGTACTCAGAGCTTTTTAAACACGTTACCGAAGCCTTCCAACATCTTAAAAAGGATAATCTAACGCGCAACTTGTAACCTAACTACGGAAAAGACCTCAAGCCCTCTAATTTTTATTCATATGGGAGTCATGAACAGATGTAGGATACTCAGATATATCAAAACAAGTTACTTGTAATATAAATGTAACTTACTTGAATGTCTCAAGTAACTTACGTTCATATTACATGTAACATACATTTATATTACATGTAACATCCTTCCATATATACATTTATATTACATGTTGACTTGACTTAATCGGTTGGCTTTCGCCTGACGCGGTCATTCCGCATCTTCACCGAGGTGTGCCGTCCTAGTGGTCAGCCGTGTCCATTTTTCACGGTCTTCAGCCACAATTCGAACACATTCCATCCAGCTGTCACTATTCCATTTCCTGCGAAACGAAGCATCGCGCCTGAACTGTCTTTCGATGCCGAGTGACTTCAAATCCTCTTTAACCGCATCCGTCCAGAACTTTCGGCTACGCCCAGGTGGTCGTTTCCAGACAGGATTTGGAAGCATTCTTAAAGCGTGTTGTACGAGACGATCCGGCGTTCTTCTTAGTATATGCCCGAGCAGTCTAAGTCGACTTTCCATTGCCGCTTGAGATGGCATTGGGAGATGTTGGCACCTCCCTCGTGTCAAACGTTGATGTAAGGCGTCAATCTCGTTGTAGAGATCTTCGTTGTGGCACATCCGCGGCCAGAATTATCCGAGCAAACGTCTAAACAGCTTCCTCTCCGTGCAATCCAACCTTTCCATCTGCGTCTTCGGTGCAGCCCACGTCTCCGATCCGTACATCATGATAGGGCGAATAGCGGATAAGAAGGCGCGCAACTTAACTTCCTTCGCGATGGGGGCAGACCACAAACACTTGGTTAGAGAATCGAATGCAGACGTAGCTTTAGCACATCGTTGTTGAATATCCGCTGCATAACTACCATCTTTCTTCAGCAAACAGCCCAAATAACAGAAATCGTCCACCAATTCGATACGTTGTCCGTCCACACAAACTCCCGTTGAAGGCCTCCGAAAAACCCACATCGGCTTGCATTCGCCCGGACGAAGAAGAAGTCCACAGGCTGCGGCATACTTCGAAATGAGTTTCACAATCCTTTGCAGTTTTGCGTTGTTTTCAGCAAATAACACAATGTCATCGGCGTACTCCAGGTCTACAAGGGAACGTCCTGATGGTGTTAGGATCACGCCCACAGGAAACTGTTCTGCAACTCTACGCATGATGTCATCAACGGCGAAGATGAAAAGAAAAGGTCCTGCAACGACTCCTTGCCTTACTCCTGTTTTCACCTCGAAAGCTGACGTAAATCCGACAGGCGTACAAACCGCTGCTGTTGTTCCTTTGTTCATGTCCTCGATCAGTCGAACATACTTTTCCGGGACTCCATCGGCTCGCAGAGCGTTGAGCAATCGTTCACGATGAGGATAGTCGAACGCGGCTTCAAAGTCTAAAAAAGCAAGCTGTAATGGCTTCGAATACCGCTGCCACGATTCATATACTCTTCTCACGACGAACACTTGGTCGATGGTCGATCTTCTAGATCGAAAACCGGCTTGGTCCTCTCTAGTCGTTTCCTCACGATGTTTGATGAGTCGCGCGAGAATGATACGTTCCATCACCTTGTACATGACACGAATTAGAGAGATTCCTCTGTAGTTTTTAGGATCCGTGACGGATAGCTTCTTGTGAAGAGGTACGATGATCGCATGTCTCCACGAATCGGGTATCCTTTCGCTCATCCATATGGCACGGATGGTGTTGGTCATGTCACGAATCCCAGACGGAGGAAGAGCTTTCAGCATTTCAGCAGTGATGTTGTCATCTCCACCTGCCTTTCTATTCTTCATTTTCCGGACACAATCCAAAACTTCAGGCTCAGTTGGCGGTTTCTCACTGACATCGTAATGTGCTCTCTGAACATGCGGGAGCTCAGGTACTGATGGCGCTGGAGGATTCAGTAGTGAACTGAAGTAATCCTTCCATAATGGCAGCGTCGCATCACCAACTGCAACTCCATTGGTAGTGTTCAAGACAGGAGAACATCTCTTCATCTTCCCGCTATACTGTCGCAGCAACGTGTAGGCTTTCCTCGGATTCTTCTCCTCCCAAGCCTTCTCGAACTCCTTAGCTCTACACGTCGATTCTCGTTCGCGGTCACTTTGAAGCTGCCGACGCACCTTCCTCCTCAGACGCTTCTCCTTCACGAAGTTCCCTGCAGTTCGGAGAGCACATACTCTGTTGTAGGTAGATCTTGTTTCTTCTGAGACGTAAGCGAACTTCTTCTTAGGCTGCACAACCGGGAGTGCCTCTTTGGAAGCGTCCTGGATGCACTTAACAAAAGAATCCGCGTCACAAAGTTTCTTCTTCGTCCGTACTCCAATATGAACAGAAACGCGTTGTCGGAATTTTCTTCTGCATTCTTCATCCCTGAGACTTGTCATATAAATCCTCTAGAGAGGCTTAGCCCCTCGCTTTCTCTTATGATCCCTCGCAGTGAAATTCAACAGAACAGGACGGTGATCCAAATCGAATGCGACATCCCACACAGCTCTAGATCTTCGAATGTCCGATACTGGAATATTCCTAATCAGAACATAGTCGAGCTGTAGTCTCAAAGTTGTCATCTTCCGCTTCCGTTGCTCTTCTGGAGATAGCTGGGTTGGTCCCTGCCACGTAAGCTGACGGCGGCGATGATTCCTCTTGAATGTTGATGCAGTAATCAGACCACTGCGTTCACACAAGTCGGCAAGGCGGTAGCCATTGTCCGATGTTTGCTCCACTGGGTAGAACCATTTTCCGAGTACTTCGGATTCCTGATCTAGTCCCATCTTTGCATTTGCGTCAATCCCCACGACAACAGCATGTTGACAAGGTATCCTGGCCAGCAACGTATTTAGTTCCTCATAAAACGCAACCTTCAAATTGTCCTCGGCGGTTTCAGTGTGCGCATGAGCACACACTATCCACAGACTGAATCCTCTGTGATAACGCAGACGCACAAATGCATTCCTACACGACGTTGAGCCGAAATCCTCGATCATACCATTGTAGTCCTTCCTTACAGCTATCGCACAGCCTCCCACTCTCCTATCGTTAGCGTCACCACAGTAGATGACGTACTCTCCGACGTTGATGACGGGTCTATCCTTGAGGCGAGTTTCCTGCAAAGCAGCAAACAGTGCATGGACGTAGCTCAGAAGATTGGACAGCGCAGATTGTTGGATATCACTCAACAATCACCGCCAATTCAGGGTGACGAAATTGTGGCTCGTGGCCAGACTCCATGAACTCCCTAGGTACGGATCCTAAGGTGTTATGGACCAGAGGCCTCAGTGTGCCACACGGCGATACCTTTATGCAATGTGCGGGATACTTTCGCGATATAGTTGTGCACGGTAGATCGCTCGAACGATCCCGGTGTACACTTGAACGTCTGCTGGGTTCAGTAGAAGCAGGGGCACCAACGAGCAGGTACCAACAGACTTGTATACACACCCCCATATAACATGTAACTTACATTTATATTGCATGTGAGTTACACTTATGTTACATGTAACTTACATTTGAATTTTCACTATGGGTGGTCGTCACGTGACGCCGACGACACGCGACGCAGAGAGCGCGTCCCAGGCCACACGCTTTGCAAAAAATGCTGTACAGGACCTTCCCTGCTGGTATGGGGTCAAGTATCTCAAACTTGGGTAATTGAACCAACAGCAAGGCCAGTCGTATGGCTGACCCCGTACATCAGCCTTGGGGATATCTTCTTGGCGAATTTAAGTTGCTTGCTACTTATCTCAGGTCATTTAAGTTACATGTAACATATCGGAAACTCAGCGCACGCAGTATTCCACCGATATGTTACATGTAAGGTAAATGACCTGAGATAATTCGCAAGTAATTTACATTTGCTCAGATATGTTACAAGTAACTTGTTCTCGGCTTTTTATGTTGCAAGTAACTTGTTTTCATTTTTCTGAGTATACGTTACATTTCAGCGTTTTTTTTTCCAGCTGCTGCGAGTGTATCGACGTTTCTGTAATCAGACATAAGTTGCTTGTATGTTGGACTCTCGTAAGTTTCTGGAAGGCTTCGGTAACATGTTCCAAAGTTCAGAGTAGTGGGCTGTGCGATCGAGCCTCACCAGCTGCGTGCTTTCGCGCCGCGTACTCCCTTGAGCTAGATAGCCTGTTATAGGATGATTATCTTATTTCGGATGCGTTCAGTAAAAAATCCTAGTTATCTTCGATTTCCGATTATTCATTCTGTCACAGGCTATCCAGCAAAGGTGACCACTGAGCGCGACCGCATGCAGCCGGTGGGGCTCGATTACGTAGATCTCTACAGCTGTGTCAGAGTTTATTGTGCTTATCTAAACCAAATTCCGGTCCGCAGTTGTGGTTCGACACGCTTTGCGGCCGCACGCGCTCGAGTCGGTCGAGTTTCTAGCGCCAACGCCGACTCGATATGGCTTTTTATACAGTTTTATTCAACTTTTTTTGGTTTACAGCTTCCAAAACCCACCTTGACTTCACAGGTCGGCGACTGCACTGCTGGAAACTCTTCCGACTCGGGAGCGTGCGGCCGAAAAGCGTGTCAAGATGCGTTCGCGGACCGGAATTCGGTCCAGATAAGCACAGTACTTATCGATGAAAATCTCTTTACAGCACAACCGCTCTCTAACGCGCTGTTAAGAGACTCATGCATATTGATCTCCAACCGACCGCTCCTCATTGATATGTGGGCGAGCGAGCTTTGGTGGAGCACACTGTGTATCTCTTTTCATGTTTCAAGTGAATACGATTATTGTGACTTTTACGAGCGGACGAATGTAGCTTTTGCGCTCGCAGAGAAACGCAGATTTACTACTACTGCGTCTAAGGAAGGCATGAAACATGTCCTTCTGAAGTGAAAGGTCAAACCCAAGAGCATTTTAACCAGAATTTGTTTAGCTTATTGATTGATACTTTCTACTGAAAATTCTATGCTGGGTGTAGCAAGAAGCGGAAGCGCTATTTTCCGTATGTCGGTTCAAAATACGTTGGCTCAAACTTGGTGAACGTAACACATCATACATACGAGCACCGAGTTTGCGTCAACGTATTGTGTACCAACGCAAGGGGATCACAACCGGCACTGCGATCCGTGTAGATTGTACATCGCCATGCTCAACTGCTCTGCGCTTTACTACAAATGTTCTAGACAGACTCCACACAAATATGCATTTATATATTTGGGTCCGGCGAGAGTTCTTCTCGTTCAGCTGTTTTTGCGACTTCCCCAGATGTGCAGATAACCCTTCTTAACTTTCAATAGAAAATCGTATGTTTAAAAATTTTATAGGAACTTCTACTAGAGTACCCCGAGTGTATGAGTTTATTAGAAACACTCACAACTAAAGAACATTGGATTACTTTCCCACATGACCACTCTGATTGCTGTTTGCAGAGACTTCTGTCTGGCACTTTCCATGCCTCACTTTTCATAGGAACAGAGGTTGTCTCTTTCTGTGCACCCATGTCTCACGTAGTACGTAATAAATTTAGTCTGATGAATGGACGGGGCGGGGCTGTGACGGTATATCGCCAAGCGCGATCGAAACCACGTTGGCGGGTGATATTGCCAACACAGCACAGCCAGCCTCCTGGTTCATGCGTCAGACTAAATTGAATACGGAAACCATACATACATACAGTATACTCATCGAAGCGTGTGATTGAAGGTAAGGGATACGGATTGGTGCCGAAGACGATCCCCACAGGGATTGTTTTTGATTTCCATTCATGGGTAGCATTGCCAACATGCATATGTGCAATGTATGCGATCTAACGCGGTATAGCACAGTACCTTGATTTGCATAAGTTCATAGAATTTCATGAGTGCCACTCACAGTTAAGCACGACTCGCTCTCTCTTTCTCTCCCCGTCATTCATATCTGTCCTTTTACTTGTGCTCCTGATCATCACTGGACTCCTAACGGAAGCCCTGCTTTATCAGATGCATATTCATCAGAAGAATGAAACATGTTACTCGAATGCTCCAAGTAACTTAAATATCAGTCGGTTTGTAATCAGTCGAGCGTATATAATCACCGATTACTATCAAAAGATCTGCCTGCTATCTATTGATAGCAATCGGTGGCTAATGTTCTCGTAGCTCACTGGAACAGAACTGCTAAATCACTTGAAGTATTTGAGTGTTATCAGTGTTTTTCTTTTACATGTTTTCATTTTTCTGTGTATATGCCCATGAATAAGCTCAAGCTGTGAACTTCGCCATCGCTCTCGAACTCTTTGTATTGATCGTCATCCTGTACGTCTACCCTATGTAGTATTGTTAGAGAGAAGTTTTTCGAAGACTACAGTCGTTCTCGGAGAAATATTCCGCTCCGCATATGCGGACAACGGCTATTGCATCACGCAGCAGGATGTTAATCGTACTGGGACCACTTGATCCCGGCACGATTGCCGGACCGGAATTCGGATCCGAGAACGAGTGTATGTCTATACAGAAGTGGACAAAAATCTATTGACATCGTGTTTTTTTCGAAATATATTTGCTCCTCTTGGGGCTATCAATTTCATCTTTTGATATGATATTTTCGGTCATAATGCCGATATAATAAAGTATGCTACAGGATTATAGCGCGAATATTCACTGAGGAAGAAAATTTTCAAAATTTCCAATTTGCAACTTTTTGTCTCTTCTTTAGCTCGATTGAGTTCTTCGTCGTTTTCGATATTCTCTTTTGGTGATTTTTGTATTTTGTAAGATTGTTCGTTTGATAAGAAGTGAACTTTTTGCGAATAGTGGCCAAAGATCTGTCATCCGAGATTTTAAAGTGGGTGCATCAGGAGCCGTTCCTCGAAGTCTTCTCAGGATCAAAATACAAGCCATTCAAGAAGTTCTGAAGGTTGGCGTCAGACATCTATTGAGTCGGGAAGCTCGAGTAAGAGACATCGCGAGACAAGAGCAATACTGGATGGTACCATGACACGCACCTTACGTGACAATCCGAGGCTCAATGCTAAGGACGTCATAGGAAAGCTTCACCGATTTCATGAGTCGCAGGCGATCTCAAGGTTATACTTCTGTGGAAAATCTATTGAAAGGTTTCTTAGGTATCTGTCGATGCTGCTAAACGTCGACACCATTGCTGTTAAGTTCTCGTCCCAGCGAATGGCTCTTGATGAGAGTAAGGCATCAGAAGGTAAGGCTAGCGTGGGCCACGGAGCAGATGCCTTAGACTCAACAGCATTGGTAAAGAGCCGTTTTCTCAGCTCTAACTAGTACTCTAAGCGAACGAGACGCTGACTCAACTAAAGAGAAAATTTTTTCACAGTGTTGTTGCTCAGCCAGCGCGTAGCTAGATGCCGCACACGGAGACCGGAGATGCACAGGGTTTCGGAGGCATCAAGTCTAAGTTGGACACAAAAATTTACGAAAATTACGGAAAGTTTAGCATCAATTGGTGAAATTCTAGCTACAACCCTCGCATATTCTACGTGGATTCTCGCTGCAGCACTAGGTCGATCGACCCACCCAGTCCCGGTCCGTAGTACAATGGCTACCGCAGCTGCGATCGACCGCATCGGTGTTCCTTCCCGACGGCCTGCAGCATCTCAGCGATCAAAATTATCTTCACCAAGGTTTTACAGAGAGCCACACGGGGTCACACCCCACGACCAGTCACAGAGTGTCAAGTAATCACTCCGTGAGCTGACGGGGCGAACACTGTTCGAACGGCATCCGTGCGTTCCCCGTAGCCAACGCGGGTTTAAGATTGCATTTCAACACAGGCTGTCGCTGAACCCGTGAATACTCGCTACAAGATTATAACGAGAATATACGGGCTTAGCGTCAGAGAGATCAATGAACCGAATTCAGCCTTCGTTTTTACCTTGAATAAGCTTAGAATTTGCATCCTTGTACCTTCGGCACAAGAATATGCGAGTTTTAGCTATCGTAGCTAAAACCCGTAAATTCTCGCTACATGTAATGGGGCGGCGTTACAGGCCGTGCCCTTGGAGGCATCTAGCTACGCGTTCGCAGAGTGACTCTAGTGATGATGCTCCGTCGCCCATGCTAGTTTTGCCTTCTGATGCCTTACTCTCATCAAAATTCATTTGCTGGGACAACGTGCGAGAAATACACAGCCACGGAGTCGACGTTTATCAGCATCGACAGATACCTGACAAACCTCCGAATGTATTCTCCACAGAAATAAAACCTAATGATCCCCTGCGATTCATGGAATTCCTGAAGTTTTCTCCGATTTCCTTAGCATTGAGCCTCGAAATGTCGCGTAAGTGGCGTGTTATGGTACCACCCAGTATTGCATTTGTCTCATGATGTCTAACTCAAGCTTCCGGCTTCAATAGGTGTCTAACGCCAGCCTTCAGAATTTCTTGAAAGGGTTATATTGTGATCCCGAGCAGACTTCGGGGAACGGCTCCTGATACAAACTACAGTATCTCATCGGTCAACGCAGAATTAGCACGGTAATTGCGTAAGGTGTACACGGAGTGTGCAACCTTCCTCCCCGCCGCATTCCTGCCCGCCGTGGTTGTGGGAGAGCGCAGACATGGGGATGCCGGCAGTTCAATTGCATTGACTGGTTGCTGCACAACATGCAAAGGAAATCACGACCAATTCATAGGAAACATCCTCAGAGATAGCGATTGCTTATGGTTATACGCACTTGTCGACGTCGCAGAACTTTCAAAACACGTTACAAACACCTTATCCAACATGTTACGCAAGTCTTCCGTAAGATGTTGCCTTAGCAGTGGTGAGCTGTTTCTACGCGTGTTCGATAGCTGTGCAGAATGATGAAGGAAGGTTTCTTAGTATGCGTGCCAACTGTGTTGGTAGAAGCCTCGTAATACAATACCCACCCTCGAACTTCGCGAAAAGCGCGTTTTTGCGCTCCTTCGTCATAAATGTGAATTTTGGGGTTTTGGAGAAAAGAAAGACTTTGCTAGAATCATCTCATCAAGATCTACAAGATGGTTTTGAAATTTCACTGGTATCCTGAACCATACCCTGATTATGGGTATTTTGCTCTTTCCATAAGACGTTTTGACTCGTCAGGACGCTCGGAGGCACTTTTTTTAGCAATACAGCTGTAATTAAGACATAGTTTAAGATATCAATGAAATTTAAACACCATCTTGTAGATCTTGATAAGGCGATTCTAGCAATATCTTTCCCACCTCCGAAAACCCAAATCTGACACAGTAACTCCGAAGGGGCGAAAAATAAACGCGAAAACGCGTTTTTTCGCCGATTTGGCAAGTTCGAGGGTAGGTATTGTACTTCGGCATTTCGGTGCCGGATCTCTGCGGCTACTCGGCAATACTTCGTATCGTTTGTCATGAAATTTGAGGCCAGCTGTTAGAAAAAGACTAGGAGATCCACTCAAGCATCCGCAGTAGATCAGAAGTTGATATCAATTGACTATAATTTGAGATGCTATGCCATTATCAAGGCCATGAAATGTACAACATGGGATCACGTATTTTTTGTGCATCAGCACAACACCTTTGGTGAGTCCGTTTTTCGAATCCTGGTAGTTACGAAATAGCTTTTTTTCATTTTTTTTAGTTTGTAATGACGTGTTCTAAATGATTTCAACAGATTGGTACTATTCTAGAAGGGAAGGGTGAGGCACTCAGGACTCCAGACATAAATGAAATGAATGATGGATTGATAACGCCCCAAAAGAGTATCTCTATAGGATTGATGGGTAAACAATGATTGAGAGCGATGTCATGCATCCGATACCAGGGTTTTTCTTCATTTCTATACAGAAATCTTGAGTGCACACCTCACCGTCTAGGATATATAAAGCAAACGGATTTTCCAAGAGCTTTTTCTCCAAAGAAGTTCTCTTCTCTACATCACTGTGGCATGTGACTTCAGGAAGATTTCTATATGCCATCCATGTCCTGTGATAAGGTAACCCTGGAGAACCCATTGGGCGCGAAGTAACTTAATCTACATTTTTCATGCCCCCCCCCAGAGACGGCAGTCAATATCTGTTTGAAAATAGAAAACCCACTTGCACAGAGTTAAGGAATAGAACAACTCGAAAAACTAAGAGGAAAAAAATTGGAGAAAAACTAGAATTTTTAAAAAACCTATGACTAACAAGCGTTCAGAGCATATGGAATAATTCTTTGAAGGGTTCAAACATATCTTGAAAGTTAAGGTTGAAGGCAGTGTCCACAATGGAAAACGTTCTTTAGTTTTCATTGTAAATCGAAAGGTGCTGGGGCTCACGGCAGCAACAATGTCGGAAAAATGACCACAAAAGAGCCCCGAATTTACCATCATGGCCTCGCGCTTCTCTGTAGAGTGCATTCCCCGCCCACTCCCCTCAACGACCACTGATCGAAGCAGACACCAGAAGAATCGACTCTAACTATAAGGAAGGAGCAATATTAGAATGGGGTGGATTCGTTCAATCCGTGCACCACGGTACATAGTTTAGGTCATTTGATCATCGAATGTTTTGTTGGGGGTGTGTATACAAGTCTGTTGGTACCTGCTCGTGGGTGCCCCTGCTTCTACTGAACCTAGCAGACGTTTGAGTGTACACAGGGAACGTTCGAGCGATATAGCGTGCACAACTATATCGCGAAAGTATCCCGCACATTGCATAAAGGTGTCGCCGTGTGGCACACTGAGGCCTCTGGTCCATAACACCTTAGGATCCGTACCTAGGGAGTTCATGGAGTCTGGCCACGAGCCACAATTTCGTCACCCTGAATTGGCGGTGATTGTTGAGTGATATCCAACAATCTGCGCTGTCCAATCTTCTGAGCTACTTCCATGCACTGTTTGCTGCTTTGCATGAAACTCGCCTCAAGGATAGACCCGTCATCAACGTCGGAGAGTACGCCATCTACTGTGGTGACGCTGATGATAGGAGAGTGGGAGGCTGTGCGATAGCTGTAAGGAAGGACTACAATGGTATGATCGAGGATTTCGGCTCAACGTCGTGTAGGAATGCATTTGTGCGTCTGCGGGATCACAGAGGATTCAATCTGTGAGTGCTCGTGCGCCCACCGAAACCGCCAAAGACAACCCAAGGATGCCTTCTACGAGGAACTCAATACGTTGCTGGCCAGGATACCTTGTCAACATGCTGTTGTCGTGGGAATCGACGCAAACGCGAAGATGGGACGTGATCAGGAATCCGAAGTACTCGGTAAATGGTTCTACCTAGTGAAGCAAACATCGGACAATGGCTACCGCCTTGCCGACTTGTGTGAACGCAGTGGTCTGATTTTTGCATTGACATTCAAGAGGAATCATTGCCGCCATCAGCTTACGTAGCAGGGACTAACCCAGCTATCTCTGGAAGAGCAGCGGAAGCGGAAGATGACAACTTTAAAACTACAGCTCGACTATGTTCTGGCGAGGAATATTCCAGTATCGGGCATTCGAAGATCTAGAGCTGTGTGGGATGTCGCATTCGATTTGGATCACCGTCCTGTTCTGTTGAATTTCACTGCGAGGGATCATAAGAGAAAGCGGGGGGCTAAGCCTCTCTAGAGGATTTATATGACAAGTCTCAGAGATGAAGAGTGCAGAAGGAATTTTCGACAACGCGTTTCTATTCACATCGGAGTACGGACTAAGAAGAAACTTTGCGACGCGGACTCTTTCGTCAAGTGCATCCAGGACGCTTCGAAAGAGGCACTCCCGGTTTTACAGCCTAAGAAAAAGTTCGCTTACGTCTCAGAAGAAACAAGATCTACCTACAACAGAGTATGTGCTCTCCGAACTGCAGGGAACTTCGTGAAGGAGAAGCGTCTGAGGAGGAAGGTGCGTCGGCAGCTTCAAAGTGACCGCGAACGAGAATCGACGTGTAGAGCTAAGGAGTTCGAGAAGGCTTGGGAGGAGAAGAATCCGAGGAAAGCCTACACGTTGCTGCGACAGTATAGCGGGAAGATGAAGAGATGTTCTCCTGTCTTGAACACTACCAATGGAGTTGCAGTTGGTGATGCGACGCTGCCATTATGGAAGGATTACTTCAGTTCACTACTGAATCCTCCAGCGCCATCAGTACCTGAGCTCCCGCATGTTCAGAGAGCACATTGCGATGTCAGTGAGAAACCGCAAACTGAGCCTGAAGTTTTGGATTGTGTCCGGAAAATGAAGAATAGAAAGGCAGGTGGAGATGACAACATCACTGCTAAGATGCTGAAAGCTCTTCGGGATTCGTGGAATGTCAGAAAACCATCCGTGCCATATGGATGAGCGAAAGGATACCCGATTCGTGGAGACATGCGATCATCGTACCTTTTCACAAGAAGCTATCCGTCACGGATCCTAAGAACTACAGAGGAATCTCTCTACTTCATGTCATGTACAATGGTTTTGGAACGTATCATTCTCGAGCGACTCATCAAACATCGTGAGGAAACGACTAGAGAGGACCAAGCCGGTTTTCGACCTGCAAGATCGACCATCGACCAAGTATTTGTTGTGAGAAGATTACTTGAATCGTGTCAGCGGTATTTGAACCCATTACAGTTTGCTTTTTTTATGGCTTTGAAGCCGCATTCGACTCTCTTCATCGTACTCAATCGCTCAACGCCCTGCGAGCCGATGGAGTCCCGGAAAAGTATGTTCGACTGATCGAGGACATGAACAAAGGAACAACAGCAGCAGTTTGTACGCCTGTCGGGTTTACGTCAGCTTTCAAGGTGAGAACAGGAGTAAGGCAAGGAGCTGGAGCAGGACCTTTTTTTTCATCTTCGCCGTTGATGACATCATGTGTAGGGTTGCAGAACAGTTTCCTGCGGATGTGATCCTAAAACCATCAGGACGCTCCCTTGTAGACCTGGAGTACGCCGATGACATTGTGTTATTCGCTGAAAACAACGCAAAACTGCAAAGGATTGTGAATCTCGTTCCGAAATATGCCGCAGCCTATGGACTTCGTCTTCGTCCGGGCAAATGCAAGCCGATGTGGGTTTTTCGGAGGCCTTCAACGGGAGTTTGTGTGGACGGACAACGTATCGAACTGGTGGGCGATTTCTGTTATTTGGGCTGTTTGCTGAAGAAAGATGGTAGTTATGCAGCGGATATTCAACAACGATGTGCTAAAGCTACGTCTGCATTCGATTCTCTAACCAAGTGTTTGTGGTCTGCCCCCATCGCGAAGGAAGTTAAGTTGCGCGCCTTCTTATCCGCTATTCGCCCTATCATGATGTACGGATCGGAGACGTGGGCTGCACCGAAGACGCAGTTGGGAAGGTTGGATTGCACGGATAGGAAGCTGTTTAGACGTTTGCTCGGATATTTCTGGCCGCGGATGTGCCACAACGAAGATCTCTACAACGAGATTGACGCCTTACACCAACGTTTGACACGAGGGAGGTGCCAACATCTCCCAATGCCATCTCAAGCGGCAACGGTAGGTCGTCTTCGCCTGTCGGGGCATATTTTAAAAAGGCCGCCAGATCGTCTTGTTTAACACGCTCTAAGGATGCTTCCAAGTCCTGTCTGGCAACGGCCGCCTGGACGTAGGCGAAAGTTTTGGACGGATGTGGTGAAGGAGGATTTGAAATCACTCGGCATTGTAAGGCAATTCAGGCGCGATATTTTACTTCGCAGGAAGTGGAATAGCGATCAATGGATGGATTGTGTTCAAATTGTGGCTGAGGACCGTGAAAAATGAACACGGCTGACTCCTAGGACGGCACACCTCGGTGAAGATGCGGAATGACCGCGTCAGGCGAAAGCCAACCGTTTAAGTCAAGTAAGTCAAGTAAACGAAGAGTTCCTGTGATAGTGAAGAGGCTTGGTGAGATTCAAGGATTTCGTGCCTTTTTGGTGCATTTTTCTTGATTTCTTCATCATTCCAATTCTGCCAGGGGGCCAAAGAATCGGATCAGCAATTAATCTCAAAATCGAATATCATCGTGAAATCTTCCTTTAAGAAGGACGAATTTTATTAATTAGTACACCATTACCAAGGGTCGAAAAGCAGTATGCGCGAAATAGCAAATTATCGCCCACTTTTGATTGGGACCGAAAATCTTGAGATATCTGGGCAAAGGCTCGTGCTCCTGAAATATTTGCTTTCTCACTAATGATACTTTAGGTGAACCAATTTATTACTTCAAAGAACTGCCTTCAGCGGAATGAAATTCCGCTATGCAATTGCAAAAAAAAGCAGCTCGCGGCACAATTATAATATTTCTATAATCACCGGGTCCTGGCACGATTGCCTTTTGCAACTATTTCGCTCCTATAAGGGCACTAGCATAAAAGTACTGGTTTTTGCTAAAGCAGCACAGAATCCTTCTTTTCGTCGCATAAAGTACTTTTTTGATGAGAGGTTTGCTTCTAGCAAAACACTGTTGCGGGTTAGTGATCATTGAGACTTTCTGGTGAATTCTACGCCTACTAAATCGAATTGGGTGAGTTTTAGACTCGTTTGTGAACTCAATACCTCTAATTTTCACAATAGGCAGTGTTCACGATGAACATCGCACTCCAGTTCGACCCAGAAATGGGATTGTTTGGTCGTGAGGTAACCAACAGTGAAGGAACTGCGAAGAAAAACGTCAAAAATATGTCAAAATAACGGCATCTAACGAGAATTATTGGCTCTGCTGATTTCCGCAAGCGCGCGCTAATCGCGGAATCTGCCCAAATCAATCAGGATGGACGCGGCAGAGTTGCTTGGCGATTTGCCATCGAAATGTGTGCGGCGCCACAAGCTTGTCCGAATGGGGGGGGGGGCGACAGGGATAGGTAGGCGCATCGGGATAGCTTTCAAAGCCGTTTGTATTTATTTCTGGGCCGTTTTCGCTACTTTCTTCGACCCTATCTTCTCCAGCATTTGCCAACGCAGTGTTTCACAGTGGAACCTCGAGAACGAGATTTATCGTTGTCACTGCCTTCAATGAACAGTCATGAAGTTTAAATGAATATGAATTCTTGTAGATTGAGTAAGGAAAATCAACAGCACATAATGGAGACAGTTGTTTCTTTTTTCTTATCTCCTCTTGTGCGCCTTACGTCTGGAGTATTTCTCTTTCACGTGGAGCCTTCACTACCGAAGAGAAAAATATCCCCCTTCAACATTCGAATTTCCACGCAGGGCTCGGCGCGGGTGTGGGCCTCCACGGGGGGGATGGAAGCGGGAGGTCAGATCTTTGGACGAAGACCAGTTGAACCAACGTGTTTGTGAGTCAAAACTGTCAGGAGTAGTTTTTCACGTAGATTTCAAATATACATTGGCGAGAGGCTGATTAACCTGATTTACAAGTCACGAAGTTCAATTAGGAAGATTAGGGTTAAATAAAGGTCTTTTCAGAATGAAATTTAGGACATATGATACCTCCATGTAAAAAGTCTAAAGCAGTTCGACAACTAAATGCAAAATAATTTGTGCAAATGGTTTTTATCAATCACGAGGGTTGATATTTGAGTTGAGCGGGGTCGATTCACCCTGGATACGATTTTTCATCATTTCAGAGTAACGCCGAAGACCGCTACATAGATAGGGGGAAACGATGAAAAAGACGGCTAAGTCCACGAACATGAATTTGGGTTTTAAAAAGACAGTAACCTAAGTTCTAACAAAGGTACCCGAGAAAATCCTAGCTTAAAGAAACTACGCTCCAAACCGCACCGTTTAAGACCAACCGCAACACTGGAGAAGGCCTCTGAGCAAAATTTTCCTGATGTGGGTCTTGCCACATTTTCCGCGTTTTCTCAGCAATTTCTATTTAGTTAGGTGTGGGCCCAGCCGTGGGCCCTCAGTGCATTTTGAAGAAGAACCCAAACCTATCAAATTTTCTTCAAAGGCTTTCTCCAGGAATGCGGAAAGTTTCAAGCGATAGTGTATGAAGTCTAGCATCTTGAAGCCAGGATTTCTCCAAATAATCGTTGTAACTTCTCGATGAACAATCCAATAAATAACTGGTTCAGCACTTCAGTCATAACGTTCCAAAAATCTACTTTTTAAAG
The DNA here is from genome assembly GCA_029168955.1 of Aplectana chamaeleonis. NCBI lineage: Eukaryota > Metazoa > Nematoda > Chromadorea > Rhabditida > Cosmocercidae > Aplectana > Aplectana chamaeleonis. Next base: position 1,303,543 of record JAPDOI010000173.1, read on the forward strand.
GACTTGGCCGATTTTTTTCTTTGTCTTCCGCCTTCTATGTAGTGGTCTTCGGCGTTCGTCTGGGATGGTCAAAGCAAGTAGTACGGGTATATTGACCACGCTGGACCTAAATGTCCTACTTCCATGACTCCTAGTTTTCAAAATTGTCGTCTTCCGGTGGGAACACTTCTGAGAAAGGTGTGATGCCGGAAAGTGTAGCGGTCTTCAGCGGTCATCTGAGATGATGAAAAATTGTATCTAGGGTAAATCGACCACGCTGGACTCTAATAATATCCTACTCTTATGCCTCTCAGTTCTCAAAATTGTCGACTGCCGGCGGGACCACACCTGAGAAAGGTGTGGGCCTGTACAGTGTAGCGCCCTTCGGCGTCCATCTCTTTTAAATTTGGCATACGTTGTAAATCAGTTACATTTGATTTGAACATTCTACCCTCATGACTCGTAAGAAAATATGGACTCCCGTCGAGATCGAACCCTTCCCTAAACATCCGCATTTTATTACACAGCACAAGTTGTTACCAGTTACTTATACTTTTGCGCTCTCAGCTCTCTCTACATGAATGCAGTAAGCGCTGATCTGTGCTCTCGTCCTCTCGAACATCAGAATTTTTTGCAGAGCATTGGATTCGATCTGTCAATTTTATTTTTTTACCATTTGACAATTTTATACTTACCATTTGAATAGACAAAAGGAATTTTACTGCAGTGAAACGTTAGATGTATGTAAACCTGCTTGATAATCTGCTTGAACACATCAGCTCTTGGTGGGGGATGGGAGGAAACGGTCAAAAATTAACCTGCTAACGTTTCTGGGCGGGGGTCCGAGCGGAATCGCCATTAGAGGCGGGGGGGGGGCTGAGCAAAACTGGCCGGCCCACATCTCGTGCAGTACCCTGTTTTCACGTGAAAAACTTTAAATCCATCTAGTGTGTGTCACTATGTTCATTCACAAAAATTTCAATCGATCTCACTTTTCTACTTGTGGCTGAAATGACTATGAGGTTCCCGATTATTGTGAGGATGGCAGACTTCTCATTATGACCCAACTCTCCTAACCAGATATGATTCTGCAATTTAACGAGGGGAGAAAAGGAGATACTTGGGGCTATGCTCACTATGACACTGCGCGATATCATTTGCTCAAGGCTGTATCAAGACACCTAATTGGATCTTTCCGTAAGCGAATCGAGAGTGTTGAAATGTTGCTCTCCTAAGGTAATGTTTAGCGCTTGATATACCCTAAAGTGGCACACACTACTCACCTGCAGATAACAACCATCGATGGCATGTCGAGGTGGACTGCTTCCGGACACAATACCTCATCACACATTGCTAATTGCTTTATCCCGAGTCTGCTCAAATTCACCTTCTTGGTTTCCCTCAGTTCAGCTGTATCACCTCGCCCAAATTCGGCGTCATCAACTTTTACAACCTCGCTGTATTGAATTCAATTAGTTGATCCATGTGTTCCGAGATTGACGAGGAGCATCGTGATGGGTGAGGGTGACCTTGACAGTACTAATCTCTCCCAGAATACACAGTGTTGTCACCACTGTCAGGCAGAGGAAGTGAATGATTAGATATGATGCATTTATGGGGCTGTACGCAGCAGACACCGGAAAACCACCTCGCTCGCACTCACTTACTTGTTCATTACACTTATTTGGATTTAAGGGTAAATATTGGCAAATTTTTGGACCATCAACCCCTTGTATTGAACAGAGTTTTGCTGAGCGAGAACATCACAAGGCAACAGTACTTTACTGTGAGAAATCCAATTCGCGAAATTGCTTAGCGAGTTTCTTTTTTTCGGTTTTTGAATTAAAACTGATATAGTAGAATTGTCATACCCACAGAAATCTTTTGCAGTTTCAGAATACCGCAGCGAACCCATAGAAATAAGTGTGTCTTTAAAAATTATTGGAAAGTATCCAAACATGGGATTTTCACAGAATCAGAAGGATTATTTGGAGAGAACAGACTAAATGCAAGTCTCACTGTCTCATTTGAACGGTCTCATTGACACGAAGCAGTCGTAATTAGAGTTGGAGGTCGCAGAGAGGAGTCCGATCCCTAATTGGCGGATTTTACAACTTCACAGTTTAATGCCAATAATTAGGCTATCGACTGTTCGCAATAAAAAAAACGTTTCAGGGCTATAATGCAAGTTTAGTTATTACATTGTGTGATATTATCACCACATTTTTATACAACAATTTTTACAATGAGTTGTTTTCTCTTCTCTCATCGTTTCTAAGTAGGGTTTGCTTTCAAGTTCCCCTATGGTTTTGCAAAACCTTCTGTATGGTGTATACTTATATCGACTCAAGTCATCGAGTTCCAATATCTACTGAAACAGTTGAATTCGAGTCATTCGGCTACTCGATTATACGAAAATTTGAAAATCGTTTTAGTTGAAAACCCGATTATTCGAAATTTGGATAAACCGCTCCAGTAGAACATTTGATCATTATAAATCCTGAGAATTGATTTAGTCGAAAACTCGTTTATTCGAAAAAAATTGAGTCAGTCGAATAAACTCGAATTTTCGAGAAAAAAAAAAGATTTCGTGTTGCCGAAACATAGTATAGAACATCGCCATCAATAATTGGGACTTGATGAAACAAGGCGATGAGAATTTAAGTGATAAAGCGCGCGAAAAAATTCGATTCGCATCTAGTCATCGATTAATTGTTATTCATTTGATTGCACATTCTCCTTGATTCTTCTCTCTCATTCGAACTCAGTAGTCCATGCTCTTTCATAATGTAGTCTGAGTGAAGCGTGGTCTGCAATTTGCGGCTAATTATATAAAATTTTCTGTCGAAATAAATATCGAACGTAGTCCTCACGTCCTCAGTTTTTTTACGGTTATGGGTTCGATACCGATGGAATAACGTCGGCATGGACCCTAATGAGAGTTTGCGTTCACTATTGGAGGTTAGCGCAAACCCGGTGCCATATGCTATAACATAGGTGCACCGAGTTTGCGCCAACCTCCAGTGGGGGAACGCAAAGTCTTATTAGTATGCATGCCGATGTTATGTTGCTATTGACACTTGGGATACAATCTCCATATATGCAGGTAGGATGCTGTCGGAATTGCGCCCCGTGTCAGATATGTAGATCTGTTGTTTCCACAGCTCGCCCATCGGCAACGTGATATTATGACGCGTGCGGCTGCGGAGCAGTACCAGTCGTCTTCTAAACCAGCCATAAGGCGTCGTTTATACTTCCGCCGCCGAGCGGCGCGGCTAAGTGCAATCCTATGATATCGATCGTGCCGCGCCGCGTGATCAATATGACAGGAATGCACTGTGCCGCGCCGCTCGGCGGTGGAAGTATAAACGACCCCTAAGCCACGCCGCAGGCGCCACGCTGCCGCATCGCGGATGTGCTAGCTGTGCGGACAACGGTGCTATCAAACACGCGCGCGCGCTTCCATCAGGATGTCGCTAAGAGTATTGAGCATAAATCCCGAGTGCCAATAGGAGCTTATCAATCTCACGTTTCCTGCTCTCATATAAAACCTAAGGGAAGCAAAAGTTCGCTCAATGAATCCTATTTCTAGCTAATTATTGAGATACAGATACAGATTTAGAATTCCGACTAGATGAGCATCGCGGAGCACTCTCCAACCCTGCCGCCTACCCTAACAGTAGTTTCTCAAGGCACCGTACGAGCAGACACTTGGAAGAAGATGCTCCTCCTTCCGAAGTGACTGTTCTCCATAAACACCTGATACGACCGCTGGAGAGAAAAATAATGGAGGCGAGTGAAAACCAACGTGTTCAACTAGAAATCAACGCAAACGAAGAACTGAATGACTTGCTGAGATTGATACTGTGATACCGCACGCTCTCTAATGGCCCCTTCCATCCTGGGGGTTAGTGTTGAGCACACTTGCACGCAAAAGGGGTGGGTTTCTCCTTTCCGCACTCATCCGCTATTTCAACACTATTGCATCTGTGTTTAGCTCGCTCAAACCACCCTCCGGCCTTTTCAGTGTCTGTAGCCGTTATGTATGTAGTTAAGCTTAGATGTTTTGCACACCTAGGTTGAACATATTGTATTATTTTTCAAGGTCTGATGACGCCATTATTGGCGAAAGCTCACCAGTAAAGAGTATAGTGAAGAACCTTGGATTTTTATTCAACATTGAACAACTATATATATATATATATATATATATATATATATATATATATATATATAAATATATATATATATATATATATATATATATATATATATATATATATATATATATATATATATATATATATATATATATATATATATATATATATATATATATATATAGCAGATCATATATATATATAGCAGGAGATATCAAATGTCGGCAGGATCGCGAAGATATTGTGTTCATTGCTGAGTTAAGTTGGCGCAAACTCGGTGCCATGCTATAACATAGGTGCACCGAGTTGGCGCCAACCTTCAACAATGCACGCGAAGTCTCTTCCGGATCCATGCCGATGTTATATATATACATATATACATATATAGGTGTGAAAAGCTACCTGATCTAAATCAAGAGTTAGAGTAGCGAAATGGTCGAACTGTTTTTCTATGAAAAGAGGGAGAGCGTTTAAATTTTCAAAAACCTTGACCGCTAACATGTAGGAAGTTTCTTCCAAGGAACTGAAATTTGTTTTGGTCGATGGAAATTCTCAAGAACAAATAGCGTTTTCACTTTCACTATACTGAGAAGGCATTTTAGTTTCTGAATATATTTTCATCAAAGACTGGAAGAAAACAGTGGGCCGTGTTAAACAGTCGGCATCAAGCGTGTCGAAAACTTGATCACTCAAAATTCCACAATTATTCGAAATTTTGAAAATTCGGGTCGTTCGATTACTCGATTATTGAAAAAGGAGAGCTAGGCGAAAACTTGATTACCTCGTGGGTTTTCTGAGGATAACCCAAGAAAAAAACCAAGGGAAGGTTATCTAATCTCACGATAATGGTATACAGTTCCAGCTTCTCTGTTCCATAATTGTATTAAAATCAATATTTTCAGAAAACAGCTAATCATCAGGTTTCCGACATTTTTGAGAAATATTCTTGAGAGATGTGTGAAAACTAGTATTAAAACCACGATTGGTGATAGGTTTCGCCATGTGACTTTGTAATTAATGGCAGAGTGTTCCGAATCGATTGCTAGTTTATCACCTCGCTAAGGATTAACCGTCATATTCGTGTACCAATTCTGAAGAGTTTGGCTGATAGCGCTCATAGGGTTGTACTTCGCACTGACTATACTTATACTGGAACTGAAAAGCCGCAGTGTATTTAAATTGAAATCGTTTAACTACTCGAGGTTCTTTCAATTTCGAGAACTTCCCCTAATTATGTACAGTAGCGCGGCGGGCTGTGATTGGCTGCGAAATGGTCCCGCCCACCGGCTGCGCATGATTCCACATCACAGTGTCTTGTCAACGGATCGCATTCCTCTTTTGGCAGAAAAAGCTCCGGATTAACCTCATTCAATCTCATTGCTTACTCTTTCCTTTGCAAATATGCCACGTGATTTTCTCATCTGCCAGCAACATGATTCAGATCTCCTGTCAACGAAGTCCAACTAATTTTTTTTTCTTCTGATTAAAGGTGGTAGTAGTTTTGTGCCCCATGTTTCAATTCACATATATAATCCACTAAGCCATTATGAATCACGGCTACCGTACATTCGTCGATTATCTGATCTGATTTGTGAGCAGATGGAGAGTTGCTTGCCTTCCTATCAGCAGTGTTATTCTTTAGGGCGCTAGAGAGACAGTAAGCCGCTTAATAAGTCGTCCTCCTCCTTACCGTATCGTTTACTTGATTTAGCTTCTTTCTGTCGGCTTTGCGCTTTTGTTTCTTTGAATTCCAAGATTCGAGCTGTTGTGTCTTCTGGTGTAACGCAAACGCAACTGTTGAATATTATATTATATTTATTACATAATCGACGATCACCGACGACCATGTTGGAAAACACCGTTTCTACGAAAAGATACGCAACTAGTAAATTGAAATACACCAGATTAAAACAGGTGAAATGCAGAAAACAAACGAGTGGTGACCTACTAAGAGAGAAATAAAGGCTAATATAAGGTAAAAAGACGGAATTACATTAGTAAACTGTTACTCATTGTCGGCGAAGCAAACTGTTGTCAGCTGATCTGCCCCGATTAACTCTGAAAACACTCCACTGTTTTGATAAAACCTTTTATATCATGAGGGATAGAAAACTTCTTGCTGAATTTAACATAGTCTGACCCAGCTCTATTAACAAAGAAGTTGTGCCGAACAGCAGTCTTGGCAGTGCTGAGAGCGATTTTTTGCTCACCGCTTCGCATTCCTGATTTTCTGACTGTGAACAAATCTTCTCTTTCAAGACTGCACTAATCATTCAGAATTTTGTGGACCATAACAAGATCGTTCCTTCTTCTTCTGTACGAGAGGAATCGTAGATTGAACTCCCTGTTTCTAGTTCTGCTGTCAGGTATGTCATCATACACGAAACCTAGTTTTCTGAAAAATAACTGCCTAGTGAAGCCGTTCTGTACACTTTCCAATTTGAGGATGAATTTTCGTTAGTAAGGACAAAAGACAGTAGTGCCGTACTCAAGAACAGGTCTCACATATGTTCTGGAAGGCTTTAATAACACAGAGGTATCCCTTGTCGTGAGAGCTCGGAACATGTTGTGCTTAACTCTCATTGCTTTTTTAGCTATTTGCTCGCAATGACAGTCAAAAGTCAGGTCCATGGTTATGAAGAATCCGAGATTTTGAATATCCTGCACAACACCTAGGGGTAAATTCCCCATATTATAACTATAGATTGGATTTCGTTTTTCAAGATTGTTCATTCCAAGAATCCAAGACAGCATTTTTGTTTTTCCCTGAGATAAGGGTAACTTCCACTCTAGGGATAAGGGTAATTTCTACTTGAATCCATATATAGGTGAGCTGAGACATTTATGGGTAGTATCAACTACATGTAACTTACTAGATCTTGTTCCTCTTACCAAACAAAATTTGCCTACCGTTGTACTGGCGATGTTTTACTATGTTTTAATTTCAAGAATTTACTGCGGACTATGCACGTACGATGAACTGCATCGCTTGTTCCATCACTATGTATGTGGCTATTGGTTTTTCGTTCTCACGTTATGCTTGTTCAAATTCTGAAGCGTGTATATCAACTCTAAAGTTAACTCCCAGAAAAAAACTCACACAATTCAAGTTTTAAAATCATCTTTCTATGCTTGTATCAATTTTGCATTATAGTCATTTAAAAACAATTGAACTTGTACTCAACACCCTTCTCCACCACGGAACATATTCGCTCTTCAATGTTCACGATTGTCGGTAGGATGAACGAGTTCTCGGTGGGTGCAAACGGTGATGAATGGGGTCATTTCAAATTGGAAGAACATATTGTGGTAGACCGTAATGATTAGAGCTCAAAGGAAAGAACGGAGCAACATAGAGTTGAGAATTTCCAAAGACAGCTACACCACTGAGAGTACTGGGGCGGAGTGGGGCTACAGCGTTTCGTTTACTTCTGGTGCGTTTTTTTTCACTTCTTCGCCATTTCAGCTCTACACGAGGACCAGGTACTCTGAGAGAATCTTTTGCGCTAGTACCGTGATGCTCCCGCGATCCGCGATAGTACCGTGCTCGTCTCCCCCTAATCCCGCTATCCGCGTCCGTTCCGCGATAGTTACCCAATCGACCTATCCGTTGACATTCTCGTTCACGTACCGTGGTGGTACCGCGATCACTACCAAGTTTACTGCGCTAGTACCGTGGTGCACTCGCGATCCGCGAAGGTACCGTGATCGTTTTCCTCCGGTCCCGCGTTCTCATGATGTGCAAATTTGCAAAGCAGCGCGAAATACGACAAGGGCAATACCTAATAGCTTTGTGTTGATCTGATAGGCAACAACGGTTCGGGTGAAACACCGAGGGGGCATGGATGCGGTACGATCACAGGTGAAGGCTGGCAGAATCTCGCGATCGTCCGAAGATAGTTCCGGGCTCGGTTCATCGCGGTTCTGCGATGTAACACCCCAAATACATCAACGTATCGACGCGCTATACCTTCATTTTGAAACTGGTAAAATCTTGCGGTCGCTCCGTGATAGTCCCAGGCTCGATTCCTCGCGGATCCGCAATGCAGCATCATGGGAGCATCGATGAACGAACGCGGTACGGTCTCGGTTTGAGACTGGCAAAATCTCGTGATCGTTTCGCGATAGTCCCATGCTAGTATCCCCTCGGCCCCTACGAAAAATCGAGGAGATTCTATCCGTGAACAATCGCGGGGGATTCTCTCAGAGTAACCGTTTTAGCAACTAATCTCAAATTTGATGTTTTTTCAAACTTTGCCCTTAAGAGATTTACATATGTGTGCTAAAGCTAGATAGAGCATAGAAAGAAGGTTCGCGTGCAACATTTCGAGGATTCCAACCGAAGCCTAATTTGTGCATTTTTCATAATCAGCCAACGTTCGTTCATTCAGGTGACACCGCGTGTTACGTAGAGGAGTCAAAATCACGACAACAGTTGCAAAGCTACGAGAAAAAGGAAATGGTGCTGTGAGAACGGAACAAAGGAGTAGTCTTTATAAGCCAAAAAATTAAGTTATGGAAGACATTAAGAGCCAAAATATATTCATCGGAGCTGATACAGGCGCTGAATCACTTGGAGAAGTATGAACCGTGACCAACAGATAAATGACGTCATATTGATGTATGTATGTATGTCATAAAAGGTATCGGATGACCAGTGCGTTTCGCGATAGGGTTCGGATTCGTAAGGATGTGCCCCACCCCCGTTTATTGAAAAACTCTCCAACACCTGAGAAATTTTCGTGCCTGTGGAACAATTTCCATGTTGATTGCCCACCTTACCGGAGTTGGAACTCTTTACTAGAAAATTTCAGTGGAGCTTTGTCATTCGAAAAAGATATCTCAGCTTTTGTGTGAGGTTTGAGCAAATATAATTAATTTAAAACAAAAGCGAGACATAGCTTGTACAAAATAATGCAAGGTGCTACCAAAAGAAATTCGCGCTCGCAGCTTGCTCAGAACTTTTGAAACAAGCTGTTAACATGCAATCCGCTAGCAATGGATTGTCCCCGTACCGAACGCGACGCAATCAAAAGCTAACACTGAGCGAGTGGAAGCTAACGCGAAACGAGCAGAAGCTAACGCTTAGCAAGCGGAGGTTAATAGTATTAACCTCCGCTTGCTAAGCGTTAGCTTCTGCTTCTGATTAACTTAATACCAAGCAAGCGGAACCCTACGGTAGGCGGAAGGGGTAGAGTGAGAACCATGCGCCAAAGCAAGCGGAAACATGAGCGAAGCGAGCGGAATCTCACCTTATGCAGATGTAGCGAGGGAAACCCCATGGTCCGTCCATCGAAAAGAGGATAGTTGAAATACCTTGATCTAGCAGCGCATAAAAGATACGATGATCAGTTTTTCGACTACCAATGTATTTCGAATTTGAATACCGCGGAACCGCCACCTTATACTGTCTATGATTCAAATTGTACCATGATCATAACCGCAGATACATGAAGATCAATGAAGTTTGCCTTTTAACCCACTCTATGAATCATGTAACAACATCGATTTCCTATATGCTTATCTCAGAAAACTTGCAATAACAACTACGTAAAAAACAGTACGTCGGCCACCAAGTGTTACCAGAATTTCGAAGAAACGGCTGGAAACGTATTAAAACGTCTTTCTTCAGTGAAATTTTTCTCTTGCCTGGACTAGTTGTCCAGTTGTATGAACATGTTCACGGTGGTTGTCACCGGTGAAAAAAGGGATTAATCAAAAATGGAAGAATATTACAGGCAAAGCAGTATTAGTTGGGGTTCGAAGGAAATAATGGAGCAACAGAAAGCGATAACTGCAACAGACGGGACCACAAAAGATTTCATTGTCCTAATGAACAGTTCCTGTGAGAGTAAAAAAGGCGGGGTGAGAGTGAAGGATTTGGTGCGCTTCTGGGGCGTTTTTCTCGATTTCTTCGTCATTTCAGTTCTACCCGGTGACCAAACAATCAATTTAGCTATTGATGTTAAAATCGAAGATTACCGTGAACACTACCTTTGAGCTGAGCCCTTGGAAAATGTGATTTTGATGTTTTTTGAATGTTTAGAGCTTGACATCTGAGTTTTGCGTTCAACTAGCCTATCTTGCTATACCTTATGCTATATCAGGCCAAAAAGGGGCAATAAACATTCTAAAAACATCAACATCAGAGAAAGAGAAATCAAAAGGAAACTGCACGACTGCAAATGAACGAAGCAAAAAAATGACGAATCGATGAGCAGGCATTGCTGTAGAGCCGAGTCGCACCTGCAAGATAGCGTGTCGACTCCGTGCGAAGCTGCTGGAAAGGTTCGGTTGCACGGTGCTTTACGTGCCTAAGGCTGATTGCACGGAACCGAAGCTGGTTCGCACCCTACCGATCCACGATAAGGAGGCTTGCACGGAACGAAGTGTCAGTGAGCTGGTTAACACCGTACAATAAGCTGCTGGAACGCTTCGAAGCCCCCCAGTAAGGCTGCTTGCTCGGTGCTTCCTGGCTCGTCTACCCTTAGAAAGCTCGCTTGCACCATATCAGGACGCGAATAACTTGTCTGCACCGAAGAAGTGGCTTTTAGCGTGTTAACAACTTGTTTCAAATGTTCTGAGTGGCAATGCAACTGTTACTCACCTTGTACTGCATAAAGACCTAGGGAACAAGACCTAGGGAACAGAACCAACTGGATCATACTGGTAACAAATGATTTTTGAATCTAGAAAATCTTGAGCTGTGGTCACTTCCAGCTGTACGTCTAGTAGTGGACAAAAATCTATTGACATAGTCTTTTTCTGAGATATCTCTGCTCCCCTTAGGGCTATCTATTTCAAATTTTAATACGATATTTTTGGTCATAATGCCAATATAAAGAATTATGCTGCAGGCTTATAGCGCAAATATTCATCGACAAGGAAGATAATTTTCAACATTCGCAATTTGCGACTTTTTGCATCTTCTTCCAAGGCAGTGTTAACAATAGGAATCCTTGCAGTATTTTTGCCTATCTTGAGAACGGTTCCATTCTGATTCCAACGATGTATCTAGAATCGTACAAGACCTTCTGGGAACGGAGCTATGGTCCCTCAAAAATTGAGCTAGGAAAGCATGGTGGACGAGTTCTCCGAGGCTTGTAACTTTGTCTTTTGCAGCCAAGGTGTGTGAGCTGAGTGTTCCATTGTTTACGTCGAGGGGCGGAAAGGGGCCGGACTTGCCCAAAGCGGCCGTCTTGCAGCTCCTGGGTAGCTTTTTGTCCCGTTTCTTCGACGCTGTTCTGCTTATGATAGCCACGAGAAGCGTTCGTCATGGAAATTTCGAGGATGAAGTTTATCGTGAACGGTGCCTTTAACTCGCTCGATTTCTTGGTTGTTTTCGATATTCTTTTGGTGAATTGCGTTTTTTGTAGGATTGATCGTTCATTAAGAAGTGAAATCTCATCACATAGTAAACGAAGATCTCCCATCCGAGGTTTTGAATGAGCTCATCAGAAGCCGTTCCTGGAAGCCTGCTCGGGATCACATAGCAAGTCATTCAAGAAAATCACAAGGTGGGCGTCAGGCACCCATTAATGTCGCAAGCTAGAGGAAGACATCTTGAAACAAGAGCAATACTGGGTGGTATCGTAGTACGCATCTTACGAGAAATTCCGAGGCTAAATGCTAAGGACTTCAAAGAAAAACTTCGGGAGTTTCGTGAAACGCTGACATCTTGAGGTTTTATTCCTCTCCAGAACACATTCAGAGTTCTCTCAGGTATCTGCCAAAGCTGCGAAACGTCGACACCGTGGCTCTGAAGTCCTCGGACGTCTTCCCGTCAAGTGGCTGATCATGAGGGTAAGGCATAAGAAGACAAAGCTAGCGTGTGAGGCGAGGTATAATAACTAGACTCGATAACAATGTGAAAAAGAGTTGTTTCTTAAGCTGAATCCACGTCTCGTTTAATTGGAGCACCAGATCAGGGTGAGAAAACGGCTTTTTACCATTGCTGTTGAGTACTGTGCATCTGTTTCGTCGCCCACGCTAGCCTTGTCATCTAATGCCTTACTCTCAACAAAAGAAATTGGATTGCACGACTTCCGAGAGCTCTACTGTACTGTACTCTACTCTACTCTACTCTACGCTTTGAAGCATTGACAGATACCTAAGAAAATTCTGAATGGATTCTCCAGAGAAATAAACCTCGAGATCGCCTGCGCTCTACGAAGTCTCTCAAGTTTTTCTTTGAAGTCCTTAGCATTTAGCCTTGGAATGTCGCGTAAGATGCGTGCTATGATACCATACAGTAATGTTCTTGCCTCGAGATGTCTTCCTCTAGCTCACGACATCAATGGGTGCCTGACGCCCACCTTCAGAATTTCTTGAATGACTTGCTATGTGATCCAGAGCAGGCTACCAGGAACGGCTTTTGATGAGCACATTTTAGAACCTCCGATGAGAGATCTTCGAACACATGTAACAAAATTTAACTTCTAAATGGATGACCAATCCTACAAAATACGAAATTCACCACGAGAATCTCAAAAACGACGAAGAAATCGAGCGGGTAGATGAAGATGCAAAGAGTCGCAAATTGCAGATGTTAAAAATTATCGTCCTCATCGATGAATAATTGCGCTATAATCCTGTAGCATACTTTATTATCTAGGCATTGTTACAGAAAATATAGTATCAAAAGATGAAATTGAAAGCCCTAAGAGGAGAAAAGATACTTCAGAAAAAGAAGATGTCAATAGATTTTTGTCCACTACTGTAGATATGTATGCGGTCCAATGTCACAGCGTGCCCTACAATGCTGCTTGTGAGATCTGCTCAGAAAACGCGCGGGTACGCGTTTACGCGTCTATAACGAATTCCGAATTTTTTTTGTTTGTATCTAACCCTCACCGATCATTATATTTTTAGATAGCTCTCCTCAGCTGGGTCCCAAATAACTTTTCATGCCTAAAAATATTGATTTCGAAGAAAGTCATCAAAAAGGACGCTAAAGACGCGAAAACGCGTTCCAGCTCAACTTCTGTCCTGGTTGTACAAGCGACTGTGTTCATGTTCTTTGAATTCTGTTGTTTCCATATATTCAATCTGAAGCTTGCTGTATGATTCAGGACTAGCTCAATTCCGATTCTGAGCCTCTTCTCTTGTCTTATAAATGGATAATCGAGAAATAGAGGGAATCGACTGGTTTTTGATTAGTTGGCGGGAAATTTGGTAAAAACCCGTTTCGGTTGAATTGTTGATTCTAGCAACTTTCAACTTTGTCAAGTTATTGGACTTTGGTGGAACGAGCCCAATCTAACAAGAAGAATATTGGAATTGTCTTCACATATTTTTGAAGATGAGTTCTCTTTCATGTAACATAGGCACCGTAGCGTTTTACGAACCTCGCAAGGGTAATCTTCATAGCTTATATTCATCGATCTGAGCAAAATGGAGCATCCTGCAGGGTGTTCACATCAATTTTCGTCCAAAACTCGCCTAGGGGGTTAGGCTCCGTCTATACGTGGCGAGAGCGTGCGACTCAAAATCGATGGTCATCGTGGACACACGTTGCGCTAGCCGCTCACAGGCGCTCCTTCTCGCGCGCTTGCGCCAGCAACACGAAGCAAGCAGCTAGTTTCAGGCTTACTGCTCCATCACTAAAGCAGGTGGCATTAAACCTGTATCAAAACCACTCCCCTTGTTTTTCATAAGCCCACCACGGAAAATTGTGGGAAAACAACGGCCGTTGCGACGATTTGAGCGATTGATCACCCGATCAAACGTTTTCAATCGGATCAGCACGAGGCATGGGTGTTTGCCTGTGTTGACTTGCAGGCAGCGTTGAGGGGCGTCGAGAGGGGCACAACAGCGGCTCTGGCATACGCTCGCGTGTTGCTCCGGAGGGCGTGGCCAATTTCGCGTCCTTTTTCGTCGGCGCTAGACGTTCCACATAATCGCGCCGGCGAGAGTCGAGTGCCCACAAAAAAGATTGTGGGCAATGCCCACAAAATCTTTGTGAGCATTGTGTGGATTGTCTCGCCCCAGCTAGCGCCGGCACGGAGGAGGCCTGGGCGGTGGCGTGTGCGGTCGTGTCGCGTGCGCCCGCGTGTTTTCTTTCTCTCCTGATCATCACCTCAATCTTCCTCCATTTTCCACTTTCTTCTATAAGCTCATGTCTAGTGAGGCTCTTAAGGGAGCTACTTTTAGTTAGCCTAACTATTCTGGAAGAAATGTAACTCTCTAGAACCGTTTTTGGTGTAAAACCGATTATGGTCTTCGCATCTGCCTAAAACCACACCGAAAAGAGTTATAGACGTCTTTCGTCAGATTTCTGTACCTGTTGTACCTTCCAAAACGTGCACTAGTCTTTAGAGAATTCGGAAACTGATCTCATAATTGTGTTCAGCGCCCAAAACAACCCCTCTGGCCCAAGTTTGGGTGAAGGCACATTACCCAAACTTTGTACAAACTGATAGCGTTATGGATTTGTACGGATTTTCGGTTGGGAGTTTATTCATATCAATTGGTGGGCCCCGAAAGCGTTTTTAAAAATGTTCCAGATTTAACTTAATACCCTCCCTGTTGTGTTATTTGGGGCGCTGATCACGAATTTGGGGGTTTATGTGTCAATTTTCTGAAATTTTCGACTTGATTCTTTCGAAGCTTTTTTTTTAGGGAAAATTTGATGGCAAATCGCGACTTTTGACGATTTCCGAAGTGGTACGCTAGATACAAGTTTAGAATTTGCCACCGGCAAAAAATTCTCACGAGAGTGTAATGGTTTTTCTTTCAAGAGTTCTCCATGTTTACTGCCTGATACCGTGACATATTGATATTGCCCCCGATTGCCACTTTTGAGCAGAATCCGATTTTTTTTCTCAAAAACACCCTAAAATTTTATGGGGGTGGGAACTACATACCCTTCGACCAAATCGAATGATTCGTGAATTAAATATTCGATTAAAGAAGGCGACTTCGAATCATTCGAAAAGTCGAAAATTAAAAAGGCCATTTCCGAATTATTTGGAAAATCGAATATTCGAAAAGTGAACATTCCCGAATTATTCGCAACACCGAACATTTGAAGAAAAAAACGATTCCCGATTTCTTCTAGAGTATGTCAACGAATATTCGGAAAACGAATAATCGGTCGAATAAACGGATTATCGAATATTCGAATAATTCGCGTATTCAAAAAAGTCAATTTTTCGAATAATTCGCTTATTCGAATATTCGAAATAGTCAATTATCCGAATAATTCGTTCATTCGAATATTCGGAAAAGTCAATTTTTCGAATAGTTCGCTTATTCGAATATTCGAAAGAGTCAATTATCCGAATAATTCGTTCATTCGAATATTCGGAAAAGTCAATTTTTTGAATAATTCGCTTATTCGAATATTCGAAAGAGTCAATTATCCGAATTATTCGTTTATTCGAATATTCGGAAAAATCAATTTTTTGAATAATTCGCTTATTCAAATATTCGAAAGAGTCAATTATCCGAATTATTCGTTTATTCGAATATTCGGAAAAGTCAATTTTCTGAATAATTCGTTTATTCGAATATTCGAAAGAGTCAATTATCCGAATTATTCGTTTATTCGAATATTCGGAAAAGTCAATTTTCTGAATAATTCGTTTATTCGAATATTCGAAAATTTTTATTCGTTTGATATCCTCTAATTTATTCGTGATTTTCTTCTTTGGAGCATTCAGAAATAAATCTGGGGGGGTAGTAAATGGGTAGATAACCGCGAGATAACTCGCGGTTAACTGCAGCTGACCGTGAGCTTTTCAGTTGACGATTTTTAGGAGATGCGCTAGGCATTTCTTAAACTAAGCACACTCACTGTATGAGCCACTAGATACGCATTGAAAAAATTTCTTTAAAAAAAGTCCGCCCTGCCTTTTTTTGGAGAAAAATTAGCGATTTAGAATTTTTTTCAAGTTTTTTTAGCTTTTTTTCAGCTCGCGGTAAGTCCGCGCAAAACAGCAACTTAACGTGAGGTGACAGAAAAAAAGGAAAAAGGGTGGGGATGAAGGGAAAGATGGGGAGGCTGCCGAAAAAGGCCTCCGGGGGACTTTTTCGAAGCTATCCATCTTTTTCTTCATTCACACACTATTTCCATTTTCTCTGTCAGCTCCCGTTTGGTTGCAGTTTTGCGCGGACTTAACGCGAGATCACATACGATAACGCGTTTTCCTTACGCTTACGCTTGCTGAAGAGTATGCAAGTCGTCGTGAATGGGGTGCAGGACGTTTATGATTTGGTGCAGTACCACAGTGTGAGTGTGCAGGATGTGTGCAGGACCTCACTGGGGGTGTGCAGGACTTCACTGAGAGTGTGCAGGATCCCATTGGGAGTGCGCAGAATGTGCAGGACCCTACTGGGTCCTGCACCTCTACTTTATGTACTGCACACATGCACATGACACCTCGCACACTCCCAGTGAAATACTACGCACCATCTTTGGGCCCTAGAAACTCTGATTCTAGCCCGTTTTTCACCGCGCTACCTTCATAGTTTTTCAGCTGTTTTCAATCTAGGCTGATTTCTATAGTTTTGTAGATAACGCTTTTCATCGCGACCACTGCCTTTAAAGGCAGCATACACGCTCGCAAGCATAGTCGAGATAATAGCATAGATAGGTCCGCACGGTCCGTACTATGTCGTCAACGACGTTTGAAGCGCCGAACACTGTCCAGGATGACAATATTTGACAATGTTTGAGCAATCTTGCCTTCCACGCCCGTATTTTCACACCCCTTCGAGTAAGAGAATGAGAATCGATACTTGAGAAAACGTGTGATAACTTAGAATGATAGCACTATAAAAAGGGAGTGCAGTATAGAAAAAACTCGATTTACCTCAATATAACATGTTTGTGCACTGATAAAATCCCCCATTTCAAGAGGTCAGCCAAAGCAGAGCGGCATTCTCGAAAGTGGACGAGAGTCAATAGGTATGCAGACATGTTATACTCAAGTAAGCCAAGCTATTTCTCTCGTGCACTCCCATTTGATAGTGCTATCACTCTCAATTATCACACGTTTTCACAAGTATCGATTCTCATTCTGTTACTCGAAGGGGTGTGAAAATACGGGCGTGAAAGGCAAGATTGCTCAAACATTGTCACATATTGTCATCCTGGACAGTTTTCGGCGCTTTAAACGTCGTTGACGACATAGTACGGGCCGCGCGGACCTATCTATGCTGTTATCTCGACTATGCTTGCGAGCGTGTATGCTGCCTTTAAGCCACACTCACAAGCGGCGAGGTAGAAGAGAAAGAATAGGAAGAAGACGAGGAAGACGAGGAAGACGAGGAAGACGAGGAAGAGGAGGAAGAAGAAGAAGAAGAAGAAGAAGAAGAAGAAGAAGAAGAAGAAGAAGAAGAAGAAGAAGAAGAAGAAGAAGAAGAAGAAGAAGAAGAAGAAGAAGAGGAAGAAGAAGAAGAAGAAGAAGAAGAAGAAAAAGAAGAAGAAGAAGATGAGGAAGAAGAGGAGGAAGAGGAAGAAGAGGAAGAAGAGGAGGAAGAGGAAGAAGAGGAGGAAGAGAGGGAAGAGGAAGAAGAAGAAGAAGAAGAAGAAGAAGAATGTTTTGAGAAGTACAAGGTGTCTAGAGGGTGGACGGAATCCGTGATTAAACAACGCAGTGAGGTCCGAACGATCAAATGATGATTCCGAGCAACAAGTGGTTTTGCGTCGCAACAAGCGAACCTGCGGGGCAACAAGTGATTTTGCGGGGCAACAAGTGATTTTAGGGTCAGCAGTTGCTCTTTCGGGGCAACACGTGATTTCGCGGGGCGTTTAGTGATTTAGTGGGGGTACAAGTGATTTTGTGGGCACAAATGCTCACAATCGCCCCACACTTTCCATGTCGCGCCCCAGAAAAATGACTTGTTGCCCAGGTGTCACTGGGCAACAAGTGAGTTTGTGTAGGGCTACACTCGAGCGAATGCCAGAGGGGAGAATCCGCTCTCGCCACATATGGACGTTGCCTCCCCGCGCGCGTTAGAGAAAGCGCGGCTAATGGCTGGGAGCGTAAACAATGGGCACACTTTCGTGACTGAATGAAAGGCCGAAATGGCGGAAACAACTTGAAGGCCACCGATTTTTCTTGCAAGTTTCGTGCGTTTCCTAAGACAAGCTGTAGCGTGCGCTCTGATTCGGCGGGAAATCTCGGAATCGAAATTCTGTCCAGATCCTGCCTTTGAATGGGCGATTTGCATTTTTTCATAAAGTATTCAAACATGACTTCAGTTATCTTATCTTCATTTTCCAACGATTTCGGGGCACCAAACTTCATAGTCGAAAGTTACTGACTGCCTTTTATGGACCGATAATTATACTGGCAACTGTCTAACATTTTTTGGACCGTTTTAAAGATTTCTGTCACGTTTTCGCTGCTTTCTTCGACCTTATCCCCTACAGCGTCTGTCAGCATGATATTTTGCGCTGAAAACTCGAGAACAGAATTTATCGTGAACACCGCCTTGAAAAGCTGTCATGTAAGATGACGGTAATGACTCTTCTTGAATGTCGATGCAATAATCAGACCACTGGGCTCACGGAGGTTGACGATGCGGTGGCTATTGTCCGATGTTTGATACACTGGGTAGTTATCATTTACCGATTTGCTTCGGATCCCTGATCAAGTCACATCTTCGCACTTGCTTCGACCCCCACAACAACAGCATGTTGCCAAAGTGTCCTAGCCAGTAACGTGTCAAGTACCACATAGAACACATCCTTCGAATTGTCCTTAACGGTTTCGGTGGACGCACGAGCACTCATTATGTATTTACAGATTGAATCCTTTGTGATCCCTTAGTCATAAAAATGCATTCCTATGGGATGTTGAGCCAGATTTATTGACATACCTTATTGTTAGAAGTGCTTCCATACACATATCGCACAGCCTCCCACTCTCCCATGATCAGCGTTAGACCCGAGTTATACTAAAGCGTTTCGTTGCCGCTGGCTTCTGTGACAGGTCTGTAATTAATGAGATTTCGAAATTGATCAACAGCAGGCAAGCCACGGAAGTCTGCGGCAGCAGAACGCCGCAGACTAGGGCTGTACCGCTGTAGATGGTGTGCTCTCCGACGTTGATGACGGATCTGTCCTTGAGGCAAGTTGCTTGCAAAGTAGCCAATAGTGTTATGTAATTATCCTAGAAGTCTAGAAAGCACAGTTCCTTGCACTATCACTCGGCAGCGATCGACAGTTAAATTTTGCGAAATTGTGGGTTGTAGCCAAAGATTCTATGTAATCTCCAGGTACAGAGCCTACGGTGCTAAGGCTTTCGGCGACAAGCGACGCGACGCATTGTTGGCCATCAATATCGACCTAAAATCTATATGCCTAATATGCACTGTCGCTGTTGCGCGTCGCAGGAAGTACAGTCCACCTCCGCACTGCCGTTCAGTCCACAAAGTGCACGCTGATGGCGAAAGCGTGCTGCGGCGCGGTGGCGAGTATCCTCAGACAAGGATGTGGGATCACCCGAGCGGTGGGATAACCCGGGCACCAAAGGCGAAAACCGCCCGGGTGATCTCACATTCCTGTCTGAGGATACTCGCAACCGCGCCCAGAACGCTTTCGTAATCAGCGTGCATTTTGCGGACTGAATGGCAGTGCGGGGGTGAACTGTATGATCTCGGTGTTGCGGGCAAGTGGTGTCAGTGTGCAGGACGGCAGCACCCTTATGCAATGTAAACCTTCGCTGTTTCACGATCTAATTGTTTTCACGCAATCTGATTTGATCTTGCCCTTTGTACGGGAGCACCAACGGGCAGGTACCAACAAGCTTGTATACACACCCCCATCAGGCTGATAAAGCTGACAAACGGTACGAATTTCAACACAAGTTCAAGAATGAGAAAGAAAATTGTACTTTGATGAGTCTCGGTATTAGCCACCTGTCTGCCGTGTGATTTATGGATTGCAAGCCAATTCGCTGCTGCGTAATACGAATTATTGACCCTAGATGAGGTCATGCCAAAATCGTCTTTATGTGAACGTGTAGTACACTCCAGAAAGCAGTTTTCAGTTCTCTTCAGTTTCAGAGAAAGTCTCACGCTGATCACCAAAAACAGTTTCTCGTGATTTTTTTCCTGCGAACCGAGTTATGGCTCGTTAATTTTCCCAGAAAATTGAACACTGAAGGTTCATTGGATGAGATACCTCTTTTTTCTTACCATCCGCAGCTTTCTCTGGTGTGCAAATTGGAATGAATCAAGAGAAATCGAATTCGAGAAATTGACAAACGAGTGATAATCGTAGATTCGTTTTTTGCATTAGTTGCTGTCTTACGTGATGAGTCACTGGGTAATATCAAAAATTCAATACGTTTATTTAGGAGGACCAAACAACGGATAATTTTTTCAATTAAATAAATGAAAATAAACCAAGTGAAAAAATTCTAATAGGAGAAATCGAAATAAAATAAGAAATGTCTTCAAATTTTCTAGACATGCGCAACTGATTTGGTGATAAACAAATGGATTCAAGTTCATTTTTTCAACTTACAGAACGTAAAAGTATCAAACCTATTCAAAAAAAAAGTTCACGGCTTGCTGTCTGGAACGTAATAAATTTAGCCTGATGAATGGACAGGACTGCTACGGTAGCTCGCCGCGCGTGAATGGAAGCCCCGTTGGTCAATGACGCCGCCAACACCGCACGGCCATCCGCCTGGTCCATGCGTCAGACTAAATCTAATACGGAAACCATACATTATCCCACTTAGTGCCCATCAGGGTTGAGCGGAACTCCTATTTTCACCCTACCGATTTCAAATTTTGATAAATTTGGCCTACCAAGGAACTAATAATATGATTGGAATATTGGGAGGTTTATCAGTGTTACCTTCTGAACTTTAGGGAGGTTATTTAGGGTGCTGTACCTGAATCTTAGGATTGTTTTCACTTTTTGAAAGAGCAAGGGATGAGACCCATATTTGAATAAAAACTACATACATACATTCGGCATGAATCCTAGTAATACTTTGTGTTCCCCATTGAAGGTTGGCGCAAACTCGGTGCACCTATGACAGCACGTTGCACCAAGTTTGTGCCAACATTCAGTAGGAAACGCGCAGTACTACAGTATTTTCACCTGTCTGTACTCTGGTCTACTTGTTGCGAATCTCACACTCTGTATATTTCTTGCTATACAATACCCGCACTAATTTTCTCAAAAAAGCCGCAAAAGTCGCAAACTCGCGACTTTCGCGACTTTTCGTCATAACTCGGCCCAAAGTGTTCCATTCGAGCAGCGAAGGACATATATCGAATCAACATTGAGAGCTCTTTCTTTTGAGCCCTCGCATGTCTCACGGCCAAACAAGGCATATAGGGCTAACACAATCAATCGAGGTAAAAGGAAAATTCAAGTTTTTTGTGGTTATTTGACGTAATGCCAGGTCCACCCCAACACTGCTAACGTTACAGACAGCAGTTTGATGAACTCTGCGACTGACGGACCTTTTCTGCAAAATTTCGGTTTTTTTAACCTAAACCCGAATATTTCACCATTTCTACAGCCACAAGCCTCCTCTCGCTCAAATTTACAGAGAGTAGCAACGTTTTTCCATCAGCTGTGTCTTAATCCATGTCGGAGAACTTGGAGAAAATTTAGCCCGTGAAAAAAAGGTACGCAGCGTCGTCAAGTGAGTGATCTTTGCCTGCAGCGCTTCCAAAAAGCCCCGTACTCCCTCTAAGGGGATGGTAATATTTGCAGCTCATCGCTGTACATGATAGATAGTTTGGATAACTACCTCAAATTTTTTGCCATTTATTCTTTTTTAACTGGAAATCGTGTAGTAATTATCTAAAACTTCTGTTTTTTATCCGATGCTCGATGACCCACGGTCAGCCGCTTCCCGAAATTTAGAATGCTGGTGGTAAGGGCTTTCCAATGGTGTAATGCTTGCTCAAGTTCGGGCAAGTTCTTCTGTTTCTCAAATATAAAGAGTATCTACTGGTTCCGAGCCTGATTTACTCTGTTCCCTCGCGCGCCTGTGCGGAGCGAGGATAGAGACAGCGAGAAATTGTGGGGAGAAGGGGATGCAGCGTACGCACGCAGACGCATGCAACGAACGGAAATAAATCACACTTGGAAACAGAGGATAATTTATCGTTGGCCCCTCGCTCTGAGTCTCTGCGTCCCTGCCTCTCAGTAAATTGCACCGGGTTAGATATGTTTCAAGAGACTTATTCTCGTCATTTTATGTTACAAGTAACTTGTCTTCATTTTTCTGAGTAGGTTTGGTATTTAACCTAAAGGAGTATCCGACTCAGTAAGGCCCCGGTCAGACTTCATCGAAAAACTTGCTGAGTCCGACTGAGTCCGGAATAGAAAAACTTGCTGAGTCCCACTGAGTCCGGTTGCCCCCCCCCCCAGCGCCAACCCAACTCCTCTGCGAAACATGCAATTGATAGTGACGATTATCACCTCAGCTGTGATCGGAACGTGTTTGGTGGCTGATTTTTCTTGTTTTCAACATATCTGAATCTGATTTCCGTATCAGCAGCAGGTGGGGCAGAGCGCAGACGACGAGAGTCGAGATGCGGCGGGACTCGGCAGGTCGCATTCGGCCGAAAAAAATGCACCCAAATCACGTGAGAAACTCCTATATCGACCGGGTGGGGTGAGGACGATTCCGGTGGGAATCAGTCGGACTCAGTCGGTGCATTGGCCCCGCCCTTGTACGCATGAGAACCATCAGTATCGACCGGGGGGATTGCGGTGGGCATCAGACGGTCGCAGTCGGACTCAGCGGGTTGATTTTTTGCACCCGTCTTCCACGAATTCGATGCGTATCGACCCGGTGGGACTCAGTAGATCCACCGACTATGACGGGGGCCTAAGAGGGAAATTTTGAGAATAGCTACACCGGAGCAGTAATCATTGTGCTCACTTCAGTCACTACATATCGTTAATCATTTTTGCGGTTCGAGATTAGGGTCATGATTTCTGTGTTAGAAATGTTCAAGTGAAGCGAATTATGAGCAGTATTAGTCTACTTTCTCGCATTTTTTTGGTGCTTCCAACTAGCCCATAAAGTAATGGAGATGATCAGGCTCTCAATAGAATCTCCTGACGGAAGGCGACTCTCCTCTGGTTTCCCCGCCATTCGTCTATCACCGGCACGGTAGGCGTATGCCAATAATGACGTGATAGGACAACCCCGAGTAACTGTGCGAGGAGTCTTTTCCAGCAGGAGATTCAAATCTGGAGATTAAATAGATAAAAAGATTAAGAACAGATTATGTACATAGGTACAGCAACCAGGTTTGGTTAGAATCTATTTCAAACATATTTGAACGTATTCCCGATCAGCAGATTCTCCGATTTCCGAGTTTATTGGCGTTTCGACTTCCAATGGTTGTTCCGTTTTCCGAATTCCGATTTCCAAAATTATCAAAAAAAATCCGCTCATCCCTGGTCTCCATGCATACCGTCTTGCTTTAACTTAGCACCTTACGAGAGATTGTTATGACTCTTTTTTTTCTAACCTCTTCTCACATCCAGATGCCAACAGATTGTGAACTCTACTACCGAATGATTAGGCTCCTGTGCCTACACCTCTTCTATGCATGTCAATTCCACTGCTTCTCAAACCTTCTCAAATGAACTTTCATGTTTCTTCGCTTTTCATTCAGTGAGGTGTGCGCTTCGATTACACAGTTCCCAAGCATACCGGCCTAAGATAACACGTATGTTGTTCAACTCATAGGAGCCTGATTTTATATTTATCGCTTCAGAGATTTTGAGACGTTTTGCGTTAGCTGAAGTGCTACTTTTCTGCTACATGATGGCATACAATATGAACACGGCTGCGGCCGCGTTCGCCTACGCACATATTCCTTGTCAATCGACGACAACTTCATCACAACCATTTACCTACAGCATGACAACCGTGCCTGCTATGACAATGTTCCCGTCTAGTGGATACAACGCTGGTACGTTATTCACCCAAACTTTTAGTCTTTAAGAGTTGTTTTTCCCTCAATGAAATGCATCCAGAACACATTCATGCTCTACGTTATCACTGCTCATACATGTACAGTTCGCGCTATCATTTTAGTCTGATGAATGGACGGGGCTGCGACGGTAGATCACCCCGCGCGGACCTAAACCCCATTCTCCAGTGGGGCCGCCAACCCCACACGGCCAGCCGCCTGGCCCATGCGTCAAACTAAAACGAAAACGGAAACCATACATAGACTCTGTTTCATTCCAAGTGAACTCATGTTTTCGGTTACCACAGCGCGGAGCGGTGGCTTTTTCGCCGAAGCCTCCTTATCACTAGTTATATTTCACCGAGGTCCACCCCTCCGCTGCTGGTGTTAATCGAAATCAGCAGGTCACTACGGCTGTACCAGAGCTTATGTACCTGCAGTCTTGTTTTCATCCAGTATATTAATAAGATGCTTCAAGGTATCTAGACATCCTCGGTATGTAACGTCTGCATGGATTGTGAAGAGACGTCGCGTTCACTGCTGAAGGCTGGCGCAAACTCGTTGCCACATGCTATAGCATAGGTGCACCGAGTTTGCGCCAACCTTCAACAGTGAACGCAAAGTCTCTTCACGATCCATGCCAATGTTATGTGTGAGATGTACAGGGTGGCTGATAAGTATTTATAAAATCCTTAAGGCCGTTGTTTTTACACGGGTGCAGACATATACTATGTTCCCTTATTAATACGACCAGTGACGTCCAGGAAGCAGGTTTCATATCAATTTTCGAAAGTCAGCTCCGTCGGCTTCGATTTTTAATTGCATTCGATTTTGCAATGAAGCGATTGTGACCCTCAACTAGTCGACGTTATTATCCTCCACTCCGTAATGAGAAAGTTATTCAAGTTATGCCGCTTTGTGATTTTCGCAAACGACAATCCTTCCTCTGGATAGCGATAAGTGGAAAAATTCAAAAAATCAAGATCGCAGCTATGAGATGGTCATATGCCCAGCCCTAGGTAGAGTTCGCGCAATCATTTTACTCTGCCAACGCGTAGCTAGATGCCTCCCAAGGGTCGTTTATACTTCCGCCGCGGCGCGGCGAGACGCAATGCAGCCATATCGATCAAGCGGCGCCGCCTGGCGGCACCGCTAAGCGTTCAGAGTTTTTCTGTTCTAAATCTTCCAATGATGCCGCACTCGGTCGCGGCCTAGGTGCTGCCGCGCCGCCCGAGGAAAGCAGGCGGCGCGGCGGCCGCGTGCGATCCGCATTGACATAGTTAGCTTCCTTTGGTGGTATTTCATAAACATTCTCAATTTTGTTCTTCTGATTCATCTCTAAAATTCCTTCCGAGGTCCTGGGCGTTGTTTTTAGAGTAGGCTGGGTCGTGGAAAGTTCATTTTTTTAGCTTTTGAAATCATTTTTGAAATGAGAATTTGTTTTCGTAGACTCTATCTGTTTTCGGGTGCTGTGTTATGGTACGAAAGGTTATAGATGTTTCTTTTGCATGAGAAATCACTCACTACAATCGGCCTTGTATCATGTCAGAGCTACTCCAGGCTGTGTTTAACGTCATTGTGCGCCTACGCCGCGTAAATTCGACGCAGCCCGATTATACATTCTGATGACGCGATTTTTCAAGCGGCGCGCCGCGCGGCGCAGCTGAAAAATCGCTTCACTAGGATGTATACCCGGGCTGCGTCAATGCGACGCGGCGACGCACATTTGCGTTTCTGATCATGTATTCGACGGAGGTTTGCGGATCTTTACATTAATCTTGTTGGGAAACATGCATTTCTCACTTTCAATCTTCTCTTTAATCCCTACTAATTTACGTTCGATGTCAGAATTGTTTACGACTGTACATTTCATGGTTTGTTCGCCCTGTGCTTCCTTGCTTACACGACACGAACAAGAGAGCTCTTCCAACTTCTTTACTCGACCTCAAACTTGGGTAATTAAACCATACAATAGTAATACAACGGATATATGTATTAAACGAGCAATCGCAACGTTAACAGTAACAAGAGAATCATAATATCGCGATCGCACAGCTAATGGAATAAATGAGTAATAACAAGAATAACAAGAACATAATGTGCATCGCAACTGAGACATTCGCACTACTCATGAAAGGCATTCGCACCACAAAAGCCGAGAGGGCGAGGAAAGCCGCCCCCTCGCACTTACAGTCTTGCCGCCGCTTTCCCATTCCTCTGAATATATACGAGTTGATGGAATGATAGATAAGGATAAGGGAATGAGAAAGCGGCGGCTTTTCCTATATTGTGTCAATATCTCTCGAAGCTGAAAGCTTAGAAAGCTTTCAGCTTCGATACTCCCGCCGGCGTCTTCAGTTCAGGTGTGCCATTCTCTCCGCCAGTTCAGCCAGTTGCATACCTTTTTCCTGCTTGGTCTTCTGTGCTTCGTTTAGTCGTCTGCGAATGTCCTCACTTCGCTCCGGTAAGGTACATGCCGCCGAATGATGTCTCTCCTTGCAATGAAAGCACTTCGTACGGTACTTTGGGCACTGGCTATCTGCCGGACAGAACCATTCCAAACACATTTGACAGCGGTGTTGCTCTTCGAGAATACGCCTTCTTTCTACTCCAGTGGCAATCCGTCTACAGGAGTCGGCGTAATGATCGCCTCGCACGTCGCAGAAGATGCATCTCATAAATCTTTCTCGACCTTCACTTCGCACCTTGCCGTCGTATGTTCTCGGAGCGCACGTCTGAGTATGAGACAGTTCATTTATAACGTTGTCCAGCTCTGCTATTTCACTTTCAATCGCATCGCACTCAGATTTCAACGTTTCTATTTCTTGTCTTCTCTCCGCCTCGCCCTGATCCTCCGCCATTTCGCTGTCCTCACAGACCTCAAGGTCGTCAACAGCTTCCATGAACTCGCAGTTACCATGGATCACTTCCTCCTCACCTTCTGGCTGCTGCTGTTGCAGCTGCTGCGGGCGACCCGAATTTGTAGAAGCTTCAAGTACTTCTGAAAGTGTGGTGAACAGCTTGCGTTGATTGTCAAACAGCTTCGCGAATCCGGCATCGCATTTTTGAAGGATTTTTGAGAAGCTGGATCGCATTTCGGTGACGTTGCTGGAAGAGGAGGTTTCAGGTGAATGAATTTGCATTTTTGCCATCGTTCCCGGAATGTTCGAAATGCCGTCATCTAGACGTCGGCGCAGAGAATCAGCGCTATCCTGCACCACAGATTGAAGGTCTATTCGTTCAGCGTGTTCCTCCTTCATTAACTGCCTTCTCGCTTCTTGAACCTCTTCTTGTAGTTCATCGATGAATCGGAGTTTGTCTGCGATAAGGGTATCTAGGCTCCCGAGATTGGTAACAATGGGCCTGCCGTCCTCGAATTCCATCTTCGTTGCCATCAGTGCTGCCCAACCTTCTTCAGATATCTTTTTTGTGGCGATGAGCAAAGGAATAGTCGAAGCGATCGTGCGTATCTTCGCATTACAGAGAGCATATGCCATTCGCATCTTGTCCAATATTACCACCGTGAGCTCAAGCTCATGAAGTCTGTTCTGCCATGGGGCAAAGTTCGCATTCCGTAGGTCTCGCACACGTCCGCTGAGAAAGTCGACTGTGGATTTGTTGAAAGTAATGTCGATGCTGGTCTGCACGATCCTTTCGTGAAGTTCATTCGGTCGTGGGAGTACCGGAAGCGCGAACTTCAAGCGTCTTAACTCTTCTTTCACCCTTCGCAATTCCATCAGTGGATTGTTCATGATCTGAAAATATGTTTCTGCGCACAAATATTCGAGAGTCGCACTATGATACAGTTGATTTGAAGTTTTGCAAACTAGACATTGAGCCACTATTTTTGTTTTGAATTTAATGACGTTCTCCATCATAGTTTCTTAATGTGTGGCTCAAAATCCGCTGTATGTCCTTTTGGTGTCAACCCTATCGCATGGCAGACTAAGCGTAGCGCCCTTTGTATAAGTACTCGAGGAACCGTGATTGCCATAAACCACATGAAACTGAGCAACCCTTGAAGAACTCGCACTGCGAATGTTTGTAAGTAGATGTACGACAGAAGAAGGGCGCACAGAACGCATATTACTGCGACCATGATAGATTTATACCAAGAAAGTATGACGTCTCCTATATGGCCGAAGTCTGGCCAACGGAACTCGCTGTAAATCGTGCTATTGCTGTCGAGTATGGCGTTGGGAGCGAATTTCCAGTAATTGATGTATTTCAGTATTCCTGATAGCACGAAATAATTCGCATTTTTTCCGCATGTAATGGAGCAGTTCAGGAACTGTCGTGCGGCATCTTTGTGGAATCGTAGTTTGGTCTCTATTCCCTGTGGTGAACAAGGTACCACGAATGCATCGTCGGAGCATATAATTTCGCCCCGTGTGGGAGATCGCGCAAAACATCGCACATTTGCAAATGCACCCTTTCCGCAGTGATAGCAGCCATAGAGTTCGCTGTTTTTGATTTCGCACGGAATATCGTGTGGTTCGACAACGGAAACGTGAACAGCGTCTGAGTAACTGACCACGAATTCGGCTGAAACTAAGGCTGGGACCTTTGCAATTAACCGAGACTGTCCATAATAATGTTGCATGAGCTCTAGAGAAGCTCGCTTGATGGGAAGTTTCGTGTCAAGCCGGCTAAATTCGTCCAATACTGTAGAAGCTCCACAGTCGCAACGGACCTTGTTCTCTGCTGGGGAGCAGTAGCAGTCGTCATTGAATGTGCAATTGCTCACCTTTGCTGCTTCCAAGGTTTTGCATCGAAGATGGGGACGAAATGTCGGACTGAGAATCGCAGTGTCTTGTTTGCGATTGGTGATGAAGGGATCACTC
The DNA here is from genome assembly GCA_029168955.1 of Aplectana chamaeleonis. Lineage (NCBI taxonomy): Eukaryota > Metazoa > Nematoda > Chromadorea > Rhabditida > Cosmocercidae > Aplectana > Aplectana chamaeleonis. Next base: position 1,332,443 of record JAPDOI010000173.1, read on the forward strand.
AAAATTGGCAAAGATCACTCAAAATTCCCGGCCGATGCACCAATTTGTTCGCCCTGTGCTTCCTTGCTTACACGACACGAACAAGAGAGCTCTTCCAACTTCTTTACTCGACCTCAAACTTGGGTAATTAAACCATACAATAGTAATACAACGGATATATGTATTAAACGAGCAATCGCAACGTTAACAGTAACAAGAGAATCATAATATCGCGATCGCACAGCTAATGGAATAAATGAGTAATAACAAGAATAACAAGAACATAATGTGCATCGCAACTGAGACATTCGCACTACTCATGAAAGGCATTCGCACCACAAAAGCCGAGAGGGCGAGGAAAGCCGCCCCCTCGCACTTACAGTCTTGCCGCCGCTTTCCCATTCCTCTGAATATATACGAGTTGATGGAATGATAGATAAGGATAAGGGAATGAGAAAGCGGCGGCTTTTCCTATATTGTGTCAATATCTCTCGAAGCTGAAAGCTTAGAAAGCTTTCAGCTTCGATACATGGCAACGCTATGTACAGCGTGAAGTGAATGAGGGACGTGAAAAATTTCTTGTCTTTAAAACATTTTTTTGTGTTCTCCGCTAATGACGGGCAACATTATTCACATGACAGGAAGAATCGCGCGCTTTGTAGAAAGTATTTTGAAAGTATTTTTGTATTTTTCTCAAGAAAAGAATGATTTCAAAAGCAAAAAAATGAACATTCACCACCCATCCTGCTCTGAACGACGCCCAAGACCTTGGAGGGACTTTTAGTGATGAATAAGAGAAACAAGAAATAAGAGTGTACGTGGAATAACAACAAAAAAGCAAACAATGCTGATACAAATCGCACGCGGCCGCCGCGCCGCCGGCTCCCCCCTGGCGTCGCGGCAGTACCCAGGCGGCGGCCGCGTGCGGCGCTGTTGGATGATTTCGAGCAGAAAAACTCTAAACGCATAGCGGCTCCGCGAGGCGGCGCCGCTTGATCGATATGGCTGTAATGCATCTCGCCACGCCGCAGCGGAAGTATAAACGACGCCTTATTGCCGCGCCGCTCCGCGGCGAAAGTATAAACGACCCCTTAGGGTGGGGCCTGTAACGCCGCCCTATTCCGTGTAGCGAGAATCTAAGGGTTTTAGCTTCGATAGCTAAAACCCGTATATTCTCGTGTCGAAGGTTCAAGGGTGTAAATTCTGCGCCTATTCTACGCAAAAACGAAGGCTAAATTCGATAAATAAATCTCTCTGTCGCTAAACCCGTATATTTGTAAAGGAATTTTAGTCGGAACACGTCGTAAATTTGAATTTGAATCTCGCGTCAAAATCGTTCCTCAAATTTTTCTGCTTTTGTAGACCTCGTCACCGTCTTTTTTCAAAGTTTTCCTGCATGTGAGGTTTGTGCTACAACTGTTTTTCATGTTATTTGACGGTCGCATCAATGTTCTATGAAACGGTGCTAGATGACTGGTGAGAACTGGTGGCGGATCCTCATCTTTAAGCCCCTTCCAACCTCATAACCCAACGTTTTCAACGCCCCAAAATTCACCAGTGTGGTCTAATGGGTTCATTCACGAAACTGAGCTTGAAAAATGTAAAATGCTTTCCAGCGCGAACGATGCCTTTAAAGGCACAGTACACCCCCAGATATGAATTTTGAGATTTTCATGTAACTGTATAGAAGACCCCTCCAGTACAACACGTGCCAAACGCGAGATTTCGCTTCCTCAAAATAGGCGAGATATAAGCCACCACTACAGGCCCGACCCCCTTCGCTCACCACCACAGGCCCGATCCCCTTACTGATTTTCGAGCTTGATAGCGGGTCGTTGGATGGATAAATTCCAACAATTCGTCGTTCTTCAGTCCACTGCCCGGTTGTCTCCTTATCATGGCTTGTTCTCGTGCAGCGACTTCTAATGAATAAAAATACAGGCCTGAGACATCTCGTCCACCAATTTTTCACCATCAAAATCTTGGCATCTTCGAAGAGCCATAACTCTGTTCAAAGGGGGTCTTGGACGATTTCAGAGATACCGCTGTGATCAGAGTGTGACTCTCTCCAAAATAAGCATAAAATCTGAGAATTAATTTTCTGGGTGTCCTGTGCCTTTGAAGGCACAAGACACCCAGAAAATTATTTCTCTGTTTTAATGCTCATATTGAAGAAAATCACACGCTGATCACAGTGGTATCTTTGAAATCGTTCAAGAACCACTATGAAAGGAGTTAAGACTCTTCAAAAAAGCGTATTATTTGGGGGCGGAAAATTGGTGGACGAGTTGTCTTAGGCTTGTGTTTCTTTTCATTCCCAGCCATTCCGCGTGAGCGAGCCAGGATAAGGACAAAGACCGGTAATGGACTGAAGAGCTCGGTTGAAACTCATCCATCCGTCAAGCCGATATCGAGGTCGAAAGTCCGGAAGGATGTCGGGCCTGTGGTGGTGAGTGAAGGGGGCCGGGCCTGGGGTGGTGGCTTATATCTAGGTTATTTAGAGGAATTGGGATCTCGCATTTGGCACGTGCTATACAGGAGGGGCCTACTACACAAACAAATGGAAATCCCGAAATTCGTGTCTGAGGATGTACTGTGCCTTTAAGATAAATTTTACCGCTGGGATGCTGCAAGCCGTGGGGAAAAAATGGCAATGCGGTCGATTGCAGCTGTGATCGCCTTCCTAGTATGAATCAGGACTGGGTGGGCCGATCGACCGAGTGCTCTAACAAGAAATTGAATGGAACATGCGGGTGCTGTAGCGAGAATTTCACCAAATGATGCTTAACCTTCCGTACTTCGCGTATATTCTCGTGTCAAAATTAGGCTAGATGCCTCCGAAACAGGGATGTGCGGCAAACGATTTTGAGATCTCGGCAAACGGCGATCGGCGAGAAAATCCCGAAAACGGCCAGCAAAAGGCAATCGACAAACGGCAAAAAACCTCATCCCTTAGATCATCTTGAAAGTTATTCACATGTGCCGCTCTACTTTTTTTCCTTTCTTTCCAATTCTTATCTCAACAATCGAGTGATTCTAATTCAAGGGAGTCCTTTCATTTCAAGACATCGGATGAAGAAAAACAAGACTTAGAGGGACCTCATGGAAATCAAAGAAATCGCGGCTGCCGCTTCGGCTCCAACAGGCACCGAAGCAGCACTATCGCGGAGTCGCAGCGGCAATGTCGTGGCGACTCTGCGGTAGTGCCGCTACGGCTCCGTGGTAGTGCCGCTGCGGCTCTGCGGTAGTCATTCTGCAGCTCCGCAGTTGTGCAGCTACGGCTCCGCGATCGGTAGCCGCGCTCTGAGAAAACTAGAACCGACTGCGAGTAACTCATATGAAATGAGTCATAATACAACTGTGTGGTGATCTCGCGTTAAGTTCGCGCAAAACTGCAACATAACGCGAGCTGACAGAGAAAATGGAAATAGATTTTGAATGAAGAAAAAGATGGACAGCTTTAGGAAAAGTTCTTCGGAGGACTTTCTCGAAAACTATCCATCTTCCTCCTCATTCACAGACTAGTTCCAATTTCTCTGTCAGCTCGCGTTAAAGGCACAGGACAACAAGAGGGTCGCACTCTGATAGCAATGGTATTCCTGGAATCGTCCAAGACCCCCTACGAACGGAGACATGGCTACTCGGAAATGCCTGTACTTTGAGGGCAAAAATTTGGTGGAGTTGTCTCAAGCCTGTATTTCTCTTGATTCGCAGTCGCGGCATGAGAGCCAAACAGGATGAGGAGATAGATCGGAAAGGGAGCGAAAAACCACGACTTGGTTAAAAATCATACATCCATCTACTCGTTATTGAGATCGAAAATCAGGAAGAGGGCCGGGCCCGTGATGGTCGCTTATATGTGCATATCTCGCTTATTTGGATGATTCGAGATATCGTATTTGGCACGTGTTACATAGGAGGGGTCTTCCACAGAATTACATGAAAATCTCAAAATTCATATCTGAGGATGTACTGTGCCTTAAGTTGTAGTTTTGCGCGAGCTTACTGCTGAAAAGCTGAAAAAAGTTCATAATAAATCTTTAGAAAAAAATTTCTAAATCAATATTTTTTCGAGAAAAGACAGAATGAATCATTTTTGGGGGATTTTTTTGCACTATGCGTATCTAGTGTCTCATAATGTGGCATGCGAATGAGTAGTTCTAGCAATGTCCGGTCCCTTTCCTGGGAATCTTCAAATATATAGCTCGCCTTTAGCTGCAGTTTACAGCGAACTTACCGCGAACTTATCTTTTCCGAGTCCGAGTCAACTTTTCCGAGTTAACTCGCGTTTTCAAAAGATTAACTACCACCCCAGATGACTCAAAACCCCGGATAACGGTTGAGCGAACAACGGATAATCGGATTACCCCTTGTGCCCACATAGCCGCGAGCAAAGGCGCCGCTTCCTTACAATGTGTTTTGCCGAATTTTGTCGGAAAAATAACAAAAATTTCGGCAAACGACAAACGGCAAAAAAAATCCCAGAAATGGCTGGCAAGCGACAAACGGCAAACGGCAATTGCCGCACACCCCTTCTCCGAAACCATGGGCATCTCCGGTATCTGTGTGAGGCATCTAGCTACTCGTTGGCAGAGCAGTGCATCCTCTAAAATACGGTGTGAAAACATCTTCGAGCTCAGATCTCTAACAAGTGAACTGTACAAAGCGTATGTCGGACCTGCGGAAACAAACGGTATTGTCAGTATCTCTTGAGCATCTATATAAACTCTGCAGTACTCCGTCTAGGGCAGCTGGTTCCAAAAAGTTATGAGCCTTTTTAAAGTTTTGTGAAGAGGTAAGCGTACCTATCTGGAATTTTTTAGTGTGTTTTGAAAAAGAAATTCTCGGATTTCGCTCATAATTTGCATGTAGTGGTAACCTAGGGTGCTGATAACGAATCTGGGGTCTGTTTCTCGAATTTATCAGGTTTGGTGTAGGTTACGGTATGTTATATGCCATTTAGGGAGCAAAACGTATCTTAATAGTTCGAAAATCGGCGAATGAACATCAAATTCGTATTCACTACCCAAAATAACTCCCCGCATACAATTTTGGACTCAAATCTGAAGCTTTGATCAAACTACTGTATACCCACCTTACTCTGGCAAATCGGGGGACACGCCGCGTAGGACTCCCGGTAGGAGAAAAGGAGCACAGACCTGCGCGGAGTCATACGACAAGCGTCAGCGGGAGTGCAGCATTGCGACGCTCGTTATGACGTCACTATTGCGATCGGGACACTAGCTAAAGTCACGGTGGGAGACTCCCATCGAGCAGCCGAACGATGACGTCATTGGCCTCTCGGGACTACACCAGAATGCATAGCGGGAGACCCCCTTCGAGCAACTGAGTGATGACGTCATTGGCCTCTCGGATGACTGGGTACTACCCTCCCGGGTGACCTACCCCCTAACTATCGATATAATGCTATTTAGACGGTTTATGAACGTTGTACATCCCATGGAAGGCATTGAATTCATTTGGCCTTCAGACTTCGCGAATTCAGACTTTCCAAGGGATATATCCCGTTTAGAAACTGTGAAAACCACCAGAAAACCACAAAATTGGTCGTAAGTCTATGAACATGACCAATTGAAGCTAATTTGAACGACTCCACAGCACAAACGATGGTCTGGATTCCGGTAGACTTTTATTTTCATAAACAATCACAAACAACAACTGTCTATTCTGATAAGCAGTCATACACAACAACTTCTAATCTCCTAAACACTCCTAAACAACAACCTATATTCTCATAACCATTCCTATGAAAAAAACTAAACACAAAATCATATCAATAAAAATTGCAACCGTTCTCTCATAACCGTGATTGACTCGCACCTTTAAAATGAAAGAGAAGTTCTTCTTAGAAACGTGTATAGAATACATATATAGAATACCACCGATAGTCTTAAAGCTAGAGCAAATTTTAACAAGACTCAACAATCTAATACGAATAGAACATGAATGAGCATAGCTCAAACAATACCAATCAATATGAGTGTACAACACATTGTACATAATAAATAAGACACATAATAAACAAGTCATCGCCTAAGGGGCTGTTCGTACTACTAACCTCCCGTTCTGCCAGAGCGGTGAGCGCGGACGAAAAGGTGACTATGAACGAAATTTGTTGCCTCCTGCTCCGCCAGGGGTACGGACTTGATGCACCCAAAAGGGCTCGCCGCCGTTACTCGTGGTAAGGCTGCTAGCTGTCACTACAGTATGGCAGCCCCGCCCTTCGCTGACTGCGGCCGCGCCTCCAGATCGCGTCGCCGCGCCCGCGGTGATAGCTGCGGCAGCCGCGACCAACCGCCATGAGCCTCCAATACGGGGCTTCCTTGATATTAAAGAAGCTAAATTTGTGCTTGGAGATTCATTGGCTTCGGGCTTCGGATCTTGGAAGCTTAAATGAACATCGAATTTTCGAAATTTTACTTTCAGATTCAAATTTTTTCAAGATTCGCCAAATGCACCTGAAATGACAAATTGTTTTCAAATTGATGGAATTGGAGATTTCAAATAGAGCACAGCAGCTATTCAGCTGCAGCCGATCCTCACTGCTGTAAAAATCTGGGAGTTTTAGGTGCATTATCTGAGAATTTGAAAAATTTGAATTTGTGGATCACATTTCAATTTTTTTAAGTGAGCGAATCCGATTCGGAGCATAGCAGCTATTCAGCTGCAACCGATCCTCACTGCTGTAAAAATCTGGGAATTTTTCGTGCATTTTCTGAGAATTTGAAAATTTGAACTTTTAGATCACATTTAAATTTTTTTAAAATTATGCAATCCCGATTCGAAGCATATTATATTCCCAGTTGCAACCGATCCTACTTGCTGTAAAAAATCTGGGAACTCTAGATGCATTCTCTGAAAATTTCAGTCTGTAGATCACACTTGAAATTTACAATTCCATCAATTTCAAAACGATTTGTTATTTCAGGTGCATTTGGCGAATCTTGAAAAAATTAAAATCTAAAGTAAAATTCCGAGAATTCAATGTTCACTTAAGCTTCCAAGATCCGAAACCTAAGGCCAATGAATCTCCAGGCACAAATTCAGCTTTGATATCAAGAAAGCCCCGTATTGGAGGCGCGATCTGGAGGCGCGGCCACAATCAGCGAAGGGCGGGGCTGCCATACTGTAGTGACAGCTGGCAGCCTGTCCGCGAGTAACGGCGGCGAGCCCTTTTGGGTGCACTAAGTCTCGGACCCGCTCCGCCAGTGAAGTGAAGTATTGTGCTTCTCTGAGCCAAATTCCGGTCCGCAATCGCGTCTCGACACGCTTTGCGGCCGCGCGCTTCCGAGCCGGAAGAGCTTCCAGCGCCGCCGCCGCCGATCTGTTGACTCTAGGTGGGTTTAAGGAACTGGAAACTAAACAAAATCGGAGAAAACTGTATAAAATGCCACACCGAGTCGGCTATGGCATTGGAAACTCGATTGACTCGAGCGCGTGCGACCGCAAAGCGTGTTGAGACGCGACTGCGGCCCGGAATTCGGCCCAGAGAAGCACAGTATGAGTGCTCCAGCATCACCGCAATGGCGGAGCAGGAGGAGCGGTACTGCTCACTCAGAATTCAAATGAGCAATGAATGATACCGCTCCGAGAGACGGAATTGTACTCTATAGAGTTTTAAAGCAAACAATGACTGAGAGCGCTATCAGACATACAAAGTTTGATAATTTACAAATGAGTCTTGAGTGAAGTGTGAATCACTCAAAAGGCACCGCTGTGGCGGGGAGGGAGACGCGGGAGGCGCGTATGGCATGAAATTTCATTCATACTCACCTCTTCGCTCTGGCAGAGCGGGAAGTTAGGAGTATGAATAGCCCCTAACCGAAATCACATCACCTTCTCATTGGGGGTCGTCTCCTGTGCGGTTTTCTCCAGTGTCGTCCTCTACGTGCCTTTTCCATCCGCGGTGCTGAAATGAGAACAATGTTAACGGGTTGCGGTACCATTGACAACCAAGCATGCCTCGCCCACTTTCCCTCGCGCTTGCTGCGCCCTCCACCCTGGCTCTCGCGACGGAGACACAAAGAAGAAGACGCTACTGTTGTGTCGTCGGCTGGCATCTGTCAGATGAGCGAGGTTTTGCTGCATAATCTGGCAAACATCGGCCACGACCGCTTCGTCTTTAGGGATGCTGAGATTGAAATCACAAACCGAGAATGCATTTACTGCAGTAAAAATTCTTCGAGTTTAACCAGTATTTCTATTCCCTAAAAATCGGGAACAGTTCGAACGCTCACTCTGTTTATAACACTTCGGTTCGCTTAAAAAATTACTGGATGCAAAACTAACCTGCTGATTAAATATATGATAAAGAAGAAAAAGCAAAGCAAACTATAAAAAATGAGTACTTTCAAGCAAACGTGGCTTGCTGCTGACAGAAACGTTCCTACAAAAAGAAACAATAGGCAAGTGGAGTGGGCCAGTCTACAAGAAATTAAGTGTTTCTTGAGAACCAATTACCGTAGCTGAAATTTTGAATTCACGAAATCAACCCGTGTCATTCTTCAGAGAAGAGCTTTGTGGTTTTCGAAAGGAGCTTGCTCCGGTTATTCTAGTACCGGTGGAAATATTTATACCTATTATCGAAAAGAAGACATAAAGTCTGACCCACATAAACGGTTTCCTTTCGCTGATCAGAAAAGTGAACTGGTGAAACTACAGATGCATGTGAACCCTCCCAAACAAGTGAGACTTTTATCGAGAGGCATCAAGCTCTTCCGTGCGAAATAGAGCAACGGTTTGATATTGGGAATTGAAAGTTTGTATCAAGTGAATTAATTCTCAGGAAATTTTGTTAATTTTTTGAAGACTCGCACATCTCGTTTTACTGTTGCTCCTTTTTTTGAAAAGTTTCTGTCTGCCCAAAACCACCTCTGGCTGAAACAGCTCCTTTTTGATAGAATTACTCACTTATTTGAAAATAAGTGGTGACCCACGAGAAATCTCCAAGGTTTTCCGATTTCTACCGATTGATTTTATTACAGCAAGTAGCCTATTTGTTGACCAGTTCCTCTGTACCACCTCATTAAAGAAAGTACAGCCTACAACGTTTTTCACCGATTCGATTCAAGAAAAATATCAATAACTTTAGTGACACCTTTATATTATAACGTTGTCCGCGAGTGTTTTCCTGGAGACTCCATGGGAATGCTCTGATTTCTGAAAGCGCTAGCTTTCGTTCTTCACAGGGATTTCAAGTCCTCCTCCTCAAACTAAGTTTGCACTCATCCCTGTACTGTACAGCCAAAGCTGTAAGTGGGTTTATCCCGCGGAGACGCAGAGATAGATAGTTTGCACTTTAGCCGGGCCGAGAGAATGCCGGTCCGGCTGGCAGCGCCCTTCTTTTCGTCCTCTGCGCTCATCATACTGACTCGGACACCCCGCGTGCCGAATTGTCAATGCTCCGGAGACCATGTTAACGATTAGCACCTTTAGAAAATTGAAGATTGTGTTTACTCCAGATTTGTGTTCAGTATTCCAAATAACCAATAAAGAAACATTTTGAGCCATTTCTACCGTAGCTTTCCCGTAATAGTCAAAAGTCGCGATTTGCCATCAAATTCTTGCCCGATGGTATGCCTTGAATGAAGTTGGCTGAGAACTTTGGAAAAACGAGTCCCTTAGTCTCAGCCTTAGCGATCTTTTAGGCTTGTAAATTCTTGAAACCTGCAGCTTGGGGCGAGATACTGCGGAATTTTACTATTGAGCCAGAAGAGATACTTACGATACTTGTCGTTTTCGCAGATGCGTTTACCATTCTAAACTTTTCCCTTGTTAGATTTTCCTCCTGATGGCAAGTTTTGGAAGAGTTCAATCGAAAATTTTGAAAAACCGAAAAATAAACTTTAGATTCGTGAACACCACCTCAAATAACCCCTCAGGGCGAATTCTAAGTCAAATCTAGAATATTTTCTTCAACGCTTTCTGTGCCCCGTAATCGGTATAATTGAACGCTGAACCGAAAATTCGTTCAGTCCAAAACGCTATCAGTCTGCAGAAAGTTTAGAAAATATGCTTTCACCCAAACTTTGTCTGGGGGGTTGTTTTGGGCCCAGAACAAGATTACGAGGCCCGTTTCCCGATCTTCGTAAAATTAAGGCGCCTTTTGGAGGGTACAATTTGAAAGTTTTGCAGAAATTGGTCAAAAAGGTGGTCTTAGCTCCGCCGAAAATTGGCGAAAACCCTGTTCCCCCGTAAGGTTTGTACCAACCGTTCGGTAAGTACTACACTATACTGAAAATTCAAAATAATGGAAACGTACCCGAATCGTCGATTTCCGGTCCACCTTCGGCCGCCCTGTCCTCTTCTGGGCTCGGTGGTGCAGCGCCTCGTCGTTCGTGCCGCTATTGGATCTTCCACATCAGTTCGGCTCGCTCCTCTTGTAGATCTCGCTCCAGAGCCTCTGAAAAGATACAATTCAAAAAATTCCTATATTTAATCGTTTTCATCGCTGTAAGTAGCTTCAACACATCTCCATACTTCCGCTCCCGTTTTGACGAACACTGGTCTTCTTCATCTTGACGGAACCATCCCTACCCATTCGCACTGCCATACCTGGAAGATGAAGTTTCGCAAGAGGAACTCCTCACTAGAAATTACGAACGATGACGTTCAGCGTTGGCGGATTAGAATGGAATCTACTGCAAAAACCAGCGGTATAACCATGCTACTAAGGAGGCAAATACTACATAAGTAATTCGAAAACCGATGAATGAACATCAAATTCGTATTCAGCACCCTGAATAACCCCGCAAACAAAATTTGAGTCAAATCCTCAACTCTGGTCAAACTACCGTATACCCACCCTTACCTACAGCAATCTGTGAAAAAAGCGACCAACGGACCTCAGATACGTGGTAGTCACAGCAAATTACCCTCAGAGAATGATTTTGAGACGTTTTCCCCTCAAATTTTCCTCCGGTGTGAAGTCAAAAAATTTTAAAATCTTTTTTCACTGTCCATTACTTTTTCAAATTATCCACTATGATTATGATCCTTTGAACGAGTCAAGTCGAAAACTTCGAAAAAAAAACCTTCTATCCGTGATCAGGCCTCAAATAACCCACCTGGGAGGATTCTGAGCCAAATTTGGAACATTTCTTTATTTACTCTTTCAGGGCCCTCTCAGTGAGAGAACGATCAAGAAAACCCCTTACAAGTCCGAAACGCTCCTGCAAAAAAAAAACTATCGCCAAAACGTGAAATAAGATCGGCGTGAGAAAAAAATAAACCCATCAATCAAATTCGCGGATCGATTGTGTCATCAGCAGAGAATCCAGACTCTCAGCGAAAGACAATGCCTAACCAGACGAGACGCAGAGACAATCGGCGCTACAACATACACACAGACACAGCAGGCAAATCGGGGGACTCTCCCGCAGAACCGTTTTTCCTCAGCGGGAGTCCCGAACCGAGCGACGCCCACATTTTTTTAGTGACTCTCCCTCTGGGTGTTAGGCGGCAGACCCGCTCAAGAAATTTCTGCGGGAGAGTCCCCCGATTTGCCAGAGTTAGCCTACAGTGCCCAGTGGAAAACCAGGAAACGGATCACAGATTCGGGATAAGCACATAAAAATACTCTCAGTGATTGAGTTTGAGACATATCTATCGGAGAATTCCGGAAATCTCGAAAGTCGCGTTTTGGTTTCCAAATTTTTCCCCGCTTAGATGCTCTCTGCGAGCATTGTCCACAAGTTCAAGAAATCGACAAATCAACCTCAGGTTCGTGGTTAGCGCTCCAAAAAACCTCCCTGTGATAATTTCAGGTCGAATTCGTAATGTTTCTTGAAGCGCTTCCAGAACCCCCTAATTGAAATAAGTAAGCGCTCAGCCGAAAATCCGTACCAGTCCAAAACGCAATCAGTCTGCATAAAGTTCGGGAAATATGCTTTCACCCAAACTTTGCTTAGTGGGATTGTTTTGGGCGCTGAACACGAATAATTAAGTCCGTTTCCAAATTTTCAAAAGTTTACTGAGCGTTTTTGAAAGTACAAAAAAGCACAAAAAACCACCGTTTTGGACCTATAACTCCTCGGAACCAGCGGCTCGGGACGGTGTACTGGGCAGTTGCTCTATATATGCACAAAAGATACTAACATTACAACCAGGGTCAAGCTTACGGTGGTCTGCGGACCACCGTGGGACCGAGGGGGGTCGTTATTTTTTTGGGAATAATTTAAATTTTGGGTCGTTATTTTTTTTACCCATCTAAAATGCTATCTGTATCGCTGAAAAATCGAATCTTGAGGTAAAATTGTCTGGGGCCATGATTTCTTACCATGGAATAGTGAACATCGATGGAACAAGAGCGGTTTGAATTGAAAAATGGGGTAAATCATCAAACGTGTGCTAGCTCGACATTACCTCTTCTACAATATTTGAAACAGACATTACTTCGTGGTTTTCTAGCGAAATCCGATGGAAGAGGAGACTATTTTTATTGCGTCGGAAGTCGTTAGGCCACGACTGAAAACTTCGTGCTGAATTGGTAATGGTGGCATAGAAGGTTTTTAGCGCTGGCTCTGCATCTTGTATAGCACAGTACTTCTGGTGTAAGGCGATTGAGTTCGTCGTCGAATCTTGGCCTACTGTTAATCTGTATCTTGTTCGCGTCGTCTATTTATTTGGGCCAGCCTCTGGTGCTTAACTTCGCATTTGCAGGTTTATACATTTTGAAGTCTTCGAAACTCGCTATTTCACAATGTATCATCTCCAGCAGTATGCGACGACCTAAAGCATAGGGGAAGTCTTCCTGCTTTCAGCGTTAGCGTCATCTCCTGGGGATATATACCTTCGGATCTGATTGGCATAGCTGGAGTAGATCTCAGTGATGTGGGTGCTAACCAGAGCAACAGATGTCCCTTTGTTATACACTTTACCCAAGGCTCGATGGCTAAGAGCATCGATGTCAAAGGTAGTGTAATCGGTGTAACGATAAGCGTTGCCTTGGCCTCTTTGGTGGAGTGTGACTTCTCATTTCTGTTCTTCTGGCTTTATTTTTTGAGACTCCGAAATTGAGAGCGTTTCATGGCTTTGCGACGTTGGTCCACTAAGGCCCTAAATGTCTTAGCGTCACAACACAGCATGTACTCATATATTGAGTCTTCAAAAGAGGTACAGTACTGATCGAGAAACTCTGTGCTGACACTTTGGTATCCTAAGTTCAAGGGATTCTTCATTTTCACAACGTTATTGTTTCTCAATAATCTTTCTGCAACATTTGCCATTTTGCCGACGTTGTTTCCCATCATGTGGTCGAAATAGCGTCTGCGAGACACATCGTCTACCATGAGACTTTCCTCATATTGTAGTTCCTCTGAAAAGATGTCAGCTGGGATAGCGTATGGCTCACGTGGTCAAGAATTAGAAACGTGGGTCTATCGAGGAGTATAAACGCAGCAGCCACAGCTCTTGCTTTGATACTTTCAGTTGTATCTTCGTTCGCCAAGGCTTGAAGGCACCTCATCAAAACGGGGCAGTTGCGAAGGATCTTTGCTAGCGCTTGCTGCATGCTGGCCGACCAGCGGACCCAATGTAGCAACCCCGTTTTGAGGTACGAAAAGTTGTTTTCGAGCGAGCCGATATGCGTAAAGTGTGCCCGAATGAGAATTGCGGCCACGCGCCCGGCGTGCTTGGCAGGCGGCCGCCCTCGGATGTGTGGGTGCCGCCCTCGGACGAGTGTTGGATTTCAGCGACGGCCGTCCCCTCTGAGCTGATTGATCGGCGCTGTGCTTGCTGCCAGCCGGTGCCGGCCCCGTTCGTAGTCGATGGCGGTGGGGACTTTTCGCATGCTCGTCCGAGAGCGGCGAACGCGACGGCCGCCTGCCAAGCACGCCGGCCGCATGGGCCGCCATTCTCATTCGGACGCACCTTAGTTGTTCTGAGCTATGTGCTGCGTAGACGCTGAAAAGAAACCCTAAAACAAAACATATTTCGATACCTAAAAATTCTTTCAATCATATTGGATTCACACCTGCTCTCAGAGTTCCATCGAGCGTTGTCTCATCATCTACCATGCGCTGAAGTTTTGCGTGAACGCCGTTTATGTGCCTTGTCATCACAGATGCACCGTCGGGAGACAGGGCCATCACCTTTCTTATGGCAAACGCAAAGAACTTGTGGGAAAGACCATTCTGCATGTCTGCCCATGAAACCTCCTCAATGAGAAAGTTCTTGGATGCGTCGACCATGTCTCCGGACTTTCGCTATCTGTTTCTTCTAACGAGAAGTGGAAAGTCACGGGTGTGTACGAGGGTGATATAGTTCTCATCAGAAATATTGCGATCGGTGCCGGATGTTCCTTCGGTCAACAGAGAGAAGGGGAGGTCGTTTTTCATCGAAAATTTCAGCAAATAAAAAACTTCATGTACTGTGCAAATTCTTGACCATACGCTTGGCAGATGTGGGATCGTAATGCGATAAGGCAGGCATCGCATCGGACTTCATTGCCATCACGATAAGAGAATTGTTTAGCGAACGCTAGACTTCCCTAAGCAGCGATACCACATATGAGGTAGGATTGAAAGCTTAGTTTGAAGAAATCATCCGCGCTAAGAAAATTTGCAGCATTCTGCACTGAAACATGAGCTTGACACGGCTTTCTGCTTGAAAGCCGCCTCACCCCTCCTGAAAAAAATTAATCGGAAGCTTTTGAATTCTCAGCATTGCAAGTTCTATCTCGTATATCTCTGCTAGGACCTACAACGTTGTCGCAAGCTTCAGCAATTGAGCTCTCATTATGTGAACGACCTCATACTCTTTCCACCCCATTTTTTGCACCCTTTGCATAAGGTTTGCAAATATTTTTTGCATCAGGTCGATGCTTTTTTATGCCTATTCTGTGACAGACCGTGACCAGATATTCTGAGTTGGTAGCGAAGCCTAAAGGCAGGGTCCCGGCAGAATTCCGATTTTTAGATTTCCATTTAAATCGGTTCTCTTGCTACGGGTAGTCCCAAGGAACATGCGAAAACTGCGTAAAAACCGGTCTTCTTCATGTTATTCCAGCAACTTCCATTAGCCGAGGATCCAGAAAAGTCAGAAAAGTGTGGCCATCGTCCATATTTTATCGGTCGTCCACGCATTCTTCAAAAGTGCTGTGTAATTGTTGGTCATTCCAGCCATGATTATCATGCTGTGAATACCGTAATCCCTGACTTTGAGGCTGTTTTCTCCAGAACTGAGGACTCAGAGATCCTGAAACGTTCAGACGAGGTTCAGCTAGGCCAGCCCAATCTATTTAACCCAAATTTCGGTAGTGTCAAAATTTGACCGGACCTTGCCTTTAAACTATTGTTTGGTTCACATAACACCTCATACCTTTGGGTGCTGAAGCTCTTAAAGGCACAGTCCAACCTCAGGGGTATAATTTGATATTATAGTTGCTATTAACGGTAGTCGGACCATAATATCAAATTTTTACCCTGAGGTTAGACTGTGCCTTTAAAGGAGGAAAAATATTGCGAAAAATGACACACAAATGTCATTCCTTGCTCCGCAACTTTAGAAAGATAGCACACACAACATATCCGTCATTATTTGATACCTTGTCGCTAGAAGAATCGAAACAAATTTAGAATCGTGCAAGTCGAAAGGAAGCGAGTCTGGGAACCTCCGAATTGAAACCAGTCAGGAAATGGCCGAATGTCAGTTTCAAAAAAGTACCCGGAACGAGAGTACCAATCGACTGGAAATGTTCTAAAAATCATTTCTAGATAGGTTAAGAAAAAACTTCTTTCAAAAACTGAACTTCACCAACCCCCTCCGGACATGCAAAAAAATCGGTCAAAAATACGAGAGGGGGTCGTCTATATAAATGACCTAATGCAAGAGTGAAACTGTAGACAGACGTTAGAAAATGTTAACGTCCAGAGATTAGCTCATAAAATCGATTTTGAGCCGAGCTATGGCCGTTCAAAGGTGCGGTGGTCCCACGGTGGTCCGAAAGCTCCACCGGACCACCGTGGCCAAAAACGGAGGGCAAAGATTTTTTCGGTTTCTAAAATGCTTTTCGATTTTCCATCTAGCTGAATTTTTTCAATATCGGCAGCGCATGAAACGCTATTCATCCCCTTTGGAATGATGAGGCCCCGAAAATTGAAAAAACCTCCAAAATGAAAATAGTCAGTAACGTCTACCAATTTTTTTCACTTTTCCTAGAGGGTCGTTTTTTAGCCGAAAAAATGTCCCTCTCAAGGAAGGGGTTCGCTGTTTAGGACGACCCGGACCACCGCTGTGCCTGACCCTGATTACAACTCGTTTCCGCAAATCCGACATACGCTTCGTATACTTCCCTCGTGAGGCTAAACAACTTATATCGAATTAAACATTAATTTAAATTGGAAATCGAGATTGTGACCATAATTATGGGAAATAAATTAACTTGAGTGTGTAATAATGAAATCTACATCTGTAGCTATGATACCACGGAAAAATCGAAGAGAGCGAACAACATTCAATCGGCAACAGCTAGAGGTTCTCGAGGCGTTGTTTGAAGCCACACAATATCCAGATGTATTCACAAGAGAAAAAGTGGCCGAACAAATTCAACTTCAGGAAAGTCGAATTCAGGCAAGTCCTTGATTCTAATCTCACAATCAGCACTATTTCTATTTGCAGTTTTCAGGTGTGGTTCAAAAATAGAAGGGCGAAACACAGACAACAAGAAAAGCAAAAACCTAGAAGTGAGAAGAAAGATTCGCTAGGTACTTAATTTATTATATTATTTAGGTATTTTTATATGTACCGTAACACTTTTCTGTACAGTGACGAACACGCCATCCGTGATCAAAGAAGAAGCATCGTATGCTCCTCAAAACAGTGAACCAGAATCTGGGTTAGTGTTTTATGGTTTTTCAGGAAGCAACAAAATTCTCCGAGACTAGTGCATGTGCTCCAGATTTCGATTCTTCTACTCTTCCAATCTTCCATGTTTACTAGTCTGGCTCTTTTTCTATTTCACAAACCAATAAGTCAATCAGCGCCTACACTTAACGTCGGCATGGATCCGGAAGAGACTTTGCATTCACTGACGAAGGTTGGCGCAAACTCGGTGTCATATGCTATAACCTAGGTGCCCAGAGTTTGCGCCAACCTCCAGTTGGGGAACGCAAACTCTCTTCAGGACCCATGCCGATGTTACCTTATAAGTGCAGTGGCATAGACTGTGGCGCTTTCCCCTATCTGCCTCATAAAGTCGCTCCAACGTGAAGTGAGTGAACATTCTCTGCTCCATCCAATCTTCCATGTCCGACATCAACCGCTTCACCTTCGCAAATTGTGAAAAACTCTTCAATTCCCAAGCAATGCAAGCTTTCAGTGAGCTACAGCACCTCAAAGAGTGCCCTGGCAACACGTAAATTTTTTAATGATGTGTACACTATACTCTATTCGAATATTTTTCATGACGTACATGGGTCACGTGCGCTGCTCCCTCCTTTTCGACCTCACTCTCTCGTTGTCTCTTCCTCTTTCTCCGAACACGCACGCAGAGGAGTTAAGAGATATTTCGCACCGGATTAGAGTGCATGTGCTGTCGTTATCAGAGCGAAGTTCAGGTTTGCAGGGCTACCGCCGGTACGTCACCCAACACAATGATAATCGTGTTGAGGCAAAGGATAATCGTGCCGGGTTCCGGCACGATTTTCATCATGTTGCGTGATGCAGCCGCAGTTTGTCGGCAACTGCGGACCGGAACTTTGCTCTGATAACGATAATAAGTATACTCTGTTTAGCTTGAATTGCACAAAACACGGTCCGCCAATAGCCCTCTAATTGGCCCGCTAGTACCGTAGTGTACGTCCACGACGCGTTCTCGGCAGACCCGGGTTTGCACCCGGTGTGCAGAGCGATCGATTCGTCAATGCCGTCACTCGGCCACCCACCATGCCACTGTGCCGTCGTAACAGCCGAGAACGCGTCGTAGACGTACACTACGGTACTAGCGGGCCAATTAGAGGACTATTGGCGGATCGTGTTTTGTGCAGTTCAAGGTAAACAGAGTATTCTGGACTGCATGCTTTCCTTGTTAACCAAATAGGTAAAACTGAGTTGTCAAGCAGAATCGGGAAGGGGACCAGAACCCTAGCCAACTACTGGTAATCATGAAACCGTGAAGGCAACCAATTAATAATTTTGAGAGTTATTCTCCGTGTGACCATTCACAAGTCAGTCATTAGAGTCGGAAATCCTTGTAATGAATTGACAAGGCGAGACTATTGCGGCTTGCCGTGCGACTTTTGCTACACCGTAAGCCAAAGAATTTCGATCACGCGCGACGATCTACCTCTGCAACCCCTCCCATTCATCAGACTAATTTCTACGAGGAGGCTCCAGGTGAAACTGTGTGCCACAAACCAGCGTCAAACTCGAGTCTTATTAGTCTTTCTTGGGGCACTTCAAGTCTCGGTCGTGAAGATTAAACACCGCTGCAACGATCAGCTTTGTACAAAAAATATGTCTTCAGTCGATATTAAAGTCCTCTAGGCTCGACGAGACTCTTAGATCGGGTTCAAACTTTTCGCGGCCTCGACAACTTGTACTCTGGTTCGGAGCCAAATTTACTGTTCCCTTGCGCGCGTGTATGCGGAGCGAGGGTAGAGACAGGGAGAAAGTGTGGAGAGAAGGAGACGCAGCGTACGCGCGCAGTCGCACGTGATGAACGGAGATAAATTTCACTTGGAAACAGAGGATACATTCGCTCACTTGGACCTTTAATTAATATTAATGTCGTGTCACGTCTTCCGTCGCGGGAAGCATGAACCTGCCCACCCTGTTTTGTCATGGTCGTTGATATTCCTAGCGGTTTCGGTAGCAGCGCATTGGATTCTCGTTCAATATGATTGTCGTTTAGCCCTTCCAGCAATTAAGTGGGTAAACATTTGTGACACCCAATATGGATGAAAAACAAAAAAACTTTGTTCGTGAGTTTTTGATATTAGTCCAACCGGCATCTAAAGTAATCCTGGTAATCGCGAAATCCTAGATTGCTCGAATAAAAGGGAGAAAGCGAGGGAAGAGTCCGCCCCGCCTTCAGAAAAGAAAAATCAACTATGCCCACTGACAAGTTTCCGGTCTAAATGGGGACGAGACGCGTGATGGATTTGATTCGAAATCAGGTCTTCAGGTCCATTTGTTACCTGTTTTGCATTCTACTGTGATCTGCTCCAGTGCGGTGACCGCGATTGACAAGAACAAGAAAAATCGAGCCCAAAAGAATTTGTCCTTCTAAATCTCGTCATTCAAAACCGTAATTTTTGAAAGGCCATAACTCCGTTCGTACTGGGTTCTGAGCGATTCTAGAGACCCCGCTGTGATCAGCATGAAATTCTCACGGAAGAAAGGTGGAACTGGAGAACTATCCAGATGTGGAACTACATCATTGAAAGACCTGCTTCTAAAGGCCTTCAAAGGAGAACCTGCTCTCATTATTGAGACCGTAGATCCTAAACAAACACAACAGTATAACTTTTCAAAAAACCTGCTACTACATACCTTCGAGCAAAACTCATAATAAGCGCTTGATTTTAGGTCTCCTTGTAAACCGGCGACACCTCCAGACGGTGCACAAACGCCAGCGATTGCAAGTAGCACTTCGGCGACGGATTCGTCATGGAGCAGTGACACTTCCGCATCGGTGAGATACCATTTTCATTGTTGAACAACCCACTCTTTTCTGTATAACTCGCTTTATAGTGAACTTTGAGCGAAACCAAGGAGGTATTCATGATCCAGGCGTTGAGGGCTATCCAATGGTGTAGCCATTGTCAAGGTTTTGTTGACAACCATGAAAGTTTTGCAATCAACCGTCTTTCAGTATGCGGTAGACACTATACTTGTTATCCCAAGATAATTTTTTGGATAATGGATCGATTCGGATAATGCCGATTTCAAATTTTCCGGATATTGGTTTGATTCAGATAATGCGCTTTTCATATTTTCGGATAATGGATTGATTCGGATAATGCCATTTTTCCGATAATTCGGATACGGATATCCGGTCGGATAAATTCGGATAACTTCGAATATTTTCGGAACAAAGTTGAGGCAAAACGGGGAAAAAATAAACCAGGCACTCAAGGCAAGCCTTTGAAAAGATCCATAAGTGAGCAAACAGTAGTCCTTCATTCGCAGCATGTTCACATGCTAACTTCAAGCTAACTTCAATCTTCATATATGCATATAACTGAAAATCTAAAAACAAATCTTCAATTACTCTACCGTCGTTCGGAGGCACAGTATTATCCATACACAGGTTTTTCAGGACAATTAGCAAGTAAAAAGTATGCAAAGCGACTATACAAAAAACTTCTACACTGATTAAATAGCCACTTGGTCATGTCACTCGACCACGCCGATTTTTCCGAGCCGCAACGACTCTCCAGATTCCGGAAGGAAGAGAAAAATCCTGGGTTGATGTACTAAATAGAAGGCGGTTCGGAAAATGGGCGTGGCCTAGCGCAATTTTATCCGATTTTATTCGAGCATTATCCGATTTTATCCGGAAAATTATCCGATTTTATCCTAGATTTCACCCGAATTCTGTCTAATTATATCCGAAGTTCATCCGAATTTTATCCGAATTTACCCGAAATTCATCCGAGTTTATCCGATTTTATCCGAGTTTTTGACCCTTCGGATAATGGCTCGATTCAGATAATGCGCTTTTTCGAATTTTCAGATATCGGATTATCCGATTCTCGGATATCCGAAAAGGAGTGATTCGGATACTAAGTATAGTAGACACAGGGAGCCGCAAGCAGAGACGGTAGCGCCCATCCCCACGGTACCCTAATTAAAAAACCTGGCTGATTGCGGAACTTCTATATTTCTCAACGTAATCACCAGAAAGGCTAAGCCATCAGGTAGACCTCACCGCCAGGATCATCTATATCTTCCCAGTTTCGCTCAAAGTCGAGTTTGAAGCTAGTTATACAAAAAAGACTAAAAAGACGCGAGAACCCGACCTCGCTCGCTTTCTGACAAAATCATACGAGGGGTATTGTATATAAATTTTTTTATGACTACTGGTTGCATATTGTTCCACATGCCATAGCACAATCCGCTCGGTCAGTCATATTCAGCACTATAACACTGAGTAAATCATCCGGGTAGAAGCCGACCCTCTGGTCTCCAATGTGATAACGGGAGAAATCAGTTGTATCTCGATTATATCTAATGTTATAAACGAAACCAAAACTTTGCGAAAAAGCTAAGATTATGAGATCAACGCTGACCAGTTGACGCCTCATAAGACCTTAGCCCTGCTTCCTTCCCACGCATTACAGTAAAGAAAGTATTGCTTCGTATCGCATTCGCAGAATGGAATCACGGGATAATTCGCATATTCGTCCCGACACTTCCAGAAGATGACCATATATCCTGAATGGGACTTTCCCAACGACTCGAGGTTCGGATCCCATGCCAGCAGATTTTCCTCCCTACTTCAACAAACATACATAAATACATAAATACATAAATATGTAGTGGGTACTGAGGGTGCATATACGTACTGACAACGAAAATTCCAAGGATTTAGTAATTAAAAGCCATAATTCCAAGCCTGAAAAGGCCTTTTGAATTCATCGAGGCGCGGGACCGGAGAAATTCAACAAGTCGCATTTTGTTCGATCAGATTTTTGATTGAACGCATTTCGGAAATCTCGAAACTAGATTTTTTGGTCGAGATAGGATTCCTGGCGAGTCTCGGTTACTCCGCACTACATTGGACTGAATTTTTGCCCAATACCCGGCGTGATAGTCCGGCCAGGTATCTGCAAGCGGCTCGGTCGGATATTTTGAGTATTTGAAGGGTCGTACTGTGTTCTCGGAGCCCAAATCTAGTCCACATTTGCGGGCTGTCACGCAACATGATTATCGTGCCGGGAGAAAGGGTAATCGCCCCGGGATCACGTGGTCCCAGCACGATTACCATCGTTTTGCATGATGGAATAGCCGTAGTCCGCATTTGCGAACCAGATTTGGCCTCCGAGAACGACAGAGGCTGGAAACTGTAAAATTACCCCCAGAGCAGGCTGAACTGCAGAAATCTTAAATCCAAGTCATATCGACTGGTGGAAATCTCAGCTCACCCAGAAGTGTGAGGCATGGCGCGCGCGGATCATGTTCGATGGATAAACTGTCCATATCAAAGTGCAATTCATGTCCGCAGTTGCAGATGAACACTGCTGCAGGACTCAGCTCAAAGATAATCGTGCTGGAGCCACGGGTTCCCGGCATGATTAATGTCCGTCCCAGCACGATAATCTTCGAGCTGCGTGCAGCAGCAGTGGTTTCCAGCAACTTCCGACCAAAAATTTACTTCTATCTACACAACATAGCACCCCCACCATGCGCTATGGTCTGGTGATCAGAGAGTTTAGACTTCTTTGTTACTTTTTCTTGAATTACACTTGCTAGGAAATTGTTTACCTTTAATTTCTAAGCGGTTTCCGTAGATTATATTTGTGTACTGAAATAATCGATTCGCGCCCAACGAAAAGTTCTATGTATCAAAGGGATTGTACGCACATTTCGTTAAGCTAACACTGCTTAGCACACGGACAGGGTTTGATGAGTTAGAAATCCACTATTCTGGATAGACTGGTGGCCTAATGTTGATTGATCATTCCACCAAAAAAAAACTTTCCAAGCACTCTACCTCAATTGATTCCCCCGAAGCTACATTCACGAAATCGCCTAAGGGTCTTGGCATAATCACAAAGGACACTGTGAACTTTTTCAAATTTGTTTTCTCTTCACAAGGCTTTTGGAGGGTCCCTTCGCTTTTTTCACTCACGATTCGGGTTCACATAATTGAAAATAAGAAATGGTAAACAAGGGTTTTTTGCGTGTGCGTCGCCTTTTATGAAGCAACTACTGAATCTTCTGTAACTGAGTACTAAGACACATCAACAAAGTGTTTCTAAAGAGCACACAAAATTATCCATTTTCGTATTCAAACCGAATCTTATGGTTTTCTTCAGGTGCAGAGTCTGACCACTCCAACCAATGTGCCGCTCTCCGTTTCGCTGACTAGTCCAACTGTGTACAATGCATATCCTATTTATCCAGCGTCATATTATTCGCTAGATGCTGCTGCCTACCCTTCTTATCCCTATTCATCATCATATACACAACAATACCCATCTAATCCGTACTTCTTCGCCAGCACTAGTAGTACTCTGTAACTACTCTTGTCATTTTGTTGAATTGAAATTGTTCAAATATTTATTTGTGCTCCTCATTCTTGCCACCACAAATGAGCCACTGGGTGTACTGCCGTTTCACTTTTCGGTGTAATGTCGAGCTTAGTTAATCACGTGTCATTGATGGAATTGTTAAAATTTGTAGTAAGATTATAGCTGCATATGTACGTCAAATTAATGTGCCGGATTGCCAATTGGAGCCTAACGTATCCCGGCACTTTTGAACATTTTATTTTTATTAACTTTTATTGTGCTGACGAATGTGACTTTTATGAAATGTGCTTGCTTGAAAAGAGTGAGAAGTTCTCTCTCCTTCTTCTCCGACATTGAGTTGAAATTGAAATGCGGATTGCTGAAGCTCCTCTGTAGTACACTTGCACACAAACGAAATTTTCGAAAATTTTCATTCGAAAAAAAAACACATTTTCCCTGATTTTTCTAAAAATATGTATTTTCGAAAATTCATTCGGTTTTCCAGACGCTTCTCGAACCGTATGTGAGAATGCATAGTAATTCTTCCGGATTGGTTCTCATGGGCGACATCGAACAACTTGCCGGCTCGAACCAGTTTAGCTCCGGTCCAGGAATTATTCTGTCCTTATCGGGGTGAAATTTCTACCAGTTCCAGAAGACCGCTATTGCAGCACTCAGAATGCTCGCGACATCAGTCGAAAACGGATTCAGGATGAAAACTGATTCCTAAAAACAGAAAACAGAAAGCCCACTCCCACAGAAAACGGACAACAACCATAAATTAGCATCTGTAGATTCCCAGAAAAAAATTGAGAACGGGCCTTGAAGGCCCTGCCCACGATGAAGGACGTCTTCGAGTTTTCATCGGATTTCGAAAGGTGTCGGGCACGTGGCAGGGGCTATGTCGAAAACGGCTAAAAAGAGCCTCGCGTAGCTCCTTCACGGCCCTGAACTTCTGCGTAAAGCGCGATCCCCGCCCACTCCCATCAACTGCCGTTGATCGAAGCAATCAGCCCCGAGAGGAAAACTGTTATCAGCAAGGGTGAATTTTTTCAATTCGTGCATCACGGGGGATGGTTTGATCATTTGATTATTGTAAAGTGTGGCTGAATGAGGATGGCGGCCTACGCGGCCGGCGTGCTTGGCAGGCGGCCGTCGCATGTGTCGCCCTCGGACGAGTGTTGGATTTCAACGACGGCCGTCCCCTCTCCCACTGATTGATCGGCGCAGGGCTTGCTTCCAGCCGGTGCCGGCTCCGTTCGTAGTCGATAGCGGTAGGGACTTTTCGCATGCTATGTTTTGTTGAAGTCAAACTTTCCGTTATTTGCTATGATCAATAGCCGTTGTGAGGAGTGGGCGGGGATTGCGCATTACACAGAAGTTCAGTGCCGTGTAGGGCTCCTTGGGGTTCTTTTTAGCCGTTTTTTTCGCAAATAGTGTTGCCATGACTCCGAACCTTTTGACTTTGGATGAAAACTCGGAAACATTTTTCATCGTGACACTGCACCTAAAATATTCGGAAACAGCTCTGGGGCCTGAAAAAGGGGGAAAGCCGCAGGGACTTCACTGGTAATGATGCAAAAATGCCGTAAAAAATTTGATTTCCTGAAATATTATATTAAAAAATTGAAAATAGGTCGGGTTATTAAAAGTTATCATTATCATTATCATCATTTTCATTATATTAGTAATATCGGAATGCTAGGAGATTTCCAACGTTTTTTCAAAAATTAGATTTTTTCCGATGTTTTGTGTTTTGTTCATTGGAGTGTAATATGTATGGAGTTATGAAGAACATTTCGTTTTCTATTTAATGCTCTTTGTTGTTCCCCGTAAAACTATCGTTTCAAATTATGCATTCAAAGTCAGTGGTCGGTTTAAGTAGTGAATATTTCAGTGTTTTTTGCCTACTATCGAGGCATCAAATCACTAAATGTTGTTGGAGCATCTGGATCCTTGGAAGGCTAGAAGGCAGGTTCGCGAAAATTCTTCAGAGGTGAAATCCGCATCTTTGTGAATAGCGCACCTAGCTTTGAGGTTAAGTGTTATGAAGAGCTCTCTGTTCAAATATATTCATTAATCGACAACTTTTTTTCAAAAATATCAATAACTGTTATGTAATACTTGGAGCCTGCTCGAGATTGTTACTGATTTTATTTGGCTGAGGTCTTTCGTCGAGATCGCCTTCGACTGAACTTGAAGAGTAATGGACTTTCTTCAACAATCGATTCTTATTTTTATTCAATTTAATGAAAAGTCGACCTATCGGCGAATCAGTCATCGTAGAACAGGGAACTCTTAAGAGTACAAAACCACGGAGTTTAAAAAGCTCAAAGTCTTAGCATATGGAAGAAATTGTGGAAGTTGCGATTTTCACAGTAATGCAAAAATTACGCAACTGAAGATTTTTAGCGGACCAGTTTTGGTGCTCTCATCTAGTTCTCATACTGGTCAACAGTTTCGACAGCAAAGACTGATTTGGTGCTCTGATATAAGGATACGAAAATGAAATGTTCTAAATACTCACAACTTGGACGACACTAAATTTAAATGTGAAACTCGACAGACATCGGGTTTCATGAAAACTACAGAAAGATAGAGAAAAGAACATGCTCACGAATGCTATATAATATTACGCTTTGCCAAACAAAACACAAAGATGATCTATACTGAGCCTGGTTTCAATCGCGGACCTTTTGCGGCCGAACCAAGGACGATGAGTGTGTCTGACGGGGCGTCAAAGTTGCGAAAAAAATTCAGGTTTGACTTGGTGCTTCCGGAGAAGGTGACTTGGCGAATTATCAGGCTTGGGCTGGTGAACTCGTATTCGGAAGAGGATCACAAAAAAAGGTTACTGCCCGAGTCCCAGGTCGATTGGTCTCACTGGAACCGAGAACGGGATGTCGGTTACGAGGGGTCGAAAAAAAACCGCCCGGTAACCGAGGCGCCGTTCGGCGGCTAATGTCTCCAGACTGATGGCTTCGGCTCCGTGGCGTTCTGTCCCAGCTTGCAGGAGCCTGGGCGAGGCGCGAGGGTTGTTAATGAGGTGCTAACGATGGCGAGTCGTCGTGCTGGCTAATTGCCTCTCTTTACTCACCGCAATAATATGGCAGTGAGACACCAAATGCTATCCACTGAAGAAATCGAAGAAAATCTAACACTATTTCGAGACAAATACCAACATTTGTCATCACCAATCTGTAACGTTAATTGTTGTTTTTTTTTCAAATTTTCGAATGATTTAAAAAACTCGAGAATAGTGTTCCAAATCTGTTCAAAAGGACGAACGAAGGTATTTTCAAGCTGTACTACACAACAGCCGAAATCAGTAGTCCAACCAAATAAGTTGTTTGTATTGAAATGCTGAATTTCAGGTGAGTTACAAAATGGCAAGGGTAAAAATGTGAAATTAAAGAAAAGAGGAATGCAAGCATGTGTTTGGTGGGTGTAATAAAAGAATAAGCTGAGGAATAGGAACCGAATCGGATATGAATTCAAATGACTTCATAACTGGTGTTCTCTTTCCAAACTGAAGAACTATTCGGGAAGTTCATTCATGAAAGTCAACATCGAACACTTTTTTTACGAATATTGGAATCTTTCGGGATTATTATAATCGAATTGTCACGTTTTTTTCCGATGATTTAAGAAGCTTTCAAAATATAAAATGGATTCAAACAGTTGGAAATAAAATGAAAACACTCAAAATGTTATGTAATCAATTAATATTGCTTATTTTAAATTATCATCATTGCAGATCTATTCGGCAGAGTGATAGCGCTGCGAAAAGCCCCCGTTGCGCGTAGACACCCGGCATTTGACAAATGCACCGCATTTCTGGATTATCTCCAGAAAAATTGGATGACTGGAGATTTTTCAGAAATGTGGTGTAAGTGGGAGAAAACAGAGTTGAGGACAACAAATTTAGCTGAGTGCTTTCACAAGTGCGTGTGAGAATTGTTTGTGCAAAAAATTTTAAAGGTTATGTTTACTTTTCATACTTTTCAGGAATCTTAGGGCACTTTTCCAGTGTAAGCACCTCCCACTTAGAGCACTGATACAAATTTTAAGAGAACTCAATAAGGGAGCCGATTCACTTCTGCATAACATTTAAAAAGTGGGTTGCAACTTCGAGTAATTGAACTTGCTCACCGGTCATATTAAAATCGAAATACCGAACTGCAGAAACGGAACCTTTCCAAGACCATGAGGCCAAGAGATCGAGAGCGGCGAAAGAAGGTAGGAAAAGAAATGGAAAAATTTGCCTGCAAACTGAGTCGAGGAATTCCAACATATCCTAGTGAAACTCTATCTGTTCGAAATGTCTCGTTTCGTTTCTGGTAAATCTAAGTAGTAGATCTGATAATAGCCATAGTGATATTAATAACAATAATAATAGTAATAATAACATTAGTGGTTTTTGTCACATAATAATAACCAGCGGCGTCGGCCGGTTGACGCCGGCCTCTGCCGCTGGGGTCCGGCTAAGCCGGCCCATTTGCCGGCTTCGCCGGCATCTTGAGTATAATCGACATCCGCTGATTCTATGTGAGTTGGCGTTCAGAAGTTCTCACGCTTGCCGGCTATCGCCGGCCTCTGTCGCTGGAATCCGGTTGCGCCGGCCCATGAGCTGGTTTCCACGACAACGCTCGAGCAATCAGAAGTTACTAAGCATTTCAAACCTTGCAAAACTTGCTAACCTACTTTCTTATGCAGTTGCACACCGACCCTTCCCTAGTTTTAAGAGGTGCTGAAATGGTAGCTCATTTATATCCATTTCTGTCATGATAAAGACAGCCGCTGTTTCAGATTTAGTAAAGGCCTCCATGACCAACCGACACCCTGCTACTTTCATTGCCAGATGAAGTATAATGATGTTTGTGTTTTCTGGATGCATATTTTGATTAACTCACATTTCCATCGTATATAAACCCGATTTAGAAAGGTTGGTGCATATAAACAGCTAAGCAGTTGAAATGAGTGGTTAAGGTGGAGGGGCTTGGAGAAAGGGGTGGTATACACTCTCTTATAGACGCACAAAACGATCTTGAAGTTCTGCTCTCACCCACTTCGGTCCCGCACACTTTCTACGGTGTCCAGCGCACTCCCACTTGGATCCCGCACACTTCCTACGACGTCCGGCGCATTCCCACTTGAGTCCCGCAAACTTTCTACGGCATCCTGCGCACTCCCGATTGCGTCCCGCACACATTTTACGTCGTCGGCCGCACTCGATCTTGGGTACCGCACACTTTTTATGGCGTCCTGCGCACTCCCACTAGGGTCTCGCACACTTTTTATGACACCTGCGCACTCCCACTTGTGTCCCGCACACTTTCTACGGCGTCCGGCGCACTCCCACTTGGGTCTCTCACACTTTTTATGACACCTGCGCACTCCCACTTGTGTCCCGCACACTTTCTACGGCGTCCGGCGCACTTCCACTTGGGTTCCGCACACTTTCTTCGGTGTCCGGCGCACTCGCATTTGGGTCCCACATACTTTCTCTGGCGTCCGGCGCACTCTACCTTGGGTCACGCACACTTTTTACGGCGTTCTGCGCATTCCTACTTGGGTCCCGCACAATTTCTATGGCTTCCTGAGCACTCTACCTTGGGTCCCGCACACTTCCTACGACGTCCGGCGCACTCGCATTTGGGTCCCACAGACTTCCTACGGCGTCCCGCGCACTCCCAGTTGGGTCCCGCACACTTTTCTACGGCGTCCGGCGCCCTCTACCTTGGGTACCGCACACTTTCTACGGCGTTCTGCACACTCCTACTTGGGTCCCGCACACTTTCTTTGGCGTCCGGCGCACTCACATTTGGGTCCCACATACTTTATCTGGCGTCCGGCGCACTCCATCTTGGGTTCCGCACACTTTTACGGCGTTCTGCGCACTCCTACTTTTGTTCCGCACACTTTCTATGGCGTCCTGAGCACTCTCACTTGGGTTCCGCCCACTTTCTTCGGCATCCGGCGCACTCGCATTTGGGACCCACATACTTTCTCTGGCGTCCGGCGCACTCTACCTTGGGTCACGCACACTTTTTACGGCGTTCTGCGCATTCCTACTTGGGTCCCGCACAATTTCTATGGCTTCCCGAGCACTCTACCTTGGGTCCCGCACACTTCCTACGACGTCCGCCGCACTCGCATTTGGGTCCCACACACTTCCTGCGGCGTCCTGCGCATTCCCACTTGAGTCCCGCACGCTTCCTACGACGTCCGGCGCACTCGCATTTGGGTCCCACACACTTCCTACGGCGTCCGGCGCCCTCTACCTTGGGTACCGCACACTTTCTACGGCGTTCTGCACACTCCTACCTGGGTCCCGCACACTTTCTTTGGCGTCCGGCGCACTCGCATTTGGGTCCCACGTACTTTATCTGGCGTCCGGCTCACTCTATCTTGGGTTCCGCACACTTTTTACGGCGTTCTGCGCACTCCTACTTGGGTTCCGCACACTTTCTATGGCGTCCTGAGCACTCTCACTTGGGTTCCGCCCACTTTCTTCGGCGTCCGGCGCCCTCTACCTTGGTCCCGCACACTTTCTACGGTGTCCGGCGCACTCTACCTTGGGTCCCACACTCTTTTCTATGGCGTCCGGCGCGCTCTACCTTGGGTGCCGCACACATTCTACGGCGTTCTGCGCACTCCTACTTGGGTCCCACACACTTTTCTACGGCGTCCGGCGCCCTCTACCTTGGGTACCGCACACTTTCTACGGCGTTCTGCACACTCCTACTTGGGTCCCGCACACTTTCTTTGGCGTCCGGCGCACTCGCATTTGGGACCCACATACTTTCTCTGGCGTCCGGCGCACTCTACCTTGGGTCACGCACACTTTTTACGGCGTTCTGCGCATTCCTACTTGGGTCCCGCACAATTTCTATGGCTTCCTGAGCACTCTACCTTGGGTCCCGCACACTTCCTACGACGTCCGGCGCACTCGCATTTGGGTCCCACACACTTCCTGCGGCGTCCTGCGCATTCCCACTTGAGTCCCGCACGCTTCCTACGACGTCCGGCGCACTCGCATTTGGGTCCCACACACTTCCTACGGCGTCCGGCGCCCTCTACCTTGGGTACCGCACACTTTTACGGCGTTCTGCGCACTCCTACTTTTGTTCCGCACACTTTCTATGGCGTCCTGAGCACTCTCACTTGGATTCCGCCCACTTTCTTCGGCATCCGGCGCACTCGCATTTGGGTCCCACATACTTTCTCTGGCGTCCGGCGCACTCTACCTTGGGCCCCGCACACTTTTTACGGCGTTCTGCGCATTCCTACTTGGGTCCCGCACAATTTCTATGGCTTCCCGAGCACTCTACCTTGGGTCCCGCACACTTCCTACGACGTCCGGCGCACTCGCATTCGGGTCCCCCACACTTCCTGCGGCGTCCTGCGCATTCCCACTTGAGTCCCGCACGCTTCCTACGACGTCCGGCGCACTCGCATTTGGGTCCCACACACTTCCTACGGCGTCCGGCGCCCTCTACCTTGGGTACCGCACACTTTCTACGGCGTTCTGCACACTCCTACTTGGGTCCCGCACACTTTCTTTGGCGTCCGGCGCACTCGCATTTGGGTCCCACGTACTTTATCTGGCGTCCGGCTCACTCTATCTTGGGTTCCGCACACTTTTTACGGCGTTCTGCGCACTCCTACTTGGGT
The DNA here is from genome assembly GCA_029168955.1 of Aplectana chamaeleonis. Classification (NCBI taxonomy): domain Eukaryota; kingdom Metazoa; phylum Nematoda; class Chromadorea; order Rhabditida; family Cosmocercidae; genus Aplectana; species Aplectana chamaeleonis. The sequence continues at coordinate 1,363,297 of JAPDOI010000173.1, forward strand.
TCCGCACACTTTCTATGGCGTCCTGAGCACTCTCACTTGGGTTCCGCCCACTTTCTTCGGCGTCCGGCGCCCTCTACCTTGGGTCCCACACTCTTTTCTATGGCGTCCGGCGCGCTCTACCTTGGGTGCCGCACACACTCTACGGCGTTCTGCGCACTCCTACTTGGGTCCCACACACTTTCTACGGCGTTCTGCGCACTCCTACTTGGGTCCCGCACATTTTCTATGGCGTCCTAAGCCTCCCAATTGGGTCCCGCACACTTTCTTCGGCGTCTTGCGCACTCGCATTTGGGTCCCACATACTTTATCTGGCGTCCGGCACCCTCTACCTTGGGTCCCACACTCTTTTCTACGGCGTCCGGCGCACTCTACCTTGGGTCCCACACTCTTTTCTATGGCGTCCGGCGCGCTCTACCTTGGGTGCCGCACACACTCTACGGCGTTCTGCGCACTCCTACTTGGGTCCCACACACTTTCTACGGCGTTCTGCGCACTCCTACTTGGGTCCCGCACATTTTCTACGGCGTTCTGCACACTCCTACTTGGGTCCCGCACACTTTCTATGACGTCCTGAGCACTCCCACTTGGGTCCCGCACACTTTATTCGGCGTCCGGCGCACTCTACCTTGTGTCCCACACTCTTTTCTACGGCGTCCGGCGCACTCTACCTTGGGTCCCACACACTTTCTACGGCTTCCCTGATCGTTAGAGATTTAATTTGTTCAGAAAAGCCACAAAGTTTCCGGACAGAGCGTCGCGAAGCGCGAACCCCAACTTATGCTTCCCGGACAAAGCGCCGCGAAGCAGCGCTCTGGCCGGGGTTTTCCCGATCGTTGTGGCTTTTCTGAACAAATAAAATCTCTCACAATCAGAAAAACACCGGCCAAAGCGCTGCTTCGCGGCGCTTTGTCCGGGAACAATAAGCCGGGGGGTTCGCGGCGCTTCGCGGCGCTCTGTCCGGAAATTTTGTGGCTTTTCTGAACAAATTGAATCTCTCACGATCAGAAAACCACGGCCAAAACGCTGCTTCGCGGCGCTTTGTCCGGGAACCATAAGCCGGGGGGTTCGCGCCGTTTCGCGGCGCTCTGTCCGGAAACTTTGTGGCTTTTCTGAACAAACTAAATCTCTCACGATCAGGGAACCCCGGCCGAAGCGCTGCTTCGCGGCGCTTTGTCCGGGAACCATAAGCCGGGGGGTTCGCGCCGTTTCGCGACGCTCTGTCCGGAAACTTTGTGGCTTTTCTGAACAAACTAAATCTCTCACGATCAGAAAACCCTGGCCAAAACGCTGCTTCGCGGCGCTTTGTCCGGGAACCATAAGCCGGGGGGTTCGCGCCGTTTCGCGGCGCTCTGTCCGGAAACTTTGTGGCTTTTCTGAACAAACTAAATCTCTCACGATCAGGGAAACCCCGGCCAAAGCGCTGCTTCGCGGCGCTTTGTCCGGGAACAATAAGCCGGGGGGTTCGCGGCGCTTCGCGGCGCTCTGTCCGGAAACTTTGTGGCTTTTCTGAACAAATTAAATCTCTCACGATCAGGAAAACCCCGGCATAAGCGCTGCTTCGCGGCGCTTTGTCCGGTAACTTTAAGCCGGGGGGGGGGGGTTCGCGCCGCTTCGCGTCACTCTGTCCGGAAACTTTGTGGCTTTTCTGAACAAATTAAATCTCTCACGATCAGGAAAACCCCGGCCAAAGCACTGCTTCGCGGCGCTTTGTCCGGGAACCATAAGCCGGGGGGTTCGCGCCGCTTCGCGGCGCTCTGTCCGGAAACTTTGTGGTTTTCTGAACAAACTAAATCTCTCACGATCAGGAAAACCCCGGCCAAAGCGCTGCTTCGCGGCGCTTTGTCCGGGAACCATAAGCCGGGGGGTTCGCGCCGCTTCGCGGCGCTCTGTCCGGAAACTTTGTGGCTTTTCTGAACAAACTAAATCTCTCACGATCAGGAAAACCCCGGCCAAAGCGCTGATTCGCGGCGCTTTGTCCGGGAGCTTTAAGCTGGGGGGTTCGCGCCGCTTCGCGGCGCTCTGTCCGGAAACTTTGTAGCTTTTCTGAACAAATTTAATCTCCAACGATCAGGAAAACCTCGGCCAAAGCGCTGCTTCGCGGCGCTTTGTCCGGGAACCATAAGCCGGGGGGTTCGCGCCGCTTCGCGGCGCTCTGTCCGGAAACTTTGTAGCTTTTCTGAACAAATTTAATCTCCAACGATCAGGAAAACCTCGGCCAAAGCGCTGCTTCGCGGCGCTTTGTCCGGGAGCTTTAAGCCGGGGGGTTCGCGCCGCTTCGCGGCGCTCTGTCCGGAAACTTTGTGGCTTTTCTGAACAAACTAAATCTCTCACGATCAGGAAAACCCCGGCCAAAGCACTGCTTCGCGGCGCTTTGTCCGGTAACCGCCGGGGTTCGCGCCGCTTCGCGGCGCTCTGTCCGGAAACTTTGTGGCTTTTCTGAACAAACTAAATCTCTCACGATCAGGAAAACCCCGGCCAAAGCGCTGCTTCGCGGCGCTTTGTCCGGGAACCATAAGCCGGGGGGTTCGCGCCGCTTCGCGGCGCTCTGTCCAAAAACTTTGTGGCTTTTCTGAACAAATTAAATCTCTCACGATCAGGAAAACCCCGGCCAAAGCGCTGCTTCGCGGCGCTTTGTCCGGGAACTATAGGCCGGGGGGTTCGCGCCGCTTCGCGGCGCTCTGTCCGGAAACTTTGTGGCTTTTCTGAACAAATTAAATCTCTCACGATCAGGAAAACCCCGGCCAAAGCGCTGCTTCGCGGCGCTTTGTCCGGGAGCTTTAAGCCGGGGGGTTCGCGCCGCTTCGCGGCGCTCTGTCCGGAAACTTTGTGGCTTTTTCCGAACAAATTAAATCTCTCACGATCAGGAAAACCCCGGCCAAAGCGCTGCTTCGCGGCGCTTTGTCCGGGAGCTTTAAGCCGGGGGGTTCGCGCCGCTTCGCGGCGCTCTGTCCGGAAACTTTGTGGCTTTTCTGAACAAATTAAATCTCTCACGATCAGGAAAACCCCGGCCAAAGCGCTGCTTCGCGGCGCTTTGTCCGGGAACTTTAAGCCGGGAGGTTCGCGCCGCTTCGCGTCGCTCTGTCCGGAAACTTTGTGGCTTTTCTGAACAAATTAAATCTCTCACGATCAGGAAAACCCCGGCCAAAGCGCTGCTTCGCGGCGCTTTGTCCGGGAACTTTAAGCCGGGGGGTTCGCGCCGCTTCGCGTCGCTCTGTCCGGAAACTTTGTGGCTTTTCTGAACAAATTAAATCTCTCACAATCAGGAAAACCCGGCCAAAGCGCTGCTTCGCGGCGCTTTGTCCGAGAACCATAAGCCGAGGGCTTCGCGCCGCTTCGCGGCGCTCTGTCCGGAAACTTTGTGGCTTTTCTGAACAAATTAAATCTCTCACGATCAGGAAAACCCCGGCCAAAGCGCTGCTTCGCGGCGCTTTGTCCGGGAACCATAAGCCGGGGGGTTCGCGCCGCTTCGCGGCGCTCTGTCCGGAAACTTTGTGGCTTTTCTGAACAAATTAAATCTCTCACGATCAGGAAAACCCCGGCCAAAGCGCTGCTTCGCGGCGCTTTGTCTTTAAGCCGGGGGGTTCGCGCCGCTTCGCGTCGCTCTGTCCGGAAACTTTGTGGCTTTTCTGAACAAATTAAATCTCTCACGATCAGGAAAACCCCGGCCAAAGCGCTGCTTCGCGGCGATTTGTCCGGTAACTTTAAGCCGGGGGGTTCGCGCCGCTTCGCGTCGCTCTGTCCGGAAACTTTGTGGCTTTTCTGAACAAATTAAATCTCTCACGATCAGGAAAACCCCGGCCAAAGCGCTGCTTCGCGGCGCTTTGTCCGGGAACCATAAGCCGGGGGGTTCGCGCCGCTTCGCGGCGCTCTGTCCGGAAACTTTGTGGCTTTTCTGAACAAATTAAATCTCTCACGATCAGGAAAACCCCGGTCAAAGAGCTGCTTCGCGGCGCTTTGTCCGGAAACAATAAGCCAGGGTTCGCGCCGCTTCGCGGCGCTCTGTCCGGAAACTTTGTGGCTTTTATGAACAAATTAAATCTCTCATGATCAGGAAAACCCCGGCCAAAGCGCTGCTTCGCGGCGCTTTGTCCGGAAACAATAAGCCGGGGTTCGCGCCGCTTCGCGGCGCTCTGTCCGGAAACTTTGTGGCTTTTCTGAACAAATTAAATCTCTCACGATCAGGAAAACCCCGGCCAAAGCGCTGCTTCGCGGCGCTTTGTCCGGGAACCATAAGCAGTGGAGTTTGCGCCGCTTCGCGTCGCTCTGTCCGGAAACTTTGTGGCCTTTCTGAACAAATTAAATCTCTCACGATCAGGAAAACCCCGGCCAAAGCGCTGCTTCGCGGCGCTTTGGCCGGGAACCATAAGCCGGGGGAGGTGGGCCGCTTCGGGGCGCTCTGTCCGGAAACTTTGTGGCTTTTCTGAACAAACTGAATCTCTCACAATCAGGAAAACCCCGGCCAAAGCGCTGCTTCGCGGCGCTTTGTCCGGGAACCATAAGCCGGGGGGTTCGCGCCGCTTCGCGTCGCTCTGTCCGGAAACTTTGTGGCCTTTCTGAACAAATTAAATCTCTCACGATCAGGAAAACCCCGGCCAAAGCGCTGCTTCGCGGCGCTTTGTCCGGGAACCATAAGCCGGGGGGTTCGCGCCGCTTCGCGTCGCTCTGTCCGGAAACTTTGTATCTTTTCTGAACAAATTAAATCTCTAACGATCAGGAAATACCCGATCAAAGCGCCGCTTCGCGGCGCTTTGCCCGGGAACCATAAGCCAGGGAGTTTGCGCCGCTTCGCGGCGCTCTGTCCGGAAACGTTGTGGCTTTTCTGAACAAATTAAATCTCTAACGACCAGGAAAACCCCGGTCAAAGCGCCGCTTCGCGGCGCTTCGTTCGGGAACCATAAGCCGGGGGGTTCGCGCCGCTTTGCGGCGCTCTGTCCGGAAACTTTGTGGCTTTTCTGAACAAATTAAATCTCTCACGATCAGAAAAACCCCGGCCAAAGCGCTGCTTCGCGGCGCTTTGTCCGGGAACCATAAGCCGGGGGGTTCGCGCCGCTTCGCGGCGCTCTGTCCGGAAACTTTGTGGCTTTTCTGAACAAATTAAATCTCTAACGATCAGGAAAACCCCGGCCAAAGCGCCGCTTCGCGGCGCTTTGTCTGGGAACCATAAGCCAGGAGGTTCGCGCCGCTTCGCGGCGCTCTGTCCGGAAACTTTGTGGCTCTTCTGAACAAATTAAATCTCTCACGATCAGAAAAACCCCGGCCAAAGCGCTGCTTCGCGGCGCTTTGTCCGGGGACCATAAGCCGGGGGGTTCGCGCCGCTTCGCGGCGCCTGTCCGGAAACTTTGTGGCTTTTCTGAACAAATTAAATCTCTCATGATCATAAAAACCCCGGCCACAGCGCCGCTTCGCGGCGCTTTGTCCGGGAACCATAAGCCGGGGGGTTCGCGCCGCTTCGCGGCGCTCTGTCCGGAAACTTTGTGGCTTTTCTGAACAAATTAAATCTCTCACGATCAGGAAAACCCGGGCCAAAGCGCCGCTTCGGGGCGCTTTGGCCGGGACCCATAGGCCGGGGGGTCCGCGCCGCTTCGCGGCGCTCTGTCCGGAAACTTTGTGGCTTTTCTGAACAAATTAAATCTCTCACGATCAGGAAAACCCCGGACAAAGCGCCGCTTCGCGGCGCTTTGTACGGGAACCATAAGCCAGAGGGTTCGCGCTGCTTCGCGGCGCTCTGTCTGGAAACTGTGGCTTTTCTGAACAAATTAAATCTCTCACGATCAGGAAAACCCCGGTCAAAGCGCCGCTTCGCGGCGCTTTGTCCGGGAACCATAGGCCGGGGGGTTCGCGCCGCTTCGCGGCGCTCTGTCCGGAAACTTTGTGGCTTTTTCCTGAACAAATTAAATCTCTCACGATCAGGAAAACCCCGGCCAAAGCGCTGCTTCGCGACGCTTTGTCCGGGAACCATAAGCTAGTTCGCGCCGCTTCGCGGCGCTCTGTCCGGAAACTTTGTGGCTTTTCTGAACAAATTAAATCTCTCACGATCAGGAAAACCCCGGCCAAAGCGCTGCTTCGCGGCGCTTTGTCCGGGAACCATAAGCCGGGGGGTTCGGGGCGCTTCCCGGCGCTCTGTCCGGAAACTTTGGGGTTTTCTGAACAAATTAAATCTCTCACGATCAGGAAAACCCCGGCCAAAGCGCTGCTTCGCGGCGCTTTGTCCGGGAACCATAAGCCGGGGGGTTCGAGCCGCTTCGCGGCGCTCTGTCCGGAAACTTTGTAGCTTTTCTGAACAAATTTAATCTCCAACGATCAGGAAAACCCCGGCCAAAGCACTGCTTCGCGACGCTTTGTCCGGGAACCATAAGCCGGGGGATTCGCGCCGCTTCGCGGCGCTCTGTCCGGAAACTTTGTGGCTTTTCTGAACAAACTAAATCTCTCACGATCAGGAAAACCCCGGCCAAAGCGCTGATTCGCGGCGCTTTGTCCGGGAGCTTTAAGCTGGGGGGTTCGCGCCGCTTCGCGGCGCTCTGTCCGGAAACTTTGTGGCTTTTCTGAACAAACTAAATCTCTTACGATCAGGAAAACCCCGGCCAAAGCACTGCTTCGCGACGCTTTGTCCGGTAACCATAAGCCGGGGGGTACGCGCTGCTTCGCGGCGATCTGTCCGGAAACTTTGTGGCTTTTCTGAACAAACTAAATCTCTCACGATCAGGAAAACCCCGGCCAAAGCACTGCTTCGCGACGCTTTGTCCGGGAACCATAAGCCGGGGGATTCGCGCCGCTTCGCGGCGCTCTGTCCGGAAACTTTGTGGCTTTTCTGAACAAACTAAATCTCTCACGATCAGGAAAACCCCGGCCAAAGCACTGCTTCGCGACGCTTTGTCCGGGAACCATAAGCCGGGGGATTCGCGCCGCTTCGCGGCGCTCTGTCTGGAAACTTTGTGGCTTTTTCCGAACAAATTAAATCTCTCACGATCACGAAAACCCCGGCCAAAGCACTGCTTCGCGACGCTTTGTCCGGGAACCATAAGCCGGGTGATTCGCGCCGCTTCGCGGCGCTCTGTCCGGAAACTTTGTGGTTTTCTGAACAAACTAAATCTCTCACGATCAGGAAAACCCCGGCCAAAGCGCTGCTTCGCGGCGCTTTGTCCGGGAACCATAAGCCGGGGGGTTCGCGCCGCTTCGCGGCGCTCTGTCCGGAAACTTTGTGGCTTTTCTGAACAAACTAAATCTCTCACGATCAGGAAAACCCCGGCCAAAGCGCTGCTTCGCGGCGCTTTGTCCGGGAACCATAAGCCGGGAAATTCGCGCCGCTTCGCGGCGCTCTGTCCGGAAACTTTGTAGCTTTTCCGAACAAATTAAATCTCTCACGATCACGAAAACCCCGGCCATAGCGCTGCTTCGCGGCGCTTTGTCCGGGAACCATAAGCCGAGGGGTTCGCGCCGCTTCGCGGCGCTCTGTCCGGAAACTTTGTAGCTTTTCTGAACAAATTTAATCTCCAACGATCAGGAAAACCCCGGCCAAAGCGCTGCTTCGCGGCGCTTTGTCTGTGAACCATAAGCCGGGGAATTCGCGCCGCTTCGCGGCGCTCTGTCCGGAAACTTTGTGGCTTTTTCCGAACAAATTAAATCTCTCACGATCACGAAAACCCCGGCCATAGCGCTGCTTCGCGGCGCTTTGTCCGGGAACCATAAGCCGAGGGGTTCGCGCCGCTTCGCGGCGCTCTGTCCGGAAACTTTGTGGCTTTTCTGAACAAATTAAATCTCTCACGATCAGGAAAACCCCGGCCAAAGCACTGCTTCGCGACGCTTTGTCCGGGAACCATAAGCCGGGGGGTTCGCGCCGCTTCGCGGCGCTCTGTCCGGAAACTTTGTGGCTTTTCTGAACAAATTAAATCTCTCACGATCAGGAAAACCCCGGCCAAAGCACTGCTTCGCGACGCTTTGTCCGGGAACCATAAGCCGGGAAGTTCGCGCCGCTTCGCGGCGCTCTGTCCGGAAACTTTGTGGCCTTTCTGAACAAATTAAATCTCTCATGATCAGGAAAACCCCGGCCAAAGCGCTGCTTCGCGACGCTTTGTCCGGGAACCATAAGCCGGGGGGTTCGCGCCGCTTCGCGGCGCTCTGTCCGGAAACTTTGTAGCTTTTCTGAACAAATTAAATCTCTCATGATCAGGAAAACCCCGGCCAAAGCGCTGCCTCGCGACGCTTTGTCCGGGAACCATAAGCCGGGGGGTTTGCGCCGCTTCGCGTCGCTCTGTCCGGAAACTTTGTGGCCTTTCTGAACAAATTAAATCTCTCACGATCACGAAAACCCCGACCAAAGCGCTGCTTCGCGGCGCTTTGTCCGGGAACCATAAGCCGGGGGGTTCGCGCCGCTTCGCGTCGCTCTGTCCGGAAACTTTGTGGCCTTTCTGAACAAATTAAATCTCTCACGATCAGGAAAACCCCGGCCAAAGCGCTGCTTCGCGGCGCTTTGTCCCGGAACCACAAACCGGGGTTCGCGCCGCTTCGCGGCGCTCTGTCCGGAAACTTTGTGGCTTTTCTGAACAAATTAAATCTCTCACGATCAGGAAAACCCGGCCAAAGCGCTGCTTCGCGACGCTTTGTCCGGGAACCATAAGCCAGGAAGTTCGCGCCGCTTCGCGGCGCTCTGTCCGGAAACTTTGTGGCTTTTCTGAACAAATTAAATCTCTCACGATCAGGAAAACCCCGGCCAAAGCGCTGCTTCGCGGCGCTTTGTCCGGGAACCATAAGCCGGGAAGTTCGCGCCGCTTCGCGGCGCTCTGTCCGGAAACTTTGTGGCCTTTCTGAACAAATTAAATTTCTCACGATCAGGAAAACCCCGGCCAAAGCGCTGCTTCGCGACGCTTTGTCCGGGAACCATAAGCCAGGGTTCGCGCCGCTTCGCGGCGCTCTGTCCGGAAACTTTGTGGCTTTTCTGAACAAATTAAATCTCTCACGATCAGGAAAACCCCGGCCAAAGCGCTGCTTCGCGACGCTTTGTCCGGGAACCATAAGCCGGGGTTCGCGCCGCTTCGCGGCGCTCTGTCCGGAAACTTTGTGGCTTTTCTGAACAAATTAAATCTCTCACGATCAGGAAAACCCCGGCCAAAGCGCTGCTTCGCGGCGCTTTGTCCGGGGAACCATAAAGCCGGGAGTTCGCGCCGCTTCGCGGCGCTCTGTCCGGAAACTTTGTGGCTTTTCTGAACAAATTAAATCTCTCACGATCAGGAAAACCCCGGCCAAAGCGCTGCTTCGCGACGCTTTGTCCGGGAACCATAAGCCAGGGGTTCGCGCCGCTTCGCGGCGCTCTGTCCGGAAACTTTGTGGCTTTTCTGAACAAATTAAATCTCTCACGATCAGGAAAACCCCGGCCAAAGCGCTGCTTCGCGACGCTTTGTCCGGGAACCATAAGCCGGGGTTCGCGCCGCTTCGCGGCGCTCTGTCCGGAAACTTTGTGGCTTTTCTGAACAAATTAAATCTCTCACGATCAGGAAAACCCGGCCAAAGCGCTGCTTCGCGGCGCTTTGTCCGGGAACCATAAGTTGGGTTCGCGCCGCTTCGCGGCGATCTGTCCGAAAACTTTGTGGCTTTTCTGAACAAATTAAATCTCTCACGATCAGGAAAACCCCGGCCAAAGCACTGCTTCGCGACGCTTTGTCCGGGAACCATAAGTTGGGGGTTCGCGCCGCTTCGCGGCGCTCTGTCCGGAAACTTTGTGGCTTTTATGAACAAGTTAAATCTCTCACGATCAGGAAAACCCCGGCCAAAGCGCTGCTTCGCGGCGCTTTGTCCGGAAACAATAAGCCGGGGGGTTCGCGCCGCTTCGCGGCGCTCTGTCCGGAAACTTTGTGGCTTTTATGAACAAATTAAATCTCTCGCGATCAGGAAAACCCCGGCCAAAGCGCTGCTTCGCGGCGCTTTGTCCGGGAACCATAAGCCGGGGGTTCGCGCCGCTTCGCGGCGCTCTGTCCGGAAACTTTGTGGCTTTTCTGAACAAATTAAATCTCTCACGATCAGGAAACCCCGGCCAAAGCGCTGCTTCGCGACGCTTTGTCCGGGAACCATAAGCCAGGGGTTCGCGCCGCTTCGCGGCGCTCTGTCCGGAAACTTTGTGGCTTTTTCTGAACAAATTAAATCTCTCACGATCAGAAAAACCCCGGCCAAAGCGCTGCCTCGCGACGCTTTGTCCGGGAACCATAAGCCGGGGGGTTCGCGCCGCTTCGCGGCGCTCTGTCCGGAAACTTTGTAGCTTTTCTGAACAAATTAAATCTCTCACGATCAGGAAAACCCCGGCCAAAGCGCTGCTTCGCGACGCTTTGTCCGGGAACCATAAGCCGGGGGGTTCGCGCCGCTTCGCGGCGCTCTGTCCGGAAACTTTGTAGCTTTTCTGAACAAATTAAATCTCTCACGATCAGGAAAACCCGGCCAAAGCGCTGCTTCGCGACGCTTTGTCCGGGAACCATAAGCCGGGGGTTCGCGCCGCTTCGCGGCGCTCTGTCCGGAAACTTTGTGGCTTTTCTGAACAAATTAAATCTCTCACGATCAGAAAACCCCGGCCAAAGCGCTGCTTCGCGACGCTTTGTCCGGGAACCATAAGCCGGGGTTCGCGCCGCTTCGCGGCGCTCTGTCCGGAAACTTTGTGGCTTTTCTGAACAAATTAAATCTCTCACGATCAGGAAAACCCCGGCCAAAGCGCTGCTTCGCGACGCTTTGTCCGGGAACCATAAGCCGGGGTTCGCGCCGCTTTGCGGCGCTCTGTCCGGAAACTTTGTGGCTTTTCTGAACAAATTAAATCTCTCACGATCAGGAAAACCCCGGCCAAAGCGCTGCTTCGCGACGCTTTGTCCGGGAACCATAAGCCGGGGGGTTCGCGCCGCTTCGCGGCGCTCTGTCCGGAAACTTTGTAGCTTTTCTGAACAAATTTAATCTCCAACGATCAGGAAAACCCCGGCCAAAGCGCTGCTTCGCGACGCTTTGTCCGGGAACCATAAGCCGGGAAGTTCGCGCCGCTTCGCGGCGCTCTGTCCGGAAACTTTGTGGCCTTTCTGAACAAATTAAATCTCTCACGATCAGGAAAACCCCGGCCAAAGCGCTGCTTCGCGGCGCTTTGTCCGGGAACCATAAGCCGGGGGGTTCGCGCCGCTTCGCGTCGCTCTGTCCGGAAACTTTGTGGCTTTTTCCGAACAAATTAAATCTCTCACGATCAGGAAAACCCCGGCCAAAGCGCTGCTTCGCGGCGCTTTGTCCGGGAACCATAAGCCGGGGGGTTTGCGCCGCTTCGCGGCGCTCTGTCCGGAAACTTTGTGGCTTTTCTTAACAAACTGAATCTATCACCATCACGAAAACCCCGGCCATAGCGCTGCTTCGCGGCGCTTTGTCCGGGAACCATAAGCCGGGGGGTTCGCGCCGCTTCGCGGCGCTCTGTCCGGAAACTTTGTAGCTTTTCTGAACAAATTAAATCTCTCACGATCAGGAAAACCCCGGCCAAAGCGCTGCTTCGCGGCGCTTTGTCCGGGAACCATAAGCCGGAAAGTTCGCGCCGCTTCGCGGCGCTCTGTCCGGAAACTTTGTGGCCTTTCTGAACAAATTAAATCTCTCACGATCAGGAAAACCCCGGCCAAAGCACTGCTTCGCGACGCTTTGTCCGGGAACCATAAGCCGGGGTTCGCGCCGCTTCGCGGCGCTCTGTCCGGAAACTTTGTGGCTTTTCTGAACAAATTAAATCTCTCACGATCAGAAACCCCGGCCAAAGCACTGCTTCGCGACGCTTTGTCCGGGAACCATAAGCCGGGGGTTCGCGCCGCTTCGCGGCGCTCTGTCCGGAAACTTTGTGGCTTTTCTGAACAAATTTAATCTCCAACGATCAGGAAAACCCCGGCCAAAGCGCTGCTTCGCGACGCTTTGTCCGGGAACCATAAGCCGGGGGGTTCGCGCCGCTTCGCGGCGCTCTGTCCGGAAACTTTGTAGCTTTTCTGAACAAATTAAATCTCTCACGATCAGGAAAACCCCGGCCAAAGCGCTGCTTCGCGGCGCTTTGTCCCGCAACCATAAGCCGGGGTTCGCGCCGCTTCGCGTCGCTCTGTCCGGAAACTTTGTGGCTTTTCTGAACAAATTAAATCTCTCACGATCAGGAAAACCCCGGCCAAAGCGCTGCTTCGCGGCGCTTTGTCCGGGAACCATAAGCCGGGAAGTTCGCGCCGCTTCGCGGCGCTCTGTCCGGAAACTTTGTGGCCTTTCTGAACAAATTAAATCTCTCACGATCAGGAAAACCCCGGCCAAAGCACTGCTTCGCGACGCTTTGTCCGGGAACCATAAGCCGGGGGATTCGCGCCGCTTCGCGGCGCTCTGTCCGGAAACTTTGTGGCTTTTTCCGAACAAATTAAATCTCTTACGATCAGGAAAACCCCGGCCAAAGCACTGCTTCGCGACGCTTTGTCCGGGAACCATAAGCCGGGGGGTTTGCGCCGCTTCGCGGCGCTCTGTCCGGAAACTTTGTGGCTTTTCTGAACAAACTGAATCTCTCACGATCAGGAAAACCCCGGCCAATGCACTGCTTCGCGACGCTTTGTCCGGGAACCATAAGCCGGGGGGTTTGCGCCGCTTCGCGTCGCTCTGTCCGGAAACTTTGTGGCCTTTCTGAACAAATTAAATCTCTCACGATCAGGAAAACCCCGGCCAAAGCGCTGCTTCGCGCCGCTTTGTCCGGGAACCATAAGCCGGGAAGTTCGCGCCGCTTCGCGGCGCTCTGTCCGGAAACTTTGTGGCCTTTCTGAACAAATTAAATTTCTCACGATCAGGAAAACCCCGGCCAAAGCGCTGCTTCGCGGCGCTTTGTCCGGGAACCATAAACCGGGAAGTTCGCGCCGCTTCGCGGCGCTCTGTCCGGAAACTTTGTGGCCTTTCTGAACAAATTAAATCTCTCACGATCAGGAAAACCCCGGCCAAAGCGCTGCTTCGCGGCGCTTTGTCCGGGAACCATAAGCCGGGAAGTTGGGGCCGCTTCGCGGCGCTCTGTCCGGAAACTTTGTGGCCTTTCTGAACAAATTAAATCTCTCACGATCAGGAAAACCCCGGCCAAAGCGCTGCTTCGCGGCGCTTTGTCCGGGAACCATAAGCCGGGAAGTTCGCGCCGCTTCGCGGCGCTCTGTCCGGAAACTTTGTGGCTTTTTCCGAACAAATTAAATCTCTTACGATCAGGAAAACCCCGGCCAAAGCACTGCTTCGCGACGCTTTGTCCGGGAACCATAAGCCGGGGGATTCGCGCCGCTTCGCGTCGCTCTGTCCGGAAACTTTGTGGCCTTTCTGAACAAATTAAATCTCTCACGATCAGGAAAACCCCGGCCAAAGCACTGCTTCGCGACGCTTTGTCCGGGAACCATAAGCCGGGAAGTTCGCGCCGCTTCGCGGCGCTCTGTCCGGAAACTTTGTGGCCTTTCTGAACAAATTAAATCTCTCACGATCAGGAAAACCCCGGCCAAAGCACTGCTTCGCGACGCTTTGTCCGGGAACCATAAGCCGGGGGGTTCGCGCCGCTTCGCGTCGCTCTGTCCGGAAACTTTGTGGCTTTTTCCGAACAAATTAAATCTCTCACGATCAGGAAAACCCCGGCCAAAGCACTGCTTCGCGACGCTTTGTCCGGGAACCATAAGCCGGGGGGTTCGCGCCGCTTCGCGGCGCTCTGTCCGGAAACTTTGTGGCTTTTCTGAACAAATTAAATCTCTCACGATCAGGAAAACCCCGGCCAAAGCGCTGCTTCGCGACGCTTTGTCCGGGAACCATTAGCCGGGAAGTTCGCGCCGCTTCGCGGCGCTCTGTCCGGAAACTTTGTGGCTTTTTCCGAACAAATTAAATCTCTCACGATCAGGAAAACCCCGGCCAAAGCGCTGCTTCGCGGCGCATTGTCCGGGAACCATAAGCCGGGAGGTTTTCGCCGCTTCGCGGCGCTCTGTCCGGAAACTTTGTGGCTTTTCTGAACAAACTGAATCTCTCACGATCAGGAAAACCCCGGCCAATGCACTGCTTCGCGACGCTTTGTCCGGGAACCATAAGCTGGGGGGTTCGCGCCGCTTCGCGTCGCTCTGTCCGGAAACTTTGTGGCCTTTCTGAACAAATTAAATCTCTCACGATCAGGAAAACCCCGGCCAAAGCGCTGCTTCGCGGCGCTTTGTCCGGGAACCATAAGCCGGGAAGTTCGCGCCGCTTCGCGGCGCTCTGTCCGGAAACTTTGTGGCCTTTCTGAACAAATTAAATCTCTCACGATCAGGAAAACCCCGGCCAAAGCGCTGCTTCGCGGCGCTTTGTCTGGGAACCATAAGCCGGGGGGGGGGTCGAGCTGCCTCGCGGCGCTCTGTCCGGAAACTTTGTGGCCTTTCTGAACAAATTAAATCTCTCACGATCAGGAAAACCCCGGCCAAAGCGCTGCTTCGCGGCGCTTTGTCCGGGAACCATAAGCCGGTAAATTCGCGCCGCTTCGCGGCGCTCTGTCCGGAAACTTTGTAGCTTTTCTGAACAAATTTAATCTCCAACGATCAGGAAAACCCCGGCCAAAGCGCTGCTTCGCGACGCTTTGTCCGGGAACCATAAGCCGGGGGGTTCGCGCCGCTTCGCGGCGCTCTGTCCGGAAACTTTGTAGCTTTTCTGAACAAATTAAATCTCTCACGATCAGGAAAACCCCGGCCAAAGCGCTGCTTCGCGACGCCTTGTCCCGGAACCCCAAGCCGGGGCTCGCGCCGCTTCGCGGCGCTCTGTCCGGAAACTTTGTGGCTTTTCTGAACAAATTAAATCTCTCACGATCAGGAAAACCCCGGCCAAAGCACTGCTTCGCGACGCTTTGTCCGGGAACCATAAGCCGGGGGGTTCGCGCCGCTTCGCGGCGCTCTGTCCGGAAACTTTGTGGCTTTTCTGAACAAACTGAATCTCTCACGATCAGGAAAACCCCGGCCAAAGCGCTGCTTCGCGACGCTTTGTCCGGGAACCATAAGCCGGGGGGTTCGCGCCGCTTCGCGGCGCTCTGTCCGGAAACTTTGTGGCTTTTCTGAACAAATTAAATCTCTCACGATCAGGAAAACCCCGGCCAAAGCACTGCTTCGCGACGCTTTGTCCGGGAACCATAAGCCGGGGGGTTCGCGCCGCTTCGCGGCGCTCTGTCCGGAAACTTTGTGGCTTTTCTGAACAAACTGAATCTCTCACGATCAGGAAAACCCCGGCCAAAGCGCTGCTTCGCGGCGCTTTGTCCGGGAACCATAAGCCGGGGGGTTCGCGCCGCTTCGCGGCGCTCTGTCCGGAAACTTTGTGGCTTTTCTGAACAATTTAAATCTCTCATGATCAGGAAAACCCCGGCCTAAGCGCTGCTTCGCGGCGCTTTGTCCGGGAACCATAAGCAGGGGTTCCGCGCCGCTTCGCGGCGCTCTGTCCGGAAGCTTTGTTGCCTTTCTGAACAGATTAAATTTCTCACGATCAGGAAAACCCCGGCCAAAGCGCTGCTTCGCGCCGCTTTGTCCGGGAACCATAAGCCGGGAAGTTAGTGGCGCTTCGCGGCGCTCTGTCCGGAAACTTTGTGGCCTTTCTGAACAAATTAAATCTCTCACGATCAGGAAAACCCCGGCCAAAGCACCGCTTCGCGACGCTTTGTCCGGGAACCATAAGCCAGGGGTTCGCGCCGCTTCGCGGCGCTCTGTCCGGAAACTTTGTGGCTTTTCTGAACAAATTAAATCTCTTACGATCAGGAAAACCACGGCCAAAGCGCTGCTTCGCGGCGCTTTGTCCGGGAACCATAAGCCGGGAAGTTCTAGCCGCTTCGCGGCGCTCTGTCCGGAAACTTTGTGGCCTTTCTGAACAAATTAAATCTCTCACGATCAGGAAAACCCCGGCCAAAGCACTGCTTCGCGACGCTTTGTCCGGGAACCATAAGCCGGGAAGTTCGCGCCGCTTCGCGGCGCTCTGTCCGGAAACTTTGTGGCCTTTCTGAACAAATTAAATCTCTCACGATCAGGAAAACCCCGGCCAAAGCGCTGCTTCGCGGCGCTTTGTCCGGGAACCATAAGCCGGGGGGTTCGCGCCGCTTCGCGGCGCTCTGTCCGGAAACTTTGTGGCTTTTTCCGAACAAATTAAATCTCTCACGATCAGGAAAACCCCGGCCAAAGCGCTGCTTCGCGGCGCTTTGTCCGGGAACCATAAGCCGGGAAGTTCGCGCCGCTTCGCGGCGCTCTGTCCGGAAACTTTGTGGCTTTTTCCGAACAAATTAAATCTCTCACGATCAGGAAAACCCCGGCCAAAGCGCTGCTTCGCGGCGCTTTGTCCGGGAACCATAAGCCGGGGGGTTCGCGCCGCTTCGCGGCGCTCTGTCCGGAAACTTTGTGGCTTTTCTGAACAAACTAAATCTCTCACGATCAGGAAAACCCCGGCCAAAGCGCTGCTTCGCGACGCTTTGTCCGGGAACCATAAGCCGGGGGATTCGCGCCGCTTCGCGGCGCTCTGTCCGGAAACTTTGTGGCTTTTCTGAACAAATTAAATCTCTCACGATCAGGAAAACCCCGGCCAAAGCGCTGCTTCGCGGCGCTTTGTCCGGGAACCATAAGCCGGGGGGTTCGCGCCGCTTCGCGTCGCTCTGTCCGGAAACTTTGTGGCTTTTTTCGAACAAATTAAATCTCTCACGATCAGGGAAACCCCGGCCAAAGCGCTGCTTCGCGGCGCTTTGTCCGGGAACCATAAGCCGGGGGGTTCGCGCCGCTTCGCGTCGCTCTGTCCGGAAACTTTGTGGCTTTTCTGAACAAATTAAATCTCTCACGATCAGGAAAACCCCGGCCAAAGCGCTGCTTCGCGGCGCTTTGTCCGGGAACCATAAGCCGGGGTATTCGCGCCGCTTCGCGGCGCTCTGTCCGGAAACTTTGTGGCTTTTTCCGAACAAATTAAATCTCTCACGATCAGGAAAACCCCGGCCAAAGCGCTGCTTCGCGACGCTTTGTCCGGGAACCATAAGCCGGGGGTTCGCGCCGCTTCGCGGCGCTCTGTCCGGAAACTTTGTGGCTTTTTCCGAACAAATTAAATCTCTCACGATCAGGAAAACCCCGGCCAAAGCGCTGCTTCGCGGCGCTTTGTCCGGGAACCATAAGCCGGGGGGTTCGCGCCGCTTCGCGGCGCTCTGTCCGGAAACTTTGTTGCTTTTCTGAACAAATTAAATCTCTCACGATCAGGAAAACCCCGGCCAAAGCGCTGCTTCGCGGCGCTTTGTCCGGGAACCATAAGCCGGGGGGTTCGCGCCGCTTCGCGGCGCTCTGTCCGGAAACTTTGTGGCTTTTCTGAACAAATTAAATCTCTCACGATCAGGAAAACCCCGGCCAAAGCGCTGCTTCGCGGCGCTTTGTCCGGGAACCATAAGCCGGGGTTCGCGCCGCTTCGCGGCGCTCTGTCTGGAAACTTTGTGGCTTTTCTGAACAAATTAAATCTCTCGCGATCGGGAAAACCCCGGCCAAAGCGCTGCTTCGCGCCGCTTTGTCCGGGAACCATAAGCCGGGGGTTCGCGCCGCTTCGCGGCGCTCTGTCCGGAAACTTTGTGGCTTTTCTGAACAAATTAAATCTCTCACGATCGGGAAAACCCCGGCCAAAGCGCTGCTTCGCGACGCTTTGTCCGGGAACCATAAGCCGGGGTTCGCGCCGCTTCGCGGCGCTCTGTCCGGAAACTTTGTGGCTTTTCTGAACAAATTAAATCTCTCACGATCAGGAAAACCCCGGCCAAAGCGCTGCTTCGCGACGCTTTGTCCGGGAACCATAAGTTGGTTCGCGCCGCTTCGCGGCGCTCTGTCCGGAAACTTTGTGGCTTTTCTGAACAAATTAAATCTCTCACGATCAGGAAAACCCCGGCCAAAGCACTGCTTCGCGACGCTTTGTCCGGGAACCATAAGCCGGGAAGTTCGCGCCGCTTCGCGGCGCTCTGTCCGGAAACTTTGTGGCTTTTTCCGAACAAATTAAATCTCTCACGATCAGGAAAACCCCGGCCGAAGCACTGCTTCGCGACGCTTTGTCCGGGAACCATAAGCCGGGAAGTTCGCGCCGCTTCGCGGCGCTCTGTCCGGAAACTTTGTGGCCTTTCTGAACAAATTGAATCTCTCACGATCAGGAAAACCCCGGCCAAAGCGCTGCTTCGCGACGCTTTGTCCGGGAACCATAAGCCGGGAAATTCGCGCCGCTTCGCGGCGCTCTGTCCGGAAACTTTGTGGCTTTTTCCGAACAAATTAAATCTCTTACGATCAGGAAAACCCCGGCCAAAGCACTGCTTCGCGACGCTTTGTCCGGGAACCATAAGCCGGGGGGTTCGCGCCGCTTCGCGGCGCTCTGTCCGGAAACTTTGTGGCTTTTTCCGAACAAATTAAATCTCTCACGATCAGGAAAACCCCGGCCAAAGCGCTGCTTCGCGGCGCTTTGTCCGGGAACCATAAGCCGGGGGGTTCGCGCCGCTTCGCGGCGCTCTGTCCGGAAACTTTGTTGCTTTTCTGAACAAACTAAATCTCTCACGATCAGAAAAACCCCGGCCAAAGCGCTGCTTCGCGGCGCTTTGTCCGGAAACAATAAGCCGGGGTTCGCGCCGCTTCGCGGCGCTCTGTCCGGAAACTTTGTGGCTTTTCTGAACAAATTAAATCTCTCACGATCAGGAAAACCCCGGCCAAAGCGCTGCTTCGCGGCGCTTTGTCCGGGAACCATAAGCCGGGGGGTTCGCGCCGCTTCGCGGCGCTCTGTCCGGAAACTTTGTGGCTTTTCTGAACAAATTAAATCTCTCACGATCAGGAAAACCCCGGCCAAAGCACTGCTTCGCGACGCTTTGTCCGGGAACCATAAGCCGGGGGGTTCGCGCCGCTTCGCGGCGCTCTGTCCGGAAACTTTGTGGCCTTTCTGAACAAATTAAATCTCTCACGATCAGGAAAACCCCGGCCAAAGCGCTGCTTCGCGGCGCTTTGTCCGGGAACCATAAACCGGGAAGTTCGCGCCGCTTCGCGGCGCTCTGTCCGGAAACTTTGTGGCCTTTCTGAACAAATTAAATCTCTCACGATCAGGAAAACCCCGGCCAAAGCACTGCTTCGCGACGCTTTGTCCGGGAACCATAAGCCGGGAAGTTCGCGCCGCTTCGCGGCGCTCTGTCCGGAAACTTTGTGGCCTTTCTGAACAAATTAAATCTCTCACGATCAGGAAAACCCCGGCCAAAGCGCTGCTTCGCGGCGCTTTGTCCGGGAACCATAAGCCGGGAAATTCGCGCCGCTTCGTGGCGCTCTGTCCGGAAACTTTGTAGCTTTTCCGAACAAATTAAATCTCTCACGATCACGAAAACCCCGGCCATAGCGCTGCTTCGCGACGCTTTGTCCGGGAACCATAAGCCGGGGGGTTCGCGCCGCTTCGCGGCGCTCTGTCCGGAAACTTTGTGGCTTTTCTGAACAAACTAAATCTCTCACGATCAGGAAAACCCCGGCCAAAGCACTGCTTCGCGACGCTTTGTCCGGGAACCATAAGCCGGGTGATTCGCGCCGCTTCGCGGCGCTCTGTCCGGAAACTTTGTGGCTTTTCTGAACAAACTAAATCTCTTGCGATCAGGAAAACCCCGGCCAAAGCACTGCTTCGCGACGCTTTGTCCGGGAACCATAAGCCGGGGGATTCGCGCCGCTTCGCGGCGCTCTGTCCGGAAACTTTGTGGCTTTTCTGAACAAACTAAATCTCTTACGATCAGGAAAACCCCGGCCAAAGCACTGGTTCGTGACGCTTTGTCCGGGAACCATAAGCCGGGGGATTGGCGCCGCTTCGCGGCGCGCTGTCCGGAAACTTTGTGGCTTTTCTGAACAAATTAAATCTCTCACGATCAGGAAAACCCCGGCCAAAGCACTGCTTCGCGACGCTTTTTCCGGGGACCATAAGTTGAAGTTTGCGCCGCATCGCGGCGCTCTGTCCGGAAACTTTGTGGCTTTTCTGAACAAACTAAATCTCTCACGATCAGGAAAACCCCGGTCAAAGCGCTGCTTCGCGGCGCTTTGTCCGGGAACCATAAGCCGGGGGGGGGTCGAGCTGCCTCGCGGCGCTCTGTCCGGAAACTTTATGGCTTTTCTTAACTAATTAAATCTCTCACGATCAGAAAAACCCCGGCCAAAGCGCTGCTTCGCGGCGCTTTGTCCGGGAACCATAAGCCGGGGAATTCGCGCCGCTTCGCGGCGCTTTGTCCGGAAACGTTGTGGCTCTTCTGAACAAATTAAATCTCTCACGATCAGGAAAACCCCATCCGAAGCGCCGCTTCGCGTCGCTTTGTCCGGGAACCATAAAGTTGAAGTTCGCGCCGCTTCGCGGCGCTCTGTCCGGAAACTTTGTGGCTTTTATGAACAAATTAAATTTCTCACGATCAGGAAAACCCCGGCCAAAGCGCTGCTTCGCGGCGCTTTGTCCGGGAACCATAAGCCAGGGGTTCGCGCGCTTTGCGGCGCTCTGTCCAAAAACTTTGTGGCTTTTCTGAACAAATTAAATTTCTCACGATCAAGAAAACCCCGGCCAAAGCGCTGCTTCGCGGCGCTTTGTCCGGGAACCGTAAGCCGGGGGGTTCGCGCCGCCTCGCGGCGCTCTGTCCAAAAACTTTGTGGCTTTTCTGAACAAATTAGATCTCTCACGATAAGGAAAACCCCGGCCAAAGCGCTGCTTCGCGGCGCTTTGTCCGGGAACCATAAGCCGGGGGGTTCGCGCCGCTTCGCGGCGCTCTGTCCGGAAACTTTGTGGCTTTTTCCGAACAAATTAAATCTCTCACGATCAGGAAAACCCCGGCCAAAGCACTGCTTCGCGACGCTTTGTCCGGGAACCATAAGCCGGGGGGTTCGCGCCGCTTCGCGGCGCTCTGTCCGGAAACTTTGTGGCTTTTCTGAACAAATTAAATCTCTCACGATCAGGAAAACCCCGGCCAAAGCGCTGCTTCGCGGCGCTTTGTCCGGGAACCATAAGCCGGGGGGTTCGCGCCGCTTCGCGGCGCTCTGTCCGGAAACTTTGTGGCTTTTCTGAACAAATTAAATCTCTCACGATCAGGAAAACCCCGGCCAAAGCGCTGCTTCGCGGCGATCTGTCCGAAAACTTTGTGGCTTTTCTGAACAAATTAAATCTCTCACGATCAGGAAAACCCCGGCCAAAGCACTGCTTCGCGACGCTTTGTCCGGGAACTATAGGCCGGGGGGTTCGCGCCGCTTCGCGGCGCTCTGTCCGGAAACTTTGTGGCTTTTCTGAACAAATTAAATCTCTCACGATCAGGAAAACCCCGGCCAAAGCGCTGCTTCGCGGCGCTTTGTCCGGGAACCATAAGCCGGGGAATTCGCGCCGCTTCGCGGCGCTCTGTCCGGAAACTTTGTGGCTTTTCTGAACAAATTAAATCTCTCACGATCAGGAAAACCCCGGCCAAAGCGCTGCTTCGCGGCGCTTTGTCCGGGAACCATAAGCCGGGGGGTTCGCGCCGCTTCGCGGCGCTCTGTCCGGAAACTTTGTGGCTTTTTCCGAACAAATTAAATCTCTCACGATCAGGAAAACCCCGGCCAAAGCACTGCTTCGCGACGCTTTGTCCGGGAACCATAAGCCGGGAAATTCGCGCCGCTTCGCGGCGCTCTGTCCGGAAACTTTGTGGCTTTTTCCGAACAAATTAAATCTCTCACGATCAGGAAAACCCCGGCCAAAGCACTGCTTCGCGACGCTTTGTCCGGGAACCATAAGCCGGGGGGTTCGCGCCGCTTCGCGGCGCTCTGTCCGGAGACTTTGTAGCTTTTCTGAACAAATTTAATCTCCAACGATCAGGAAAACCTCGGCCAAAGCACTGCTTCGCGACGCTTTGTCCGGGAACCATAAGCCGGGGGGTTCGCGCCGCTTCGCGGCGCTCTGTCCGGAAACTTTGTGGCTTTTTCCGAACAAATTAAATCTCTCACGATCAGGAAAACCCCGGCCAAAGCACTGCTTCGCGGCGCTTTGTCCGGGAACCATAAGCCGGGGGTTCGCGCCGCTTGGCGGCGCTCTGTCCGGAAACTTTGTGGCTTTTCTGAACAAATTAAATCTCTCATGATCAGGAAAACCCCGGCCTAAGCGCTGCTTCGCGGCGCTTTGTCCGGGAACCATAAGCAGGGGAGTTCGCGCCGCTTCGCGGCGCTCTGTCAGGAAACTTTGTGGCTTTTCTGAACAAATTAAATCTCTCACGATCAGGAAAACCCCGGCCAAAGCGCTGCTTCGCGGCGCTTTGTCCGGGAACCATAAGCCGGGAAATTCACGCCGCTTCGCGGCGCTCTGTCCGGAAACTTTGTGGCTTTTTCCGAACAAATTAAATCTCTCACGATCAGGAAAACCCCGGCCAAAGCGCTGCTTCGCGGCGCTTTGTCCGGGAACCATAAGCCGGGGGGTTCGCGCCGCTTCGCGGCGCTCTGTCCGGAAACTTTGTGGCTTTTCTGAACAAATTAAATCTCTCACGATCAGGAAAACCCCGGCCAAAGCGCTGCTTCGCGGCGCTTTGTCCGGGAACCATAAGCCGGGGGGTTCGCGCCGCTTCGCGGCGCTCTGTCCGGAAACTTTGTGGCTTTTCTGAACAAATTAAATCTCTCACGATCAGGAAAACCCCGGCCAAAGCGCTGCTTCGCGGCGCTTTGTCCGGTAACTATAGGCCGGGGGGTTCGCGCCGCTTCGCGGCGCTCTGTCCGGAAACTTTGTGGCTTTTCTGAACAAATTTATTCTCCAACGATCAGAAAAACCTCGGCCAAAGCACTGCTTCGCGACGCTTTGTCCGGGAACCATAAGCCGGGGGGTTCGCGCCGCTTCGCGGCGCTCTGTCCGGAAACTTTGTGGCTTTTCTGAACAAATTAAATCTCTCATGATCAGGAAAACCCCGGCCTAAGCGCTGCTTCGCGGCGCTTTGTCCGGGAACTATAGGCCGGGGGGTTCGCGCCGCTTCGCGGCGCTCTGTCCGGAAACTTTGTGGCTTTTCTGAACAAATTAAATCTCTCACGATCAGGAAAACCCCGGCCAAAGCGCTGATTCGCGGCGCTTTGTCCGGGAGCTTTAAGCTGGGGGGTTCGCGCCGCTTCGCGGCGCTCTGTCCGGAAACTTTGTGGCTTTTCTGAACAAACTAAATCTCTCACGATCAGGAAAACCCCGGCCAAAGCACTGCTTCGCGACGCTTTGTCCGGGAACCATAAGCCGGAAGTTCGCGCGCTTCGCGGCGCTCTGTCCGGAAACTTTGTGGCTTTTCTGAACAAATTAAATCTCTCACGATCAGGAAAACCCCGGCCAAAGCGCTGCTTCGCGGCGCTTTGTCCGGGAACCATAAGCCGGGGAATTCGCGCCGCTTCGCGGCGCTCTGTCCGGAAACTTTGTGGCTTTTCTGAACAAATTAAATCTCTCACGATCAGGAAAACCCCGGCCAAAGCGCTGCTTCGCGGCGCTTTGTCCGGGAACCATAAGCCGGGGTTCGCGCCGCTTCGCGGCGCTCTGTCCGGAAACTTTGTGGCTTTTCTGAACAAATTAAATCTCTCACGATCAGGAAAACCCCGGCCAAAGCGCTGTTTCGCGGCGCTTTGTCCGGGAACCATAAGCCGGGGGGTTCGCGCCGCTTCGCGGCGCTCTGTCCGGAAACTTTGTTGCTTTTCTGAACAAATTAAATCTCTCACGATCAGGAAAACCCGGCCAAAGCGCTGCTTCGCGGCGCTTTGTCCGGGAGAACCGTAAGCCGGGGGAGTTCGCGCCGCTTCGCGGCGCTCTGTCCGGAAACTTTGTGGCTTTTCTGAACAAATTAAATCTCCAACGATCAGAAAACCTCGGCCAAAGCACTGCTTCGCGACGCTTTGTCCGGGAACCATAAACCGGGGTTCGCGCCGCTTCGCGGCGCTCTGTCCGGAAACTTTGTGGCTTTCTGAACAAATTAAATCTCTCACGATCAGGAAAACCCCGGCCAAAGCACTGCTTCGCGACGCTTTGTCCGGGAACCATAAGCCGGGAGTTCGCGCCGCTTCGCGGCGCTCTGTCCGGAAACTTTGTGGCTTTTTCTGAACAAATTAAATCTCCTCACGATCAGGAAAACCCCGGCCAAAGCACTGCTTCGCGACGCTTTGTCCGGGAACCATAAGTTGGGTTCGCGCCTTCGCGGCGCTCTGTCCGGAAACTTTGTGGCTTTTCTGAACAAATTAAATCTCTCACGATCAGGAAAATCCCGGCCAAAGCGCTGCTTCGCGACGCTTTGTCCGGGAACCATAAGCCGGTGTTCGCGCCGCTTCGCGGCGCTCTGTCCGGAAACTTTGTGGCTTTTCTGAACAAATTAAATCTCTCACGATCAGGAAAACCCCGGCCAAAGCGCTGCTTCGCGACGCTTTGTCCGGGAACCATAAGTTGGGGTTCGCGCCGCTTCGCGGCGCTCTGTCCGGAAACTTTGTGGCTTTT